>CM053785.1:294346282-295003782 GCA_028749045.1 Cupressus sempervirens | reverse complement strand
TTCCTCACAAACATATGTCTACCATTTTTTTAATAAAATTTTATATACTTAACCAAATTCAAAATAAATTATTTATTATTGTTCTACATTGATTCTATACACTTAAAAAATAATAATTTTCAATTATTTTGATGAAAGTTATGCTCGACACACGAACAGGTACCAAAATTTTAGGATGTAGTTAGTTCAATAATTCATAATTTAAAAAATACTCATAATAAAATTACAAAAAAATATAGAACTTCTAGATATAACTCTTAAGTATCATCCTACCAAAGGGATATGCAAGATACTAAATATAAGTTGGTCTTTTGTGTTGCACACGAAAATAACTATGTTATGTTTTCTAAAATAAACAGGAACTATTTTTCATGTGCGCAGGGTTTGACCCACCTAATCTTATCCATTTCATAAAAACTCTAATAGTTTAGAAAGTAGATTCAAAGTACTACAATTTATATGTTTTACACATCTTGTCATTTTTAGTGGATGACCCTCAAATGTCTCATCCAAGTTTAGGTTTACCTGATTTCAGAAAAAAGGTGTCCACTTATACCCCACCTTTTGTACACCATCTTGGTGCACTCACCCTCATGCCTCACAAGTTTTCCTTACATGTTATTAGCCATCTTTTAAATATATTGTTTATATCAGATTACAAGTGAAAAGGAAACGTTTACACTTCTTTCTAAGATGGAAAAGAGGGGACATCTCTCTAATGTCATACATATAATACTTTTGTATCTTCGTCTTGGAGAGAAAAATACATAAACATGGCCAAAAAGATTCCAAGAAAATTACAACAAGGAATTTGGAACCAAATGAAGTGAAATACATCATAGCAAAATTTATGGTTTGTGTATGAAAGAAGATCTTTCTAGAACACGTTTACTTTCTAATAGGTAGATAGAAGTCGACTTGAAATATAGTCACTTTAAGTTGTCTAATTGAACATGCATGTCTATCAAGTGAACTAAATCTCAAAGTATCTTAGGAAAATGAAGAAATAAAAACTAATTAAGCTAGTAAATAGGGGACATTTCCATTACGTGACTAGATTGATCTCTTTGGTCATCTGACCTTCAATTTTTTAACAAATGGGGAGAGTTCATAAAGGGATTTAGACATCATAGTGCATCACACATCCTCAACAAGAGTAGGAGTCTACGAATTGGAGTGCCCATGACAGATTTTTGTGTTAACTTAATTTGGGCATGATTTTTTCTGTTCAAAATGTGTTAATCTTGATGAGTTTTTTTCTTAAATCTGTTGATTCTTCCTCTATGACTCATTTGCAATACTCACTAGTTAAACTTGACAATAGTTGCCTAGCTGAAAGATGAAAGAGTGCCAAATTCTCTAAAATAAATTATGGAAGTAGTATCTTTAGAAGGAAAAGTAGGTGGGTCAAGGTTATTTAGAGCATTATGCATATGAAAAATTGAAGCAGTTGGATTAAAATGGTTCAATCTAAATAAAATGAGAGATATAAGAACCCTATATGTTGAATTTCAATAAAAATCTAGAAATTTCAAAAATAAACCCTCTTTATGCTAGGTTTTTAAAAAATATCATAGAGCATCGAAATGAAAAAAATGAAAAAATGAAACAAACATAAGTTATGTCATTGTTTCAAAATTCAAAAATTCGACTTTCATTAAAACTAGAAACCACTTCGCCCTTGAAAGCTATAGAACAGAATGTAAATATGTTTGAAGTTGACAAAATTGTTGCCAATAATAGGGTATTGGCTTATATATCAGTTACACGGTAAAATCTTATGCATGTTGGTGTAGGATAAAGTTCTAGTTTCTAACATAATGAGGACGAGCTATTGTCAAATTTGTACAAATGTTAATCTGTGGAAAAAAAATTGAAATGAAATAAACATATGGAAAATGTGAAGTAAACATAATAACATTTAACTCCTTAAACCTAGTATTATTGCAGACATGTTGTTCCTTATTATAGAGAATGTGGTATATAGATCTCAGATTGTAGTAACGGGAACCTGTAACCTGGGAAACTAAGAAAAATATTTTAATCAAAATATTGTGAGCTGGGAAATAGAAATCAAAGTGGAAAGCTCAAAAACTACAAAATGAAATCCTAAACATACCCAACAAATGCAGTTCTACACTTCTACACCCTCCTCAATCAGTATAGTTAAAAGATTGAAGAAATTAATTGATCACTAATCTTTTATAAACTTTTTTCGCTAAGAGAATACAACAGATTAAGTGATGAAGGACCACTCTGATACCACTTGATGAAGGTATGCTCTGATACCACTGAGGAAGGGCCACACCATCCTTACCAACTCACAACCAAGAATGCAACAATATGAAGACAAAGAGAGATAAAATGCTTCCCAAGAAATTTTATTAAACTTCAAAATCCTTAGCAATTACAATAACATTTCTGCAAGATCTCTCAAGATCCAATCCAAACCCAAGCTAGTCCAAATCCACACTCTCGTAGAAACCTCCAAGATCTCAACTTGTGCTTAAAAGCCACCAAGCAACCTCCTTGTTTCTAAACCGCAGTCACTAGCTCTTCTCCAACTTTATCCAAGATCCAAGTGTAAATTGCCTCACATTCGGCGCTCTGTCTACACACTCACAACTCCATCACAATCCTGTTGTAAACTGCCTCACATTCGGTGCTCTGTCCACAGACACAGGAAAACTCACTCCTCACTTCCTCCTTCTCTCCAAGCTTCTACCAAGAAGAGATCACCCTTGAAGCCTTCCAAGCTTCACCTTCCACAGGTTCTACTTCTCAAGCTTCTCCTTCTCAAGCTTGATTAGAAATGCTCATATGCCTTGCTTAAATAGGCACTTACCACCCAATACATGACTTATCCACAGCCTTCTAGAACTCCACCTACACAATATCCACAACCTTCTACAACTTCCATAACCTTCTAGAATTACAACTAAGCACCACCATGTGGCCTAATTAGAAAATTACATTTCCTTTATGGATCACAACAAATATTAAATGCAAGATTTAAGAAACTTTCCACAAGCTTCTAAGATGCCACCTACACACCTTGATTAATGTAATGACAACTATTTTTCTTATTTTTCTATTTATGCCACCTATGCACCTCGAAAATAGAAATTCCTCCTTTTCTCCTTTTTTCTCCATTTTCTATTTTTTTAAAATTTTTCTTTCTATTTTCGTCACTTTCTCTCTCCAATTTTTTTATTTATTTTTTTCTTTTAATTTATTTTTATAAATAAATATTCTCGTTCAAGATGCTCCTGCATCATTAAGGATGAATGTTGAATTTCAAGGAATGCCCAATTTTGTGGCAACATGATGCAACCACTAAGGCATTAAACTAAATGTGTGTCCTCTTTTACTAAGCCAACTTACTTTCAATAAATGCCCAACCAAGGATGAAAGAATATTATTTGATTTTTCCAAAAAAATTATAAAAAACCACTATCAAAATTTACCACAACCAATCAAAATATTACATTAAAATATTTTTTTAAAGTATTTTTATAATAATTTTGACAAACATTTAACATTCATGTTATTATTGTTACATTTTTTAAATAGCATAAACTCAAAAAAACTATAGTCTCCTACCTATAAAGAAGTGACTAATAATAGTAAATTTAGAGAGATAGTCATATTTCAATTATATATATATATATATATATATATATATATATATATATATATATATATATATATATATATATATATATATATATATATATATATATATATATATATATATATATATATATATATATATATATATATACAGAGAGAGAGAGAGAGAGACCTAGTGTTTATACTATATAAATTACTTCTATGCCTAATAATTATTTGTAATAATATTGAAAAATGATCTTTAACAATTATTATTGAAATCAATGTTAAATATTAACTTCTAATGATTTATTAATATCTTAGTGGTTACTCAATTATAATTTATATGTGATTATATGTGTCCTTTAGGCATGTCTAATCATATTAGCTAGTTGATTTTCAATTGGGTTGACCCACTAGCATACTTACAAAAAACTAAGTAATTTTTTTTGTAAATTAAGCTAAGAGATATCTAATTTCAAGATATCTAAAATTCAAAAATATAAACATTTCATCAAATTATGTATTAAGAAAGTAAGAAGGTTGCAAATAAATAAAAAATAAGGTTACTACACACACACACACACACACACACACACACACACACACACACACACACACACACACACACATCAAATGCATAAGATCTAACATTTTTTTTAATGATATGAAGGTTACATTGATTAAAATTTGGATGTGCTAACTTGCACATATCCAAGTTTTTATTTGAAATATTTGAAAATATTTATAGCTAGAAGAAAATACATAGAAATAAATAAACATAATAGAACCTAGAAGTCAACAATTAAATCTAATAATACTTTGATTTTAGATGCATACTCAATTTTTTCTACTTTTATGATGTTACACTTAACCCTTTGTTCATCATTGTAAGTCTATTATTTTATGTGAATTTATTAAAAATGACCTTTCGTATAATTTCTCCAAGTTTAACATCATCTTGTTCTTCATGTTTTAATACTTTAAATTCTTTTGTTTTAACACTTTAAATTCCTTTGTTTTAACAAATAGTGACCCAAGTGAAAGTTATGTGATCATGTGATCTTGCACTATACATGGAAGCACATATATGTACAAATCAGATTCTGAAAAACTTTTATCACATCTTTGAAAATACCAATTACCATTTCCATCATTACTCACTTTCTTTTTGCATTGCGTATCTTCAAATTTTAAGGGGAACGTTGCATTATAAAAAATATCCACCTTTTATAAAACATAGTGTATCTTTTGTCACAACCCAACAAGGTGCATTAGATCTACCAAGTCCCCAATCATTAGCCTACACCACAATTTTTTAACATTTTATCTAGTCTAATAAATGGGATTTTCTTAGTAAAAGAAGGGGAAGAAAAAAATTTGCTCTATTTATCAAACCAAGATCTCAATTGATGTGCCTTTTGAAGATTTGGCTTGATATAAAGTTGGGTCATGCTAATTATCCCCATAGATTTTCCATGTCTCTAGCCTTTGTAGAGAAAATGAGAAAACTTTCTAAATCGTGTAAATGTCTTGAAGTTGTTTGCCTTCCTTATTGCAGAATTCACCCCACATTGTAAACTCAAACCTGACTTGTCTTTCAACTATAGTGTTCTTTTTAGAGCTTGTGTGGCATTCTTTTTAAATATAAATTTTGATGGATCAATTGCTAAAACAACATGAATGATATCAAATATAGAATTGCTTTCCATGGCATCAATTTTACTTATTAATATAAAATTGAAATTTTGTGTAGACATAGAATTATCTCCTCCAAACACAACTCAACTATAGAATTACTTTATAGTAAAATTTCTCAATCATTCTTCAAATAGTTAACTTTTTGTTATTCAGGTTTGAGGCTACCTTTGAGATTGTAAATATTTTCCCAACTTCTATCAATTACAAAATTTATCTACAATAGCATTGAAACATATAACTCTTATTTCCCCACCATCAAAATCAACCAAAATAAAATTGAAAAAATTTTCATCTCATCTTCCAATGTTGAACTAACGAAGATGAGTCTTTCTAGTAACCCTAGCCTTGATTGTCCATACACCCAAAAGAAATGTCAAATTGTATCATCATTATTTTACTAAAAGTAATTATATAAGTGAAAAAATACAATTCAATTTTTATTAAAAAAATACCATTTCAAATAATAAATTAAAAGAATGTAAAAAAAACTATATAAAACTGAATTAAATAAAAATCTAATTCAAATCTAAATTTTCTAGATAATATACATACAAGTATAGTTTTATTAAATCAATAAATTAAATCTAACTTATAAGGCAAACTATTAAAATATGAACTAAATCTAATATTTTTAAGATTTAATAAAATATTTGATAGAAATTTTTTTAAAATTAATTATATGATTTTATAAATAAATCAAATTAAATATCTAAATGAAATTTAAAACTTTCCTAAATACATTTAAAAAAACATATAACTTTACAAATTATTTATTTAATAACAATTTTTTATAATATTGATAGATCTTATAAATTAGACAAATAATAAATAAATAAATAAATAAAAACATACAAAATCTTAAAATGACTAAATCAACACACAAAAATATTTCAAGTTAAAATTTTAAAATGTAATACAATCAATATATGAAAATTGACTGAATTAATAAACCAAAATAAGATTCCAAATTTCAAATTTAAAATATAATACAATCAATGTAAACACTGATTTAAAAAATCAAATCTATAAACACTAATATTGACATTTCTAATTTTTAGAAAGTTGGGCTTCTTTGTTTTTATAGGTTGTCCGAATTTAAAGTGAAGGGATGGAATTTTGGAAAGATATAATAGAATCTATTCTTCCCATAAATTTAATTAAGAAACTTTGTTTAACAATCTATGGAACTACATCATTTAATTAAACATAAAATATCATATACTATTCAACATAAAATATCATATATTATTCAAGCCTTAAAATATTATTTAGAGTTAGAAACCCTAAATTGATATGATGATATGAAAACAAATGACAAATCTACAAATAGACAGAAAAATTAAGATAAAAAATACAGTTAGCACAACTTTCTTAAATATGTCTTTTATAATATTCTTTCTAACTAATTTTTTTGAAGATATTTGATTTAAAACTTTTTATATTAGAATTTGATTATTTAAAAGAAGAAATTGCTATTAAACTATTGACATTTTTAATTTTTTATATTAGAATTTGATTATTTCAAAAAAGAAATTGCTATTAAACTATCTACATCTTTAACATATTTTTCATTTATTTATTTTTATAGAAGATAAAATAGATTATAATTCATTATTTTATTATTTTATTTGTTAATAGAAAATCTTATTCTATTTTAACATAATTTTAGAAAAAATTGACTTGTACTTAATGTACTTATTCTCACTATTAGTTGTTAGTTGTTTCTATTATTGTATTTTCCCTAGGCAATATAGAAAATCATTTTACTTCTATTTGATTGGCTCATTTATTTGGGTGTTATAAGAGAAAATTTTGAGGAACCATACTCTTTTCTCAGGCAATATTTTGTAAAAACAAATTTATTAAACTATGGAATAAATTTTGAATTTAAGATTGAAAAAACTTTTAAAAATAAAATGATAATTTCTGCAATATTATAATTTTTAAATATTTAATAAAATATTGAATGAATTATATCAAATACTATCACCAAATTAGAATTATTAACTTTAACATACTATCTATCTAATTAAATTATAATTATTAACTTCAATGTATTATCTATCTAATTAAACTATAATTATTAAATTTAATGTAATAATAGAATATTAATTATATTATATTAAATATTATTACTAAATTATAATAATTAAATTTAGTATATTATCTATCTAATGAAATTATAATTACTAAGTTTAATATAATATTAAAATAAAATACTATCATTGGATTATAATTATCAAGCATGCACTATATATCTAATTTAACTATAATTATTAAATTTAATTACTTATCAAGCATGCACTATATATCTAATTTAACTATAATTATTAAATTTAATTACTATTGTTTAATTAGACTATTACAACTACGGCAAATCAGGTAGGCTAAGTACTATTGTGATATTTTTTAGATTTTATGCTTTAACTAGTGATTAAAGTTTTTGGTTTCTATGACTTAAAAATTAATTGATTTTAAAAAAAATTATCGAAGTAATATGTTGCATAGCATAGATGCATGATTGTTAACACTAATATTTTAAGAAATTATTTTTCGGTTGAATTTATTTAGCTCGTATATTGGCGGGTGGATTGTAAAACTAATAATTTTTAAGGTGAATATGATTCATTAATGTTTAATATTTTTTAATGTAAATGATTTGGTGTATTTTTTTTTATTTGAATATTCTATTTTTTATAATATAATATTTGTAATTCAATTTAAAATACTAAAAATATATCTTTAGTATATTATATAATAGTTTAAGAAATACTATTATATATTATTATTATAAAAATATTATTATTTTCATATTTTAATATATTTCTAATGTAATATTATCAACATATATACAATAAAACATATATATTAATAATAATAATAAAATTTATAAATAAAATTTTTATTTATGTATATATATAATATTATTATAGAAAATAATATTTTTCTTAATTAAAATATTTTATAAACTATAATAAATTTATTTAATTAAAATTATATTTATATAAAATGCCTTATGCATATCAATTTTTCCTTCAGCATTGCATTTGATCTTATAGACCCATTTCACTCCAATCACTTGCTTCTTGGGAGGCAATTAGTTAGCTCCCATGTCTCATTCCTTTCTATAGCATCTATCTCCTCATCCATGGCTTTATACCATTTATTCTCTTTGATTGCTTCTTCAAAATATATTGGATCACTATGAGAAAATAATGCAAAATTAACACTCTCATCATAATCTTCATACCTTTCATCTTGGTATAACTCCCTAAGACTCTTAGTCTTTCTTGGTAACAGGGAGGAGAGTGTACGATCAAAATCTTCACTGCTGCTACATTGCCAACTAGCTCGGTCTTCACTGGTACTCGGTAATGCCTAGAGGAGCTCGGTAATGTCTGAATCTGCTTGCCTTTTCTTCTACTTACTCCTTCTTCTTTCTATTCATCAGCATCTTCTTCACTCATAATTGGCACTTTACTAGAAGTGCTTGGTGACTCATCAATTGAACCATACCAAGACTGATTTTCAAGAAATTCCACATCTCTTGAAAGCAACATCTTGTTGTTCAATGGGTCATACAATCTGTATGCCTTTGATTCTGAGTTGTACCATGTGAAGATACACTTCACACCTTTGTCATCCAATTTATGTCTTTGCTCTTTAGGCACATGAGCATATGCAACACATCCAAACACCCTTAGGTGTTCAACTGTCCATCTTCCTCGTGACCATGCTTCCATTGGAATTCTATCACGGACTGCCTTTGTAGGACACCTATTAATTAGGTAAACTATTGTTGCCACAGCCTCTCCCCAAAATTCAGTTGGGAGACCTTTCCCTTTCATCATGCTCCTTGTCATTTCAACAATGGTCCTATTCTTTCTTTCAGCCACTCCATTCTGCTGTGGTGTATAGCTGGCTGTGAGCTCTTTCTTTATGCCATGTTTCTTGCAAAAATTTACAAAAGAATTGGAGGTATACTCCCCTCCTCTATCTGATCTTAGGACCTTGATATAATGTCCACATTCTCTTTTAGCCCGGGCTTTAAATTTTACAAATTTATCAAATGCTTCAGATTTATTCTTTAAGAAATACACCCATGTCCTACGATTGAAATCATCAATGAATGTCATGAAATAAGTACTCCCCCCAATGGAAGTAACTTGCATAGGACCAACTAGGTCGATATGCACTAACTCTAATGGATATCTAGCCCTCCTAGAATTTCTAAAATTAAAGGGAAGCCTATGTTGCTTACTCAAAATATAAGCCTCACACTTGTCACATGAATTTCCTATGTGTGGCAAACCTTCTACCATTCTTTTATTTGACAATAAATTTAAACCAGCATAGCCAAGATGACCATACCTAAGGTGTCATAGCCATGAGGGATCTTCAATCACACTCCTTAGAGCTGATTGTGTGGGAGGTGCAGCACTAACTTGAGATGAGAAACATATCTCAATCCTCAAGGGAAACATTATGTTCTTTGTCATTTGAATTGCTGCAAGTAAGTTCTTGCTCCCATCCTTTTCATGAATGACACACCTGTCATTTTCCATCAGCACTTAGTATCCATTTTGAATGAGCTAACCAATGCTCATCAAATTGTGCTTCATACTAGGGGCGAAATACACATTTTGTATTTCCTTCTTCTCACATTTCTTGGTGCGGACCATAATAGATCCTTTGCCCACAACTGGTAGGGTTTCATTGTTACCCATCTTAATTTTTGATTTGAAACTCTTGTCAATGAATGAAAACAAAGTTTCATTGCCACTCATGTGGTTGCTACATCCACTGTCAAGGTACCAAACCTCAGGGCTTCCTTCTTCACCAACATTACACATGATGAAGGCAATGTCATTATTTCCACTTCCCATGTTAACATCAGCCACATTTTCTTGTCCTAACTGATCACTTTGCTTCTTCTAGCATTCACTTGCATAATGCCCATATTTATGACAGTCTTAGCATTCTACATTACTCTTATTTGAGTTGTAGTTTTTCTTACCTCCTCTTGAGGTATTTTGAGAGATACTTGCTCCATCTGCTCTTCTTGAGCTTGCTACTGCAGCATTTCTTTTTCTTCCATTTCCTCGGCCTCTACCTCTGGATTTTCTGCCTAAGCCATTTCTTCCTCTCCCCCTTCCTCTTGGATTTGACTGAGCCTTGAATGCTTGCTCTTGGGAAGATGAAGAAGAAGATCTGTTGATCATATGCTCATGGGTTTGAAGTGTACCCATCAACTCATCCATTGTCAAAACAGTGAGATCTTTTGCCTCTTCTATGGTCATGACCAAGTTGTCATATTTATGAGGTAAACTCCTCAATATCTTTTCCACTATCCTCTGCTCTTGATAGTCTTCTCCATTTGACTTCAATTGGTTAATCACATTGGAGGTCCTTGAACTGAAGTCTGCAATTGATTCATTTTTCTTCATTTGAAGGTTCTCAAACTCCCTCCTTATGTTCTGTAGCTTTACTGTACGGACTTTATCAGTCCCCTTGAAGTTCATCTCAAGGGTATCCCATGCTTCCTTTGCATAATATGCTGCTGCAATCTTTGGAAATACTGTCTCTGTCATTGCTGCTTCAATAAGACTTAATGTCTTTGCATCCTTCCTCCTTGACTCTTTCAAATGAGTCTTTTGTGCATTTGTGAGAGCAGCATACTGAGTTGGGTCTGTCACATCATTGAACCCATTAACAACAAACTCCCACAAATCATTTGCATTCATAATGGTTTTCATCTTCTTTGCCCATGTATCATAATTTTTCCCATTGAAGGGTGGTGGCTGCTGCCATATCTTTCCTGCATCTCCTGCCATGTCAAATATCTCAAGAAAAATAAATGCCCTAACTCACTGTGGATGTGAGGCCTCAAAGCTCTGATACCATGTGAGAAATATATTAAAATTTAATTTAACACTCACAACCCTAAACCTAAAATTTTACTCGGCACTTAAAAGTTGCTCGGCACATGAAGGTGTTGAGTGCCAGTTTTACTCGGCACTTGAAGGTGCCGAGTGATAGATTTCTCGGCACTTGATGGTGTCGAGTGATAGGTTGCTCGACACTTGAAGGTGCCAAGTGACAGGCAACAAGTGTTGAGTGAGCTTGGCACTCAGAGAAATAATACTCGGCAACAATGGATGCCGAGTAAGCTCAGCTCCAAAGGAAATGCTCGGCAATAATAGATGCCAAGTGAGCTCAGCTCCAAACTAAGAAAGAGGATGCCGAGTGTTCTATTCAACTGAAAAATTGCAACTTAAGAAATTTCAATGTGAATGCTTTCACCATTAAAACCAGAGAGCCAAAGCTTTAATCTTTCAAACAAATTACTCAAATGCAACATACAAGGGAAGAGCAATGGATTCAAGTATGCCTGCTTGCCTTCTATTCAACCTTTGATTTAAACTATTACAAAATCTGGGAGCATTTGGCTTCAACCAGAAAACCCTAAAACAACCCTAAACTAGTAAAACTTCAAACTTCAATAAACTTTAAACCTGCAACTCTAATGGCTACATACAATGGTGCCTGGAGCAATCACTGCTTCAATAAGACAAATCCAAACAACAACTTACAAAGAGAACAGGGGAAACATGTGCAATTGTAGGCACAAACTTCTTTTCTTCTTCCTTCTTCTGCTCTGCTCTCCTCTGCAACTTCTGATCTACTTCATCTGCTTGAACTCTACAAATGAATGAAGAAACATTCCTTTTTGTCACATTCCATTTTCCCCCTCTTTTTCTAATTTGAAAAATCTCACCTACCCGTATTAATGTTTCTATCTGTTCTGGATGTCAGGGGGATAGGTGAGCATTTGGCTCCAGGGAGAAAACGTATGCTGCATTTAAATATTCCAACACAGTCAGGTTGTTGCAAGCCTTCGACCTCGTGCAATTTTGGGTATGTCAATGCCACTAATTGGATTTCTACAGCAAGAAACTTCTTAGACATGGATTGTAACAGGTCGAATAATGAGGAGGATCAACTGTGTTATGACTATGATTCATGCAAGGCGGGTGTGCTGGTGGGGATACAATACGACTGGTTTGAAGTGGGTAGTATCTCTATAATGTTTATTGGGATAAATTGTTTAATAGCATATATTGTGTTTAGTGAGATGCATATGGATATGCGTGCTTCAAGGAAAATATGTCACATGAGTCAGATTGAGTTTCGGCCTCGAAGGGTAAATCGTGTAAGATAATTCTATCTTTTTTCTTCTTATTGTAATGTCGTCTTTTTTATTGTAGTGCTTTTTTTTTTTTTAAGATAATTTTGGTTGGTGTCATAAATTCAATTTATATATATATAATAACAATCATTTTACTTTTTCAAATGGTTTTTAATTATTTAGATTTACAATATAGATGTGATCTAAGTTGGCTAGACATAATCTATGGACTCTTTCAAAGTTTACAAGTCCAAAGTGAGAACTCTACCCTCCATTAGAATAAGATCTACTATATTGAATTAATCATATTTCAATTGTGAGTAAAAACAATATTAAAAGATGAAGAGCTATTGTTTATAATATGTAAAGTACTTCTATGTCTAATAGTTATTCAATTACAAGAATAGATTAGAATAAATTCTATATTTAACAAGAGCTCTGTTTGAACTTGAGTCTCTACCTTTTGTAGGAAGAGGAGGGTTCTTATATATGTCAGTAGATAGGTGTTTACATATGTTTGGTCTACATAGTAATGTGTATGTTTGTGTGGTGTATCAACAACGCAGGCCACATTCTTTACCTCTCTGTTGTATGACCTTTAGGCTGCCTCGTTGTAATCTAGAAACCATAACATGCAAAAGACATAAACAATTAGACAATCCTAACACTAAAATCCAAACATAAAATCAGCAATAACAATTGCTTTCTATATAGAACAACGTGCCTATTTATATGTTCCATTTAAAGCATATTGTTGGGATAACAATAGTTCTTAGGAGGCAAGTGGTTTGTGATACATTCGTAGAAGTGGTGATTAGAATCCATATTAAATACACTCTGAATATGTAGAGCATTTCATTGGTTCCCCAAAAAGATTGTGTAAGGGTAAAAATAAGATTATTTTCTAGAGCCCTCTCTAAAATTGTATGCATAGAGCATTTGGTATATGCCCCCAACAAGACTAGTTATTCTAATGTATGATTGCTGCCAAGTATTAGCATGGGCTGTGAAAAAGATAAGAAGAATTAGCTTGAAATTAATGTAAGATTATGATCAAGCAAAAAATTGAAACCTAAAGAATGTTGCTCTGGATTATTTTAGATATTAAACATTAAATTTTTTAGCCATATAAAGTCTATATTATGATTCCATCATTTTAATGACATTATAGAAAATGAAAAAAATTATTATTTGTTTCTCAGTGAACCAATTGAACATGAATACCTAGGTTTTGCATCTTGATCAAACAACCTAAACTTTTGGCAATGAAGAAGGTGTTTCAGGCAAATGACGTCTATTGCTAGAAAAGAGTTCTAAGTGTATAGATACTAAATAATCGATATAGATAAATGTATATGTACAATACCCAATTAAGCCTTACAATTATACACTACCATTGTTATAGATTGTTCAAGAATTAGTAAATTTATATTAAGAAGAACATTATTTTCTAAAATAGAAATAACAAGAGTCTTAGAGAGTAGCATATATGCATTTCACAGTTACACTATATATTGTGTCATTACTTCTTTGGTGTACTACACACAAGGCCGACCACAAATAAATTTTTGAACTAAAATAAAGATTAAAAACCAAAACCCTAGTTATCATCTTGGGTCTGTAACATTGTAGAATCTCCAACTACGAAAATCCCTTTGCAAAAGAACAAATAAAAATTGCTAAACTTACCATTTTTCGTGGTTTCCATTCAAGGACTATGCTTCTAAATTCCTCATTGCCAATGAAAATGATTTCAAATCTCTAACTTGCGATGACTCCCTCTGAATAATAATAAAGACTCATCACGTCAATCTTAAATAATAATAAAAAACTCTCACCTAACACTACTATACCTTCTGATAATGATAATTGTCATAATAAATGCAAGCGTATATGCCCTGCCAAAATTTCTCTAGATTAATAATAGATTGGAATTTAAATCAAAAAGATAGATTTTTAAAATTTATATTGTCTAAACCTTAGAATATGACAACATGTACTAATTTGAACTAATTCAGTGCAAACTCTTCACATAAGCTTACATAAAGTTTGTCTAAATTTTGTATTGCTCTTCTCTATTTAGAAATAGTGGGTGCAATCAAGTTTTTGAAAGGTACCTCTTGAAAAATTATGAATTTGTAAGTTTCATCAACAAATCAAGGCTAAAATTAGGTAATCTATAGAATGTCCATTTTTTAGTAGTTATATGAACATCAAATATTGTTTCCCATTCTCTAAATTTGTTTGGAATATACATTTGACAAATTAGAAGAGGTGATAAATAAAGTTGGTTGTAAAAAGAGTTCAATTTTCTACTTAATAATGTCCCCTTGAATATTTTTTTATTAATTGGACTATCAAATGCCTATGGAAATGAAGTATTGTATCCTAAAAGATTAATATTACTTGATCTAAAATAGAGATCAATTTTTAAACCTTTTAAAATATTAAAGTCAACTTTATAAAGTCAATTTTTATAGCAATTGGGTAGATTTACATTTATATAAAATACAAATTTAAAAAATAACAAGAGCTTTGTAGAGCTATAGTCCCACCTTCTAGCGGGAAAGAGAAAGTATGGAATAATTTAATAGTCTTTTAAATTGATAGTTTAAAAAATATTCAGACAAGGATAGAGCACCAATTAGCAATATTAGTTCTACTATGTTTGTACTGGGCATTTTAGACCTATAAGGAAAATATTGATGAACTAATAAGTACTTAGAGTAAAGTGTATGAAAAATACGATCACAATAACTACAATGATTGCTAAATATTCGTTAATTAGACTTCTTATAAGCAGAAGAGAGAAAAATAAATAAAGATATCTACTTTCCCTTTTACATCATTTACAAGAATTTTCAGTAACGTTTGAGGCTGACCACCATAAATAACATATATTGTTAAAATTAAGTTGAGTATTTGCATAGTATTATCATCAAAGAACATAAGGGATAATTCCAGGTTTCCCAAATTAACTAATGAGAAGCCTCACATAAGACAAAGTTGACCAGATGATGTTCACAATTACATTCACCACTCTCTATTTGTGAACGATGCAATTGATATATATTTTCATGAAGAAGCCTATATTTTTCCCACTCTTCTTTTAGTGCAGAACATAAGTTAAGGATTCCTTTGTCTTTTCTCCATTGATGCACACAAAAATAAAATCTCAAATTTCTTTTTTTTTTTTCTCTTTTGGGCCATTGTTGTGTATTCCACGATCCATTAGAATTTCTCAATCTTTAACAAAATCTCAAATCATTAGTGTAATGTCAAAGCTTTTATCACTTGTTTGAATGGTGAAGCACTAGTCAAAAAAATTATTGACACTCTCAACTACAACATTCTTGTAATATGCTCTTCTACAATATCTGACAAACATATCCAAATCCATAAAGACCAAAATTTATAAAATAAATCAGCAACTATTGCTGGAAAATTGAACATCTAAAATTGAATAAAATGCAAGTAATAAGGTGGATAAATGTTAATTTACCAAGGCTGAAAATGTATTTTAAAACTTCTACATTGAAAATAATGGACTTGGAAGTCCATATCACCATAGAGCTACACTTATTTGGTGTA
Organism: Cupressus sempervirens; assembly: GCA_028749045.1. Classification (NCBI taxonomy): domain Eukaryota; kingdom Viridiplantae; phylum Streptophyta; class Pinopsida; order Cupressales; family Cupressaceae; genus Cupressus; species Cupressus sempervirens. The sequence continues at coordinate 294,987,689 of CM053785.1, read as the reverse complement.
TCTTTTTCTCCTAGAATTCTGGTAGTAATATGCACCAAAAAGAGAATACAGCGGGTTGTGTCAAATTATGGTTTCTAATTAATATAGTTACATGTCAAAACCACTCAAGTATAGAAATAAATTAGTACAGTTTGATTATAGTAACATGTTAAAACCACTCAAGTATAGAAACAAATCAGTATAGAAATAGTCATGAGTCATGCGACCATTATCATAGCAGAAATCTATACCAAATTTCTCAGTAGCACACTTGGAAGCTCTTCAATCTTCATCTATACAAACAAGAACTTACTCATTCCCCACCTTCCCTTTTATCCATGACATACATAGACCTGATCTTCAACAAAGAACTCTAATATTTGTCTCATTTAGCTGACAAATAATAAATCTTAAACTGTAAAATCTAAAACATGGACTATTCATACTTGTAATAATGATTTTACTGAGACAAAAAGAATACAACAATACTACATTCAGAGTAGAGAAATTCGTTTGAATAGTGTGCATCTTGGTTGCCTCAAAAGCCATTCAATTGTTTCATCCTCAGATTTATCCCTGACCTTCGACCGGAGTTGGAAAACCCTAGTTGTGGTGGTGCCACACAAAACAAAGAAAACAACACTTGTCCAACATGAAAGAGGTGGATGGAGTGGATCAAAGACAAACATGAATGCAATGATAAACATTCAGATCAATATGTAAAATACAAAGACACCAAGTTGTGCTACAGCACTTCATACTCATTAACATAATTAAAATCAATTACAAATCCTTAGAATGCTATAGCATTCCTTCCACTCATGATCCACAATGAGAAACCCAAAAATGGGTTTTGCTGATCACAAGCCTAGTTCATTGTATTTATAAGGAAATGCATATTAAATGTTGTAGCAAAGAGTTGACAATACAATTAATGTTGGATAGTGAGGCTGGTGTATTGGTCGGTGCTTGGACGACTACATATGAAAAATGTGTGGTCTATTTCTTTGCGGCTGTGGACGGCTGTTTGTTTGTGATGGACGGTCAGTAGGTGGAGAAATTACTCCACCAACACTCCCCCTTAATTTCTTCCATTAATGCTACTGTATTTATATTGTTTTCCCTTGTCATAAATACTTCGAGTTTTACGGCTTAACCCTTAACCGATATAAGTTGTGAAGTGGTTTAAAGCTCACCACGAACTCCAAAAACATCACACAAATGGTTTCAAGATCACCATAAACTTTGCACTCAAATGGTTTACAAACCAAGCACTCATTGGTTCTAATGACCATGAATCATCACTACAGGGAAACTATCATCACTCTGGGCCTTTCTCTTTTGTACCTGCATCAAACTAATTATTGAGTCCGTATAAAAAGAAATTCATCTACCAAGATACATGGGTGCCCAGCCGCTGTACTCGCCAGTTCTATAGGAATCCTTTTCATATACATGGTTCATCAATATGTCAAACTAAAAATCTTTAGGGTGTCGGGCACAAACGATAATGCACCCCATAGATTCACATAGCCCATTAACAATCATCACTAATTCAATTTTCATCATTTGGGGAATATCAATGCAACCAACTTCTATTATATGACCACTTTTGACACTGATAGAAACTACATAGTTCACTAAACATTCTATCACTTTCGATCCCAACACTTTTATCCAATCAGCACACAAAGACCTTTGAATAATGACAACCAACTCACCAGCAATCCAAACTACTTTCACTTTCTATTCTATAACATCAAACACACATGCTTCAAATACAAAGACATAATAAACATTTTCAGGATCATTATCTTCCATGTCACATGTATGCATTCTTTGGCACTCCCACTTGCACAAAGATGCTCTATATGCTTCGAATCTATGAATGATAGCGTCACACAACGCTAACTCAAACACACTTCAACTGTGGCTTCCTTCTTTCCATGGCTTCTATGTTTCTCATAGCAGTCTCTTAATTTGTTCTTCTTTTTATTCTTGCAGAAGATAACTTCAAATGCCATTGCCTGTTGTGCTACAATGCCATAACACTCTTCACCAATTCTAAACTTGTCGACCTCTCTACGATCTCTAGGATCATCTCCCATTAACTCTGATACCACTTGAAAGAGGTGGATGGAGTGGATCAAAGACAAACATGAATGCAATGATAAACATTCAGATCAATATGTAAAAGACAAAGACACCAAGCTGTGCTACGGCACTTCATACTCATTAACATAATTAAAATCAATTACAAATCCTTAGAATGCTACAGCATTCCTTCCACTCATGATCCACAATGAGAAACCCAAAAATGGGCTCTGCTGATGACAAGCCTAGTTCATTATATTTATAAGCAAATGCATATTAAATGTTGTAGCAAAGAGTTGACAATACAATTAATGTTCGACGGTGAGGCTGGTGTATTGGCCGGTGCTTGGACAGCTGCATATGGAAAATATGTGGTCTATTTCTCTGCGGTTGTGGATGGCTGTTTGTCTGTGATGGACCGCCGGTAGGTGGAGAAATTACTCCACCAACACAACATGCATAATGCCATTAGAAGGAAAAAAATACTTCTCCAACATGCACAACCATTAGACTTTAGCAGGGGACACGAGGAATAACATTCTCAACAACCTTTTTTCACACTAATTTTAATTTTATGAGTGAGAAAATACAAAATACTACAGGGAAAAAATAATAGAATCAATGAAAAATAAGATCTTAAATAGCATTTACTATGATCATCCATGTCGTTGCCTTTGTGGGTGCCAGTTGCAGAGCCAAATGGCTGTTTCGGGTCTTCTCGGCCCTCGTGTTTATTCTCGTTGTGCTCGTGTTCAGCTTCACTGTGTTTGGCCTGGTCCTCAATTCTAAGGGCGATGCACATGTCATTTCAGGAAGAAGGTACGAAGAATACAGGCTCCAAGACTTCTCAAACTGGCTGCAAAATTGGGTGGAGAAGAGCAACCACTGGAACAGTATCAAGAGCTGCATTCAGGATTCCAATGTATGCAACGAACTTGGGGTTAATTCGGGTAACGTAGTTGATAAGGAGTTCTACAAAAAGAAATTATCCCCAATAGAGGTAATTCACTTGAACTTTCATGCCAAAAATCTCCTTTCTATCATAACTGTGGCGAATTTGATTTCAATCTTTCTGATTTTATGGATATTGGGGGTTCTGATATGATTTTCTGCTATTTTCATGTGAATTTTGAATCGATTTTTGCAGTCAGGCTGTTGCAAGCCTCCGACCTCGTGCAATTTTGGGTATGTCAACGCCACTAATTGGATTTCTACAGCAGGAAACTTTTCAGACATGGATTGTAACAGGTGGAATGGCGAGGAAGATCAACTGTGTTATGACTGTGATTCGTGCAAGGCAGGTGTGCTGGTGGGAATACAAGACGACTGGTATGGCATGGATTTTATCTTTATAATTATTATTGTGATGAATTGTGTTTTAGCGTATGTTATGTTTAGTGAGACGCATATGGATATGCATGCTTCAAGGAAAATATGTCCATATGAGTCAGATTGGGTTTCGGCCTCGCAGGGTAAATCGTATAGATAAATTTATCATTTTTTCTTATTGTACTTTCCTCTTCTTCTAGTGCTCCATCATGTTGTCAAGCAACTTTTATTGCAGCCCCCTTCCATCAATGGCTTCCGCAAATGACACTACTTCTGTTTCCCAACAGCTTGGATTAAAGCTATAAATGAAACTTAGAAATTAATTATACAATAACTGATATTATGTAATTTCATTTTTGTTATTCTGTAGAGATTTCAGTACGTATTACTCATTCTTTGATCAACAACATAAAATGCCTACAAACCGTGTAGTGGGGAACTTGACACGGTAAAGAACCGTGTAATAGGGATCTTTACACAGTAAAGAATGTTGCAACGTTTAACTTAAGCTAAGTTCCCACACCAATCTTAAATAAATTTATCAATCATTTTAGCCATTATTCATTATTTTTAGCTTTACAATTCTTTTCATTGTGTGTGGTAGGGTCTTTTTAATGATTGTTCAGTATATTTTCACTGTTGTTTAGCTTTAAAAAATTTTCCCATTTTGTAAGAGGCAATATCAAACAAAAGGATTTTAAATATAAAAAAATACTTTAAAATGTTTTTTTTTTCAAATGACAAAAAGTAAGATATGAAATTTATTATTTAAAATAAATCAATATTTAGTATGATTTTCAAAATAAATATAAAAAATATATTTATTTAATTTTAATAAAAATAAATAAATTATATTATGTATAGATTATTTTGTGGAAATTTTTTGAAATATTTTTAATATTAATTCATTAAAAATAATCTAATATTACCAAGCACATACAAACAATTGAAAAAGTTAAAACAATGCTAAACATAACTCAACATACACCTCCATTCTAAATCTTATAAATAGAATGAAATGATTGATAGGTAGGAGGCAACATCATAGTTAAATTCGAATAGCATTATCACAACATAATGAAATGATGATTATCCTTATTTTTAAAAAATTGTTTTAAAGTATTTCAACAATAAAATTTGAATTATTATTTTACTTATAAATTTTAAATCAATTTTATATCTAATATTAAGTTTCTAACAACTAATTATATTTTCAACTTTTATTTATAAACAAGTATTAATTGCATACCAAAGTGTCATTGCTATCACCCTAAAATCTATAGATTGAGGGTAATGACTTTCTATAAGATCACTTCCACCTGCTTCCTAATCAACTCTAGTATGCATTTAAGGTGGACATTAATTAAATTCTTAAAAAAACTATAAATTATATTACATTTATTAGTGGTCCACAACTCATAATGAAACTTATTGTTGTTGTTTTCATCAACAATTTTGATACCACACTGTATTTGGATTCTACTGTATGTATTTTTACATCAACACTTTACAACAAATATGTGACCCATCATCATATGTGATAAAATGTTTCTACTCATATGCCTTTGTATACGGGGCTTTACAAAGGAGGGACTCAAGCTTTGCCAGAGCTCTTATTTTCTTATATTATTATCTTGTTATCTTGATATTGAATTCTATAAATATTTATTAATTGTACTCTCTCTTTTTTTCATATTTAATACTTTTAATTTAACTATTTAGTTCATGTTGATATATTGATTGATCTTTAATCAATTACTCATTTCCTATTCATGTAGAATATGAGGAAATTTCAATGGCTTTATGAGATATTTTCTACAACAAGTCAAATTGTGACATTTCTTTGTGGATTTAGTTATGTAGTTTTTTTAGTCAAATTTGTTAGCTCATGGTTGAAGAGTAGTGGCCCAAATGAACTTATCTCTCTAGAAAGTTGTTTAAAAAGTATAGAAATGATTTTAATGAGAAAATGAGAATTTCTTAAAAGTAATCACTTAATGTCTGATTTTATATTGTGAGCATTTAAAAAGTAAAGTAATATTTTAATTATACTGTGTTTACATTTAGTAATTATCATATTTCATAAATTAAACTTTTTTTTGGTAATTTTAATAATACATTTTCTAGTTTCATAAACATTGATTATACTAAATTTAAGAACTAATTTTATGCATATTTAGTGACCCAAAAATTCTACCAATATGGATGATTAATGAGTTCTAGAAGCTTTCCTAAACAATATAAGAAGATGAACCCGCAACATTGGTTAGGTTTTATTTTGGTGTTATGTCAGTTCATCTTCCACCAGTCTAACTTTATTAGGTCATGCCTTGCTCATGGGCAAGATATTTATGCATCAATTCCATGCCATTTATCCTTTTAAATTTTCCAATCAACATTGAGTGTTTTTTCCAACTCTCCAAACTCTCTCTAGTATAAATATTTATTTAAATTAACCAAAATTATTTAAGTAGGAAATAATTTCCATAGAAAGTCAAACTGTGACATTGCTATCAGGATTTAACTATGTGATTTTGAGTCAAACTCATTGACCCATGTTTCATGAGTAGTGATTCAACATAAATCCACCTCTCATGAGAATAAATGGAACACTTAGTACTCATTGGATCTAGGTGATGCTCACAGGGGTGAATTACTAGGACTTCCCAGGAGGTCACCCATCCCAGTACTACTCCAGCTTGAGCACGCTTAACTACAAAGTTTCCTCCATGGTTAAACCCAAAGTTTACAACTCCATTTGCAAAACCTTCACCAAATAGCTTTCTAATGAATGGTTCATAAGACACAACACTTGGTGAAGGTTTTGTAAATGGGGTTGCAAGCCTTGGGTTTAACCATGGAGGAAACTTCGTAGTTAAGCTCGCTCAAGCTGGAGTAGTACTGGGATGGGTGACCTCCCAGGAAGTCTCGGTGCTTCACCCCTATGAGCATCACCTAGATCCAATGAGTGCTAAGTGCTTCATTTATTCTCATGAGAGATGGATTCATGTTGAATAACTACTCATGAAACATGGGTCAATGAGCTTGACTCAAAAACATAGTTGAATCCTAATAGCAATATCACAAAATTATTTATTTGTGTTATCATTGATTAAATGTGTAAGAGTAATGCTTTCTTAGATGAAATGGTGGCATGGTGTGCACATATCCCAAATCCTGGTAGGGTTGGAGCCTTGGTCATTACTTTTCTCTCACATATTTTTCTTAAATTAGTTGTAGTGGTGAACTGTTTATAACAACACAAAGAGAAAAAATAGAATAAAAACAAAGCAGCAAAACAAGATTGAATATATCAAAGATGCACACTTTATTAACAAAGCACTATAAATTTTTTTTCATACATTTACAACTTAGAGGAATTCTCTACTTATAGATATTATATAGATTTCCAGAGACTTCTTGAGAGGCTCGAGAAGGAAGCATTCTAGAGAGCTTTAATATATGTTTTTTAATTTGTATATTCTACAAAGAAGGAAGCTTCATGAGGAAATTGGAAAGTTTTGGAGCATATTGTTGATCTCCACGCCTTGTTGCCTATTAGTGTCTAACACTTAGTCATTTCCTAGGCAATATTGGTCAGTTATCATTGTGACTGAGCCATCCAAAGAAGGTTGAGCTACATGGACTTGTTTATATTTCACTACATGCAAAACAACACAAAGGTTGCTGAGCACCCCAATATAGACCAAGGTTTTAATATATGTCGAGTAACACATATAGAGTCTGAGCAATGTAAAGTTAACTTATGCTGAGAGAGTCAATATATGTTGAGTCTATAGAAGTCGAGAGACAACATGAATGTTAGTTATGACCGAGCGTCAAGACATTCAATTGCTAAGTAAAGGTCAATTTTGGCATATGTGTTTGTAATTGCACAAAAACTTATGTAAATCATTATGACCAATTTCTATGTGATATTTATGGATTGTAGAGAGAGCTAAGGAGAAAATTACGTCTTTTGTCAAAGTACATCAATCCCAAGAAAGGCAAGGTAACCAATCAACAAATCATAAGGACCAAACAACAAAAGAATGCATTCTAGATCATTGATCTTGATATAAAACCTTCCATGATTGTTTATTTAAGAAGGGATCAAACCCTAAATTATAGGGAGTGAGAAGGGATGTGAAGAAAGATTGTAATGCCTACCCCTAGTTGACTTTTCTGATTATATTGTCAGATTCTTCTAGGCCAATTTTCTAATTGTATTTTATGATTAGTGATACCTGGGTACCAGATTTGATTAAATGCATTTCATATTCAGTTGATTTATGTGAAGATTTATTTAGTTATTTTAGTTATTTCAATTATTTTAGGATTATTTTTATGATGATATATGCATGTTCATACATCGATTTCAGTTATTGCATGATGTTAGTTAGATTAATGATTAGTATGCAGTTTTACAGATACCTACCCCATACTTGCATGTGTATGGTGTACGTGTATATTTTACTTTATGACTGATGTTCCTTATATGGTTGAGGAAGGGAGTTGTAGTCACCTGCTACTCGGGATCTACACGATGTACCACTCCCCACCATTACCTATTTAGTTTAGAAAATATGTGTTTGTACATGCATGGACTTTATGCAGATTGCAAGTACCGGGTATCGACTTCTCTAAATTGCCAGGATGAGCATACCCTATTGTAGTATCTCAATGGTATAAGTGGGGAGATAACTCTTGAGTCCAAATCCTAACCTAAGCCAATTGTCCTAGAAAATATGATAAGTATTTGAGTTAGTTTCACCCGTCTGAATTTGTCAAGTGACATAATTTCATGACTTTGACCCTAGAGTTTGATTATTTTGTTTGTCCTCGGTAGAGCTACTGTATTTGGTTTTGTGAGTCTGTGATGATTTTCCATTTTAATTAAATCATATTAAAAGATAATTTAATGAAATTTTTATAAAGAAATTTGATATTTAATTATATTTAATTAATTGAGAAATTAATTAAATAAAAGAAAAAATTTAAAAGATTTTATTAAAGTTCTAATTTTGATGTATTTATATTTATTTAATTTAATAATAATTATTTAGGAATTTGTTTTTATTTAAAAAATAAACAAAAGAAAATTTAATTTAATTATGTTTTGGTGGGCGGGGGCCACCAACCCCCCACCCCCCTTCTCCTCCATTTTTTGTGATCAGCGGCGACATTTACTACTGGCCAGGCAGCAGTACTGCTACAACAACAATAGGTACTATTGATGTAGTAGTACCCTGTTGTGGCCGCAGTAGTATTCTGCTACAACAGTGCTGCCTTGATGGCCAACAAGCCTTAAAAGTTGAAATTTATTTATTTATTTATTTTCATATTTTTTAAAAGTTAATGTTATTAAATGTTAATTTAATAATAATTCTTAATATAGTTTTTTAAAATATATTTAAATATATTAAATTTTAAATAATTTGATAAAAAAAAAAATTAATATAGTTGTTGATTAATTTAATTAATGTAGTTTATTAATTAATAATAATATTGTTATTGTTATTATTAAAATTATTTTACTAATAGATTTATAATTATTTTATTAATAAGTCAAAATTAGCTATTTATTAACAGATGATTATAATCATTAATAATTTAATGGGAATATGTACTTAATATGTATTGTATATTTGCAACTTCAAAAGTCAATACACAACAAACTCTACTAAAACAACTTAAACTAACTATGTGTATTGAAATTTGTAATGTAAAGTGAAACATAAGAAAGAAACCAAGAATAATGTACAAGAAAAAATGATGATATGAATAATGGTTTTGTCAACCCAGAACAAGTTAATATTGTACTAGCTCAAAAAGAAAATAATTTGGTATAGGATTCATCACTAGAATATTGGCCCAACTCGCTAATGAACATTGCACAAGGAGCGATGAGCGAATCTTCTCTAGTCTTTGATAATCCAGTCAATGGAGAAGAGGACGGAGATGACGAATTTGCAACACTTTGGAATTTCAGTTTTATTGCATAGTTTTGATTAAGTAAAAGTAGGTTTTGAAAGGTCCTGAAACCTTGTACAACAAAACTAAAGATGTAACAATATAAAGCCCAAATACAACAGTGTGAAACACCAAACAAAAATAGGGAGCAACTGACTAACTCCCACCACACCAGACAACCACAACAAAGGAACTTAAGATTTAGGTTTAGATTTAGAACCTCTCTTGTGAGACCGCAAATTCATATCTAGGGGAGGGATGGGAAACCTAGATTTCTTTCCTTTTATCGTTATCCATCCATCCTCAACCTTAGCCACATCATTCTGCCAATCCCCAGAAGAAACGGAGGAAACCACATGGCAGACAGGAGAAGAAAAAACATCCAACAAAACACTCTCCCTAGGAGAGACCAAAATGGGCAGACCTAGATCCAAAACAGTTTAAGCATTGGGTCTAGAGATAATACCAGGTCCAGAAATAACAGCCAAAGGTTCAGCAATCAGGAAATCAGGCTCAACAGATTGCGAAGCAAGAGCCTCCTCCAAAAAAGGTTGAAACAAAGCATTAGGAGAACTGTCCCTTATACCATCAGAAGCAAGAGACCCTAAATCAGCTTGCTCTTGGTCAAATGAATATTTTGTAACCGTGTAATGCTTATCAAAGACACCCTCGCTCCTTTGTCAGAAGAACAACGAGCCGCCACATGGCCAGTCATGTGACATTTCCTACATCGAAAGGGAAGACCTTTATAATCCAGAGTTTGAGTCCAGGTTCCTTGCGGAGAATGCAAACAAATCTACTCAGGGAGACCCTTAGAGACATCCATCTCAACTAGGACGTGAGTAAACGTCGAATGAAGAACATCAGAAGTTGTCGTATCCACAATCTAAAAGCCCCCAAGAATTGCCCCAATAATCTCCAAAACTGAGTCCAACCAGAGATGCATGGGGAGATTCAAAAGCCTAGCTCAAATAGGGATCTTCGAGAAATATTCTGTAAGTGGATCAAAATCCTTATGCCAAGGTTTGGCCATCAGGGAGAAATGATCCTCCTAAGAGAAGTTGTAATCACACAAGATAATCCTCCTATCTTTAGCATTATCAAATTTGACAATAAAAAAACCTTTAGTCATAGGGAAAATCTAAATATTTGTAGATAAAAGGTGCCTCTAGTACCCGGCAATCCAATCATGAAGGGCGGGAAGAGAGGGCCAAAAACCTCTAAATCTGAAAATAGCAGCATGAGAGGAAAAATCCTCTACAGTTTTGAAGATCTCATCAACTATATCAGAATGTAACAAAACCTATAAGGGTTTGATCACCTTCATAGGAGTAACCTCCCGAAGCTTTGAGGAACCTACAAAGTGACCAACAAAAGGGGCACACCGATGAAGGTCTGCCTCAAAAGTAGCAATATCTACATAAGAGGTCAGACTAGAAAACCCCAGTCCCCTGTAGCCCTAGACACAATAGAAAACCCAACACCACTAGTCTTCATAATAGGAGAAGTTTCCAAAGACCTAGCAAAGCCCTCCGTAGTAGAACCCCCCACCGCATCCACCACAACCGGCGCAGCAACCACAGGAGAGAATCCATAGGCGAGAACAGGAACACAGGAAGGAACACGAGGCAGAACGCAAGTAGGACCACAAGCAGGAGAAGCACCAGACCCAGCAGAAGCACCCCCCACCACAATCGACGAAGCATCATCCCTGTTTGAAGAGACCCCAGTAGTAGTTGCAACCTGAACGAATGCAATTTGAATTCACCCTTGGGCAAGAGCGCAGGCAGGAGCGGGAGCCATCTTATTTTAATTTTTATTGTTAATTGTTATTGTATAGTTGCTTTCATCAAAAAAATTTATTTAGAAATAACTTAAATGACTTATTTATTTATTATAGTTTTTTTAATTGAAGAATTGTGGCTCAATTAGATTGAGTCCATGGTTTGTCATACAGTTCACCAAAATCAAAATTAATAAAACCATGATGTAAGAAATGTTATTCGATTACATTATATACTTCAGTTCTTGAATTGTAGACAAATAGTTCAAGTTCCTTTAAGTATTGAAATTGAGATCATGCCTTAATGGCTTTGGTAGAATAGATATCCTTCTCCTAAATTCTTTAAAAAGAAGTATTAGCATAAATTTATGATTTTCTAATTTAAAAAGTGTTAGCATAAATTCATGCTTCTCTCAATGTTGAATTTCCAACCAATGGTGTATCAACAAGAACTTGTGCTCCCGTGACCTGTCAATCCTTGAAACTTGACTTGAGGATATACATATTAAATTTTAAAACACTTCTTATTATGCATATAGATTATTTCTAAACTTTTGAATCAACCTGTTGTCAATTAGGATTTGCGCCTTTAGCGAGATCTGAAATCAAGCTATCCTGTGAAACAATGGAAACTCTCTCAGGTGGTGGGTTGTCCTAAAACAAGAGAAGAATCTCTGAAAGCTAGGCTGGTTCCTAAGTTGTGATCACCTAATCCTAAAATATACTCAAGATAAGGGTAAGAAATTAAAGAATGAATGATAAAAACCAATCTAAGTGAGGTGATACACCAATGGTTGTGAATGTAATTTTGATTACTTCAGCATAAACTATGAAAAGACAATTGATTCACAATATCAGACAATCACGTAATCACAAAAGTGTTTCTATGTAAAGATTGGTATTTCCTGCTTTGAAAGGGATACCTAAGTTTCACCAATTTTCTGCAAGAAAACAATAATCACAAACATAGACCTGCAATCACATGTATCACGATTCAAATCTGCGACTAGGAATGTAACTATAATGAAGGCGAACACAACATTAAAGTAAGGAATTCACAAAATTGCACAAGAATCTATGATAAGGAACCGTTGTATCTCTATAATCAATGCTAAAAAATCTCTGTCACAAGTGCCCTTACAATCAACTCAAAATCTGCTATGCACAAAAAATATGAATCTGAAAGAAGTTCCTCATCATGATGAGAAAGTACAATATATAGAAAAATAGCCCTAACTCGGATTCCAAAATCATGCCTAGGAAAAGTCACCAAAAAATGATGAAAACTATGATGGAGCCTCTGAAAACTGCACTCAACCACCTACCCAACTGATGGATAACTTAAAATTGCCTCTAACTCTCCAAAATCATGCACAAAAAGCTCAAACTCGGATACACTAAATAACCCTCAAAAATAGCATGTAAAACTGCTTTTAATTATGCAATGTATGCATAAAATAAGCCCTCAATCTGAACTATATGCATAACTGATCATTACTGCTCCATGGATTGCTAAATATATCATCAAATCACTCACCAATCTACATATGAAACTAGAACCGAACTTGGCCTCAAAAATATTCCTATATCCAAGCGTTAACTGAATGTCCCTCTGTTCCAAAAATAGCTTCCCCATTTTCTCTCCTTGCATTTATGCATTAAACATTTAAAATTCCCTTTAAATAATAAAATCTATGATTTTATAATTATAATCACTTGATTTATCATTTTTACAATCAAATCTTTTATTATATTAAAAAATAATATTAATGTGTTTGTCTTCTATTGATCAATTTTTATTTATAAACACATTAATATTATTATTATTTTTTAAACGAAATTAAGTCTTCTATTTTATTAATATTAATGTGTTTGTCTTTTGTTAATTTAAAACATATTAATAATAATAAAAATAGAAGAACTTAATAGTTTTTTAAAAAACTCTATTAGTTTTATATGTATAAAATTATAATTGATATAATTTATCAATTTCATACATATAAATCTAAAAAATGGAGTCTTATTAAAAAACGCATGCCTATTCTTCATGACATGGACCCGAAATTTTATAGAATATGGCAAAGGCACAATGTAAAGAATGTAAAAGGCAAAATGAGGGTAAATTATTTTGCTTTGTCTCATTTATTGATGTTCATGTATGGAGGAGGAAAGGGGTTTTAAAACCCTAGCCGCAATGGAGATTTGGACTTCATTTTAGCTCTTTGTTGGTGCGATTTTTTTTTAAGTTTCATGGCTGTAGATGCCATATTCTCCTCTCTTTGTTAGCAGTGGTTATTTTTATGGTGAGTTTACCATGCTAGCCGCGGATTTTATGGGCATTCTTTCCTTCATAAGTGAGCTTGTTGTCTATTGCATACTTTGTTGTGATGAATTTTGGACGATCTATAGCATCATATTGTGCTTTTACATATTTTGTTCAAACTTTGCAAAAAACAATTTTTAAAAAAATGTGGCACTGTTTGGTAAAAACATGCTTCTTTCACTGCATAGAAAATGACTTTATCTCTGCTGAAAGTATTGGGTTTACTGGTGAATACTTTTGTAACATTTTTAAAAAAATGTGGGCACTAATTTTGCATTAAACTTGTGCCTCCTTTTTTGCATAAACACATGAAGTTCAATGCTGAAATGTTCGGGTTTACTGTTGGATTTTATATTAACGTTTTTAAATAAAAATGTGGCTCCTCTTTTTGATAAAAACGTGCCTCTTTTCTGCAAATATTCCTTTGTCTCATTCAGTGAGAATGAAACATAAAAGTGCTCTATTTTTAGGTCATAAAGAATGGCTTTCTCTGCTGGTTAACATACGACACTGTTGTTTCATCTTTTGTTAGAATATCATAGCAGAAAAAACATGTTGTCTTCTCTGCAGAATGTGTTGAAATACTTGTTTGAAAAAAAACACATAAATGTTTGCAAATACACTTACGGTTTTCAGAATGAACCAATGTATTTCTTTCCCTTGTAATAATACATATATCATGACTCTCCTTGGCATCAAAATAAGGTTCAAACCCTTATCTGTTGATATCCACCATTCTAATAAAAAGAATATTCAGCATATACACTTCTAGTTTAGCAGCATTCTGTAGCTTTCATTGTATTCTGTAGTTTGAAATCATTGATATGTAATTTTGTTCCTTCTGTTCTGAGCATTTGATAATCATTGAAGTATTTATTTTCCTCAGCATATTGATCCATCACTTATGGGGTTCGAACAGGGGTTCGTGACTCCCATAGGTCATATGAAGCTCATAGTCTTTTAGCACTTTTCCTGCATAAGAAATAATAATTATGTTTCTTGTTTAATCTTCAACCTGCACATAAAGAAAACATTATTAGTAGAAAAATGATTATTATTCTCTTTCTTTTATTCAGAATGTGTATATGTATTCTTGTCATGCTTGGAGATAAGTGTTGATTTCATCATTGCTTCGTCTTTGTATGTTGATACACATTCCAACATGTAGCATTTGTTTCACTTTATCACCACGTATGTCTTGAAAGTTGCAATGGCTGATAAGGTTCCTGTTATGCTGCAACTAAAAATATTTTTCAATTACTATTGTTGCTAATAAACATTTCAGCGTACTGTTTCGTTCTTTCATAGATTAGATCATCATTTGATGAACATGAAGCACATAAATAAGATGAATATCATGAAATTTTTGCCTCTGTACTTTGCTCATAGAAGTTTGATTTTCCTGTAGTAGATTTCCTTTCTTTCCCTATTGATTTGGCACTGATAATTAATTCTAATTTACCTTGTGACTAATTGAACCTGTAATTTCTTGATATATGCTGAAATATACTTGCAGAAATACTTGAAATTCTTTTAACTTCATATCTGAAACCTTACATGTCCTTCATGATTCGACCGAAAGGTCCCATACCTGAAACTTATGTATGCCCCCTCAATAGTCTCCCCAATATCTTTTGTCTTTGCTCGAGAAAACTCAGCCAAAAGGCTTCATACATGTAATGTACGCATGATCCTTCCATAGCCTCAAGTCTTCATACCTATATCTGCACATGGAACAAACTCATTAGTAAAAACATGTTTTATCTCCTTCGAATTTTTTCCTTGCCTTCTTGCCTTTTAGCATAGTTATCTGGATAACCATTTTGTATAAACAGCAGAGTATAGATGATAGGAAAGTTTTCCATTGCTTAGTTCGTATGAACTGATCCATTTCTTTATTCATTTTTTGCAAGTTTTACTCACAGATGGAGATGCGGGATCAGCCCTCCAGTGTTCAACGCAACAACTTTCCATTCAGGCAATGGATGCCTTTCCTTTCTATCTCTTTTTTAGTACTTTTATGTTTGTACAATGTGTTTAATTCAGATATTTATGTTAGGAGCTGAGAGCACTAGTAATATCTGAATGCATTGTATTCAAGTATTGTGTAAACATGAACACTTTGTAAAATATTTTTGAATACTTGAATAAAAAGTATTATTTTTGGTACTTGTATCCTAAAAAATGATCAATTCTCTTCTTTATGATTCCTGTACTTTGCTTACTGCATTCTTTTCATACTGTACTGTATATTATCAGCAGCTAAACACACTTAGTCAGCAGATAGAACATATCTAGTTTAGCATAAAACATAACAATTTAAGAGGCATGTTAAATTGGTAACACAACCAAAACTCTAAAAATAAATGAATTATCTAATTGGTTTTAACCTTTGACTCATATCTCTATTAGGAAAACTTTACTTCTTAGATTCACTCCACAAATACAATAATGAGTTAATTTGGTTTGATTGTATACTCTTTGAGTACAATTGATGAGGGCAAGAGTGGTTAGGGAAAGAGTGGTTTGATTTATTCAGCTAGTCTACAATTGAACAGTTGGGAGCACTCATTCTTAGAATGAGTAAGAAAAATAATTAAAATACAAAAAGTTTAGGAAAGTGATTGTCTCCTAGACTATATTTAGTTTGGTGAGTATTCTTCTTTAAAAATAAAACAATCTACTAAAAAACATTTATAGCATGCCAATTATGTCATATAATGAAATTTTTAATAAAACAGATATCTTTTCAAAAGAGACTTAATTTAAATAATACCTATACACTTAATGTAAGATATCAACACATACATACGTAAAAAAATCCTCCACTCGCTATGCAAAGTTTGACATCAATACAAGCACTAAAAATAAAATAAAGTATCTAACTGATTTGCATTTTGTTCATGTAGCCTTGGTAGCTTCTAACCCACACTACTAGAGGAATGAATTTCAGTGGCTGATGTACTAAGAACACTTAGGTCAGTTTGACTCATTTGGTTGTTGGAATAGGAATAGAAATTTTGGAATACATTTTCTATTCTCCATTTGGTTTGTCAAATGGAATAGGGAATATGAATATATATTCCCATTTTACCTCTACCATGAGCTTATACCCATTCCAAACAAAATAATTGTCATTGGAATGACATTCTTATTCCCAATATTGCTCCATTCCTATACTTACAACCAAGGCACATTTTAAGAAGCTTTGTTTCTACATTCCAGCTCAACTTATGGAACCTAATACTAACCTAAATTGTAAAAGAAGAAAAATCTAAGAATTTGAAGTACTCTGGTGGCAGTTCTATTTTTTAAGTTTTAGTTAGTCCTGAGGGGACTCAACCTACCTCAATTATTATCCAAACTATCTAGAATATAATCTAAGTCTATTATACAACGCAGGATTCCATAATAAAATATGGAATTTGGGAAGACTAAATAAGAGGCAAAATGGAAGAATAGTTTTCATAAAATACAATGAAAAGAAGAGAAGATAATGTTTCATCTAGATTTTCTTCATATTCTGGTAGTTTATTTAGATAGCATTTACTCAAAAACTGATTGAACAGAAAAGGAAAAAAATTATAAAAACATATCAACCCTGAAATAACTATCCAGTCTAAAATATTGACAAAGAAAAAACAATCCATTAGTTTTCACTTCAATCAACCTGTTATCGCGTAGAATCAGGTTGAATTGACCAAGTTAAAAATGTGTCTGAAACAAAACAAAACAAAAAAAACTTATTTTATCAAATCCCTTAAACATCATTCCTCGAAGGACTATATGTGTTTAAACACAATCATTTTTTTCCAGTATACAAGTCTGATTCATTAGATATGGGTTGTTAGTGGTTTGTCAGTGATAAATATTTTATTTAATAAAAGCGGTAAGAATTATGTGCTTCAACTCATTTTATGATGATTTGTTTCAATGTGTATTCATACAAATTATGGACAATCAAAGTAGTTTGTTCTATATTACTTTTCTAGTTAGAACCATGAATTCCACTTAGCTGAATTAGTTTCTTTATCTCAATTTGGAGAAACGTCTGCAACAAAAAGAACAGTGAGAAACTTCAACATCAAAAAGAATAATTTTTCTTCCAATAAATGTGCACAACCATATTAAATAAGACCTGAGAATCTCATACCAAAGACACTAAACATATTTTCAAAAGCCATAGAAATCGAAGCAATCATATTTTACAATAGAAAAGATTTAAAAAATTATACTAAAGTCCTTAAGAAGACCTTTTTTGGAAAAATCTTATGTATAATGGAAAAAGTGGTCTTGATTATTTTCAAGACCTAAAGGAATCAACTAGAGCCATGGATACATCTAACTTCATTCAAAGGAGAAAAACTCATAGAATCATGAAGATATCAAAAATCTCCCAAGAATGTCTTTCACACCATCAGCGATGGGAAAATAAGGTGGCTCCCTATAGATTAAGGAAAAAAGAAAACCTTGCAACAATCTTAAATTTAATAAAAAAACAAAGAATAGAATTTTTGTCATTATATAACTATCCAAATGGTTTAGAGAGAAAATGAGTCACATATTATCAGAGAAATCTATAATAGTGTCTTAGCTTGCATGATTGGTTCTTAGAGGAATAAAAAATTCTTCTTCCTTCATCGAAAATGAAAAGAAAAATCCGCAACAAGAAAAATGGGAATTCAAACTTTTGAAAAACCGCAATAAGAAAAATGGAAATTCAAACTTTTGATATGCATCTATAGGAATCACCAATTCATCAAGTAAAAGTTACTTATATACAGTCTAACATGAATCGATTTTAATTTGGACGGTTGGAATGCCAAGAGACACTACGTATGTCACTTTAATAAATGATGTCTTTGTTTTTCTAATTTTCTTACCAGAAAAATACAGAGACTACAAGAGAAAAATGATACAACTAATCATAAAACAAATATTAAAATTTATAATTTCATTTTAACAGAAAGCATTCACAATGATCGTAGGAGAAAAATGATACAACTAATCATAAAACAAATATTAAAATTTATAATTTCATTTTAATAGAAAGCATTCACAATGATCATAGGATAAATGAAGTTGTTTGATGTTTTGACAATTTCTAAGAAATGAATTAATAGAGGAAAGTAACTTGAAAACTTTGGTCTCCTGCCATTAAGGTCACGACTAATAATTTATTCACATTAAATTATATTTAAGAAATAGGTTTTTGTCGAAGCTTTGTGTGGAAATATATTTTTCATACCTGTCAATCCTCTTCCTTCCTTTTCTATTAGTAAAAAGTATTTAAATTTAAATTTTTATAATAAAAAATTAGCAAAACAATTGATCTTCTTTTTTTTGTTAGATATTAATGAGAATTGATTCTAAATGAATTAATAGAGGAAAGTAACTTGAAAACTTTGGTCTCCTGCCATAAGGTCACGACTAATAATTTATTCACATTAAATTATATTTAAGAAATAGGTTTTTGTCAAAGCTTTGTGTGGAAATATATTTTTCATACCTGTCAATCCTCTTCCTTCCTTTTCTATTAGTAAAAAGTATTTAAATTTAAATTTTAAAAAAAAAAAAATTAGCAAAACAATTGATCTTCTTTTTTTTGTTAGATATTAATGAGAATTGATTCTAAAATAGTAAGCTAACTTATTTTGAATATTTATTTTATTTTATCTTATCCTTATCCATTTGATTGGAAATTACCAAGAATTGATTCTAAAATAGTAAGTTGCCTCATTTTTAATATTTTTTTCTTGTTTGTAATTTTTTTTTTTTCCTTTTCTATCTCGTTAAAAATTTGCAAAAATTGATTTGAAATATAAATTACTTTATTTATTTATTTTAAATTCTTTTTTTAATCATTCATATATAATTTTCAATTGTTACATATATAGACAAGAGCCTACAACACAATGGTAAATTGTGAGCACATTCTACACAAGCTTAATAAATAATAATAATTAATCACATCACATAATAATATTAATCCAAAAAAAAAAAAATTCAATTGTTACATATTATTTACTATCTTTTTCTCATGACAATCTAAAATAACAATAGATCATCCAATGAAAGCAAGAAAATAACTTCAAAGCCGAAGTTTTTAACCAAAAGATTACTCAAGGCAACTATAGCCATCTGGTACTCAAATAATGATGGATAACCATTAAAAATTCCTTCTACTATTTGGAAGATGCTGTCAACATGTGGTTTTCTTCCACTTAAATCTCAAAATCACGAGTCTTCATTACCATAGTGGTAGCATGCAAGCTTTAGTTTATTAGTCCCGCCTATATATAGGCGGAACTATTGTTTTCAGTTGAAATATTGTGCATTAGTTCATCTAGAAAATCGTGCAATATGAAATAATTTGTATGATTTCTAATGTTTAATGATGATTTTATTTTTCATTCAATTATTTGAAGACTATTACTATTTTCTGATTGGTTACTCATATTTTTGCTGGGGTTTTCTTTAATTTTCCCATTCAAAAATTGAGAATTTTTTGAATCGCATATTTCTTTGTCCGCTTGTCTCCCAAAATTCACCTGCGGGATGCTGGAAGCCCACCCGAGGAGAACGTCGGTGATCAAACACGCCAACGGTGACAGGGTGGTCGTTTCCCCGATGACAAAGCGGTGGAGAAATCATTCGAAATGGGGCTGGAGCCCCTCGCCGACAGCCAACAATGGCGGCAGCTAGTGCCACTAAACGTTGGTGTTGTTCACTTGTTCGAGCATTAAATGATCCTCCGAGACTTTGACTTCTACCAAGTGGATGTCTAAATCGGCCTTTCGAGCTTCCTCGACTTTTTTCCTCAATGAAGGGATGTGGTGAAAGGTGGTGACAAAGCTTATGGTTAGCCCCTTTGCTGCCAGGTTTTTGGCTAATTGCATGAATGGAATGAGGTGGTCGTGCCCCAACAAGGACAATAGCATTACATGGGGCTGGGACTTTATATTCTCTATTCTGTTGTCGTTTATTTCATCATGGGCTGTCGGCGCCATGATTATGGACACAACAAGAAACACTTTTGGATTAGTTCTATCAGACTAGAATGAATGATTCATCGTCTCATTTAGTAGAGATATGGGCAGAGATAAAGAAACATTGATGTTGCTATCTTCCACAACTCCATTCTCATCCACCCTTGTTTACCACCTTCCAAATTTCCTTAGGGTTTCTCTACTTCTATACTGTACCACTTTATTCTTCACCATTCAACAATTAGATTGATACCATGACTTCAATATAATTTAGGCAGAAAAAACAAAACTAGATACACAAGCTCGTTCATCGACAGTAACACCATCTCATTATTGCTGGCCAACACCATGGAATTGAGCCTGCTTTCGGCAATCCCAACATCCTCTGCTGTAAATTTTGCAAAGTGATGGAATCCCCTAAACTTTGCAACATACGAAATAGCATCTTTCAGCACTTCCACATTGCCCATGACATGATTCAATCTCAGCAGAACTACATCTCTAGAAAGCTTAACCTCTGATATGCAGGCTTTTCCCTAGCTCCTTTCGTCAATCAAAACCCTAGGCTCCAATACTCCAAAAACACCGCCATCGACACTTCTCTCGAAGGCTTGTGCAACATCTTCCATGAGAACTTCCACAACCCTAACGGCTAGGCTGTGCTTTTTGAAGAATCGTCAAGATTCTTCCGCATCGAAGGCCAAATGAGGTGGTTTCGAATTTGTTTGATCTATGTTTGAAGAGCAGGGCGCCATGAACATGAATTACAAATCATTGGACTTTATGGCGAAGCTGCTTATGGATTTTGTTAGAAACATCCACAACTTTCATGAATTTAACTCATGAATTTCTTTGTTTTTCTGAATGGAAAAAAAACAAATAACCGCTAGCAAAATAGCCACTGGCCAATTATAAAACAAGAATTATTGATTGAAAATTATTTTAAAAACAAGAACAACTCTACATTTTAAAAAGGAATCCACAAAATCTGCCAAAGAAAAGTGGAGGAGATCAATGTCACCGCAAAAAATAAATCTAATCATGAATACAATAATCTATCATATTTATATACATAAAAAATATTTAAATTTTTTTTTATGTTTTATATTTTTTTTATGCATTGATTATAAAATTAATGCACTCAACATAGTTAGATGCAAGATTTACTAAGCTATTATATGGCACTTGTTATAGATTTGTCAACATATTATTTTATTAGTTTAATTACCTAAATTTATTCTCTTTAGAAATGGTACATTTTAGTTTTTAAAATTCTTTTTTTTGAATTTTAAAGATTGCTTGATATTTCTTAGATTTATTATATTATAAATTTAAAGAAATCTAAAATCAAATCAAGTTATTTAAAATGTAATTCTATAATACATAATTAAACTTAACAAAAAATTATATATATTTTATTAAATTGGTCTTTTTTCTTTAAAAACATAATTTATCTTTGTTTAATTATAATCTTATATAAATTTACTCATTTATTATAAACCATATTCATCATCATATATTTATGTCATTTATTATAACTATTAATCTTACCATTACTATTTCACCTTAAAATCTTTGCACTATATCCTTTTGCATAAGGCAGGACTAAAGCTTTTAGAGCTCTTGTTTAAAAATCCATCCCCCATGTTAAAGCCCCTACTCTCCATGATCCTCTATTAAGTTTGCCGGTCGAAAATCTTTTAGATTTGCACAGCTCAGCATTTACAGAAATTTGGGTTGTGACGATTCCTCATCACGAGTAAATCTTGATGGATAGTGATTGCCATAAGTTTTTTCAATGGCCTCTCATGGGATTTATAGTATTTAATGTGATCATCTATCTGGTTGCCTTTGTGGGTGCTTGTTACAGAGCCAAATGGCTGGTCCGGGTCTCCTCGGCCCTCGTGTTATTATGTAGAGATTTCAGTCCATATTACTCATTCTTTGATCAACGACATAAAATGCCCACAAACCGTGTAGTGGGGAACTTGACACGATAAAGAAACATCACACACTAAGGGAAGAATTAAGCTTAGAAAAAAAAAGTCAACTTTGACTACTTAACACTTTTGGTCTAGGAATTAAGCTTAGTGTGTGATGTTTAAGCCATTCCGTAAAGAACCGTGTAATAGGGATCTTTACACAGTAAAGAATGTTCCAACGTTAAACTTTAGCTAAGTTCCCACACCAATCTTAAATAAATTTATCAATCATTTTAGCCATTATTCTTTATTTTTAGCTTTACAATTCTTCTCATTGTGTGTGGTAGGGTCTTTTTAATGATTGTTCAGTATATTTTCACTGTTTTTTGGCTTTAAAAAAAAATTTGATTTTGTAAGAGGTAATATCAAACAAAGGGATTTTAAATATAACAAAATACTTTAAACTATTTTTTTTCAAATGACAAAAAGTAAGATATGAAATTTATTATTTAAAATAAGTTGATATTTAGTATAATTTTCAAAATAAATATAAAAATTCATTTATTTAATTTTAATAAAAAATAAATAAATTATATTATGCATAGATTATTTGGGTGCATTTTTTTGAAATAAATTTAATATTAATTCATTAAAAAATAATCTAATATTACCAAGCACATAGAAACAATTGAAAAAGTTAAAACAATGCTAAACATAACTCAACATACACCCACATTCTCAATCTTATAAATAGAATGAAATGATTGATAGGTAGGAGGCAATATCATAGTTAAATTCTAATAGCATTATCACAACATAATGAAATGATGATTATCCTTATTTAAAAAATAATTATTTTAAAGTATTTCAACAATTAATTTTTAATTATTAGTTTTACTTAAATATTTTAAATCGATTTTATATCTAATATTAAGTTTATAACAACTAATTATATTTTCAACTTTTATATCTAAACAAGTATTAATTGCATACCAAAGTGTCATTACTAGTCACCCTAAAATCTATAGATTGAGGGTAATGACATTTTATAAGATCACTTCCACTTGCTTCCTAATCAACTCTAATATGCATTTAAGGTGGACATTATTTAAATTCTTAAAAAAATATAAATTATATTACATTTATTAGTGGTCAATTCATAATGAAACTTATTGTTGTTGTTTTCATCAACAATTTTGATACCACATTGTACTTGGATTCTAATGTGTGTATTTTTTACATCAATACTTTAAACAAATATGTGACCCATCATCATATGGGATACAATGTTTCTACTACTATGACTCTGTATACAGAGCTTTACGAAGGAGGGACTCAAGCTTTTCTAGAGCTCTTGTTTTCTTATCTTATTATCTTGTTATCTTGATATTGAATTCTATAAATATTTATTAATTGTATTTTGTTTTTTTTTCATATGTAATACTTTTTATTTAACTATTTAGTGGATGTTGATATATTGATTGATCTTTAATCAATTACTTATTTCCTTCATATATTATTTTGATAATATTTCATAAGTGATGAGAGTCATTGTTTCATGTATATTTCGTTATTATAGAGGATATTAGATGGGTGTAACTATGTAGCATCCATTTTATTTGGAGTAGTCTTTCCTATTCATGTAGTATATGAGGAAATTTCAATGGCTTTATGAGATATTTTCTCCAACAAGTCAAATTGTTATATTTCTTTGTGGATTAGTTATGTAGTTTTTTTAGTCAAATTTGTTGACTCGTGTTTGAAGAGTAGTGCCTCACATGAACTTATCTCTCTATAAAGTTGTTTAAAAAGTATAGAAACAATTTTAATGAGAAAATGAGAATTTCATAAAAATAATCATTTAATGACTAATTTTATAATGTGAGCATCAAAAAAGTAAAGTAATATCTTAACTATATTATGTTTACATTTAGTAATTATCATATTTAATAAATTAGACCATTTTTTAGTAATTTTAATAATACATTTTCTAATTTCATAAACATTGATTATACTAATTTTATGCATATTTACGAACCCAAAAATTCTACCAATATGGATGATTAATAGTTTCTGGTGAACTTTCCTCAACAATATAAGAAGATGAACTTGTAACAATGGTTAGGTTTTATTTTGGTGTAATGTCAATTCATTTTCCACCAGTCTAACTTTATTAGGTCATGCCCTGCTCATGGGCAAGATACTTATGCATCAATTCCATGCCATTTATCCTTTTAAATTTTCCAATCAACATTGAGTGCTTTTTCCAACTCTCCAAACTCTCTATAGTATATATTTATTTAAATCAACCAAAATTATTTATCTGTGTTATCATTGATTAAATGTGTAAGAGTAATGCTTCCTTGGATGAAATGAGGGCACGATGTGCACATATCCCAAATCCTGGTAGGGTTGGAGCCTTGGTCATTACTTTTCTCTCACAATTTTTTTTAAAATTAGTTGTAGTGGTGAACTATTTATAAAAACAACACAAAGAGAAAAAATAGAGTAAAAACAAAGCAATAAAACAAGATTGAATATATCTAAGATTCCCACTTTATTAACAAAGCACTATAATTATTTTTCATACATCTACAACTTAGAGGAATTCTCTACTTATAGATATTATATAGATTTCCAAAGACTTATTGAGAGGCTCGAGAAGGAAGCATTCTAGAGAGATTTATATTTTTTTAATTTGTATATTCTACAAAGAAGGAAGCTTCATGAGGAAATTGGAAACTTCTAGAGCATATTGTTGATCTCCATGCCTTGTTGCCTATTAGTGTCTAACACTTAGTCATTTCCAGGGCAGTATTGGCCTGTTATCACTGCAACTGATCCATCCAATTAAGGTCAAGCTACATGGACTTGTTTATATTTCATTACATGACGAACAAGTCAAAGGTTGTCAAGCACCCCAGTATAGACTAAAGTTTTAATGCATGTCAAATAACATAGATGGAGACTAAGCAATGTAAAGTTAACTTATGCTGAAAGAGTCAGTATATGTTGAGTCTATAGATGTCAAGAGACAACATAAATGTTAGTTATGACTGAGTGTCAAAACATTCAATTGCCAAGTAAACCAATTTGGCATATGTGTTTGTAATGGCACAAACACTTATTTAAATCATTATGGCCAGCTCTTATGCAATATATATGGATTGTAGAGAGAGCTAAGGAGAAAATTATGTGTTTTGTCAAAGGACATCAATCCCAAGAAAGGTAAAGTAAAAAATCAAAAAATCATAAGGACCAAACAACAAAAGAATGCATTCTAGATTGATCTAGAACCTTCCACTATTTATTTAAGAAGGGATAAAACCCTAAATTATAGGGAGTGATAAGGGATGTGAAGGAAGATCATGAATAAGAAAAAAGGCTGAGGAATAAAGCAAGAAAGATGAAATTTGATATAGTGATCAAATAGAGACACCTAGAAATGAAGGGCAAAATAGAGAAAATAAAATAAGGAGATCAAATTTAGACATTGAAGAGAGGAGATCAGTAATAAGATTCAATAGAGAAAAATTAAGGATCATGTACTAAAATATTTTTGTAGCAGGGTGAATCTCTTAACAAAGTGGTTTTAATAGACCTAATTAAATATCCTAACAAAGTGCTTACTTCATTGTAAGTTTAAATCCTTTAATCAAGGTAGACTTAACAGTCGTGTAATGTTTTTAATCTAGCAGAGCCATCACAGGGTAGTGTTGAGAGATTATTGAAAGCATGAATGCTAATAATATTCCTATGGGGGACTATTGAAGATATGTTACTATGATGATATGTTACATTGATGATTGAGTTTGTCATTGATATCAACATAGTAGTTTTCTATGGTATCTGACAGAAGAACAACGGAAAGATCAAGTTGGTATAGATGACTAGTTGAGTATTCTAACTATCTGAGATTATGGGAGATACTTTTGAGTATCCAGTATATGTAGTTAACGTTGGATGAAGAAATGATAAGTCTAGAAGAAGTTATGTAAGTTTTGATGATGTCTATTTTGAGATAGAATTTATAGAGGCATGTTCTGGTAAACTTGTTATATCTCTTAGAAAAATTGTTATTTTAAGAATTGAGGTTGAGGATGTGAAGAAGACATGTTGTTGGTGATGTGGCTAATTTTTCCCATCATAATATTGTGTGTACAAAAATTTATTCAAATTTCAAGGTGGAAGATTAATGTTATAGCTAAGTGTAATGTGTTCTTAACGTGGTCCTATAATGATTAATTGAGAAGGTTTAATAGACAACTCAGGGAATTTTATTATGGACTCAATATAAAGGAAAGACATTTCCTTTGTCATAATGTATGTTTTTTCTTGATGATAAGAAATAGTTAGAGCTGAATACGAAGTTGAGTAGAGTCGAGCGAAAGTGAAGGAAACTTTATTGCCGAGGTTTTGTTGAGTCATTTGAGGTTTGATATTTGGATCTGAGGTTTGTGACCTGGTCTACAAGGTCTGACAGTGATTGGTTCAGTTGACAGAATAAATAAAAGAAGAACATAATAGTAAATTGAATGTTTGAGTAGTGAGCTCTTCTTGTAGTTGAAATTGCAAGTTTGGGCAGTGGGCTCATCTTGCATACATTGTACTACAACTCCTAACAGGGATTTAAAGTCTCCTAGTTGGGACTTATATGTACTAAATGTTGTAATAGACTCCTAATAGGGTCCATCCTCTAACAAGGAATATTTATATTAGTACATCATCTTGTGGGAATCATTCTCACTGGGTTTTCCCTCTGAACAAGGGTTTCCCTAGTCAACAAATCTAGTATAATTATTTATGTGCATTTCTATATGGTTTTTGTTTACTTAGGTTGAATGGTTAAGTTTTTTTAATGAATATAAATGGTTTAATTGTTGGATAATTGATTCACCCTCCCCCCCCATCTCAGTTATCTTGGTGGACTATTGTTTCTAACAGGTAGATCATCATAAGTGATCAAATAGTAGCCATAATAGGAAATATGTTTTGTTACAGTAGTAAATATTT
Organism: Cupressus sempervirens; assembly: GCA_028749045.1. Classification (NCBI taxonomy): domain Eukaryota; kingdom Viridiplantae; phylum Streptophyta; class Pinopsida; order Cupressales; family Cupressaceae; genus Cupressus; species Cupressus sempervirens. Next base: position 294,960,284 of record CM053785.1, on the reverse strand, counting down.
TTGGGTGTCATCCCCACCCCAATTTTACCTTCACCTTGGAGGGTTTTTAGGTTACCAAAATCTATGTTTTATGTGTTTTTGTGGATGACATGTGTAGTTAGATTCATTTTAGTTTTATAGTTCATGATTATATATGGTATATGATCTAAGATATGAGATGGATTAGGAGTGAATTAAGTTAATCTATTATTTTATTGAATAGCAAGAGTGTAAGGACTAACAACATAAATAACAGTTACATGCAAATATAACCAATATTAGAAAATTATAAATCACATAAAAGAGAACACAATACACAAGGATTTAATGTGGTTCACCCAATCCCTGGGCTATGTCCACCAACAACAAGTCCAACATTATTATTATCGAGTAATTACAATTTGTAATCCCTTAGAGTTCAATACTATCGCAAGAAGTTATAATCTCATCATGCATTATGAAATACATAACCCTAAGCCATTTTATACAAGCTTTTACTGCTTAAAAAATTAGGGATAGCATAAGTCATCCAATAGAAAAATAGCAATCAACACCTTTTAAAATATAAGGTCATTTTTGGCTTCAAGGGCGCTACCCCCAAAAGCCCCTGCGAGGGTGTTACCCCTTGACCCCATCTTGTATTGCGATAGGGAGTGCATCTGGGGTGCTACTCCAAACCCCCATAGAAGTAATGTAAGGAGAAACTATGCCAAATAACCTCTGAGTTTGATTAGGCTCCACATCACAACAATCCCCCACTTGGAGACTAATCAGACTCCACAATAATAAACTCCCACTTGGAGACTAATCATAGCATCACTAAACCTGTATCTCCCAGTAAAATATCAAACCACCTTGGACTCTATTGTTCTTTTATTTTGTTCAATTTAGAAGACCAAACAAAGTTGAAGAGCAGTTCAGGTTCTCCCTTGTTACTGCCTTGGTGAAAATATATGTTGGATTATCTTCTTGTGTCTTTGGACATGTCTCCTTAGTCAATTTCAAATGACCAAGTAAAGGTGTGTTGAAAACTTTAGCATTCTACATAGAGAAAGGCTACAACCCCTTCACAATATAATCAACCTGAGATAAAGTCAATTTTTAATTTTTCCTATCTTTGCAAATCTTCATACCAAGGATTTTTTTTTCTATGCCCAAATCCTTCATTGCAAATGAATGTGCTAACTATCATTTTGGCCCCTTAATATAATCCATGTTAGACTCAGCTACAAGCATATCACCAATATATAAGCATAAAATAATGTAGTTGCTATCATCTAACCTCTTAAAATAATCATATTTGTTAGAATGACACTAAATGTAACCATTCTCATGCATAAACCTATCAAATTTAAGATACCATTGTCGAGGTGCTTGCTTTAAGCCATATAAAATTTTCTTCAATCTGCACACTAAGTTCTCCTTACCTTTGACCTCAAATCCATGTGGATGCGCCATATATATCTCTTCATCCAAATCACTATGAAGAATTTTAACATCAAGCTACTCCAAATGCAAATCTTTAGTAGTCATAATTCTTAAAACAATATGAATAGAAGTCATTTTAACAACAAGAGAAAATATTTCATTAAATTCAATGTCCTTTTTCTATGCAAATCCTTTTACAACTAACATGGCTTTAAATATTTTCTTACTTCCATCCTCTTCTTTCAACCTATAAACTCATTTATTTTGTAAAGCCCTTTTACCTGTAGGAAACTTGCATAAGTCCCATGTTTAATTTCCAACAAGGAGTCCATTTCTTCTTTCACTGCAAACTTCCACTAAATCTTTGTATCCACTTGCATAGCTTCATCATAACATTCAATTTCACTCGCATCTATTAGTAAATTGGAGTAAAAAGAGGGAGAACATCTTTCTGGAAGTCTACATAGCCTTATTGATCATCTAAAAATCCCTAAGGTGTGTGGTATTTTTTATTGTGGTTGTTGTAGAGCATGAGGCCCGACTACTAGAAAATCATCTTTTGGAATATATCCAACACTATATAATCATTTTCTTTCTTCTCATGTTGTTGTAATAGATCTTTATACAACACTTTCTCATTAAATATGACATCCTTTCTTCTTACAATTTTATGATTTTCAAAATCCCAAATCTTGTAACCAAATTCATCAATGCCATATCCAACAAACATATATGTCTTTGACTTAACTTCCAGATTTGTTCTATTTTTATAATCAATATGTGCAAATGCTTCACAACCAATGGTTCTGATAAAACAATAACTCACCTTCTTATTAGTCCATGCTTCCTTTAGAATACCACACTCCCAAATATATAGTAGTATTCACAACCTCTACCCACATGTACAAGGGCAGCCTAGCATGCAACCTCATGCTCCTTGCACACTCTGTTATTGTCATCTTCATGCATTTAGTGACTCTATTTTCCTAAGGAGTGTTAGATTATGGTGGCTGATCAGGAAAGTACTGTACATACTTCATAATTTTGGGCTGTGGCGGACATTGTAGCTGACATATTATGGCCGACATTATTTTTTGTTATTGGTTATATTTGCATGTAGTTTTTATTTTTGTCCATGGTTTATCCTAACAAGTGGTATCAGAGCCTAGTTGTTTTTCAGTTATCCTCTACAGGAAAGTTTCACGGTTGAGTGGGAGTCTCACGGTAGAGTGAGAGCAATGGCAGATGAGGGTAAGCTGAGGGTTGATAGGTTTAATGGGAAGAACTTCCAGTTATGGAAGATGCAAATGGAAGACTATATGTATCAGAAGGATTTATGGAAGCTGTTGGAAGGCAAAGCAAAGAATCAGGGAACTATGTCAGAAGCTAAATGGGATCTTTTGGACAGAAAGGCACTTGGAAGCATTCAGTTATGCTTGGCACCATCAGTGGCATTTAATATTACAAAAGCAAAGATGACAGAAGAGTTGATGAAAACCCTAGCGACACTATATGAAAAGCCCTCCGCTTCAAACAAGGTATTTCTCATGAAGCATTTATTTAATATGAAAATGGCAGAAGGTGGATCTATTGCAGATCATTTAAATGAGTTTAATACAATTACTAGTCAGTTATCTTCTGTGGGTATCAATTTTGATGAAGAAATTAGGGCTCTCTTGATTTTGTGTTCTTTGCCTGAAAGTTGGAATGGCTTGGTAATGGCGATGAGTAATTCTGTTCCTAGATCTAGTACCCTAAAATATGATGATGTGATCGGTGTTGTTTTGAGTGAGGAAACTCGTAGGAAATCCTCAAGTGGATCTACATCAGGAAGTGCTTTGAATGCACAAAGCAGGGGCAAGACGACTAAGAGAGGAAGTAACTCTAGAAATCATGGGAAATCAAGAGGAAAGTCAAAGGGAAGAGGTCTCAATCGAGAGGACCAAATAATTGCTGGTACTGTGGGAAACCAGGGCACAAAAAGAAAGATTGTTGGAATCGTAAGAAAAATGAAGGAGATAAATCAGATGGAGACAAGGAGGCAAATGTGGTAAGTAACAAATCTGAAGAGGATGCTTTGCTTCTGTCTTTAGAAAGTGTTGATGAATCATGGGTTTTAGATTATGGTGCTTCATTTCATGCTACAGCTTATTTCATTGATTATGTCCAAGGGGATTTTGGGCTTGTTTATTCGGGGAATAATGAACCCTATCAAATTTTTGGAAAGGGAAAAATTAAGATTAAGTTGCAGAATGGGAATCATTGGCTACTACATGTGGTAAGACATGATCCAATGCTGAGTAGGAATTTAATTTCAGTAGGGCAACTCAGTGATGAGGGTTGTGTAGTTACTTTTAATGATAAAAATTGGAAGGTTTCAAAAGGTTCCCCTATAGTAGAAAAAGGTGTGAAAGTAGGCATCTTATATCTTTGTATAGGTCATATTGTTCCTTCTACTTTGATTGTTTTAGAGAAAAATGAATGTTCATGAACAATTGTTGCAATTGAGCAGGGAGAACAAATAGCTGCTATAGATTCTGATACAGCATTGTGGCACAATAGACTTGGGCACATGAGTGAGAAAGGTATGAAAGTAATTCATTCAAAGAAATTTTTATCAGGTCTGAAATGTGTTAATATGGATTTCTATGAAAGTTGTGTGTATGGAAAACAAAAGAGAGTGAGTTTTGTAAAGACTGGGAAGGAAAACAAAAAGGAGAAATTAGAGCTTGTGCATACAGATGTATGGGCACCAGCTCAGGTGTCTTCCCTTGGTGGCTCTCATTATTATGTTACATTTATTGATGATGCAACTAGAAAAGTATGGGTTTATTTTCTTAGACAGAAATCTGATGTATTTCAAACTTTTAAGAAATGGAAATGCTTGGTTGAAAATGAGACTGGTAAGAAATTAAAATGTCTCATCTCTGATAATGGTGGTGAGTATTGCAGTCATGAATTTGAAGATTATTGCTCCACTAATGGTATTCATAGACAGAAAATTGTTCCAAGGACTCCACAGGAAAATGGAGTGGCTAAACGCATGAACAGAACTATAATGGAGCGCGCAAGGAGCATGAGGTTGCATGTTGGGTTTCCCTTACGCATGTGGGTGGAGGTTGTCAATAATACAGTATATTTGATTAATAGAGGTCCCTCTACTCCTTTGGGTTGTGGTATTCCAAAGGAGGCATGGACTGGTAAGAAGGTGAGTTATTATTTTCTCAAAACCTTTGGTTGTGAAGCTTTTGCTCAGATAGACTTTGAAAATAGAACCAAGCTAGAAGCTAAATCAAAGAAATGTGTCTTTGTTGGATATGGAATTAATGAATTTGGTTATAGGCTTTGAGATTTTAAAAATTATAAAATTGTTAGAAGTCGGGATGTTATATTCAATGAGAAAGTGTTGTACAAAGATCTGTTGCAGCAACATGAGAAGAAAGAAGATGATTATATAGTGTTGGATGATACTCCAAAAGCTAATATTCCAGCCATTCCTCATGATGTGCAACAACCGCAACAACAAATACCACACACACCAGTGAATGTTAGACGGTCAACAAGGCAAATTAGACCTCCACAAAGATTTTCTCCCTCTTTGTATTCTATTTTACTTACTGATGCTGGTGAACCTGAAAGTTAGGATGAAGCTGTGCAGGTGGATACTAAGATTCAGTGGGAGTCTGTAATGAAAAATGAAATGGACTCTTTGCTGAAGAATAAGACATGGGATCTATGCAAGTTGCCTGCAGGTAAAAAGGCTTTATAGAATAAGTGGGTTTACAGGTTGAAAGAAGAGGAAGGAGGTAAGAAAAGATTTAAGGCCAGGTTAGTTGTAAAAGGATTTGCATAGAAAAAGGGAATTGATTTTGATGAGATATTTTCTCCTGTTGTTAAAATGACTTCTATCCGTACTATTTTAAGTCTTGTGGCTACTGAAGATTTGCATTTAGAGAAGTTGGATGTTAAAATAGCCTTTCTTCATGGTGATTTGGATGCAGAAATATATATGGCCCAGCCACAGGGTTTTGAGGTCAAAGGTGAGGAGAAATTAGTGTGCAAATTGAAGAAAAGTTTATATGGCTTGAAGCAAGCACCTCGGCAATGGTATCTAAAATTTGGCAATTTTATGCATGAGCATGGATATAATAGGTGTCATTCATATTACTGTGTTTATTTTAAGAGGTTGGATGATGATAGCTACATTATTTTATGTTTATATGTTGATGATATGCTTGTAGCTGGGTCTAACATGGATCATATTAAGGGGCTAAAATGCCAATTAGCACATGCATTTGCTATGAAGGATTTGGGGGCAGCAAAACAAATCCTTGGTATGAAGATTTGTAGAGATTGGAAGAAGAGAACATTGACACTATCTCAGGTTGACTATGTTGAGGTGGTGTTGCACCGTTTCTCTATGGAGAATGCTAAAGCTGTCAGCACACCTTTACCTGGTCATTTGAAGTTGACTAAGGAGATGTGTCCTAAGACACAAGAAGAGGAGAATAAGATGTCTAAGGTACCCTATGCTTCAGCTGTAGGAAGCTTAATGTATGTTATGATATGTACTAGGCCAAATATTGCACATGCAGTGGGAGTCGTTAGCAGGTATATGAGTCATCCAGGATTTGACCATTGGAATGTTTTCAAGTGGATTCTCAGATATTTGAGAGGAACATCCAATAAGTGTTTACACTTTGGGGGCTCTACTACTGATTTATAGGGCTATGTTGACTCAGATTTGGAAGGGGATATTGATACCAGGCAGAGTACTACAGGTTATGTCTTTATTGTTGGTGGGGCAGCCATGAGCTAGGTTTCTAGGTTACAAAAGATTAATGCTCTATCCACTATAGAGGCAGAGTATGTTGCTGCTACAGAGGCAGCCAAGGAGATAATATGGCTTCAGTTCTTCTTGGAAGAATTGGGACATCCTCAAAAGGATAATTATTTGTTCACAGATAGTCAGAGTGCCATTCATCTTGCAAAGAATTCAGCTCTGCATTCTAAGACCAAACACATACAGTTGCAGTATCATTTCATTCAGTTAGTTTTGGAGGATGGACAGTTAAAGCTAGAGAAGATCCATACAAATGGCAATCCAGCGGATATGTTGACAAAGGTTGTAACAAGGGAGAAGTTGAACTCCTCTTCGGCTTCGATTGGTCTTCTAGACTGAACATGAATAAAAGAATAGTAGAGTCTAGGGTGGTTTGATCCAGTGGGAGCCCCATGTGGTAGTGGTATTGCTACAGGATCAGTCTCCAAGTGGGAGATTGTTGTTTAGTGTGGAGTCTGATCAGTCCCCAAGTGGGAGATTGTTAGATTATGGTGATTGATTAGGAAAGTATTGTACATACTTCATAATTAGTAGGGTTTTGGGTCATGGCCGACGTTGTAGCCAAGATATTATGGCCAACATATGGCCGACATGTTGTAACCCTAAATGGATAAAATACTTGTATAAAAGGGTTTAGGGTTAGGTATTTTTCATTATGTTGTGATGCAAAATTGCTTCTTGTGGCGGTATTGAGCTATAAGGGATTACGGATTGTAATTAGGTTATAATCACTGGATTGTAATAATATTAGACTTGTTGTTTGGTGGACCTAGCCCAAGGATTGGGTGAACCACGTTAAATCTTGGTGCCTTGTGTTCATTTCTGTGTGATCTATTATTTTTTGTTATTGGTTATATTTGCATGTAGGTTTTATTTCTGTCCGTGGTTTATCCTAACAAGGAGTCTTTGGAACAATTTTGTATCTATGAATACCATTATAGGAACAATAATCTTCAAATTGTTCTCTACAATACTCACCACCATTATTAGATCTGAGACATTTTAGCTTTTTACCAACCTTATTCTCAACCAAGTATTTCCATTTCTTAAAATTTACAATTACATAAGGTTTATGTCAAAGAAAATAGACCCATACTTTTCTAGTATTCATTATCTACAATAAATGTGTGCTCCACCTACAATTAGTGACAATCATAAATGACAATTGAAGCTTTAAGTCATCAATTATATTATTGTTGATTAAAATCTATGGTGGAGAAATGGTGAAGGTTTTCTATTAAAATATGTGGATTAGGAAAATTTAATGAGGATTCTGAATGAAATGCATAGTGGCATTTGTTGTGGTCATTACATGGAAAACACTACAACTCACAAGGTAATCAAGGTTGGGTTTTTGTGCCCTACTTTGTTCAAAGATGCTCATGTGCTAGTTAAGAAATTTTATCCATGTCAAAGGTTCGTAGGTAGATTGAAATTTTTTGGAAACCTACCTTTAAAACCAATAGAAGTATGAGCACCATTCTAGTAGTGGAGTATTTATTTCATAGGTGATATTGCAAAGAAATTAAATGGTGGATATTCCTAGATTTTAGTAGCCATCAATTACTTCACAAAGTGGGTGAGAGCTATCCCAACTAGGAGGCCAACTAGAAAAGTAGTAAATGATTTCCTTCTAAATAAAATCTTTACTAGGTTTGAGTTCCCAAAGAGGATTGTCACATATAATGTCATTTGATGTCATGTGTTTTAGGTCTAATGAATATGTTTAATTCTATGATTAGTATGGAATAATCAGGTCCTCTTTTTTGTACCACCCTCAAGGGAATAGGAAAGAGAAATCCACTAATAAGAACATTTTAATGATCATAAAAAGGATTCTAGATGATAACAAGAAAACATGGGGTTTTAAGTTACCAATGGTAGTATGGGAAAATAGGGTGACAATTAAAAAATCCATTAGCTTTGCACCTTTTGATTTAGTATATGGAATTCATATAAGTTTGCCACAAAATAATTTGATTGGTATGTACAAGTTAATTTATAAATATGAAGATGACATTTGTGATGATATGCAAGATAGACTCAATGAAAACCTTGAGATGGATGAAAATAGAAGAGAAGCATCCACCAGGAATGCCAAGTTACAATTAAAAATGAAACATTTGTTTGACAAATGATCCACAAGCAAGAAAGTTGAAGTAGATGATTTAGTATTATTATGGAATGGAAGATAAGGGTAAACATGGAAAGTTTGATCCTATTTGGTTAGGACCCTATGTGATTCACAACAAATAGGGTGAAGATTCATATATCTTATCTAGAGCTCTCTAGTAATCTTCTTGAGATACCAATTCAAGAACATTTTCTAAAGAAATACTTCTATTAAGAAATATTTTGTCTTCCATGAACAAGATTTAGGATTGTACATTTTTTAATATTGTGTATAATTATTCTTCCCTTGCAAATAATCTTATCTTGTATTCTCCCTATTGTATACATTTACCTAGTGCTCTCTAAATGTTGTCATGTTTGTGGTTTCCTTCTCCCAGTAGTTTTGAATTCTTGCTTGGACATAAATCATCCCTAGATAGAGCCATTGTTGGCAATATTTTCTGAAGCTTCACAAAACCCTTATGATAGTTAGGGTTCTCTTTTTGTATTTATACATGAAAAAACCATTGAAGTGTGAAAACCCTAGAAAAGTGTGTGGCAGCCCTTAAAAGGTAATTTTTAACTTACTATTTAAGTAACTCAAGTAAGGTTATTCTCATCATGAATTTTTGCCCCTAATCCTAAGCATTATAATTTTAAGTTGTAACACTATGGAAATTTCTTTTATTTTATAAATGTCTTAAGGGTCATTCACCATGTAATTGGTCCCTCCTTGTCTCCTAACTATGTTTTCTTTCATTTTAATTCATTCACCCATGGTCCACACTTTAATTGATGTTCAGAAAACCTTGGTATATAAACTTTTAATCTTTGTGTCCTTGCAAACAAGGTGGGGTTATGATCCAATGGCTAGCATATCTCTACAAAATCTGACAATGCTCATAGAAAAATAATGAGGTGCAAGCACATGTTTGATGGTGGGATTAAAATTTTCAATATTATCACTTGCTAGTTGATAGATCAATAGCTCTCATTTATTCATGAGCTTCTCTCTCCTCCATGGCCAAAAAGTGAGATTGTGTCACACGGCAGGGACCTGAGCTTTGATGTGTGCAATGGGACTTGTCTAGTTAGAAGTTATTATTGATCTCATTGGTCCATGAAACTCTAGCTTGGATCAAATGTGGGGGGTCCAAAGTAAATTAATATGAGGGAAGCATTTTATTGTGCCACATAGATTTAGGAATGATCGAGTATGCTTTATAAAAGGACTCAGCTTTTGATCAAAGATTCTTTCTTATTCACATCCCTAATAGTGATCATGACAAAAAAGTGATATTATGTCATGTGTCTAAAGTTGGTTGATGAAGTGTTCAATGGGACCTAAGCAATCATTAGGAACTAGATGTATTACTGGGCTATGTGGATATTTTTAGTGGGCCCAAATCAAGTCATGGATGAAATGATCAAATGAAAGAAGATCAATGACTCTCACATCTCTGCAAGCTTCTCTCTCCTCCATGGAAAAAAAGTGAAATGCTTCCACATGTCCAGTAGGTGTTCGAAGAGGTCCTAGGCTACTTTTTTTTAAAAATTGTAAGAGGTTAAAATCAACATCTGGGACTTAATTGTGCGATGAAGGAAGATCCACTTTCAATGGATCACCTTAAGGGAAGATCGACAGTCTATGCATTCTTGCAAGCTCTAACATTTGTAAAGTAAAGAAGTGAGATGCAAAAACATGGATTTCTCTTTTTAAATACATGTAATTTGAAATGGAGAATACAAGGTATTATTATTAATTCCCATTTGTTAAGTGACGAGTCTCAGGTGTGATTAGGATGGTCAGCAAAGGTCAAATAAAAGTAATAATCTTCTGATGCAAAATACAAGAAGATCAACGATGGAAATTCAAATCATGTACTTTGACATAGGAAAAGTCCTTATACATGCAACTAAACTTATTTCAAACTTAAATAATTTTAATGTTTTTCTAAGGGAGTTAAAAGCCATCATTTCAATCTGAATTTGTCACCCTAGCGCATTCATAATCCAAAGTTGTGATCGCCTACAGCGAGAGATTTCACATCAAATTTCAAGGCAAATTTTTTTTAGTAAAAAGATAAAGAAATTAAGTAATAGAGTATCCCCTAAAAATTATATATTGGTATTTAGTGAAGAATTGAAGATCTACAAATTTATATGGTTTGATTATTGTTAAAGCCCTAGTATTGTTATCAAACCCTTATAAATCCATTCAACCCATTAGCTCAAACTATAAAAATGTCACCTAAGAAGTACTCTAGTAAATTCAACCATAAGGATAGGCACCTAAGGGATGACTATATCAACCAATTACCATTGTCCAAAGAGGGTAGTGAACTTGTAGAGGGATGGAAAACCCTAAATAATGAAGTTTTTCCTGGATTAAAAGACAAATTTGGAAATATTTGTGACACAAACATGCCAATTAAGGGTTTGGATGTTTTCAAAATATGGTATGGTCGATAAAATGCAAGAATCCATTTCTATAACGAATGAAAAAATGACGTAGGGAAACTAATAGTTCCTACTATCTTCTTAGATATTGATTTATTGTTAGAGCTTGTAGCAAAATATCATCTAATCATCCAAATAATTAGGGATATAGATAGAGAATTCCTATTACAAATCAATGTTCAATTTATTAGAAAGGCTTTTGACCTTCACCCTATCATAGATGTAATTAATGAGATAGATATTAAAATGTTCCAAGAGAATTTTGACTAAGCTAGGCCTAAAGTACAATAGAAATTGATAACTCCCTTTTTAAAGGAAGTGAGTAGAATCAAATTAACCCATGTAGCCATTTCATACACTATAAGTAATGTGGATCATTATGATGGCATTCTATTGAATACAATAATTGACTTATATCAAGTGTTATGATTGAAAAATAGGAGGAAATTCAACAAAGCCACCATATAGATGTGCTTAGGGGTTCAAAAGTATGGAGTTGCAGTGGTTTATGATTTTCTCCAGTATCTAGAGGTAAGGATCAATGAGGGGGTGGAAGCCTTACACAAGGGGGAATCAATAGATTTTGTATGGTATTCATTGTTCATCCACATGATCTTGTTCCATAATAAGGATTACTTTTCCCAACATGTGTATTGTGAGTTTGAGAGAGATGATGAGGCATTTCTAGTTTAGTTATGGTTATTTATCTTGTTAGTTGATAGGAATGAATCCAGTTTCAAAATGTTTGAAAATCAGTTTGCATTTTCTCTTAGGAGAAATTTTTTACCATTTGTTTGAGATTTTCCCCATTTATTACAGACATTTTTTAGACCAATTTATTGTGATGTAAAACCAAAGTTATGACATCAATGGGGAGATATCTACCTCTACCCTTATACAACTATTATTAGAGTTTATGGTTTTCGAGGGAGGCCATTTGTGCTACCATAATATGTTCCATTGAGGATCAGATTTCTTGAAGTAATTAGGAAAATTGGTATGTTGTAGGACACTGATTTCCCAATAAAGGAATGTAAGAAAACTTTCCTTCCAAATTTGACAATCTTTCACTATTTTAAAAAGATAAAAGGAGAGAAAGATAAATTGGTTTTTTTTCTTAGGCCTTATTCTTTGAGAATTAGTTCAAAGATATTGAATGATATAGAGGGATTTTATGAGTTTGACTTCCCCAAAGACATCATCAAAAATTATGATGATATAAAATCTCAAACAAATAAGAAGTGTTGGAATGCATATGAAGGATTCTGAGATGAAATACATGAAATGCATCCATGTTATGATCCATTTCCAAATGCCAAGACATGATCTTATAAGTTAAGGATTATTCTTGAAAATGTCTTAGATGTCGATGGTACTACGACTAAAAAACTTGGCAAAGCTAGAGTGCCAAAGGTCACTTCATTGAAGATGTTACATGATTGGAATTACTTTTGAAAGAATTAGATTTGGTTTCCTAGGAGGGAAGGAGAAAGAAGAGGAAAAGCCTCAAGATGAAACTCATGAAAGAATTAGATTTGGTTTCCTAGGAGGGAAGGAGAAAGAAGAGGAAAAGCCTCAAGATGAAACTCATTTAATAGTTTATTAGAAAAATAATTCAACCAAAGTTAGCCAAGCACCATTTGTTTACTAAGGGTAGGAAGTTGGAGACCCTATTAGGAAAACCCCTTTGCCACCATCTCCAAAGCCACCCACTCTACCATCATCATCAAGATGGCATCATGACCTTGTGCCTAAAGAGAAGGGAGAAACACAAAATGTAGAGCCCATCCCAAATGTAGTGTCTCTCCCATTTGATTTATGTAACCCATCTCGATGGATACTACCTTGATGATCTTTCCCTGTGAGTGATCATGATTGGGACTTGTAAGTGGTCTACACCCTTGGGTTGATTTGATTATATTGTTCCTTTAATTGGTTGTTTATACTTATACTTGATTAATGAGCTTATGGTTTAGGATTATCAATGAATATTGTTGGGTTTGTTATGAAGAGCTTATGTTATGAATATTTACATCATTCTTGCAATGAAATTTTTCTATGGTTCAAATGAATGATTTAAATAGATTATTTTAATGAAATTAAGTAAATGATTATTTATGTGAGTTTGTGTACTGTTTCTTCAGCTATATATTATTATTATGCCTCTACACTTGATCGAGTTGTTTATTGTGCAGGATTTATATCTTTGTTAGTGGCACATGGATTTAGTGATAAGACCTTTCATGTCGAGCCAATATCGTCCATGTATGGGCAGTGTATCATGTTTAATTAAATAATAAACCCTCTCATTAATTGGTAAATCTAGATTCAATATGCATTTTTTATTAGACCCGTGAGTGTGTATGTGCATTTAGGAATCTACAGTGGTCATGGAAGTTATTTGATTATTGTGATTTAATAGTTTAACGAGTATTTTAATTATTTGATATTTGATTTAATTTATTTTAATTTTTTAGCTAATTTGTTGTAGTTGAATTCCAAGCAATTGGAATTGTCTAATTTATTTGGGTTAAGGGCCAGTTGGTTTTTAAGTCATTTTAATAACCTAATTAATAAGTCACTTTGGAAAAAGTGCTTATATTGGCAAAAAGGAACTTTATTGTTCACTTTTCACTTTGTTATTTCATGCTTAGAGAGAAAATTGCCAAAACCCTCTTCATGGTATTTTCTTCTTTTTCTCTTTGGGTAAGATTGGCTGGGTTGTTTTTCACAAGTTGGTGTTGTTAGAGTTATAGCAGGGAGATCCTATAATGTCGAGTATTTCAATGCATTGGGTAGGTCTATTATTTTATGGTGTCACTTCTTGTTTTACCCCTTTTGGTTGCGAGGTAGGGCCTTCTCATTTTTATAGATTTTCTCTATTTTAGCTTATGTTTATTGTTGCTAAATGTTATGGAGTGGAGAACAAGCATTCCCCTCTATTTTTATGCAATTCCATCACTAGGTTGGACGAGTGTGAGTATTTTAGGTTCAACATGTGAATTTGGGGATTTTCCTGTTGTTATGCTATTGAATTTCTGTAAAATGTCTAGATCCATGATTTTATTTGAAAAGTGTGATGTTGTGTGTATTTATACCAATGGGTTTTAATTTCCTCTATTTTTGACAGTGTTGATTTTTGAGCAATTTTTGCATTGCCTTGTTTTGCATGCCACCCAATTCTCTTGGGTATTTCTTGGAATTTATCTTGTTCATGGATTTGGAATATTTATTAGGTTCCCATTCTAACTATAGTTTTCCTTTTCATCATTGGGATATGTGTAGAATCCATACTCCCAAATTTAGGTTGGTTGAGTGAATTCATTATGTTTGGGTGTGTTGTTTCCTCATTGGTATTCATGTCAACTCCATACTCACGGATATAGACCAATTGAGTGATATTGTTGTACTTGTATTATTTGTTGCATTTCTCATACCCAACCCTTGTATTGATATTATGTGATTACATTCATGAAGTTGGTTATTCCCATACATGAGCATATGTGTGTGCATATGGAGGGATCTTGTGAGACCCGAATGCCCACATATAGGTCAGTTGAAGGATTGTTCATTTGGAGGTTGGGTTGGAAACTTGCATTTCCTTTGGGTACTCATTGAGTGATGAGCATGGGTATGTAGGATAGGTGGTGGAGTAGCTTCTCTCATGTACCCTGATATTTATTCTGACAAGGTAGCGGGAAGAGGTTCTAACAAGTAATAACTAAATTAATTAATGGGTAATAAAACTTAATGATAAAATAAGAGATCACATGTATGGTTCATCCAAGGGTGTGTGCATGTATGATTCATTTGAGGGCATGGTGTGATGGTTTCCTAAGGGATTCATTCTGCACCATATTTAGCTTGGTCTTTCTAATGCTAGACAACTTACACTCCACTTGAGTCCCTATATAGTTATCCATAGTGGATCTGACCAATGACCTAATGTATTGCATTATCTTCATGAAATTATAGATGTTGGTAGCATATTCTTGATTTGTGTGTGTGTTAGCCATGGGTGGTTGTCTTATGTGATTTTAGTCGGCTCATTATCTCCATGAGTACAACAGGTGTGGACCTACGGGTACCACATGGTTGGGAGCCATGGGTACCATGTGTTTGGGAGCCATAGCTACCTATACCACTATTAGGGACTAGTATACATAGATTATCTACTTCTAGTTTGAGGCCGGTGTTGGATATTCACTTGGTTCTTTGGTGTATCTAGAGTATGTTCTCTTGTGATATATGCTTTACTTTGGATGCATTTGATATCATGTTTAGATAATGATTAGTATGCTACTAGATGCATTCCTTTATCATGATGATTGTAACTTATTGTTTATATGATGTTTAGCATGTTACTTGATGCATTACTTTATCATAATGTTGTATCAAATTTCTTAGTTGAGACTTCTTACCACTGCTTTAATTAGTGATGTTATTGGTAGATTAGCATGTTGGATGTACTTGTTCTTATGATGTTAATTGATGGTTATTGGTAAGAATGATCTTATGAGACAACTCCAACTATCTTGTTGGAAATTTGAGATTCATGCTTGGGTGTATGGTTAGGGCCCTTGAAGTCTCATGATGCCATTATGGTAGGGAGAAAACAAGCACTATTGATTTTATTTAGTTATATCGCATGTGTGTACTTTCCTTTTTACTACGATGTTGTTCATAATCATTTTGTAGATGGATGTATGTGATTGAAATGTGTATTTTAGATTCATTCAAGTTCTTAGATTTACTTTTATGCTCTCAAGTGATCACTCCTCGATTTACATATATCTGGTACTCCCCGATTTGGAGATTTCATGCTTAGTGTGTTTATCCTTACTTTGTGATCTTTCTATTAGAGTTTGTTGCCTCAAAGGATTCTTCTCTCGTGTGACTAAGAAAAGTCTTGCACAAGTATGTACTTTCTCATATGGTAGTATAAAGTCTTGCATGAATGTGTACTTACTCGTATGGAAAATTGATGTCTCACACAAGCCTAGTGTGGATTCTCACCTAGTTGATGGAGGATTCTCATGTAGTAGCCAATCCTATTTCACATGAACATTTTTGTTGTTTGCTTGCATGGTAAATAGTGAATGTTTTATGCACTTGGAAAAGATGAAATTTTTAGCTTTGATTACCCTTCTGGGTAGTACATCTTCCCATTTGAAAATAGATTAGCTAGGGTGTATAAAATATATCATTTAAGTATATACTTAATATAAATTTTAATATATGTGATGATTCATTTGAGATAGGTTCCAACCCTCCTAGAGTTAAGATAAAGATTTTATAATATTTGAAGGCTTGAAGATTCTAGACTTAGTCAAATTTCAAGGCTTTAGGATTTCGCTTAGTCAAATTTCAAGGATTTGGGATTTCAAACTTAGTCAAATTTTAGGATTCAACATTTTTCTTTTAGCACAGTGTCCAATAAATAAGTGGTTGTAACCTTGAGACCTTGTCTTATACATAAACATTTGAGGTTCTCTACTTATAATTTTTTATTATGTTATGGCTAGTTGGAAATGGATTTGTATGTTTAACCATGCTAGGAACTTTTACCTTGGGCTTAAAAAGAACATCTCTTTCAGGTATTCTCATGATTCATGTGATCTTTGATTTTGAGTTTTGTTTGGTGCTTGAGGATCTTTGGAAGTATTTGGAAGACTTTCTCTAGTGGAAGTGAACATGTGAGTTTAGCCATGTTCACTATTTTGTTATCTTGTTTAGATGTTTCATTCTTGTACTTAGTTACTGTAAACACTTAAAAATTTCCTAAATACTATATTAATTTATTTAATATTTCTCTTGATATTATAATTGATTAGTTATTAATTAATTATATTTGTCATGTTTCTCAACTTATTTAATTAAATAGGTTCACTTTCCTAAAGTATTTAAATTTAAATTAAATGCATCCCCTCTATTGTGTTAAATTTACTTAATGTGTAGTGCTCCATAGATCCCCTTCTAAATAAATTTTAATTTATTTAATTCCCTCCACTTTATTAAATTCTATAATCCTGTGATTAAGTTAAACCCTATTTAATTCAATCATAATCTTACCTAAAACCTAGTCTACCACCCATCACTCTCATCCTTCTAAGTCTACCCACTACTTAATCCCACTTAATTAATCCTAAACACCTTTATAAACACCTTTTACTCCCTAAGTGTTTGCTCACTCATGTGTGAGCAACTCAAGATCCAAGAAAGCCTCCCTTTTAATAATTTATTCAAAAGTATCTTACACTCTTACACACTTGTCCCCCTTTCCTTTCTCCAAGGTTGCTCACACATGTGTGAGCAAACCTTAAGCCATCTCTTTCACCAAAAGGGCTTATGTTGACCTTTGGATGGCTTGTCCCCTTAGCTCGTGTATTTCCCTTTTGGCACCTATGTGAATGTCACATAGATACTACCTCCCAAAGGCCTGTCTCAAACCTATAAATAGAGCCCTTGTCTCAAGCATTTTCAATCTCCCTCATTTACATTGTTATCATGCTGGTGTAATTCTAGAGCTCTTAGTAGTTTTCCAACTCTTTGGTAGTTGTTAGATTTCATTCTTACATTGATAACTTACTTTACTTCATTTTCATACTCAAATCTTTAGAATCCTTTGAGGTTGGCTTACTCATAACCATTTCTTGAAGGTATTCTACACTCATCTTAGTTTAGATTCATATTTCATACTACATTTTCATTTCAATCACTTTTGGATTCATCCTAGTTGTGTTTGGGGAGAGAAAGTCCACATCCCTCCAACTAGAGCACACCAACAAGGTTCATACGGGTGTCCTTGTTGAGTTTATCTAAGGTTGCATGGGGAGTCTTTTCTTTCAATTGTATTTAGTGTAGTAAAATCCAAGGATAGTTATTAGTTCTTTATTTGATTTAAATCTTGCTATATGCACATGCTACTAAAATATTATTGTTTACGTGTGCTCCCAACAAAGAAGGTTTTCACATATACAATTACTTTATGTTTTTGTTAAGTAACTTATCTTAAGAAAAAATTATTCACTGTATGTTTTATCCTTGTGTTCCAAGGATCTTCAAGTGGGTCATTACAGCATATGTGGAAAAATTAGGAGAAATAAATATCCTTGATGATGATGATGATGAAGGGGCTTACAGTTTTGTGCTAGAAATTTTATTGAATTAATGACTCCTCAAAATGCCTAAGGCACCCATCTCTAACATTACCATAGAAGAAATAAAAGGATTTTTTCCTAGAGATTTAAGGTAGAGGCTTGTAGGGAGTTTTTCGAAGATGAAAAGATTATCAAATCAGTTCCCTTAAAGAAACTATTGTGGCAATACTATAGGACTAAATGCTTATAGAAAGTAGATGAGAAGAAACCATAGAGATCTAGAGTTGATGCTAAGGAAATCATACAAGAAATTGAAAATCAAATAATGACTAAATGTGAGGATATTACTCCAAAGGAATGAAGGACATTTGTGAAAGACTAGTCTTATTACTCCCAAACCCCAACGTAGTAGATGTTGTATCATTTGACTCCATCATGCAAGAAATGAGGATGAAGTGACCTAGTATCAGTCAAACTGACATGCATGTTGGAGGGATGTATTATAGTGAATATTTGGATGTCCTAGCTACTTGGTCATTTTTTGCTTCTATCTCACTAGTATTAGAGGAATCATAGTATTACAAAGAGTCAAAGATTTCAAGCTCTCTAAATCAACTACAGATTTACAAGAGCATATTTCATATGTACGTAATATAGAAAAATCAAAGGGGAAGAAATATGAGAAATTATAAGAGATATATAATCATTTTTTTGTTGCTTATGTCAATCAGTCAAAAGAAATGTTAACTTGAAAACTCAGATAACTTTGTTAGAATAGAAGGTAGACCTATTGGAAGCAACTAAATCTCTTAGTACAGATAGGCCACCAAGTGTAGAAGAGGAAAGCTCTTCAAGATAATTGAGCATAGTAACATTTACCCCAGTAGGTGCAATAGTACCATGTTAACAAACTCCACCTAGAGAAGATAAAAGTGTTGATTCTTTGATCAAGGAGATGGTTGATTTGTAGTTGAAAATTGAGAAAGATAAGAACAATTTTGAGTATAATAAGGAGATTATTGTTCAAATTAGTTTAATCCATCTACATGAGAAGATTAATAGTATAATTTTTAGGATCCATCAAGTGTGTGAGTTGTTATATTTGGCTATCTATAAACTAGAAGATGACAGGACATTGGTTGAACCAACTTACCAGAACTGGGTTAACAAGATTAAGAAAATAAATAAAATTGAACTTGTAGGCACTCAAAATCGTCCGTAACACTATATTAATTAATTTTAATACTGCCCGTGAAATAAATAAAATTGAACTTGTAGACACTCAAAATCGTCCGTAACACTATATTAATTAATTTTAATTAATTATTAATTAATTAATTATATTGCTCACATTCTTCTACTTATTTAATTAAATTATTTTAATTAAATAAGTTCATTTTTCCAAGTATTTAAATTTAATTTGAATACTTTCATCCCTAATGTGTTAAATGTATTTAATACATGACCCTCCATAAATCCCCTTGTTAAATAAATCTTATTTATTTAATTCCTCCATCTCTATTAATTCCTCTAAACCTATAATTAAATTAAATCATATTTAATTTAATTTTAAACCTAGCCTACACCTATCACTCACATCCTTCTAAGCCTACCCACTATTTAATCCCACTTTATTATCCTAAATCCCTTTCTAAACACCTTTTTAGCTCCTAAGAGTTTGCTCACACATGTGTGAGAAGCTCTTGATCCAATAAACCTTCCACTTCATTTATGACTCTTATATCTCTTACACATTTGTCCCCAACTTCTTCCCCCAAGGTTGCTCACACATGTGTGAGCACACCTTGAGCCTCTCAATCATTAAAGACTCTTTTTTACTTTTGCATGGCTTGTCCTCTAGCCCATGTGTCTCTCTTGTAGCACCTATGTGGATGCCACATGGATGCCACCTCACCAAGCCCTCTCTTGAGCCTATAAATAGAGGCCTTGTCTCAAGCATTTTTTATCTCCCATTATTGCATTGTTATCATGCCATCTTGAATTTTGAATTTTTATGCTAGAGCTTTCATGGTAGTTTGAGTTCATAGAGATTTCTAGGTGCATACTAACTATTTGGTAATTGATTTAGCTTTCATTTTGCATTGTTAGTTTAGTTTATATGCATTCTCTCATCTCCATCACATTTGCTTCTTAGTTTAGTTTGCATAACTAGTTAGTTTCTTTCTTGCATTCCACATTTTCACCATTGAATACTTTCAAGTATGGCTTTCTCCATAGTCACTTCTTGAAGTATTCTCCATTTCATGTAGTTTAGGTTCATGTTTTATTTTCATTCACACTTGCACATCCACTCAAGAGATTTCATACATTATTGTGTTTGGGAGAGCACACCAAATATTCCCCCCATCCTAACACACCAACAAGGCCTCTCATGGGTGCCTTTGTTGAGTTGTAGAGGTGGCTTGAGGGCTTGATTGTGTTGGTTGCTTTGAGTTGCAAAACTCAAGCAAGCATTAATATAGCTTTCCTTTGCTTTGATAATTTCTTGTTATATGCATTTTGAACTAATGTTTGCTTGTTTATTCATGTTTCCAACAGATCATTTCTTCTAGCACACATTTTAGCACTCCCGGTGGGACCCACGTCCCTGATTTCATTTCAAAAATTTCAAACAAAACCTTGTTCAGTCGCAAAACAACACATTGTCATCTCCGTTGGCCGCAGTGTCATCTACGATTTCCATCTCCGCAGACCAGCATCTTCAATTTTTAGTGTCTCCATAGTAGTTCAAAACCATACTTATTTTTTTTGCTTAAACCATTATGTCGTCTCTGTTTCCATTGTGTCATCTCTATTTCCAATTTGTCATCTCTGTTATTTAATCTGTCGTCTTTGAGGTCTATTCCATCATCTACGTAGCTAGTTCTATCGTTGGGGAACAGTGTTCTATCATTTGCATTGTGGGCGGACTCGTTTTGTCATCTCCGTGTTCTAGTGTCTTTGCAGTTCAAATTGTCGTCTGCATCTGACAAAGTGTCTTCTGTTGTTCGCATTTTGGCATCTCTAAGTTTTCTCATCTGCGTGGATTAGCGTCTACGCCTATAATTTGGCGTCTGCATGTTTTGCAAAATAATGCAATTTTAAACAACAATTTTTGCTAACTGATTGACTTGCAAGTTTTTATTGGCGATTTTAATGTGGAGAATTAACCTTAAAAACCTAAAAGGCTAAAACCAATAGTGATTTTTATCACTAAACAAGATTTGTAGTAATTTTGATCACTTAAACCTTAAGAGCTAAAACCAATAGTGATTTTTATCACTAAAGGAGATTTGTGGTGATTTTTATCACTTAAACCTTAAGGGCAAATGAACTTGTATGGATTAAACACCTTTATTTGAGTGCATGAATGTGTAGAGTAGAAAATATTTGGACTTTGGTGTTTAAAATGGACATGAATGTTTAGGCTAGCAAACATTTAGACTTGGTGCATAAAATTGACATGAATGTTTAGGATAGAAACAACATTTGGTTTTGGTGCTTAAAAAGAATTCACACTATCTTGAATGCTTTAAAGGATAATGGACATGTATGCCTAGGCTAGACAACATTTAGAAATGGTGCATAAAATTGACATGTATGCCTAGGTTAGACCACATTTCGATTTGGTGTTTAAAATGAAGTCATACACTCTTGAATGCCCTAAGGTAAATTGACTTTATTTTTTGCATTTTTATTTTTGGCATTTTACTTTCATGCACTCGCTTTACTTTCTTGTTGACGAACTCGTGTTGTTATTTACATTGGCGTCATTTCAAGTTGGAAAGAAAATTGTATGGTTTAATCACATGTGTCTTCAACATAGATTAGAAAATCTAAAGCTTCATTGGGAAAGAACAAGTGTCTTTTAAACCCCAAGGCCACTTACGTATTCTCTCCCCTCACACCTTCGGGTGATCTTAGGTGCACAAGAAATAAGTGGTCTTGTTTTTTTTTTTTTTAGGAAGCCTACTTGGGGATTTCAACACCCCTTGGGACGACCTCAACTCTAGTATTCTGGCAGAGTATAAGAATCGGGAGGTGAATTGAAAGACATCTCTTTTGGAAGTGGAATATTGTCACTCTTGGCTAAGCCCCAAAGAACTTTATACCTTTGGGAAGTGAAGGAGGAGATTTGGGTTACCATCTCCCCCCGACTGTGTGGCATTATTTCCTTTCATCTACAGATTTGGGCCTCACGTACCTTGTGTATATCGAGGACACCCTTTAGATAAGCCTTTTTCGTCCTAGAGATAGCCTTATTAAGATTGTTGGCGTGTTTAGCGTGCTTGTTCAAACATTCAAAAACCAAATCCAAACATCAAACAAGTTTTAAAATGAGTGAAATTGTGAGGTAACCTTTCATTGAGTGAGATAGGTTAAGTGAGGTCTTCTTAACTCACGGTTACTTTTGGTAGTTTGCATTTTGAAATTGGTTGAGTCTAGTCACATCTTATTGCAAAGTTTTTGGGTACTTGAAATTTGGGTCTTGTTTATTCCTGCCATGACCAATAAAGTCAACCAAGTCAAACATAAGAAAATGAAGTTGTCTAAACCACCTATGTACATGGAAAGGAAGAACCTAGCACACAGTGACAAACAATTCTAATATGCAATCAAAGATATTCAAAAGGAAGAAGCTAGACAAGATTGTTATGATAGAATTGAATACAATGGAAAACTTTGAAACTGGTATGCTTTCCCAGGAGTAAACCCAAGGTTTTTATTTCTAGTGAACAAGGATTGAGTTAACTGCATTAGTGAAAAAAACACTTTCATATTTTCACATCTACCTCCATCTTTCCAAAATCCTAGTCTTCCATTTTCAAATTTTCTTCTAGAGAGCTTAAACCTTGAAAATATTTTTTGACATTGCAACATTAGACCTTTCATCCATAAGAAAACATTTATCCTAATCACACTTACTTATTTGTGGATCACAAGTCTATCTCCAAATAGTGAGTAAACAATTTGGTGTCCTATCTTACCTACAAGATCACTAGACTATCTTTGGTAAGAGAAAGATACTATTATCCTCTAATCAAACTTCATTTGCTAAACCAAGATCTTTTATAGTTGACCCTTTGATCACATAAGGTTGATAGCTCTCATCCTCATTTTCCTTTTCTTCCATAATCTTCCACCCATTAACTTGATCATTCTTGCATGGTACACACACGATCAGGAAGGTTCACATTTAATCCCATGTCACGTTTGTGAGAATCATTGAGGCAACCAGAGATGGAGAATCCTTTTCCTCCACTCACAACTTCATTAGGGAGCACAATTCCCTCTAGTTTGAACCTTGGTATACCTAACTCAACATCCACACGAGAACCAGAAGATCCCTTCCATAACACAACTTTGGGGGATAATGACGAAGAATTATACCAAGATGAAGATCCTATTGATCCTAAAAAATGTACGTAGTGATGTTAGGACATTCCTTGCGGATCCCTACAATGTGGAAATGATGGAAAAATCCATTAGGGCAAACAAAAATGAGATATTCCTAAATTTGGTTAAGGATGGTGTTAATGTTCCCCCGAGCTTTCACGAGAACACTTTGTTTAGACAAATTACAAAAGGAGGTGCTCCTATATTGCCCACTTCAAACATTGCTTTGACTTCTAGTAGAGGGAAAGAAACCATGGTAACAACTAGCGCTATGCCTACATCTAGAACTTTGACACAACCCACATTTCAATTGAGTGCAGAACATATTCAACAAATCATTAGTGCCATGCCCAATGTCACTACACATGCTAGTATTCCACAATCTAACTTAACAACCTCAACTATGGGATGCTTAGGCATTGGACAAGTGCCTACTCAACCAAAGGCAATTTCGACACAACCTATGCACTCCTCTTATTTACAAGTGCCAACCACTATGGTAAAGACATCCATGCCAATTCCCACAAGTGCATATCAATATATTGACCAAAGTGGATTACCTCCACCACCTCACACTACATTTGGGACTCCCTACAATTTAGGAGGTGGATTTATCAACCCCAACAATTACAAGTGAAACCCAATCAAGATTTGGCTCAACAACTCCAAGAATTACAAAGTTTGGTCCTTAACATGAACAACAAAGGGGTGAAGGATGTCTCTTTTGAGGAAATTTGTCCTTTTCCATTTGATAAATCCATCAATATGGTGTCATTTCCAACCGGTTTTGAAATTTCTAAATTTGACAAGTATACAAGAGAGACATGCCCCGTCACCCATCTCAAGGAGTTTTCTATTTTGTGCCAAGAAGTAGCCTACAGTGATGACTATCTTAAGAGGCTCTTTGCGCGAAGTCTTGGAGGCCCCGCACTTGAGTGGTTAATGAATTTACCTAAGGGCTCCTTTACTTCTTTCAATGATTTGACAAGCAAGTTTATAGCACAATACTCTTACAACATTGAACATCATACCTCATTGAGTGACTTGTGCAACACAAAACAACGAAATGGAGAAACTTTCGCCAACTTCCTACAACGGTGGAGACATCTTGCTAATCGTATGCCATATAAAATTGAAGATTACCACCTTGTGGATATATTTATCAAGAACTTGATACCTGAGATGTCTTTCCACATGAAAATGGCTAGCCCTGAAGACTTTTCCACTTTAGTCAAAAAGGGTAAGAATATTGAAAATGGACTTTTGGAGAAAGGTACCATTAAACATTATAGTTCATCATCCTCCAACAATGAGTCAAACAATAATAGCAAATCCAAATTCTGGTCCAAGAATAAGGGTGTTACACATGATGGTGTTACTGATGTCAAAAACCTTCAAGGAGGGAACAACAACAACTATCGTAATTGAAACAACAATAATTTGAATCATGACAATCAAGGCAATCAACAATCTCAAAATCAAACACAATTCTTTCCACGCAACAACAACTACAATCGTGACTATGATCGAAATAAGAAGTTCACTAACTTTGGTGAACCTTTAGAGACCATCTTTCAAAAATCAGTGGATCACAACCTGATGGTATTTCCTAACACACGTCCTTTTGATGAAAATCAACCAAAGTCAAAGTGGTATAGGGAAAATGAATATTGTAAATACCACCGTATCAAAGGACATGACACCAAACAATGTATCAAACTCAAAGTTTTCATCCAAAATCTTGTTGATGATGGGTAAATTGAAGTAGAAGGAGGTTCAACCTCTAAAAATGCTAAATTGAAGATATTCCAAAAACCATTTCCCGATCACAACAATGGTAACAACAATACTAAAAATGCAAATCAAGCTTCCACATCAAATGCATTTCCTTATGATTATTCTACTAACCACATATCAGGATTTGACTCCTTGTGTGGTAAGATAGAAACCAACGATATATGTGGATTTGACTCCTTGTGTGGTCACATTGAAGAGGTAGACACTCATGTGAATACCCTTGTCTTACAAGTAGCTGATTGTGATGCAACCACTCGACGGGGAAGACTCACTTTGCAAGCTGCCACTCCCAATAACACTAATCCATCAATGCCACATGCGCCTACTGCGCCATCCACCTCACAAAGGCCCACTTCTCACTACGATGTGTTGTCCCAACTAGGTAAGACTCCTGCACAAATATCCATTCTTGAGCTTCTTACCACATCACCCATCCATAAAGAGATCTTGGAGAAGGCTCTTTTAGAGTCTTGTGTCCTTGAAAACATTAATGCTTCCCAATTCACTACTATGATTGGAAATCTTGCTGCCCAACAACATCTTGTCTTCATAGATAAATATTTCCAAGGTTCTAATCCCCACCATAATTTGTCGCTCCACATTGAAGTCCTCATACAACGACATAAAATAAAAAGAGTCCTTATAGACAATGGATCCAGTTTGAACCTTTGTGCATTAAAAATGATTCGTTTCTTGGGACTTCCAGAAGACCTCCTAGATATCAATAAAAGGATCACAATAAAAGCATATGATGAGAGGGAAAGAGAATCAAAAGGAGTCATCATGTTACCTCTCAAGGTTGAACCAGCTATCATAAATACCAAATGTCATGTCCTAGATTTGGATTTTCCATATAACATCTTACTTGGTAGACCATGGATACATACACTCAAAGCGGTACCCTCCACATATCATCAATGCTTAAAATTTCCTCACCAAGGAAGAGAGGTCACAATCCCAAGGGACCCCACTCCTTTTGCATTTTGTAAAAGATTGGAGGGTGCACCAATAAATTTTTGTCCGATGGGTGAGTTTGCCAAAGTTATACCTAAGTCTCTCACCATAACAGAATCACCTTCCACAACAGTGTCAGAATTAGCTAATGATGATTCTAATTCCTGCAAAGGAAAAGAGAAGGTGGGGGATACTAAGGTCAATACTACAGGGAAGAAGGTTACTTTTATTGATTTAGGAATGGGAGAGTATAACTTTGAAAATGCCTTGTGTATTGGACAACTACTGCTCTCCCCTCGTTCCTTTGGAAAACCTTCACAATTGCCACCTCCTGCCAACAAAGAGACTGTGCATATTAACAAGACCACATTTGAGCATTGGGGTTCACTTAGTGATGAGCACATGGAAGATAATATTCTAGATTGGTTATATTATGATGGAAAAGATGAACCTATGGAGTTCCCCAAAGATAAGTATGTTAAGGCTCCTCCCATTATCAAAAACATGGGATATCATGGTACCGGCCTTGGAGCGAAAGAAGATGGAATCAGACAACCCTTAGAAGCTAATAGCTATCCTAAACAACATGGTTTGGGCTCCATTAAACCTAAGGTATCCTTTGTTGAAAACTATTGTACGGTTGAACTTGATTCTGAGACTGAAGAGGAGGAATTCTTCGAAGTGTCTTTCCAATACATTGAGGATGACCTACATAACTATGTCCATGCCATTACCATAGATGACCTTTCATCCATTGACCTACCTCTCACCAATCCCAACATGATAGACTAGGACCTTCAAGATACACCACCAGCTCTTGACATTTGTAAAACTGATGAAGCAGTGATGGCACTTTTTGGCCTTAAGAATCTTCGAGAACTCTTCTAGGGAACTTTTGGATGAAGAAAAATATAAAATAAAGGACGCATATTCTAGTGAAAACCTCTTAGAGGCACCAGAAGAGGGAGAGCTTGACTTGCCATTTAGATCCTTTCCACCATAAAAGTCACCTATTTTGAATGAGGACACAATTCCAGTCAATTTGGGAACAGAGGATAATCCACAAATTACCTACATTGTTGCTACCTTGAGTCTTGAGGAACAAAAAGCCATGATTAAATTCTTGAAAAAGGGAAAAATCAATTTTTCATGGACATACAAAGACATGCCTGGCTTAGACATGGATTTGGTTGTGCATCATTTGATAGTTGATCCCAAAATTAAACCAATGAAGCAAAAGTTGCACAAAATGCACCCTAAGGTAGCACTCCTAGTCAAAGCATAGTTGCAGAAAATGTTAGAGGCAAAGTTCATCCATCCTATTGACTATCTTGAGTGGGTATCCAATATTGTCCCTATAGGGAAAGCATCTAGGGGCATCCGTGTTTGTTTAGATTTTTGAGATTTAAATCTCACATGTCCTAAGGATGATTTTTCACTTCCTAACATAGACATCATAGTGGATTTGATTGCTAGACATGAGATGTTGTCTTTGATGGATGGATTTTCTAGTTATAACCAAATTAGAATTGCAGAAGAAGATCAACATAAGATGGCATTCACCACCCCATGGGGAACCTTTTTTTATCAAGTCATGCCTTTTGTCTTGAAAAATGGCAGCACCACTTATCAACACGCAATGACCACAATATTCCATGATCTTCTACATGTCATAAAGGAGGACTATGTTGATGATATCCTAGGAAAATCCAAGATAAGAGATTCCCACATTGATGTCCTCACCACTATTTTTGATATGTTGGAGAAATACAAAGTGTGCATTAATCCTAAGAAGTGTGTATTTGGGGTCAAATCAAGTAAATTGTTAGGCTACATTGTGTCAAGAAGAGGTATTGAGGTAGATCCAGCAAAAGTGAAGGCCATCATGGATATGCCTCCACCTACCACATTGAAACAACTCTACAATTTTCAAGGAAAGTTACAATCTATTAGGAGATTTGTGTCACAACTAGCAGATAAAGTCCATCCACTTCAGCATTTGCTTCGCAAGGGAAACAAGTTTCAATGGGATTGTCTATGCCAAAAAGCATTGAACAAATTAAGACATATTTGGCTAATCCTCCAGTTTTAGTACCCCCAATTGTAGGACGACCATTGATTCTATACATTTCAGCTACTTCAGTTGCCCTAGGAGCACTCTTGGCACAATTAGATAACAATGGGAATGAGCAAGCCATATATTACCTCAGTCGAACACTAGTTGGCTATGAGTTAAACTACACTGCTATTGAGAGAGCATGTTTGGCTGTAGTCTTTTGTACGCAAAAACTACGTCATTATATGCTTAATCATACTACATATCTCATTGCCAAGATAGATCCACTCAAGTATTTGTTATCAAAAGCCGCTCTCACTGGTCAAGTAGCAAAATGGGTCTTAATTTTAAGTGAATTTGACATTGTTTATAAGGATCGTAAGGCCTTTAAAGGACAAGTAATTGTAGATCAGCTTGTTGAAGCTCCTCTTCAAGGTGACCATCCCATTGTAGCCGATTTTCCAGATGACACAATTATGACCCTAGCCTCTACTACACCATGGAAATTATTTTTTGACGGCTCCTTTACACAAAAGGGATCGGGGGCAAGAATTTTGTTTGTGACACCACAAGGGGATCTCATTCCTAAGTCCTATAAAATCTCATTCCCTTGCACAAATAATATAGCTGAGTATGAAGGTTTAGTCACAGGACTACGTCAAGCTATTAGATGGAATATCAAAAACCTTCTTGTCTTTGGAGACTCACAATTGGTCATTAAACAAGTCACAGATGAATACCTCACCAAGGATGAAAAATTGTTGCCCTACCCTAGAATAATTGAGGACCTTAAGCAGCATTTTACAGAGATTATTTTTCAGCAAATTCCAAGGGCTAATAATAAAGTAGCAGATGCCATGGCTACTATTGCCTCTATGATTGCCATGCCAGAATATAGTCCTAAATGTGAGTTTCTCGTTGAGAATCTTTTTACTCCTACTTATGAGAAAACTGATTCAAAGTTGGTGTGTGAGATTGTTGGTCTTGAGTCTCCATGGTATGCCAACATATTTTCCTATTTACATCATAAAACCATTCCCATAGCCCTCACCCCAAATCAAAGCAAAACCTCTGTCTGCCGAACCACCTGATATACCATCCTAGGTGACACACTTTTCCGAAAACACTTTGATGGAACCCTCCTCTGATGTCTCAATTCAGATGAAGCCAAAATGACATTAGAAGAGGTTCACCAAGGGATTTGTGGTGCCTACTCTAGTGGCCTTACATTAGCAAAAAAGCTTCTTAGGACAGGTTACTATTGGCCCACTATGGAAGCATATGCATATAAGTTTGTGAAAAGATGTGTTCCATGTCAACAACCTGGTGATTTGATACACGCTCCCACCCAAGACCTTCATCCCACCATTACCCCATGGCCCTTTTCCCACTGGGGATTTGATCTTTTTGGTCAAGTATACCCAAATTCCTCAAATGGCCACAAGTACATTATCGCTACCACTGAGTACTTCACAAAGTGGGTTGAGGCTATCCCATTAACCTACAACACCAAAAAATAGATTTCCAAGTTCATCTTGAACTACATTATTTGTCATTTCGGTATACCTCAAGATATCATGATTGATAATGGAACCCCCTTCAAAAATCAAGAGGTTGCCACACTATGTAGGAAACTCAGAATCACCTAGCATTTCTCCACTAGATACTACCCCCAAGGCAATGGCCAAGCTAAAGCTACCAATAAAACCATTTTGAAAATCCTAAAGAAAATCATTGATGTAGCTGGATGTGATTGGCACATCCAAATTGCTCCCACCCTTTGGGCCTACCGTACCTCCATCTGCACCCCCATAGGAGCCACCCTATTTTCCCTTGTTTATGGTTTCAAAGCCATCTTGCCCATCAAAATTAAGCTCCCTTCCCTTAGAATCTCTCTCAAGAATTTGATATCTGAAGAAGAAAATATCGAGTTGCTCACTTGTAAGAGTTGGCACTCCTTGATGAGAGATGAATCAATGCCCTAAACCACCTCCACGTGTATCAAAATCACCTTCAGCTTCAGTATCACAAGAAAGTCAAGCCACGAGAGTTTGAAGTGGGTGACTTAGTTTTACAGCATAATATGAAAAACCTCCAAAACCGTGAAAAGAAAGGAAAATTTGAGGCAAATTGGTTAGATCCATTTATTATTACAGCCAAATATGGTTTTGGGGCATATCAGATTGCTACTCCAGAGGGAGATCCGCTCCCTGAGCCTGTAAATATCTAGCATCTCAAGCGATTCTATGCTTGAGCCTTTGTAGTTCCTATACAGTGTTTATAGTCTCACAAAAAAATCCAAAAAAACCAAAAAACCAAAAAATCCATAAAAATTCATAAAATGTTCTGAAAAAAGCCCTAAAAAAGCAAAAAAATATTCTTGAAAAAAGTATGGTTTTATCCATTGTCTATAAGGCCCATTTCACCTCACGTCATCCCATTTCCCTTGTGCAAAGTCTTATCTAGCCTTTTTTGTGTTTCATGCATCTAATAAAAAACCTATTGTCTGTGAGGCTTCACTTCACCTCCATTTTTTTGCAAGATATCTAGTCCGCGAGGCATTGTTTCCGTCGAGTGATTGTCAACCCCATTATGCTGAGCTTTTTCACAACAGTGACCACACTTCGACTTACACATAATCACCATTTGAGACTTAATGATTCAAGAGACTTGTTCGCTTCACAGGCCTTGCTAGAAACACATGATTTAGGATCATTGACATTTCGACTTGACACACTTTCATAGGATGAATCCTTCCTATAGACGACATTACGAAATTCACTTCTAGACCTGAGGTTCTTGGTTGGAACTATGGACTGAATGACTATTTGGTCATGAGGTCTCTTTTTTGGTTGATTTTATTTTGTGTGTTAGTGAAAGCCTTTTATGGTGCACCTCAATCTTCCATATTTTTGTTGTACTAGAATGGCTCTCATTGACTACACATGTTTTTTGTGGTATGATCTATTTTTGGAGGCTTTGTTCATATGTGTTAGTTTCAGGCTATGTTAATGCATTGCACAATAGGGGCAACGGGTTAGCACATGTCCCACCAAAGATCCCTAAAAAGACTTTGGTTGTGCCCAGACCTCTCTATTGCATATATGACATTTGATCCATCATAGCTATGTAACCTACACCTATTGTCCTAAAGTCTCTATAATTTTGTATGTCTAGTCCATGCAAACGAGTCATGTTATTTATGCTTCTATAGGATATAATGCATAAACTCATTTGCAAAATCAACTTAAGGTGTGCTCTTCATATGAACAAAAAAAAATCTCTTGATATCATATAGTTAGAATGCATGTAGTATAGGGTTTCATCCGA
Source organism: Cupressus sempervirens (assembly GCA_028749045.1). Lineage (NCBI taxonomy): Eukaryota > Viridiplantae > Streptophyta > Pinopsida > Cupressales > Cupressaceae > Cupressus > Cupressus sempervirens. Next base: position 294,928,828 of record CM053785.1, on the reverse strand, counting down.
GTCGTGCTTGAGACAAGGTCCTATTTATTTCCCCCCTCCTATGCTATGCTGTTGGGTTTCTATGAGTGACAGTTATGATAGATATTCATTCATTAGTTCATTTCCATTAGGTTGCATTAACTTCCCATTTTTTGCATTCATTCATTTTCCATTGCATTAGTGTTCATTTGATTTATCTCATTTAGTGTTCATTAGGCATTTTTAGTCCATTACATTAGTTCATTAGTTGCATACATTCATTTTAGCTATAGGGGCATGTACATCATAATCACATCTCACATATATATAGTGCATCCATGAAAAAATGAAACAATGCATACATCTCATAATCACCCACTAACCTGCATCACACACATATTAGGCATCATTTACATATGCATATATCATAGAAAACATCACATAACATCACATCTTGCATCACAAATGTTAGTATCCACATCATAAATCCATACATTTGCATCACATACATCTATACACATAGAATCATCAACTCGTGTCATATGTATATCTCAAAAATAATGTTTGTACAGTCCATATACACATCACGTAGAATCATATAGTACAAATGCATCATCAAAAAATTGCTACATCTGCACATATTTGTCAAAACACTAATCACTATATGAAATCAAGTCATTGACTGTGAGGGCCTTGCCCCCCCCTATATCCCCCCCTCAAGGAGGTCTCTACTATCCTACGGACTGCTCTGATCTAGCTCTGCCACCTAAGATCCATGAGTTGGCTCCTCTCTCAAAATCTGGCTGTCGCCGCTCAGCAGGCACAGCCTCCCTATAAAGTGACCTATAATAGGCTACCTCTCGTATGGCCCATGTCTCTGCTCGGCTAGCTATGAGGGCCTCATGCATCACTAAGACAGCTACCCCAGGCTATACCATTTGTATGGCTATGTCCCTCTGCCTGTGGTATCCGTCCAGCTGTGCCTAATGGGTGGCTCACTCGGCCTGTAATCTGGCTACCTCTCCTCGGAGCCTCTCCAGCTCTGCCCGCTCCTCTGCCCCTGTGTGGGTGCCTATCCCTGCAAACTCCCCGCCGTCCACCCATGCCTGTAGGGTCGCTAAGGCCTCCTGTGCACTGTCTCCCCTAGCCCTTTGCACCTGCAACTCTACATGTATGGCCCCCATGGCCTGCTCTAAACTGTCTGCTCGTGCTTGCTGCTCCTGAGCTATCCCCTGTAGTCAGGCTACCTCTGTCTGCAAGATGTCCCTCTCGGTCCTAACCATGTCTGGGTCCTCTCCCTTTACCTATGTCTGTGATGGTGCCTACAGAGGTGGCTGCGGTGGTGCCTGGGGCTGTGCCTGTGTCTATACCTGGGATGCTATCTGTGGTGGCCTCTGTGCTAGTGTTGGCCCTAGCCCTCTCCTCGCTCAGACTCTGCACCCGTGCGGTCCCTCATGTGCCCCTTGTGTTGGTGGTGGTGGCATCATGGTTGCTTTCCCACTGTCCCCCACTCCATCCCCCTCCCCCTTGTGCATGCTCTCCCAGTGGAGGTGCCCCTGGTACTGTAAGCCTGACCTGTTGGTGGGTTTCCCACCATTGTGCGTATGCCAGTGTCATCCTTGTGTCTCCCCTGTCTTGACCATGCACCCATGGTACTGCTACCATCCCTGACCAGGAAGCTCAGGCCAATCGTAAGGTAGTCTGTGTCCCCACAGCCAACCATACTCTCACGATACTACAGGATATAAAAATTTGTCTGGAACTGCATCCTGTATCCTGCCAAACTATCGTCGCACTAAAGAGGGCATGTAACGCATGATCACATGCATGGATCGGCTAATGATCCAGTAGTCCATCTGTGTGTACGGGAGGTACATCTAATCCTCTATGTCATCCTCACCTCATGCTGCTAGTATCTGCCCCCACTGCTCTACCCTGTCATAGGGAGTCCACTCGAACATGATGATCTCATCAATACACTAACACCAAAACCCCACGGACTTTGTTGATGTATACTGGATGGGAGGCTGGTATCTACAGGTGAATGGCTCCCCAGGCTACCTTGTCTCCTAACGTGTAATAGGCTGTGTGATATCAATGTGCTCCCATGACCAGACCATCAGTAGTGTTAAAATTGGTCCTATGGTGTGCTAGGTCCGATATGCACACATGTGCAAATCGTGATATAGCTTGGCCAAGATACTTTGTCCCCAGCAGTAGACCGCTCCCTCCTCCTGTAGTAGGGTGCTCAGCACCTGTGCCCACCCGATCGGCCACCCATGTCCTACATGATCAGACAGCATCTACCATATCAGCAAGGCTAGGTATACTGCCAGCCCCGGTAGCCTCTGCTCTAGTGTGCCCATCCATGACAACCATGACCTCTTGACGAGTAGTCGTCGCTGCCTGCCAAAGCACTCCCTCAAGTATGGATTTGAATCCTCCAGCACATACTCTGGGTATGTATCTCTGATAGGTACTCGTAGAATCCACCACATATCCAGTAGTGTGACTGTAGTCTCCCCTGTTGGCAGGTGGAAGCTCCCTATAGGCGTGTGCCATCGCTCTATGAGAGCTGATAACTGTGTTGAATGTGCCCTCAGATCTAGCCACTCGTGAACGTGCTCTAGCCCCCATAGGACTCCCACCTTTTCTGGGGCAACCTATATTTTCTTTTCTTTGACATGATGCCGTTTTGACATCACATTAAAGAGGGGCAAAATGTAGACACTCAAAATCGTCCCTAACACTATATTAATTAATTTTAATATTGCCCGTGACATTGTAATTAATTATTAATTAATTAATTATATTGCTCACATTCTTCTACTTATTTAATTAAATAAGTTTATTTTTTCAAGTATTTAAATTTCATTTGAATACTTTCATCCCTAATGTGTTAAATTTATTTAATAAATGACCCTCCATAAATCCCCTTGTTAAATAAATCTTATTTATTTAATTCCTCCATCTCTACTAATTCCTCTAAACTTATAATTAAATTAAATCATATTTAATTTAATTTTAAACCTAGCCTACACCTATCACTCTCATCCTTCTAAGCCTACCCACTATTTAATCTCACTTTATTATCCTAAATTCCTTTCTAAACACCTTTTTAGCTCCTAAGAGTTTGCTCACACATGTGTGAGAAGCTCTTGATCCAATAAACCTTCCACTTCATTTATGACTCTTACATCTCTTACACATTTGTCCCCCACTTCTTCCCCCAAGGTTGCTCACACATGTGTGAGCACACCTTGAGCCTCTCAATCATTAAAGACTCTTTTTGAATTTTGCATGGCTTGTCCTCTAGCCCATGTGTCTCCCTTTGTAGCACCTATGTGGATGCCACATGGATGCCACCTCACCAAGCCCTCTCTTGAGCCTATAAATAGAGGCCTTGTCTCAAGCATTTTTCATCTCTCATTATTGCATTGTTATCATGTCATTTTAATTTTTGAGTTCTTATGCTAGATATTTCATGGTAGTTTGAGTTCATAGAGATTTTTAGGTGCATACTAACTATTTGGTAGTTGATTTAGCTTTCATTTTGCATTGTTAGTTTAGTTTATATGCATTCTCTCATCTCCATCACATTTGCTTCTTAGTTTAGTTTGCATAACTAGTTAGTTTCTTTCTTGCATTCCATATTTTCACCATTGAATACTTTCAAGTATGGCTTTCTCCATAGCCATTTCTTGAAGTATTCTCCATTTCATGTAGTTTAGGTTCATGTTTCATTTTCATTCACACTTGCACATCCACTCAAAAGATTCCATACATTATTGTGTTTGGGAGAGCACACCAAACATTCCCCCTATCCTAACACACCAACAAGGCCTCTCATGGGTACCTTTTTTGAGTTGTAGAGGTGGCTTGAGGGCTTGATTATTTTGGTTGCTTTGAGTTGCAAAACTCAAGCAAGCATTAGTATAGCTTTCCTTTGCTTTGATAATTTCTTGTTATATACATTTTGAACTAATGTTTGCTTGTTTATTCATGTTTCCAACAGGTCATTTCTTCTAGCACACAGAACTATGTTTTAAAGTGGACCCCAATTCTCCTTCCATTTCCATGCCTATAGTTAGAATTGTTAAATTATTGAATAATTTTTAAATTTTTCCTAGTGCCATTAAAAATAAAATGATATAAATGAAAGAAAAATTAGAAGGTTTTTGGGATATATTGGTGCTACCAGTTTTGAAAGAGGATAAAAGTGTGAAGGATTTTTCTTATTGGATAAATGAGGCTATAACCAAGGTAAATGAAATGGTAAAACCGTATCCCAAGACAAGACATGAATATGACACTTTTTCAAGGATGTATTTCAAAGTTAGTAAATTCCTAGGTATTTTATAGAAGATCTAAAAAAGAAGTCACACAAGCCTCAATAAAATATAATCCATATAGATTGGAGGAAGATCAAATCCTCTAGCATAAGTGGCCAATGGATGACGAATTGGAGGATTGGATAAGAAAGTACATTACTTCTAATAATTCCACCAATAAGGACCCACTAGAGAAGCAATGATATTAAAGGACATTCCTCCTTGATGGTGACAATGTTATAATGATTTAGAATAACTAGGGGTGAATTAGTAATCCTCGCATAGAGATGTACCAATTAAAATTTTAATCGCTTCCTATACTTCAGATATAATCATTAAGTAGCTTGGTCTTAATAATAAATAATCAACAGCATAAAACTTGCAGTCCAATGTCCTAATAGTACCAAACTTGCAGAATGTAAATCATTAATAGTAAAACATATCAAACAACATCCACACAAGTATGACACAGGGATTTAACATGGAAATCAATTTGGAAATTTGGGAAAAACCTCTTGTAACATGCTACCAATTTTTACTCTTTTGAAGTGAGCTTTGTGAGGAGCCAATCTTGTTTAAGGTTAAAAAACACATTGTTAAATGTGACCCTATTAAGGGATTTGATCACCTTGTTAGAAGTGACTTGGTTAGAGGACTTAAGAACATTCTATTAGAATGTCACCTTTATTAAAGGATTTACAAATGATTGTTAGGTCAACCTTGATTAAAGAATTTCAAACTGATACAATGGTTAAAAAGTAATAGTAGGTTGATCTGAATAAATACAACTCACTTTGCAAATACATATCATGATGCAGTTCATATGTTGATCCACTAACTAGCCTCCATTATCACCTTTGTCTTTGATCTTCTTGTAAATCCTTCAAGAGATCATACTTCACCTCTTCATGACTCTTCTTAGCCTCCTACCTAAGTTCTCCAATCAATAGCATCAACAAAACATCTACTAGACAATTTTTTTTAGGTCACCTTTATGCCTCCTTAATTAAGTATTTTTTAATCTTTTACTACTTAAAAATCATTGTAGATCATAGGGTTTCACTTAGCTTAAACACATATAATGAATCTGTCCATTATTTCATCTATCTTCTCCCCTTCTGGATGCTTCTCAAAACTTCTCTTTGATTACATGCATAGAAATTCTCAAACATGGTTTCCCTTGACTTAAATGTTCTAGATAATCTATCCTTATCTTTAATAGTCTTTCCATATTCCAAGAATTTAATTGTGTCAGCTAGAAATCAAGATTTTCTCACATACTATCAAAATGTTGTCACTTGACCAACACTATCTTCTAACACTTGGTCATCACAAGATTGCTCGGTTGATAATAACTATTGTTTTTGCCATATTTTTTGATACTTGGTCAACACTGATGCTCGGTTGACATTTCATTATGCTTCACTTATACTATCACTCGATAAAATCTTGTATTACTTAGCATATAATTCAAGTTCCTTAATCTTATGATTTTTTTTTCAATCAATCCTATACTTTTGGTCTTCTATAGATGTTCCTTCTAGGATTCAAAACAACTATCTTCTCTACTTAGGTTATGATTAAACAATCGCATTATCTTGTCAAGGCCTAATTGATCAAGCCCATTGTAGTTTCTTATAACTCAACCTTTTGTTTAGGTCCTTTTGATATCTTTTCTTCTCAAATCCTCTTCACCAATCATCTAGATATGTAACTCTACTTAGATAGCTTCTATCTCACTAATATGTTTTGACATTAATGACAACATAACAATTGTTCTAATTATAATTCCAACAATCTCCCTCTTTGGCATTGATGGCAACACTTCTAGTTACCATTCAATCCAAAATATCCAGTTGCTTCAAGAAGCTTCCTCTATGTTTAGTATCATATCTCCATTAATATCCTTAGCTTCATTTTGATTTACATCTTAGTGTCCAATAATTCTCCCTTTTAGTTTCATTATGATTCACACTCATTGCAAGCTTTGATATGCAGTACATAGAATCCCTCTATCATATTTGATCATGAAATCAATTGATTCCTTCTTTGATTGTTTGGAAACACCTCTCACTATATGGTAACTTGATTACCTCTCCCTCATTATGTCTTAGAATGGTAATTTACATTCTCTCCCTTACTTACATTCTATTCCTCTTTGACAACAATAACAAAGGCATTTCATCTTTCTCATGCATCTTCACCATGTAGATATCTTCTTGTTAGTAATTCTAAATTTGGTTCTCCATCTTTCATCTTTTCTTATGACCTCACTACTCTAGGCAACTCCTAAAGTATGACTTTCTACATCAACTTGTAAGATATTTTAATCAACACATTTGATGTAGAGCTCCATATTAGCTTAAGTAGTCTTATCTAGGGGAATCACCCCTAATTTACCTCATAGATACTCATGTGCATCCTTAGGTGAAGCCTTAGTGAAAATATCTATTATTTTCTCCTTAGTGTTCACATATTCCAATCTCACTTCTTTAACTTGAACTAGTTCCCTCAAGTAATGATACTTGATGGAAATATGCTTGGTCTTTGTGTGCATTATAGGGTTCTTTGATATATTTATAGCACTTGTGTTATCACAATAGATAACAACTAGATTAGTGATCTCTTCCTTCATTCATTTCAACAATTTATAGATCTCTTTTCTAGAAAGAAAGCTTCACCACTTTTACTTTTTATGTCATCAAAATGTCTCGCCCAATCAGCATCTGTATACACTTTTAGCTCAAACTTGTCATTCTTTTGTAATATAAACCATAGCCTTATGTTCCTTTTAGATATCTTAGTATTCTTTTTGCTACCATCATATGATTCTCCTTAGGACTTACAAAAAATTTGGAAACAATCCCAACTGCTAATGTAATATTTAATCTATTGTGAATAACATATTGTAGCTTCACAATCATTGATCTATACACTGTCTAGTTTACATTAGTAGAATCATCATTCTTAGAGAGCTTATGTCTAGTAGGGAGGTGTTAATCATGTTCTTATTCAAACTCTCAACACTAGGCTTCTTCCGAACCTATGAAACATATAACCATCAGTCCCTTAGGACTCTTCCAAGGCTAGAGACCAGGTGGTTGGCCTTTTCCTCATGCCACACTCATCTCTTCCAAATATCTCTACCCATGTCTTCACAACCCCAAACAACTATTTGTCACACCAGACAACACCTCCACTCCCTTACACCCTCTAAGATCTTTCACAAACTCCACACACCAAATTGTTTCCAAAGGCTTAACTCATTACCAATAAAGTGATTTCAAATAGTCGTAAGGTTCTATACACCTTAGTGGGATCCAAACACCAATCTTAGAAAACTGACCTAATGAGGGCTCTTCCTTGTAGCCTTATCTTGGGATTTAGGAAAGAAATCAAAATCTTTCAAACATCTAACAAAACTAGATGAAGATTCAAATACCCAATACTGAATTTGACTAAACTCTAATATCTTAGATTCCCAACTATTCATTAAGGCATACAACTCATAGGCCCTAATCTATGCTAATAGGCCTAAAGAAAAAACTCAACTATCAACTCTAAAAACCCTCAAAGAACTTGAAAAAACAACTTTTACTACACCATTACCTTATCACAAACTTTCAAACTACTAACTTTCGGGCTCCCAATCATTGAGGAGATAACCAAACCTTGAAATCCTTGCCACAATGAGGGTTTCACTATTGAATATGGAGACTGGCTTCCAAAATCCAGTAGCTTTCCTACTCCACTCTTCCAAGGGAATCTTCAACATCTCATTAATGCATACAAAATCTCAAAATCACATGCCAACCTTAACCAAGCCTTTGTCATGTTTTTCAAGAATTTTGATTCACTATATTTACTTGCAACAAGAGTTACTTGTTGATTCTTGGTCCATACTTTATGCAGAACAAGGTTATGATGTAGAATCATGAGAGTATAATCTCAAAAACACAAAACCTTTAACAATCTCCCCTATCTCCATGAAATGATAAAAAGCAATCACTGTGTCACCTTTCTCTAGAAATATGCAGGATTTATTGTCTAAACAGCAAATAGAGAATTCTTGGCAATAACACAATAATACTAGAAAAAAATATATATAAATGAAAATCATATACTTCATTACCATATATCTAGGAAGCTTGAGGATTGCCTCATCTAAGGAGTAAGGAAGAAATTGTTAAAACTACAGTCAAATATCAGTACACTAGCAGATTTCACAAAATAATTGATTTCTTATTTCAAAAACCATACACCATATCCTTCATTTCTCTTCTCCACATCTCATCTCTCTATCCCTTATATGTGAGATTAAATTTATTATGTAATGGAAGACCTTTCAACTCCCCAAAGAGCTCTTCCCAAATGGTTGACCTTCCATCTTCTAAAACTTGTCATGTTGCAAAATGTTGTTAGCAACATTCTTGACAACATAGCAAGTTTTACACTTTACACTTTTTCATTTTATGCTCTTACATGCTTTCTTACCTTAAATAAGTCCAAAATCTTATAATGACATTTTGATACTCCATCTATGGCCTTACATGGCATTTTCCACTTTTAGGGACTTTGACTTACTTTGACCCACATTGATTTAAAACATAACCTTGGTCAACATGACCATAATTGAACACCTAATTAAAAGAAATGAAATAAATATTACCCTAACCTATCATGACTTTAAAATATACTAACTATGACTCAAAATTTCAAGGGAATGGTCAAGGTGCTCCTGCACCATACTCCCCTTGTTGAAAAAACGCAACTCCCTTGAGTTTACTGTAAGGACTTTGGTTGATGTTGATGATGCCTCCTTGTTCAATTGCTTGCCACATTTTCCAACCATTTTCCTTTGTCTTATTCATTTTCACATTATTCTAAATGATTCTGATGTCTGCTATCTTTCTTGGAGGCCAAACTATGATCTTCAAATCTTCAACTCTATCTTGAACTATAGGAATGATCAGCATTGTTCCAATGTTTGGTGGCTCTTTCATCCAAGATACCTTGGCTCCACATGAACCAATTGTCTTCATCTTTACCCAAGTTTTTACTTGCCTTGGTGACATGAATACCCTACCTTGACTGCTCTAGACACCACTTGCCAAAAATGATGGCTTCATCCAATTTAACAACCTTACTGACTTCACAACTTCATTCTTCTGATTGCCTCCTATCTTACTCCAATATTGCTTGTCAATAACAAAAAAATATTTAGTCCCTTCAAGGGATATATCCCTATTCTATACATAAATTTAGGTCTTCTCTACCTCTTTCACTGATCCAATTTTCAACTAGCCTTTCTCTTTACTATTGTTATCAACATTTTCAATCATAGTGTTGACTATCTGCTCCATGTTTCTTTCATGTTGCAGGGAGTTTACTGCCACATCATGTTCCAACTCTCCTTGTATGTCTTCTTCACCATTGTTGCCCTCTATTTTGGACCTTTTTCCTCCCTTTAGCTCTGTCAATTGGTCTAACTCAGTGACCTTTCCTCTTCATCTGCCTGATCCTCTATCATAACAAGTTCATCAATATGTTTATCTTCTTTACTATCAATTTTTTTCTCATCTTCTTCCTCTTCCTACTGCCCTAGCAATATCCCTAGTCTCCTTCCTCTTTCTTCATTCTTTGCTAGTGCCTCCTTCAAATTTCTAATTTCCTCTAGCATTATGTTCTCCTCTTCTCTCTTCCTTCTCTTTTTCTTTTCGTCATCCTTTTGTCTTCTCAAGGTATCTCTATAACATACGCATGCCTTCCATATTTCTTTCTTTTATGGTGTCATCCTTGATGTCTTTCAAACACAAAATAATTACCACTTCAACTGCAAACTATCACAACTTCTTTATATTTTTTTAACCCCAACAAGAATTACCAACTATCTTTCTGAAACAAAACATTGCCCACAATAATCACAATGCTTCTACCAAACTTATGCAATCAATACAACTGTGCTATCCAACATGATGTAATCTTGCTCTGATACCACATATGATGCAAGTAGGGAGGCGTTAATCTTGTTCTTCTTACAAACTCTTACACTGGGATTCTTCCAAGACTATCAAACATATTTCCATCAATCCCTCAGGACTCTTCCAAGGCTAGAGACCAGGTGGTTGGCCTTTTCCTCATGCCACACTCACCTCTTCCAAGTATATCTACCTAAATGTTCACAAACACAACCAACTATCTCTCACACCACACAACACCTCCACTCCCTTACACCCTCTAGGATCTTTCAAAAACTCCACACACCCAATTTATTTCAAAGGCTTAACTCATTAAAAATAAAGTGACTTCAACCAATCACACAGTTCCATACACTTTAGTGGGCTCCAAATACCATTTCTAACAAACTGACCAAATGAAGGTTGTTCCTTGTAGCCTTATCTTGGGTTTTAAAGAAAGAAAACTAAATCTTCCCAAACACATTCCAAAACTAGAAAGAGATTCAAGTACCCAATACTGAACTCTATTAAATTCCAAAATCTTAGAGTTTCAACTGATCATTAGGGCATTCAACTTGCAGGCCCTAATCTAGGCTAATAGGCCTAAAACACACACTTGAGCTACAAAGTCACCAAAATCTCAAAGAACCCTAACAAATAAACTTGAATGTGCATTTACTTTACCAAGGGCTTTCCAACTTCCAACTTGTGGACTCCTAGTTGTTGGGGAGATAACAGATTCTTCAAACCCTAGCCTCAATGAGGGTTTCATGGCTATGTTGAGAAACTAACCTCAAACCTCCTTCATCTCAATTTCCAACACTTCAAATATATCCTCCAGCATTCCATGAATGAATATAAACCTTTCATCTCACATGCAAACTCCAAACAAACTTCTATGAAATTTCTTGGTTGTTGTTTTACTGTATTTTACATGCAACAATAGATACTTGTTGATTCTCGACCAACTCTATTATATAGAACGGGTTATGGTGTGAACCAAAAAAATGGAAATAAAAAATAAATAAAGGAAACCATTACATCTTCCCTAGCGTCACAAATGAAAACATGTAATCAATGTGACACTACAATCTGAATTGTACAACATTTACTATCAAAATAAAGAGTAATGAGATCTTGATAACAACTCAATGGTATTGGGCACATTAGCATTAGTTCTAGGATTCATTCCATCATATAGGAGACTTAAGAATCACTCCAACCATGAGATATAATAGAAGATATAAGGACTGCAATTAAATACCAATACATCGGCAAAATTTCACAAAATAACAGATTTATTATACAAGATCACACACCATGCTCTTCATCTTTCTTCACCACATCTCATGCTCTACTTTTCTATATAAGAATGCATCATTTATATAATAACATAATCTTTTACTTTCCCTAAGATCTCATCTTCCATCTTCCAAAACTTGTCATGTTGCAAAATGTCGTCAGCAACATTTTTTACAACATAACAACTTTTACACGTTTTCTTACATTTTTGCATTTTATGTTTTTACATGTTTTATTGGCACCTTAAATAGGTCCAAAAGATTATAATGACATTTTAACACTCCATCTATGGCCTTACATGGAATTTTCCAAATTTATGGACTTTGACTCACTTTGACTCACATTGATTTAAAACATAACCTTGGTCGATATGACCTTAATTGAACACCTAATTACAAAAATTGAAATAACTATTATCCTAACCTATCATGACTCAAAAATATACTAAGACTCAAAATTCCATGGGGATGGTCAAGGTGCTTCTGCGCCATAATTGGTCTTGAATCTTTCATTCCAAAACTTTTTAATGTCTCCTTGATATATTTATATTGATTAATGTAGATATCTTGCTTGATCTGATATATTTTTAAACCAACAAAGAAATTGATTTCCCTAGATATCAAAATTTCAAATTCCTTCTACATCTTATTTGTAAATGATATGCATAACGCATCTTGTCTTCCAAAGATGATATCATCCACAAATATTTTAGCTAATAGTATCCCTTTACCACCTTCAGTTTTTAAGTAGATATTACTATTGTCATTGGTTCTTAAAAAAAAAATCTTCACCAAATCATTGTTCAACCTTTCATACCATGCTCTAGAGGCTTGTTTTAGTCAATATAGTGCTTTGTGTAGTTTTCATACCATGTTCTTCTTGTTGGGGTCAAAAAAATCCTTCTAGATGTTCAATGTAAAAATCTTCTTCTAGTATTTCATTAAAAAAATATGATTTGACATCCATTTGGTATACCAATCTAGTTTTATTCCTCGTGACTTCTCATTTTTCATTAATCTTGTTCTTGAATATCCATTTAGTTCCAATAAAAATTATGTCCTTTGGCCTAGCTACTAGTGACCAAGTTTTGTTCTTCTTTATTTGTTCAATTTATTCATCATTGTTTGAATCTAGTCTTCATTATCAATAACATCCTTCAATGTTTTAGGCTCAAATTCATAAAGTAAACATGTGAAAATTCTTAGTCTTTTTCGTGTCATAACACTAGATTATTTATTTCCAATGATCTATTCATGTGCATGATGTCTTCTCACATATTTTTCTTACGTAGGATCATTTCTTCGCTCCTCTTCTATAGATTCATCTTGAAAGTTTATTTCAGGTTTATTTTTAATTTCTATTTCTTCCTCTCTCTTTTTTTGGCAATAACTTCTTGAAGCTTGGCATTCTCTTCTTGTGTCTCAACATCATCCTACTGACACTTGACACTTACAATTTGTTGCTCTGCAACCTGCTACCATAACTCAACATTCACAGTTTAATATTTCTCAATGGCTTTATTCTCTAGCTCAATTAATGTGTGGTGCACACCTTCATTGACATATGTGAATTTGTTTTAATCTTCAAGTTCCTTTTTGGATTCTACTTCATTCATTTCTATGTATTCATCAATTTTTACATTTTTACTTTTCACAACTTTGTTAGTATTTGAATTCAAACATGTATAGGATTTTTTTTTGGTGGAATATCTTAAGAATATGCCTTCATCACTTTTAGAATAAATTTTTCCATTCCTATTTTCCTTTAGTATATAATATTTTCTTCAAAAAAAATTAATATATTTTACATTAGGTGCACACTTGTACCATAGTTGAAAGAGTAACATTTTTACCTTTCTTGATTATTACTCAATTCAAAGTATAAATTGTTGTACTTATAGCCTCTCTACAATATTTATATGGTACATTCTTCTCCATCATCAATGTTCTAGCACAATCCATGCTTGATCTATTTCTTCTTTCATATATTCCATTTTGTGGAGGGGTTCAGGGAGTTAACATCTATCTCTTGATTCCTCATCATTACGGAATATGTTGATTTCATTAGAGATAAACTTACCTCCTCTGTCAAATCTCAAGAAATTTAGAATTTTACCTTTTTCTTTTTTCCACTCTTTCTAAATACCAATCAAACAATAGAAATGCAATCAAAATTTCTTTTAGAAACATCATAGTTATCATTTTAGAGTAGTAATTAACAAATAGAATGAGATATTTTTCACCACAATAGCTTTGCACTCCAATATGTCCACAAAGGTTAGTATGAACTAATTCCAAAATATCATTAGATGAGCAGGTCTTGCTCTTAAAATTAGACTTTGTCATTTTTCCCAATTGACATTGTTTACACATAGCATTATCAGATTTCTTTAAGTTTGGTAATCCTCTTACTCTTTTCATTTTGCTAATGCTCACCAAATTGTCAAAGTTCACATGACATATCCTCTTATGTCATAACCATATCATCAAACTATTAAAACAAACATGTCTTATTAGATAAATCCAGATAGAACAAGTTGCCTCTTATCTGATCTCCACTTCTAATTAGTTCACCAATAGCATCAAGTATCTTGGTCTTCTTGCGATAAAATTCAACGTTGTACCCTAATCTATTCAACTATGAAATACTCAACAAATTATAGTTAATTACTTAAACCTGATAAGAATTATCACACCTAAACTTGTCTATCAATTTTATTGATCCTTTACCTTTCATAAGATATGATGCATCATTACCGAACTTGACACAACTACCTTTATATTATTCCAAGGTTTAAAACTTACTTTATTCACTCGTCATGTGATGTGATCAAACACAATCAATTATCCATCTATCACCTTTATTCACTTATGAAAATACTGAAGTTCTTCATCAAAATCATCTTTCATAGAAGCATAGAAAACTTCTTCATCATTACTAGCTGGCTCATTGTTAGTTTCCTCTTCAACAATAAAACAAGATTTATTGTCTTTGTCTTTTTATTCCTTGTTTCTTCTGTTGTCTTTGTCATCTCTTTTGCCTTTATAATTTATTTCCTTTCTTTTATTTGTGTATTCTCTATCAGGATACCTTGCAATAATATGACCAACTCTATTACATGAAAAATATATTACAAGAAGTTTACCTCTAAATGTTTCTTTTCCTCTTAGAAATTTGTTAATGCTTCCATCAAGATCATCATCAAAGATATCATTGTCACAATTCGTATACTTTCCTTTTCCTTTCTTCTTAAGAACCAATTCGGATTTGAAAGTAGATGCAATAGTAGTATGAGTAAAATAATCAAAGTTTTGATTATTCAAAAGCAATAAGTCTTCCAACTAATCCTTCCAAAGTTAAGTTGTTACCATGAGTACATCTTAGTTCTTGTATTGTAGAGACCCTAATAGTATATATAAAAATTAGGGTTCTCGGTACCTTGCTAATCATAGTTTCATCATCAATATTTCCATTGGATCCTCCTATATCATGTACCACTTCTTTGACTCATCCACAATATTGAGCAATATTTTCACCTTCCATCATTCTCCACTCATTAAACTTGCCTCTCAAGCTTTCTAATTTTTCTCTTAAAACATTTTTGTCACCTCCATAGGTATTATGCAATGTATCCAACATTTTCTTGGTTGTAGTGCACTCTATTATGTCATCAAACTTAGTATAGCTTAGTGTTGATGCAATCTCCAACATAGCCTAATTGTGTTCTTGCTTCTCTTTCAATTGTTGAGTTGTCAGAGGTTTTGATATATCTACATATGCATTCTCTACATAGTGTATTGTTCCTACTACAATTCCTGCTAGGTGCAACTTCATCAAATTCTGCCATGCAGGGAAGTTCTCCTTATTAAGCCTTGACGCTTCTTTTTTGTACATCTTGATCTTTGGATTCAAGTACCTTTAAAATTTTATTTTCAAGAACCACTTCTCTTATACCGATTTGTTAGAATTATTTAGAATAAATAAGAGGGGGTGAATTAGTTGTCCTTGGGTCCAGATGTATTAATTAAACTTTTAATCACTTCAAATACTTTAGAGCTAAGTATTAAGTAGCTCAGTCTCTATAGAAAATAATTAGTGGCATAAAACTTATAGTCCACAGTCATAATAGTAATAAACTTGGATAGTGTAAATAATTAATATTAAAACATATCAAATATCATCCACACAAGTATGACACCAAGATTTAATGTGGAAATCCAATTTGTCAAAAAACACTAGTAACATGCAACTAATTTTCACTCTTTTGAAGTCAGCTTTGTGAGGATCCAACCTTGTTAAAGGTTATAAAACATACTTTTAAATATGATCTTGCTAAGGGATTTGATAACCTTGTTAGAAGTGGCCTGGTTAGAGGATTTTAGAATATTCCATTAGAATGTAACCTTGATTAAAGGATTTACAAATGATTGTTAGGCCAACCTTGATTAAAAGATTTCAAACTAATACAATAGTTAGAAAGTAACAGTAGGTTGATCTAAATAAATACAACTCACTTTGCAAATATTGATCATAATGTAGTTCATATGATGATCCACGGACTGACCTCCATTATCACCTTTGCCTTTGATATTCTTGACAATCCTTTGAGCGATCACACTTCACATCTTCATTACACTTCTCAGCCTCCTATTTAAGTTCACCAATCAATATCATCAATAAAACATCTATTGAACAAACTTTTTTAGGTCAAGCATGGAAAGTCTCAAACACATTTTCCCTTGAATTAAATGTTCTAGGTCATCCATCCTTATCTTCAACACACTTTTCATATTCCAAGAATTCAATTACGTTGGCTAGAAATCAATATTTCCTCACATACTATCAAAATTTTGTCACTCAACCAACACTCTCTTTTGACACTCGGTCATCACCAGATTGCTTAGTTGATACTAACTATTGTGTTTGGGATTTTTTTAATACTCAGTCAATATTGATGCTCGATTGACACTATATTGTACTTGGCTTATATAGTTACTTGGTCAACTCTAGCATTACTCAGCATATACTCCAAGTTCCTTAATCTTTTGTTCTTTTTCTCCATCAGGCCTATGGTCTTGGCTTTCTATAGATATTCCTTCTAGGCTTGAATACAACTTTCTTCTCCACTTAGGTTATGATTAAACAATCACATTATCTTGGTATGGTCTAGTTGATCAATTTCTCATTATAGTTTCCTATAACTCAACCTTTTGTCTAAGTCATTTTGTTATATCTTCTTCTCAGATCCTCTCCATCAACCATCTAGATATGGTACTCTATTGAAATAGAATCTATCTGATCAATAAGGTTTGACATCAATGAATTAGTTTGCAACAATTGAAGAAGGGTTCCAATTCTGAAGAAGGAATAACATATTTTATTTTCTTTGTCGATCTAGTCCTATGTATTACAACTTTATTTTTGCTCATGAATAGAATGGAATAGTGGTTGTTTTTAGTTCTTCGAAATGGATTTTCTTGATGCATGTAATACTCAAGTGTATTGTTTCAAAGAGATTAATACAAAAATATGTTATTGAAGGTTCTAGATCCGTATCTTGTCTCTTTTCATATGTTTCTCTTATTTGTTGAACTTCAACAACAAGTAGGTTGAATTCCAATTGTGATTCATACATAATTATATCTCTTACCATATTTTTCTATCAATCAAATGATTAAGTAAATGCTTAATGTGTTAAGGGACAACTGAAGGGTTTCATGGAGAGATTTTGATAAGTATGAGTTCTTGATCAAGTATTGGTGATTCACAAAGTGAAGGTACAGATGTGTTTTTCTTATGTCAGATTGTTGAGTAAGGGCCAAATGGATTAAACATTGATCATTAAGAGCATACATCCTAGCTTGCACATAATTTAGAATTTTATTCAAAAATATTTTTATTTTTGTGTTATGTGTAGATCTAAAATTAGTATTGGCCCATAATTGACTTAGAGATCATTTAGACATGAAGTAATAGATATCTTTCATTACTTTTGTTGTCTTTGTGTTAGAAGAATTGAAGGCTATTATATTCTTTAATGGTATTAATGTTTGAATTGTATTGTGAATGGAAGTGGTGATTAATTCCAAGGTATACATGCATGAATCTTGCAAAATTTAAAGGGAAGAAGGTCGAGTAGTGTTATCAATTGGTCCTATTGGTTTGAAGGGAAATACATGTCATGGTTTGTAGCTAACTCCTAAATATTTTCCACGTCCCAAGAGGTACTTGAAATCCTATCAAATCAGGAGCCAACATATTGGAACAAAGTTCCCACACATACCTTGTCGGATAATTAATTAAATTAAGCTACAATAATGGATAATTCAAAATTGTAAACTACTTTCTTAAGAATATTCCAAATAGCTACCCTAAGCATTAAAATCTAATCTATAATAGTTGCAAGAAAATAGATATTGAGCTATTCAAACTTGGAAATTGTGTGAGTAGTGTGGTTTTGCATATTATCTTATAATTTCTACTAAGACTTTTTTAATTTTCATGTTACACAAAATTTAGAGCTTGGATAGATTTTTTAATTTGATATCTTTATATTAATTTTATAGAAAAATATTATTTTACATTTTATTGCACATGATTTTTAACATTAATTTTTATGTGAATATTATAGTAGAATATCATCAAATTAGAAAAAATAAATCAATAAAGATATATGAGGCACTAGCTTCAATATTACATACTATTATCGTTAAGCACTATTCTTGTAACAAATATGATTGGATCTTTCTAACTTGACCTTATAACATTTTTATGTTGTTGTTGACATTCATTTAAGTAACAAAATAATAATGAAAAAGCTCTAGGGATAAAGAGTATCAATTGTTGTAGAATAAGATAATATATGTAGTATTTTATGAAGTAAAATTTAGCGAGTCTATGTTTGACAAAATGGAAAAATTATTTCAAATATTTTTTAATGTACTAAAATATATTTCAAAGTTGGAAATTTCTAACTCAAAAATTTGTGGCTCTAAATGTAACCTACTTTTAGATTACTAATTCTACCAATTACACTATCCATTCGCATAAAGCTCAAATCATGGGTAACAAATTATAGACCTCTTTGAAAGCCATCTTTACAATATGTAGTAATAACATATTACACAACCAATTCATGTATGTTAACCACTAAAATTAAAATTTTCCTACACTTCCTTTTATGTGCACTTAATCAAGGTATATGATCTCCAAATATTTTTAAAATATCAGGGGTCCACCACACATATTGAATATTTGAATTAAATTTTTAATACACAAAAGTTTTCCTCTTAAAGAATTTTAATGTATTCTACACAAATAATATTTTTCTTATAATTTGGTCAAATCTTATGATTTCCCAAAATTGAGTAGTCACGAGATATGTACTTTTCATTGTCCTCTTTGTGCAGTGACCTACAAACTCCAATTCATAGGACACATGTCCCCTTATATGAATCAAACATGAACTTTCAACTAAATAGGGCAAGACCCACTAATAAATAGGATAAAAACAGAGGAATTTCTTATTCAATTAGTAAGAAAATGTGATGAAATTATAAGAATAACTAGATTTAAATATGAATTTATCCCCATTATTAAAAAAATTGAGCTTGGTTAATGTAACTATTATGTTGTGACTTTGGGAATTCACAACCTATCATTCTAGCATGCAAGCAATTTTATGAATTATGGCACATCTTTATGCTACCTTCTTGGCTTTAACAAGATGCTAAGTATCATTCATTGTAATAATTCTATAAAAAATTTATTTTTCCACCTCTACAACAAGTTCAAACATTTGGGTAGGAACTTGGGTGCATTGCATCTCTTGTTTTAATTCTATTGCAAGCATATTTTACTAGTGGCAATAATTTTTACATGAACCTGTGTAGATTTCTATTTTTTTGTGTTCATATTTTTTTTCCAAAATTTATTTGGAAATTTCTTACATGATGTAAAATATTCTATTCTAGGAACATTGTCCCAATTTTTATCTTTATACAATTAGACTATACGAAAAATAACAAATACAACACTGTTGTAGGTTTTAAACCATCATATATGAGGAGTTCAGAAAAATGGTTCTTCAATTCTCAATTGGACTACTTTTTGAATGCACACTGATGAAGGGTATTCCCCTTATTACCACAACACAAAACAGAAACAAAGATATAACAACAATTTGAGAGAAAAAAATATGGGCTTCTTATTATCGCCGCAAATGTGGAATTATAGAATTACAATAGATGAAAACCCATGTGGGCACCTTCCTTACAATAGTCTTTAAGACAGAGCTGTGACTATCACCTATCTTAAGCAATCTATGGGCATTCCTTAAATAGTTATTTTTTCACCACTTGGGAAGTTTCTAAACATCAAACCATAGCTCTTTAGACTAGCCAACCCTAAAATTACATATATAGTCAGCTTAAAAAATTATGAAATTTTCAGTCAACCCAACTTTGGAAGACCATAAATTGTGAGTTGTTGATCCAATTAATTGTTATAACTGCATTCTAGAATCTTCATCTTTTGATCAATAAGGCTTGACTAGTACAAGTTATGGTTGGCCTCATTTTGGAGCCCATTTGGAGCCTCTAAGGCCTTGAAAATTGAGCCTAAAGTTTTTGTACCAAAATTGTACACCAAAATTTTCTAATAACTTCATGAATACTCATGATATAGCAATGACCCTCAACTAGTAGGCTAATATATCTAATATTAACATCCACCTTTCGAATGAGGACATTTGCAACTCTTATGAAAGACTTACTAAGTAGCAATCCTCCACAAACAATAACTCTGCACAAAGACAACCCTTATTCAAGAAATATAAAGGATATATTCTTGGGTGATGCAAGATTTCTCTTACACCCAGGATGCTCTTGTATCAAACACCTAGGGTAATTTGAGAAGTAATCTCATTATGTCTCAAGTGTTCAAATGAAAATAAATATATTCAACCTCCTCCCTTCCCATCCATGATGAATCTTCTATAGGCCTCCCTTTCCACTTGACTAGGTACTCTTCATAAGTTGTGTTCCTTATACTTTTTCCAACACGGCTATCTACTATCTCCTCAATCTCCTTTGTAGCTAAACTAGTTGTTGGAATACTCCATTGTGCTTCGTGACTCCATCTCCATCACCTCCTTTATGGCACTCTGTCAAATTTTAAATATTAAATATTGGTGAAATGTTCAATTTACCAAGAAACTCCACTTCGTAGGCATTTCGAGAATCATTCCTTTCCAATATGTCACATGATCTAAACTTCTTCATTTTCAGCTTATTCTATGTACCAGCTAGAAATATGTCTTTCCTCAAATGAACCATGCCTTCATCCCTAATATAAAATTCCTTATACCTCCTTTTTACATCTATATTAACCTTGTACTATATATTCATCCTTGTAATTTTCTTCCTCACCTCCTCATGGATTTTTTTATATTGTCAACAAAATCTTCTACTTTAACACTACTTATCTCTCCTCTATCCAAACTTCCTCAACTCAAAAGCATTTATGGGACTATTCCCATATACAATATAGAATGAGGATTTATTGGTACTCTTGTTGATAGAATTATTGTATGAAATGTTTTCCCCTACTAAAATAAAATCCCATCATTTTGTTTTGTCTCTAACTAAGCATCCTAGTAAATTTCCCAAACTCTTATTTGTTGCCTTTATTTTTCCATCAGTATTTGGATGATGTGATGAGCTAAACTTTAAATATATCTTTAGATTCTTCCAGAAGTATACCAAAAATACCCAGAAAAAATGTTATCTCAATAACAAAACCTATGCTCTTTGGAAGACCATGCATTCTCGCCACTTCGTTGAAAACCAACTTTGCCACATGAAAAACATCACTATTCTTCTTATAGGGAATGAAATGTGTTATCTTTGAAAACCTATCAACCACCATGAATATTGAATCATGTCGTCATAGAGTCCTTGGTAAACTAAGAACAAAATCCAAGCTAATATCTTCCCATGGCTTCTCTGGTATAGGTAATGGTTGATATAAACTCGTATTCTATTTCACTCCTTTTCCATAAACATACTCTACAACTCTGTATAAACTTCTTAACATCTTGCTACAACTATGGTCAATAATAATTCTTTACAATAAAATCAATGGTTTTATCTATATTAAAATGACCATCCAATCCTCCACTGTGCTTCTCCTTAATGAAATTCTCCCTCATAGAACTTCTTGGTATGCACAACTAACTTCCTTTGAACAACATACCATCTTGTCTTATGAAATACAATCACTTCGTCTTGTCAAGTGTAATGGGTTTTTTTACAAGCTTCCAAACTTCACCATAAATAGGATCCTCTAAATACAAATTTTTTAGTTCCTTGAAGCCATCCACCTCAATCTACATTTGTGATAGAAAACAAATTCTTCTACTAAGAGCATCTACAACTTTGTGAGACTTCCTGCTCATGTGCTTTAAAATATATATATAACTATGCAAAAACTCAACCCATTTCAAATGCCATTGGTTTAATTTTCCTTGAGTATTCAAATATTGCAAAACTTGATGATCAGTATACAAAATAAATTCCTTAGGAAGAAGGTATCATCTCCACTTCTTCAATACTTGAAGTATAGCATACAATTTTTGATCATAAACCGAATATTTTCTTTTGGCATCATTCAACTTCTTGCTGAAGTAAGAAACAACTCTACCTTCTTGGTTCAAAGAAGTTCCTATTGCAGTACCACAAGCATCATAGTATACTTGAAACACCTTATTAAAATATTGAAGTGCTAAAATAAACTTCTATATAAATTTTTGTTTAAATAGACTAAAACTCTTATCTACTCCTATGGTCCACTTAAATTATTTTGTATCCCCTCTCATTATTTCAATCAAGGGTCTACAAATGCTGCTAAAACTTCTAATAAACTTTTTGTAAAACTCTATCCAAACCATGAAAATACATTACCCCAATTTTAATCCTTTGAGTAGGTCATTCAAGGATGGACTACACTTTCTCAGGGTGCATTTTTTGACCTTGTAATGAAACTAAAAATCCTAGGTACACCAACTCCTTCACAAAACTACACTTCTTCAAATTTATTAGCAACTTTTATTCCCTCGAATTATCAAACACCTTATGAATGTGCATCAAGTTGTCCTCCAATTTATTACTATAAATTAAAATATCATCTAGGCAAACAATGACAAACTTACCCAGAAATGCCTTTAGTACCTCATTCATGAGTTGCATGAAAGTGATTGATGCATTGGTAGCCCAAAAGGCATGACTAACCAATCTTACAGTCCTTCTCTTATTTTGAAGGAAATAATCCACTCATATCCTTCTATAAAACAAATCTAATGGTACCCACACTTCAAATCTATCATTTTGAAATACATTGTTCTACTCAAATAGTCCATAATATCATCCATCCACGATAATGGAAATATGTACTTGATTGTGATCTTGCTGATAGTTTGAGAATAAATACACATCCTCCATTCTAAATTCAGCTTAGGTGCTAATATTTTTATTACAACACATGGACTCAAAATCTATCATATCAACCCCTTTTGCAACAACTCATGAACTTGTTTGTTCAACTCCTCACTTTCTGTTGGTGTCATTCTGTGAATTTCCTTATTTGGTAAACTCACTCCTAGAATCAGGTCCATATGATGACTTCTCTTCCTTACTAATAGTAATTTGTTTAGTACATTATCAAATACAATATGATCTGGAAACTCTTCTTATAATCCTACAACTTTTGTAGGTACCTCTTGTACTTATTCTTTACCATCTTTTAAAATAATATAAAAACACATTTTCTCACACCTTACACTCTCTAAGAACTTCTTTCCATCAAAAAAAAATACTCTAACAACAATACATACCTTTTAATTTGTATCCTTCAATGGCTTCAGCTTATGTTTTACTCCATCCTTTGTCAGGGTGTAGGTAGTTGTACATCCATCATGTATAACATTGTTGTCAAAGTGCCACAACCTACCCAACAACATATGAAATTTGTCCATAGGTATGATATCTTAAAGCACTTCATCCTGATAGCTTCCAATCTTGAACTTCACTAGGAACTTCTCATTGACCATGATCTTGTGGTCATCTTGTACCCAGACAATATGGTATGGACACAGGTGTTTTTGCCTCCTAAGCTTTAACTTCATAACCATATTTTCTGATACCTAATTTTTAGTACTTCCATCATCAATAATTACATCATAACTCTTATCTTCACATTTTCACCTTGTGTGAAATAATCTCCTCCTTTGATCAAGTTCATTCTCACCACTCAGCAGAACTCTTCTATTAACTAGGACATATCCTCTTTCAACATCTTCAGAATGATGATTTTGCATCTATATCAACATGTGAAACTCTAGCCTAACCTTTAGTTCTCCTATCTATCATTCCTTGGTACTAGGGATTTTGAAATGCCCTATTCCTTTCGTCTCCACTGTGAAAATAAGATTCACAAGAACCTCCTCTACTAGATCCTTTCCCTCTTCCTCTCTCTCTTTGATCTCTATTATTTGGATCATTGAAATGAATATTGAAATTATTTACTCTTAGGTTTTAACTACTACTGCTAGCCCCACCCTTCTTATGATCATCATTTTGGCCTCCATAAGACCATTCGCCACATCTTCTACCACCAACTTCTTGTTCATCTTTTCCTCAACTTGTAGGAAAATTTGGTATGGCTCTTCAATACTATTTATTTGGTCTAGACTTAATTCCTCTTGAATTATTTGTCTCAACCCATTATGATAATGGGAAAAATTATCCTTGTAAACTTCTGAAGGGCCAAGTTTAATGAGAGCTCGGTAGATCCCTTCAATATACATTGTTTTTGTATCATCTTAATGAGAACTTCTTGAACAAATCTTCCCACTTGTTTTTGTATCATCTTAATTAAAATGAACACACTTCATTTTGAGACCTTTTAGCCATCCTTAGTTCGGTCTAGGTTTCTTGTTATCCTCACCACTTCCATTTCATCATCCATCATCATCTCTTTCTTTCTTATATGGCCTTATGGTTATCATCTTGATACCCTTTTAACCATATCTCACATTATGTCCATTATCTTCCATTTTCATTTACACCACATTCTAGAGTTTTGTGTGTCCTTTATGACCTATCCACTAGAACTAGGTCAACCTAGGTTGACCTAGTCCTCAGTGATCATGGAGTTCAAGGCCCAAAAGTTCTTGACATTACCAATTATTTCATTTACTTCCCCAATCGGCCTAAGTTTTCTTACCACCCAAAAACTAGAATAAAAGGAGGTTTGGGGGCTTCATTTTCATCATCTCATTCTCAATTTATCTTCTCTTAAGTAAGGAAGCATTCAAGAAATTCTTCAAGCAAGCATCTTCAAGAATTCAAGTCCAAGCATATCCTTCTTGCATAAAGCTTCTTCCTTCAAGGTGGTAGTGGAGTTTGGCTCAAAGGAGAAGATTCATCATTCTTATTCATTAATTTTTTCCATTATTCATCCATGGAATGTCACATACATTTCCATGCATGAGGTTTCAGCTTCTTTTATTTCCTTATTCTTTATTTGGGTCAAGGTTATTACACTTGATCACATATCAAAGGGGATTGCATCTAAAAATGTATTTGTATATTTCACTTGATATTATTCAGATCTACTACATGCAAGCATTTCATTTACATTTACATTTCTCAATTAGAGTTAATTCCTTAACTTAGGGCTTGACCAAGACAAGCCCTCATAAAATCCCAACCCCAAAACCTTTATTTTTTGTGTTGATTTGCAAATTGGGAGCAAAAAGGATTACATATTTGGAACCTATAGTTTGCAAGCTTTATGGAGTCATTAGTTTTGGAGTCACGACCTATGTCAACCTAGTTGTAGGACATATTTCTAAGACAACCTAGTCCTTCATTGTTGGATTCTAGGGAGATTTTTGGGTTTTATTCTTTCATTGTTTTATTCGAAGACCCACAATCAGAAGTCTACAAAAGATTTGGATCCAAAATTTCTTGATATTAAATACATCTTCCTCTACACATTTCAAGGCGAGGCTTTCATATTTTGCTTCCTTTCATATATTTACCCTATATTTGTATCTTAATTGGGATAAATGTATTCATATAGCATCTATATTTGCATTTCCTAAATAATTTGTTCAATTTCGTATTTAGGTTATCTTATCAAAGGGTCTAAGAGCACATTTCCTTGTATTGTATTCTCCCTATAATTTTGATTTAGTATTAGAACCCTTCCTCTTTTAGGTCCTAGCTAATCTAATTTGGGCTAAAACTGGAATCCTATTTGGAAATTCCCCTCTTTCCCTTTCACATTTCAATTGAATGGCTCAGTGACACCATAAAGTGGAAGTCTACATCCTTATTAAAGTGCTTCCATTTTACCACTAAACATTTTGGTGAACTTGACTTCTTTCCCCCTTCTATTTTATTTTGGTGTTATATTCCTTAATATCTATCTTCTTTGGAGTTAGATCTCCATTATTTAAGGTGTTTACCTTCTTTTGGTGAACCAAACATCCTACCCACTTCTCTAGGAGTTGTATTTTTCTCTCTTGAGATCTCTCTTATTTTTCATTTGTCTCTCTTTCCATGATTTTTTTTTGTATATATATCTACTTTATATTCTATTGCATGCATAGGTGGTATTTAGGTCTAATTTTTCATTTTTTTTTGCATTTTATCTTTCTTTTTAAAACTATTTTCATGATATTAAAGACATTTCATTTTATGAATATGATGATACTCTGATATATTATTTTATTGAGGCTCATCTTCCAAATGATGATGTTGATCAACCTTTAGTGATTCATGATGTTCCTAGCCTTCATAATGCTGCTATTTAGGATGAACCCTTGGATAGGAATATTAACTACTCTCTTTCTCATGAAGATTCTCCTGTAATGTGTGTTTTACTCCCTCCTTGAATGATTCTCCTATTTAGAAGGAACCCTTAGATAAGGACATGGATTATTCCCTTCCTCATGAGACACATTTAAATGATCAATCTCTTTCAATGCATTCAATTGACATACCTTTTGTACATGAGGCCTTTTTGAGTTCTATTTATCCTCTACCTAAAAGTTCCTTAGAAATAGAAGACTACATGTTTGATCCTCCTTCTCATGATGTATCTTACTTAAAACTAAGTCTTTTTGAAAAACATGATTCTTATGACCTTATTTCCACCTATTCAAAGATAGATCCTAAGGATCCTACTCACATTGACTCTATCAGTAGTTTCTCAACTCTTAAAGATTTGGAAACTCTATATTTCACATCGACATTCTCCATCCATGACTTTGTGCATCCAATACCTTTATTTTATGAGTATATGGATATTGCATGCTTCTCTTTACATTTACATTTAATTAAACCTAAGAGATCTTCTTTATATATAATTCATCCATCTTCTTAATTTATTTCTTATAATATGTTTTGTATGACTTACAATATTAAATAATATCTTTTTTATGATTATTTTAGCTAACACATCCACATCCTTATTATGTTTCTCCTATCCATAAGATGTTGTTGGCATATCTTTTGGGGGCTCATTTATTGGAAATAACAATGGGAAAGTAAACTCTGAGAGGGGGAGTGAATCAATACTTCAAAACTTTAAGCATAAAACATTCACCACACATCCATCTCATAATTTAGCATGTAAACTAAAATAGCTAACTACACATTTGCATCCATAACATGAAACAAATAACACATGACACAATAAATTTGTTACGCAAAAACCCTCCAATGAGAAGGTAAAACTAGGGTGGGGATGACACCCGCAAATCTTCACTACTGCAGTTGTAAAGTATAGCCAATTGTGGTTACAATGAGTTTGACCATAAACTATGATCTACCTTGTGAGGGGTCTGCCTTGTTAAAGGCTTACAAAAACTGTTAGGTCTCACCCTATTAAAGGATTTCAACACGCTGCTAAAAGTGTACCTTGTTAGAAGACTTAAACTTACAATAAAGTAAGCACTTGGTTAAGAGATTTACACAAGTCTGTTAAGACTACTCTGATAGGAGATTTTTTCTACATCATCTATTAAAATAATTCAACACCATGATCCTTCAATTAGCACTCTGTTGCTAGATGTCAAATCTTATTTTTACTGATAAATCCTTAATCCTTCTGATCAAATATGTCTCTATCCTCTCTCTGCTTTCCTCTGTTCTCTCTAAATTATTTTGCAATTCAGAACATTATCATAACCTCCATAGCCACCATGAATGCTCTATGAACTTAGCATTCATCTCCTTTCACACTTACAAACTCTTTAGGGTTTGTCTTGTTAAATAAACATAGGTGGAATGGGTTAGGTAGAAATCAATTGTTGAGGTTGATCCATATTGTCACTTAATTCATTCCTTAATTTGATTGGTTGCATGTATTGCATAGAGATTTGTAATATACCTCCATAGTTATCTTCTAGAATTGTAAAAGAATCATTATGTCGTCCCAAAAATGGTTTACATAGAAGCTTATGCCATTACAAAAGACTATGTCCAAAATTGTTTACTCGACATCTAAAGGCTCTGATGCTCGACCATCACTACATTCTCAATGTTGTAACTCAGCTTCTGAGTGGCTTTGTATACATTGTTTACTCAGCTCCTGAATCACTTGGTATGTATAGACTACTTGTCTCATGAGTGACTCGACACATACTAGGTATATTGCTCAACATGTATTGTCTAGAAACTGATGCTTAACATGCTTTGATCACTCAACTCGCATCAATTTCTCAGCTTGATCTGATCACTCAACTTTCACTTTAATACTGATAGATAATGATTGAGTGCTTTATCACTACCTTGTCAAAACCAATTTGAGATTAACAATCTCCCCCTTTGACATGAGTGGAAAAAACATGTTTTCATGCATATACAATCCTTATTATGAGCATAACTCATAAATATGTATATATTGCTCGATTCTCATACAAAATTTCAAAATTTACAAAATTTGCAAAACTTATGATTGACTCTAATACCTTATTTCTCCATTACTCCCCCTAAGTAAATGTTTCCTTTATGTATCTAAATCTAATACTCTTGCTAAGTAGATTTGTTGTCCCCTATTTCTACATTATTACTCCCCCTTACTCAAAATTGTATTATTCTCATAACTCATTTCCCCCATTTTTTACACTTATTTCATGGGTGGTACACTAATAGTGTGGTTATCCAAAATTGATTTATGGATCTCCATGATAATTTTCAATGTTGCATCCTAATTGTTGCATGCTACCTCTAGATATTGATATTGAATATCTAGTTGGGCAACAAGATCAACTAAGCCATCATATGTTGAAAGTTGGTTATCTTTCTTCATCAATGTCTCAACATAGACTAGTTCCTTATGCAACACTTCCATGTGTGGGGTCAACATGGATTGGATACTTATTAAGGTAGCTTGAATGTTTGCATCCTATGCTTGTAGCTCCGCAAGCCTACCTTGTGTGGATAGTAGTCTTTGAAAATGAGCTTGGCTTTGACTAGGAGATAACTTAAGAGTAGTACTTGTAGTTTGTAAATCTCCTTGCAGTTAGTCAATAGACCTCTAAACTTCCTATGTGAAAAGATTCACATCACGTAGCTTGGTGTAGAGAGAGAAAATATTCTCTAACATCTTCTTCACACTCTCCATTTTGGTTGCTAAATAAACCTGTCTGAGTGCAATAGCACTAGATATCTTTTCAAGTACCTTTGTGTAAAATTTCCTTTCTAACCATTCTAAAAGTTTAACATTTGAGTCTAGGTCTTCATCCTTTATTTTATCAACAATAGTGACAAGTTTCTCAATTATGGGCTTGTCTTCATTCATCTCAGGGAGACTAAAAGCATCATAAAATATGTCTTTTATTTCATGCAAAAAATTATTTTTCTTATACTCTGTTCTCATCATTTCTTGCATCTTCTTTCTTTGTAGAGCTTCATGTAGAATGCTCATCTCTTCAATTATGATGGTTTCTAGATCAAACTTGGGCAACTTAATTACCTCATCTAAACTAACATCCCCAAAAGATGTATCATATGTGCTCTTGATATACTTTCACTTGGCATTAATATTTGCAAAGGTGTAACATGTGTGCTCAACCCTTGAAGAGCTTAACTAGTGGGTGGAGTAATAGAAGCTAGTAGGGTAACTAGATTCTATATGGAAATTTGTTCTTTTGCTGCAGTAGTCACCTTCAACTCTTCAATCTTATCATTTGTACTCTCTTGTTGTTGTGCTTCACCTAATGTTTGTAGAATAAGTACATGACTTGCTTCTTGACCTATGTGAAATTCAGTTCCATCTTTCTTCACAATTAATATAGTTGGCATACCTGAGCTATTTAGGCTAGGCAATGATGTATCTATTTGTTGTGCCTCAGCCTCTTTTATCAGAAATGCAACTATAGGCATTACAAATTTTGTCTCAATTGTAACAATTTTTTTTTCTAGGTTTGCACTATCATCTATTTGTAGATCCTATTTATCTTTCTCCTTTGCTTCTATGGATTGAGGGAGCACATTAGATGTGTCTTTTGGTTGCTCCCCTGCTGATGCCACTTCTACATTCTAGATCTCATCACCTCTCACCAATATGGGTTTTGAGCATAGTTGTATTGTTGTGGTAGAGTCCTTCAATATCTTTTTCAAATCTTCTTCACTCAAGGGATTAATTTTTTGAGTTGAATTATCAGGAACATCCTTTATTTGTACTAAGTCCTATTGACTCACTTGGTCTATATGTGGAGGATTGGCATTCGACACTTGTTCATCTTGAACATTTTACATCTCTTCATCAATAGTGGTCCCCTCTACTATTGTCTCCTCGGTGCCTTCCACATTACCATCCTTGACTAGAACCTTTTTTGCAGGATTTGTTGTCTCTTGTCCACCTTTCTCGGGATCTTGTATTCCTTTCTCATCTTTTTCTGTGATTTCTAGAGTGGATAACCCATATATTGATTTCCAAATTAATGTCCTTTTGTTAACTACATCTTCAATATTCTTCATCAAGATATGGAAAGCTCTATATTTGGGGGAAAATTTAGTCTTATGCTTTTCCATAGCTTTAGCAATCTTTCTTTTATCTAATTCTAGCATAACTTGGGCTAATGTCGATTCCCTAATTTGTCTTTCATTTTGCAAGCTATATTGCCATTTCTGCTCAACTCAGTCATATAAAGTCTTGGGCAATGAGTGGCAATTTCTAGAGGGGTTGATTTAAATGTAGTTATCGTCTCATATATGGATTCCTTGGCTTTATTTTGATCAAATTTCTCTAATTTATGAAATTCAATATGTGTGAAACTAGATAAATCTGCATTTGACTTTATATTATCACACAAAGTATCTAAGTCAGAGGAGGGATTGTGGTTTACCACTTTAAGTTGGCTCGGATCATCTAACTTGGTTTTCTCCTCATCTAAATCTGGTTGAGACACTAACTTCTTCTTCAGTCTTTTGTATGTCTTCTTAGTAGGCTTACTTGGCTCTGTTGTGTTAGGTGTCCTGTTGCCCTTAGGCTTCACAACTTCTTTTTCTTGTGTGGTGGTTGCCCTTGTGCAAGACCTAGTAGTAGGTAATGTTGGTTCCTATTGTGGTTGATTCACAAGCTTCTTTGTAGGTTTCTCCACTTTTGGCTCCTTTGTCTTTCTCTTCTTCTTAGCTAGTTGAGGTACTTCCTTAGCTTCTTCTCCCTTAACACCTACTGATTCTTCTCTTTGATCTTTTCCTAGGACTTGAGTTAATTTCAATGGGGCTTGGCCTTGTTCTTCCTCTTAATCTTCTTCTTGTTTTTCTTCTTCATCTCCTTCACCAAATCTTTCCTTCATCTTCTTCACCAATTTGTTCTTCTTCCTAAGACTAGTAGCTACCTTTATGTCTATTATGATCCTTGATTTGGCTTCCTCATAGTTACCAAATGAGGTGGTACTCTTGTCAATATATTCTTCTAATAAACTTGTAATAGTTGCAGAGGCCTCATCTACATTTATCTCATATGGCAAGGGCTTTAGCCATCTCACTCTTGGTATTGCTACTTACACACATGTGTGGTCTACATCCACTAGGAAACAAACATTATCATAATGTATTTCCACTAAGGACACATGGATTCTCAACCTTTATTTCATGGATTTCTTAAAATCCTCAAAGTAGCTAGTCATTACTGACTCAAAGTTATCTCCAAGCTGTTTTATGAATTCAAAAATCTGTTTTGCAATTGGCCTATTGGTCTTCCAAGCAACTGTGCCAAAGGTGGGGAAGGTGTTTTGCACATAAAAAGAGTATGCAAACAAGTAAAGAACCAAATTTGTATGATGCACTTTTTGCTTTCTAGATGGCCTCCAAGTAATCTGATAGTTGTTGAAGTTGCAACTCAGAAAAATCATATGAATGATCCCTCTTTACTATCTTTTAACCAAAATCAAAAACCATACATGATACATTGTTTAGTCAGCTAGAATAAAATAACTTGTGAGCAATCACTTTCACTACGAAGGCAATTAGGGGATCTAATATTGTGTCAATAGACATCCCTCTTTTGTTCCATACTGCACCTGTATTCTTTTCAATAGTTTCCTTCGCATCACTTCACATGCTGTTAGGTTGACCAAGGGTAGGGTACCTTGATACTCAGTTAATAATCCTCTTATTGAACTTAA
This sequence comes from Cupressus sempervirens, assembly GCA_028749045.1. NCBI lineage: Eukaryota > Viridiplantae > Streptophyta > Pinopsida > Cupressales > Cupressaceae > Cupressus > Cupressus sempervirens. The sequence continues at coordinate 294,896,576 of CM053785.1, read as the reverse complement.
CTAGTCCACGTTCCAACCAAATATAGTTATCATGTATGCAACTCAGAAAAATTTGTATCTATTCGGTCTTAAACACTTGAGGAAAATCTAGGGTACGATTTAACCCTTTTTGTTCAATGATTTTATATTCTTCCCTCAAGAATCCATTATCACACAATTTTTTGTAGGCATCTCTTATCTCCATGTCACTTCTCCAATCTTTCCCATATGATAGCATCTAACATATTGTATCATCAATACTTTTGGTGGTATCATCGATAATGCACCATATAGGACTCCTTTATATTCTATCTTAGGAATAGCTCAAAAAGGGGGTTGTCTAACATCATTACTTATCAATTGAACATTGAAAACCTATTTCCCCTCTTTCCTAACATCATAGAATAAATAGACACCATTTTAAATATCTAGGATTTACCAAAAAAATAAACAACATAACTTGAATACAGTTAAATACCTTTCAAATCTAATCATTGATGACAAGTAGCACCTAAATCTAGTTCACAAACACTTGAATCTTCTTTCTCAATTCTCTTCCATGCTCTTTGTGCACTCTATAAACCTTGGTAAGTGAAAATGAGTCAAAAATTGACTAGATAACCCTTCACATTCAACATTAAATGCTCAATGCTTACATAGTTGTAAGCTTGGCTATCATAGGTCTTTCAACATGCTCGTTCAACATTGTGAGCTCGACACTTACTACAATGTCTCCACATCTCAACAATAACCACTATTCCTTTCCTTGCTCAACAACAATAGTAATGTCTTCCATGCTCAGCACCAACATAGAAAACAAAAAAATTATAGATTTCCTCTAGGTTCTAATCAATACATTACATCTTAATTTATGCATATATGATCTTTTCAGATCGTAGATTCTTAGAAATGATGCATAATATAACTTTTGAAATATCAGTCCCGTACATACCTGTTGATTGCATAGTTGGGGGTGATGTGATCACCTAATCCATTGGATGAAGTGACCTCATCTGAGCTTGATGTGTTGCACTCTTCCTTCTTCTTCCATGTCTTGTTCATTTGCACCTGTACCTTCTCTACATTGACATTTTCTTTGCCTTTACTATTTTCATTACTCATTACTGATGACCTAGTTGGACAATTTTTGTTGACATGACAAGTTTTGAGACAACTAATGCATGCAGTCTTACTCAACTATCTATTGTAGTTGCCTCTGAAATGTGTTCTAATACAATTCTCAAGAACATGTCCATATTCTTGACAATATTGACAATTGTACCTTGTGTTGTAATCCCAATCATAGGATTTTCCATTTTGTTGTGCCTTTGTCTACTTGTTTGGTGTCCACTTGGTCTTAGATCTGCATTCATATGCTTTGTGTCCATACTTCTGACAATTGTGGCAGTATCCTTCAAATATCTGAGTGCTCATGGTCTTGGGCCTGCATTCATCTACCTAATGTCCTTTCTTGTTGCACTTATCATAGTAACACTTGAATTTTTTCTTAGGGTTCCAATTTGCATGATGCTCCTGCAAACATTTTTTGTATGACCTAGCTTTCCACAATTATGACAAGTGGGTTTGAAGTTATTACCTTTTTTATTTCTTTACTCACCACTTTTAGATGATTCTCCTTCCTTGGTACTAGTGTATCCCAATCCAACAGTATCATTGTTAGATCTTGGAGATTTCATCAATTTCTCAAAGTATTTGATAGCTTCGCTAGGTTTGTTGAAACTCTCAGCATATTCTTTTTCTTCTCTTAGTTCATTCCTTAGTTGATCATTCTATAACTTCAAGGTTGTGATCTCAATGTCCTTTCCATTTAATTCATGGTTTGCAATCATCAATTGATTCATTGTATCTAGTTGCATGTTAGCAAGATTTTGCACATCTGATGTCTTCTCTTTCATTCTGTTAGTTAGTGTTCTTTTGTCATCTTCAATCATGACTTTGTCTTCCTTAGCTTTCTTTTTTGTTCGGTCACCTCACTTAGAAATACTGATTGAACTTCTTGTTCTATTTAAGATTTTTGACCTCTTCAGTTAGCTCATTGTTCTTTTCCATCAGATCTGCAACTGTTGCATTGAACTCACTTGAGTTTCCATTCTTAAATAACCTAGTAGTGTCTTCTTCTTGGTAATGAGTGTCATTTTACTGAATATTTAGTTCATTTCTTCTCTGTAATGAATGTTGTAGTTCATCTCTTGCTTGACTGAGTTGGTGTAGGGCAAGCTATACTTCAATCATCTAGTTCTCAATAGTTCTTCCCAACTTGTAGACTTCCATCTTCAAAATCTTTCCTCCAAAGCTATAAAATTTCCTTTCTACAAAACAAAGCTCTGATACCAATTGTTAGAAATAATAATAGGAAAGTAAACTCTGAGAGGGGGGTGGGGGTGAATTAGTACTTCAAAACTTTAACCATAAAACATTTACCACACATTCATCTCATAATTTAGCATGTAAACTAAAATAGCTAACTATACATTTGCATCCATAGCATAAAACAAATAACACATGACACAATAAATTTGTTACCTAGAAACCCTCCAATGAGAAGGTAAAACTGGGGTGGGGATGACACCCACAAATCTTCACTACTACAATTGTAAAGTGTAGCCAATTATGGTTACAATGAGTTTGACCATAAACTATGATCTACCCTATAAGGGGTCTGCCCTGTTAAAGGCTTACAAAGACTATTAGGTCTCACCCTGTTAAAGGATTTCAACATCTTGCTAAAAGTTTGTCTTGTTAGAGGACTTAAACTTACAATAAAGCAAGCACTTGGTTAAGAGATTTACACGAGTTTGTTAAGACTACTCTATTAGGAGATTTTCTCTACATCACCTGTTAAAATGATTTAGCACCATGATCCTTTGGTTAGCACTTTGTTGATAGATGTCAGATCTTCTCTTTACTGATAAATCCTTGATCCTTTTGATCAGATTTGTCTCCTTTGTCCTCTCTTTGCTATCCTCTATTCTCTCTAACTAATTTTGTAATTCAAAACATTATCATAACCTCCATAGCCACCATGAATGCTCTCTCTGAACTTAGCATTCATCCCCTTATGCACATAAAAACTCTATAAGGTTTGCCTTGTTAAATGAACATAGGTGGAATGGGTTAGGTATGAATCAACTGTTGAGGTTTATCCATATTGCCACTTAATTCATCCCTTAATTTGATTGGTTGCATGTACTGCATAGGGATTTGTAATATACCTCCATACTTATCCTCTAGAATCATAAAAGAATCATTATGTCAACCCAAAAATGATTTACATAGAAGCTTGTGCCATTACAAAAAACTATGTCCAAAATAGTTCACTCGGCATCTGAAGGCTCTGATTCTCGGCCATCACTACATTCTCAATCTTATAACTTGGCTTCTGAATGGCTCAACATACACTATTTACTCAGCTCTTGAATCACTCAGCATGTAAAGACTACTCATCTCATGAGTGACTTGGCACATACTAGGTATATTGTGTAGCATGTATTATCTGGTAACTAATGCTCAACATGCTTTAATCACTCAGCTCACACTAATTGCTTGGCTAGCTCTGATCACTCAGCTTGCACTATAATATTGATAGATAATGACTAAATATTTTGTCACTACCTTGTCAAAACCAATCTGAGATTAACATCATTGTCCTACTTTAGGAGTAACATACTAGTCATTTCCCTTACGTCCCCACTTGGGGGGAATGGTCTTATTTTCTCTTTCCATTTATATCAAAAGATACATTTTCTCCCTTTGTTGAAATCTTTTCCTTTTATATGGTGACATGTTTTCTTGTATTACTTGTAGACTAACATCCCAAGAGTCGTCTTATGTTTTCTTAAAATCACATGTCTAGTATAAATTGAAACCACTAATAGAGGTATAATGTGAATCTTCTTCTCTTATCTTTTCCAATATCCTTTATGAACCTGCATTTTCTTAAAATTTGATGTTTCCTCTTGAATGCATTTATTGTGGTTACTTGTAGAAAGTATCCGAAGTGAAATTTTATGCTTGTAAGTGCATCCTTATTATAAAGGAACTCTTATTTAGGGAATATATTAGATTTTTCTTTCTCTTTATTATCTCAAGTGGTTTTTATCCCTTTGTTTTTCATTTCATGATAACTAAGTGAGCATAATGTGGTATCCTTCATCCTTTCATCTTCATTTCTCCATAGATTGCATTATTTTATGGTACATTTTTATCTTTGGCTATGAAAAGCTTTCTTAAATGCAGGATTGTGTGTCTATTGCCTAGAAAATATCTTCTTATACCTTATATTCTATTTTTTCTTACTTAATAATCATTTATAGCTTACATCATATGTGATATCTATTTTTCTTCTTATGATTTTTTGGTTGTCCTATGATATTTCTTGTTCTATCTCGTTATGGTATGACATTATTCTATAATATTTCTTGTTGGATATTGGATGTTTCATGCATAACTATCAATTTTTGCCTACATATTTATATTTCATGAGATATTGTAGCATTATCATACCATAGGCCCTCTTTATTTTCTTACACTTGGGGGGCAATTTTTTTGTACATTATCTCTCTCTCTCTCTCTCTCTCTCTCTCTCTCTCTCTCTCTCTCTCTCTCTCTCTCTCTCTCTCTCTCTCTCTCTCTCTCTCAGGATCAATTTTCCTTAGTATAGTGGCATTTTTTTATTATGTGACATTATTTTCCTATAAGGAATTGTGTCTAGGTCATGACTTTCTCTTACACAAGAGGTACATGTCCTTGATCATCACCTCTTCTTTATTTTCAATATTATGTTCATTATAAGCATGTTCCCTTACTATTTGCTTTAAAGTTTGTCACCCTATTCCCAAGGATCCCTATTTTCACCTACATAGGGAACTAAATAGGTGCATCTTTGTTCCTCTTTGAAATTGTATCCTTTTTCACAAAACTCCTTTTGAAGGTAGATGTCTTGTACACAAGATCTCTTCCTTCTCATTTGCAACATATCATTTCATAATTTACCTATTTCATTAGCTTAGAAGAGTTTGTGATCTTTGCTAATTTTATGGTATACATTATTGATAAAGGGTATCTCCTTCTTGATATAAGTAGTTATCCTTGATTCTCTTCGTTATGATTTCTATGGTTACATAGTCATCCTAAGGAGGGGGACTTATATACATCCTCTATGTACATAGTTTCCATGAAGCACAAACAAAGATACTAAGTATAGACTAGATTGCTTTAGTCTTATGCACTTGGTATGATTTGTAGGCCACTCTAAAATCTATGCATTGTGGCTTCATGTCTATTTTTCACACACAAGAACATTTTCTAAATCCTCTATCGATATAAATGACACTTCTCCATCCTGAGGACATACATATTTTTTGTTTTTGTTTCCTCTAAATGGTGCAGGGGTATCTAGTCAAAGCCCTTGATCTGCCTCACAATAGGTGTATAATAATCATGCCAAAGACCATATTTAGGAATAGTGTATTCAATCTAAGGACTATTTTTCCTACTATAAGGTGCATTTAATTTTGTCAACCCAAGGATGTATACTTGAAATGGTCGGCACAGTATGTGCACTAGGTTTCTTAATGAGTCATTATTCTTATGCTACAAGAAAGTAAAATGCAAGGAAGAAACCTACACTAGTGATGTAGGAAACTAACACAATTAACTCTTTACTAATACAAATACTAAAAATTCAATGAAATGCTAACCTATATTCCAACGCAGTTCATCTAATATAACTGTTCTCACAGATGCCGCAGGAACATTCACAAAGTATGATGCTACATGAAGGAACTTATAACTTCTACCTGCAATACTAAAAATGCTTGAAAATAAATCTATACTACTCTAATCTAATCCACCTCCCAAGTGGGCCCCCTTGGTTGGCTTTTGCTAATCTACTAACATGGAATGTAAGCCAAGAACTATTTCATTATGCTTTAGAAATTCATTACATGGGAATAATACATAGAACTGTAAAAACAACTCATTGCAAGAGTTAACAGTTTGTTTTCATAAACTTTCTTCTTTTAACCCCTAACATAATTGGTCTAATCCCTATAAATAGAAGATTGACACTTATTCCAAAATAGAAAAGAAAACAAACTAGCTATAAATCTACAGGAGAAAAAGAAGGAAAGATAACACCTCAAGGTGGGAAGAAAATATAATGGCTCAAGGTGGGAATAATAAAGTCTAGAAAACCACTTTGACATAATAATAAATGCAAAGAATGTAGCAAGTCTTCATAGCTCCTCCATACTCACAGTCGTGTCCTTTGGTATCGTTATAACTTTTCCACGATGGCTAAACCTCATCGTCTTTCCCCTTGAATGCTATTGGTTGTCTTCAATGTTAATCTTTGAATTCTTCCAATCATCTTCAACTTCATTGCTAACAAGTTAGTTATAATACAGACATATTTGCAAATAAGCATTATCAAATTAAATTCAAATATGAGAACACACATTTTGATGGTTATATGAAATACTGCATTATATATATAATATTGGCAAAAGATGACATACTATCTACTCATAGGTTGATCATCAGTTTAGGTAAACATAAGTTCACAAATGTTTTGATGAAAATAAAATAAAGTGTTAAACAAAGTGTTTAAAACTATCATAAAATAGAGGCAATAATTAACCTCATCAGCCCTCATTTTGGTTTCTAGTTGGATTGGATATTTGGCATGTACTAACCCTAGCCAAGTTAGGGGTGTGAGTGAGTTTGGACCTTTTCAAGGTCATCTTTTTGGGTTCTAGTTGTTTATAGGTAGATGATCTTGGTGTGTTTATGAGTGTAACTTATTTTTGGGGTACATAGGTCTAGGACCTTGAAAGTATAATGTTGTAGTTTTAACCCATCTTATCCTCCATGATGTGTTTTCATCCTCTTGCATGGATTGGAGCTCCTAACATGTCCTTTGGGAGAGAGAAAGGAAGAAGATGTCCAAGGGATGTCAATTGTGCAATAATTATGTAAAAATTGTCAATAAGGAAAAAAATTGGCATAAATCATGCAAATTGATGTCTTAGGGGATGAATCGTGCCTAGACATCACTAATGGGTCAAGATAGATAGGTTTAGAAGTTCCTAAGTGGAGTACAACAAAGTTTCTCAAAGATGCAAAAAGTTGTCAAAGTTGTGCAACTTTTTGAAAAGTTGCTTAACAACTTTTTGGCAAAAGAAGTGGAAAAACACAAGAAAGAGGTTGATGGTTACTCCAACTACCTGTAAAATATTTGGGCACTTATAAAACCATGAAAAAAACACATCCCAAGGGTTGGGATCTGTAGTTAACAATTTTATACAATTGGATTCACGCTTTCCAATTTAGTTTTAAATAGTTTTAAGAGTTTTTGACTGCATCTATGAAATAATGGATTGAATCATTCAATATGGTGTGAGATCTTTGTTATTTGTTTTATTATTGTACTTTTTATTCAAGTTTCAATTTTTTAGATACTCATCTAAGTGGGTTTTGAAATTCATTTATAAACATCCTATATGTTGGTCTAGTTTTAATAGATTGTGCAAAAATGGGTCTCCCATGAGTTCCCACCATGGGTTATTCATGGTTTTAGGGTAAATGGGAGAGGAGATAGTGTACATAATGAACATAGTTTTTGAGGCCCTCGAAATTTGTCTAAGTTGTTCAATTTTGATGCCCTAGGTTAGGCAATCACAATTTTGATGCCCTAAGTTGGCTAAGTCTTTTATACTTGGTTAGGCAATCACAGTTTTGGAAGAGAGCATTTTGGGTTTGAATGTGTTGGATACTTTGAACCGAGTGTTCCACAATGGGGAGGGGTGAGTAGTTTCAACATATTCTAGAGGAAAAAGCTTCATAAAGATCATGCCCTAGTCAGACCTGTCATCCTTATTGTGAAACCCTTAAGTATAGGCATAAATGTTGTTTTTTTGGTATACGGACACCTTGGAGACCTAAGACCCACAAAATATTTGATAATTTCCAAAATTTTACTCTAATCTAAAGTTTTTTTTTCACCTTATTAAGATAAAATTAAGATTAAAGTCCAAAAAGTCAAGTTGGAGGGCTAATTCTAGTAGCCCTATTTTTTTGCAGTTTGGGGTAGGAGTAAGGAACTTAGTGGTAACTTGTAAAATTTATTTATATAAGTCTAAGAGAAGTCTTACATCACTTTTAAGATCCCCTCCCTCTATAAGTTGGAGAGAAATGGTCAGGAAAGTCAAAGGAAGAAGGTCAGCAAGTGAGCTAGAAGATGTATTTGGAGAAAGAAGGAACTAAAAGAAACAATGTAACTAGGTAGAGAGTAGTTAAAGGATAAGGTAGAGGTCATATATGTATTAGGTTATTAAAGGAACCCTAATATGCTAAGATAATGTTTGAACAAGTCCTTAAGAAGGTAAGGAATAAAAGAGAAAACTAGCCTAGCATTACATCACTAAATCCCTCTTAGGGTAGTGTACGCATATTTCTCACTCCATGGTGATACTAGGAAATTGATCCATGGGTGAATAAACATACACATACATGAATTCATAAGCAACCAACGGGTGCATGGGATTGACTTTTGGGCACACAAACCCACTAGACTATTTGATCCTAGTTTTTGTTTTTTAGGATTGACTACCAAGAACACCAACCTGTTAGACCATTCAATCCTTCCTTATATTTGAGAATAACTTAGGTATATAGAATTATATTTTGGACTTTGAATAGTCAATTAAATATCTTAGAGAGATTTACACATTCGTTTATATTTGGTGTAAGTTTAGTATGCTTATTCAGTAATATATTGATTTGAACAGTTTATGATTGATATTGACTATGGTAACATTGTGAGTTTATGACATTTATGTTTTGGAGATTTGGAGTTTGATGTCATTGTATACTCAAGATTTATTTCAAATTGGTCTCATGATGATATGGTTATCAACATTTGGTTTGGATATGTATGATGACTTGTTGGGTCTACAAGTTGTGCAATGTTATAAGTGTTCTATACTTACAAGTTGCAATTATGGCTTGGATGTGGGTTGTCTTTGCCCATTTATCTTTCATTATCAATGCATGTTAATATTGGTGGCTTGGATTTTGAATGTTTATTCCCTTAGTCATGTGATTCATTAATTTGTCTTCATGTAGAAGGGATGAGATGTTGTTACTAGGTACAGTCATGGTGGAGAATTGCAATTGACCATTTTATGCTGACAAGTTGGACGCTTCGAGAGTTAGATCCTAAGTTCATGGATGTGATCATTGTGTCATGGATTTTGGAATGACATGATTGGATTTATAAACAATTAATTTATATTTATTGGTTTGGATTCCTAATCTAGTTGTGGAAGTATGTCTTCTTGTTTGACAATCATGGTCAGCTGATTATCTTTTGAGGAGCTCATGATGTGCACTTTGAGTTCCTTGATAGTTTGATGCCTTGGTTGATTCTCATGTTAAAGAATATTTTTTTCATTATGATTTCATGGATATCTTATACACATGGTTAAATGGATCTTGTGACAAAAATGATGTTATAGTGTAAGATTGATTCCTGGTTGATATGTAAAATCATTATGAATCACTTACAATTTTTAGGTTCATCGAGAAATGGATTTAAAATGAATATTGATATTGACGTTGCTTGTAAACTAAGAAAATAATACTCATAAATTAAGAAAATAACTAAGTGGACAAAAACATGCATCAGAAAGAGCGAGAGGCAAAGGATTTGATTTCAAAGTTCACTAGACTCTGGCTACATCTCTAGATCTGCAAACACATAAGATTGATGCCATTATTATGGTGCAAAACTCTTACATCACCATGGCCTTCCTTGAAGTTACAATCTACTTCTTGCTTCCACATTGTGATGATAGGATCTTGCTAGCAACATGTTTGTGCCTAGCTCCTTCATCACATTTACAATGCTAATCCGCAAAACTCTCTCTCTCTCTCTCTCTCTCTCTCTCTCTCTCTCTCTCTCTCTCTCTCTCTCTCTCTCTCTCTCTCTCTCTCTCTCTCTCTCCAAACAAGAGTGTATGAACTCAATGGGCATTAAGCCTTTACAATAACAACATAAAGTCATGAAAATTTCCCTCAAGAAAACACTAATTTTCTATCTCATAATTGTAAACACCTAAATTTGATTACACTACTTTGGTAATCTAATTTAGCCATCTCTAAAGGCATCATTAATTAAATTCTTATTTAATTAATCCTTTGCCATCCCTAGTTGATTAATTTAATTAATCATCTATAGTCCTAATTGATAAATCAAATAATCTATTATTTATCAATTAAATCCTTTTCTCCTATCTAATTCCAAAAATCCCCATTTATTAAATAAATCTATTTGATAAATGAAATCCTCAAATTCAAAAACCCCTAACCTATCTCTAATCCTCCATTTAGCCTAATCCACCCCATCCACCCATACTAACCAAGCTTAGCCACTAACTCACCTACCCTCATTAATGCCATCCACTTGCACATCTCTAACATCCATAATCTAATCCTAAACCCAAGCCTAATCCACCCCCTAATGTTGTCACATTCCTTAAACAAGTTTAAGACTTTCCTAATCCAAACCAAAGTCTCCCCTCAAAAAACCCAACCAATAAGTCATGAGTGCTCTTACAAAACATAAAAGACTCTTACAAGCCCACTCATGACTCTTACACCCATCTTCCACACTCTTCCCTCTTCCACACTCATTCCTCTTACATCCCTCTTACATACTCAACCCCACTCATCATGCCTTTAACCAACCCTTTACCCTACCCTCTCACACTCATCCTCCTTGTGACAAGTGTCACCTTCCCATTGGTGCTAAACAAGCACAATCCATGTGCTCTCCTTTGAGTGCATCCTAGCCCTCCTTAAGCCTTCATCCATCCTTGCATCTAAGCCCTCCATCCCTCTACCCCTTAGCCTATAAATTGAATCCCATCCCAAGCCATTTCATCAACAATATTTGAGCTAAAGTTACCATGCTATTTTGAGAACCAAAGCCATCAATCTTACCCTTATAATGCCAAATTGAGAGCTCACAAAGCTACCAATTTTCCATTACCCATCTCCATTGAAGCAAGCTTTTGAGCATCTTGAGCATACATCCACAGCAAAAGGACACATCTACAGAATCAAGAAAGCATGGAGTGTTTTATCTTGTGAGGTTTGCACTTCTTGTTTGCTTTCTTTGTCTAAGCATATATGTGAATTTAGTTTTTGGTTTGTGAATGTTTACTTTATTTGTTAATGTTCTTTGCATACTAAATCTTGTTCTACAATAATATGAGAACACTTAATTTTTTAAAGAATTCTACTAAATTCTCCTCTCTGGAATTACACAAACTTCTCCAAGTTTCATTGTCTTGACAAAGCCTAATTGTTCTCCCAAGGAAAATACCTCTCCTTTTATACAATTAGGTTTACTTATTATGTTGATAACCATAATATTTACCAAAATCTCCCAAATCTCCTATTTAAACACTATCCTTAAAAAAAATAATGACCCTTATAATTTTGGGATTACAATATATTCTCAAAAAATATGTTAACCCACTCAAGTTAAATCTCATTCCAAATATTATAATTTAATTTGTTTTGGTTTGACTTAATTAAGATAAAATAATTATCCTCAAATTCCAATTGCTTGGGAGAAAAACATTTAGGTCCTCCTTTTAAGGATCCTCACTGACTTTTTTACTTTAAAAATGTAAATGCCAAAATCAATGCCAATAACCATGGGCATGGTAGTAGAGACTTGGTTTTGGCTCGGGCTCGGTTGAGAGTTCAAATTTTAATGCCTCTGTTTTTGTTTTGTTAAAATTGTTGGCTAAAGTCAAATAGGATATGGCGCACTTCAATGAGTGCTAAGTGTTCCATTTATTCTCATGAGAAATGGATTCGTGTTGAATCACTACTCATGAAACATGGGTTAATGAGTTTGAATCAGAATCACACAGTTAAATCCTGATAGCAATATCACAATTTGACTTGCTGTGGAAATTATCTCCTACTTATCAATTGATGAGCTTAAGGGGCTTTCTAATGAATGGTTCATAAGGCACAACACTTGGTGAAGGTTTTGCAAATGGGTTTGTAAGCTTTTGGTTTAACCATGGAGGAAACTCTATAGTTAAGCACGCTTAGGCTGGAGTAGTACTAGGATGGATGACCTCCTGGGAAGTCCCGGTGCTTCACCGCTGTGAGCATCACCTAGATCCAATGAGTGCTAAGTATTCCATTTATTCTCATGAGAGATCAATTCATATTGAATCACTACTCATGAAACATGGGTCAATGAGTTTAAATCAAAATCACACAATTAAATCCTAATAGCTATATCACAATCATTTAAATAGTCAACCTTTTTCCTAGGTAACTTTGATTGGCCATAACTCTTGCACATGAACTCAAATTTTTTCCGTTAAAAATGCATCAAAAAGATCTTGATGAGCTCTTAAATTTTACACCCATTCTAACAAATTTTGAGACAGTCAAACTTGCACCTTTTGGTCAACCTCTATTTTACTTGTTTGACAAAACCTTTAACTAGGTATATCTTGAGCAAATAGACTCCTTTTGACACGTTTCAAGTTGTTCAGGAACATTTCTACATGCTTTATGCATTGATGCTAATTTTGATAGATTTTGAGTGGGTTGGATTTTTTAGGTCTTCAATATCTACCTGCATTACTGGTTTAGTTTGTATCTTCTTGATTTGGAGATCTTGGTTTCATTTGATATTGATACTTTGCTTGTGTGTGTAGACCTAGAGGATCTTCATGTAGGAGATGGTTTTTATGATGCCATATATGACTTAGTGATTAGATATACAATGTCCTTACAAATCCTTGGCCAACATAGGTTAGTGACATGCTTGTTTTTGTGATCACTAGGGGTTAAGGTGCTAGTAGTTAGAAGATAGGTTGATGGGAGATGTTCAAATCCTCATACATTGACTAGCGAACACTCTAACACCAGGATTCTCAATGATTGGACAATGGTTCCCCAAGCCTAATTCCCAAGGTAGGGAGGGCCTTTCTCGATAGATATTGTATGGGGATACTTAAGGGTCCGTGTTTGGAAGGTTGAGCACAATGGAAATGCTTCTTTTATCCTCCAATAGCCAAGGCTTGTATAACTCAAGGTCAAAGTCTTTTGCAATCATTTATAAAATGGGTGCTTTATTTCATTTTAATATCTTACAATTTCTAGTTAACAATTTTAGTTAAGATGAAATGATTATTTCCCTATATATAGACTAGAACAGTTAGATTAGTTAAATTATTTACCTGTTATGTCAATAAAAGGAAAAATACATAAATGCATAAGTAGTTATAACTACATTTCCTATTACATTGAAAAGAATGTCATTTTGAGGTATATCTAGCTAATTATTCATTATGAATTTTATGCATGTTACATATGGTATCAGAGCGTTGGGTTCAACACTAAATCTAGGGCTCATCATTAATCCTAGCTAGAAAACTTTAAAATAGACATGTTATATGGAAACAAGATGTATATCTGGAATACCCCTCAAAAGAAACCTCACCACCTAGTATTCTTTTACCTAATTAAAAATGTGCCAAAGTATAACTACTCCCTTTTTTCTATACCAAAGGATGATGAGACATTATCACAAGCTCTAGTCTAGATTAGGAGAGAAAGAGTCAGATGGACTCCAGCCAAAAAAGTAATCTATAGAACCAAACTCATTAAGGTGTAAAATTCCAAGCAAACCAATCCACTCATAACTTATTGTAAACCTTGTAAAGGCAGGATATGCCCAAGAATGAAAACAAACAAAACGTCCAAGAATAGGGTATCAAAATTTTCTTGAAAAATAATCTATGTGATCTATTTTGATGTGTCCTCAGAAGATGAAAAATTTGTAAATAAGTTTTGGTTGCAATTGCAACAAGATAAATTTTCTACAATAAAATCATGACATTTTACCTTGTTTGAGAAAATAAATAAATTTTCTTTTCCTTCCTATGTAAACATGTGAAAACAAAAATCATGGAAAATAATGATAGTTACATAGAGATTGAGAGGTCCAGTGGGACCATTCCCCAGAACTTTGTACCACAGACTTATGTTCCCCAAAAATGTACTCCATCAAAACCCACAAACACGTTGGTCCAAGTTTTATGGGAATCTCAAACTAGGATGGAAAACATGGAGAATAGAATGAATGCCCAATAACTCAATTTTGGGAAAGGTCAAGAGGACACCCACTCCTCTCCTCCTCCCAAGAATGAGCAAGATGTATTTGCTCATAGTAAACATGAAAATAGAACCCCTAGATTTAAGTTGAAAAAATAGAGGAAGAAAGAGATAGGTAGTGATTTATCCATTGACATTAAAAAGATAAAACCTCCTAGATTTTTTGGATCTCAATCTAGTGAATCCGCAGAAGTGTAGTTAACTGAGATGGAGTAATACTTCAAGATCAGGAGTTTCTCTAAGACATCCAAAGCAATTCAGGGAATTCACCACCTTTTGGGGGAGGTAGCCACATAGTGGGAAACACCAAAATAGAATTGAACCTTAATACTATTGATGTCACCTGGGACAGGTTTGTCTCAGTTTTTTAGAATAGATGGCTAACCCAAACCTTCTACAACTAGAAGTTACTAGAATTATAGAATCTAAAGAAGGGAGATATGATAGTACACGGGTACTTGGAGAAGTTTACTCACCTCCTAAAATATGTACCCCATATCAGTAGGATAGGAGCATGAAGGTTAGGAAGTTTGTCATGAGGTTAAACAATAGAATTGGGGGAGCAACTAATGTCCTTGCCCCACAAACTATGGAGGAAACTCTTAAAAGGACCATGTATTAGGAGCACAAGATCAAAGGAGATGATTCCATCCATGACAACAAAAGAAAAGGAAATTCAAGTGCCAATAGTTTGGACTCTATGTCCCATAAAAAGTACTTCAAAAATTTTAAGCCCAACAAGCTTGAGTATAAAGGAAACAATAACAAAGAATTTAAGAGCAATTCCAACAGTGGTAGAGGTAATAAAGGATGTGAGAGGAAAGAACCACCTAAAGGATGTTTCACTTGTGGTGGAGACCATTACACCAACTAGCGTCCTAATAAGAACATCTCTAGCTGGTAACCACAACCTCCTTTACCTCCTCAACAAGTTGTCTTCCAACAAAAGATCCATGCGGTCCTAGATAACTAGTAGGCATAATAACAATTGGGCCCCATACAGATACTTGGTAAGATTTACAAAAACTTTATTTCTATTTTAATTAATATTGAAGGTATGAAATATTTCATCTCCCCAAGATTGTTAAGTAGGTTTCCCAAGAGAATAGGATTTACGACCCAACCTTGGACTATTGAATATATAAACCAATCAAAATACTAGGAAGATCAATGTTTGTTCGAATGAAAGGCATACTTTTTGAATTTCTCTACAGAGGTTAATTTTTATGTAACACCTCTAGGTTCCTACGATATTATCATGGGAATAAATTTGGCTCAATGAGCACAAAGAAAATGTAGATTGCCTTGAAAAAATAGTAGAATGTCTAGATGACCAAGGAAATATTGTAACCATTCAATGGATTATATACAAAGTAAAACCTCAATGAATATTATCTATGTAGCTTAAGAGATGCAAATGGAAGGGGTGTAAAATTTTCTGAGTAAAGATAGAAGACCCAAGAGAACCTCTAGAACCCACCTATCAAGATGACTATATCTATGAAGATGGGGAGATTAAGGAGAGAGTGAAGAAATATTTTGAAGAGAATTATCCTTAATGTAGATATTTTCAAGATGTATTTCCAGAGGAACTTCTTGGCCTACTCCCTTCTAGGGTATTTGATTTCACCATAGACCTGGTACTTGGAGAAAAACCCATATCAAGAGAACCATATCATATGACCACCACATAATTGATTGAGTTATGAGTTTAGTTACAAGAATCATTAGATAATAAACTTATCTGAGAAAACGTATCACCTTGGGGTGTCCAATACTATTTACCAAAATTAAGGATGGAACCATGAGATTGTGCATCAACTATAAAATGATTAACAATGTCACTATCAAGAACATATATTCGCTCCTTAGGATAGATGACTTATTTGATCAGATGAGAAGGGCAACAATATTTTCATTGAATTAAGATAAAATTATCATCAACTTCAAATTAAGGAAGAAGATATACATAAGACCACCTTAAAAACTCACAATTGGCACTATGATTTCATAGTTCTACCCTTCAAGTTAACTAATGCCCCTTTTGCTTTTATGAACTTCATGAATAGTATATTCCAAGGCTATTTAGACAAGTTTGTGTTAGTTTTTATCAATGATATCCTCATCTACTCCTAGAATGAGTAAGAGCAACATAAGCACCTTGAAGTGGTAATACAAAGACCATGCGAACACAAGTACAAAAAACTATCAAAGTGCTCCTTTTATCAGAAGGAAATCCAATATCTAGGATGCATCATATCATACAAGGAAATAGAAATGGATCCTACCAATATCAAGGCAATGAAATAATGGTTGGTGCCTAGGAATGTGTCAAAAGGTAGAAGCTTTGTGGGTTTGGCAGGTTTTTATAAGAAATTTGTAAAGGACTTCTCTAGGATAGCACATCCCATCACCGCCATACAAAGTTAGGGAAATAAATATACATGGCCTGAAAAGTTTTAACCAACCTTAAAATATTTTAAAAGATAAGTTGATCTCTACACCAATACTTAGTGTACCAGATCCTGAGGGTCATTTGTGGTTATAAAAAATGCATTAGGAGAAGGACTAGGGGTGTTCTCATGTAGAAGGACCAAGTTATCACTTATGAATCCAGGAAGATGAAAAAACATGAATTTTTTAATGAATGGCATGATTTGGAACTAGCAGCTATTGTCCATGATCTACAAATATGGAGATAATATCTAATCAAAAAACTGAGCTCAGGTTGGCTCATCATGGATTAAAATATCTATTCACCCAACCCAACCTAAATGCTTGTCAGAGAAGATGGGTAAAATTCTTATCGGATTATGATGTTGAGATTAGTTATATCAAGGGCAAGGAAAATAAATTCATTGATGCCTTGAGAAGGAGAAGACCATGGTGGTGCTAAATATGAGGCTTAGGGAGTAGGTGTTGCAGTGTTTTCTTAGAGATGACTTTAACAATGAGGTTTGTCAAGCACCGTTGGGGTTCCTCAAGATTCCTGCTATGAAGGATACCACTTGGAAGGAGATGGAATTTTGAGGTATAATAATAGGATGTATATACCTAAGGACCCATCGATCCAAAGGATGATTATGGGAGAAACACATTTTGCCCCTTATTTTGGACATCTAGGAGTAACCAAGTTGTTGGCTAATATAAAGCCATTATAATTTTGGAAAGGTATGAAGAAGGAAACAACAAAAATTGTAGTGGGATGCCTCAAATGCCAAGGGTTAAGGTAGAGCATTGATACCCGACAAGATTATTACAACTAAATGAAGTTTAGAAATGGAAATGTGGAAAATACTCGTGATGGATTTTATCCAAGGGCTATCCATGATACAAAACACATATAATACCATTATGGTAGTGGTGGACCGATTAACCAATGCAACATAATTCATCCCTGGAAATCTAATAGATATATGGTGCAGGAGCACCCTCAAATTCATTCATTGCAAGCACATCAGATGGATCAAAGATAAAGGGTTAGGGTAGTGGTTGGATCTTGAATCCAATGTTAGAAATAATGTCCTATTTGTAAGGCAACATGACATTAGGTGTGTTATAAATGTAGTTGTCTACCTTACCCATTTTTGGACAATTAGAATGAGGTAAAGTAGTCTAGGAGGATTTAATAAAGGTTAAAATATGGTTATAACCTTTCTAAGTCCCTAATTGGAGTCTAGGATTTAGTTTTAGAAAGATTGTTAACATTTGACAACTTTTTCAAAATGTTGTCAATATTTTCAATGTTGCATAATGCGACTTTTTGCAAAAAAATGCAAGATTTGAATCTCAACATTCACAACCATCTTTTTCAGTTGGAACTACTTAAGATTGGTATAAATAAGGTTGAGAAACCTTTCTCCAACAAAGGAGGAAAATCTAATGTATGCTTTTTTAATAAAATCAATAAAATCTTGTTGTTTTTCTATAAAAATTGTCTAAAATACCAGTTGTATAGAATTGCATAGATGCGTATGTTCCACTGAAGCATTGGAAAAGTTGGCATGGTGTATTATGAAGGTTTTCTAATTGGTTTGAAGTCCTAAGAGTGGATAGGACGAGATTTATCCATTTTTGTATTGTTGTTGGTCGCAGGAAGATCCTAACTAGGGTTTTGAGACAAAATCTCTCTTTCCCATAGATTCCACCATGGGAAAAATATGAGCCTTGGTGGGAAGAAAGGGGGTAGGTTGTAATTTAAGACTTTTGGGGTCTTAGATCAAGAGGTAAAGGATGTTGGGAGAAACCATTAAACCCTCTGGACAAGCATCTAAATGTGACTGTCCATAATTGGTTTTTTGAGACACAACTTGGCCCAGGGGTGGAGCAGAAGCCTAAATCCTTGGATTTAGATGTTTTATGATATTCCTAAAGTGTTCCTATTAGTTTGGTTGGAAGATGATTTGAAAATATGGTACTTGTTTTGAAAGAGTGACATAATAGCCCTATTAGGCCTAAGAGAGAATTGTAAACAACTAGAGTTAGGGGAATGGTCAGGAGTCCTAACTTGGAAGGGGTTGTTGATTAGTGGATTGAAGATTTTAGAGGTGGTCAAGACTTTCTATGGTGGAGTTCCAAGTAAGTTGCCTTCATAAATCCATGAATTCTCCTTACAGCCCTATTTAGAGGTTTGGGTGTCTACATTGAATTTCAAAAGCAATTCTTGTGGGGTTTGAGTTTCCAACACTTAGGGCCCATTTGGTTGCAGGAATTGGGTGGGAATAAAAAAAAAATCTAAATACTCACATTCGCCAATTTGACGTTTGTTTGCAAAATACAAATTTGGAATTAGAATTTGTCTATCCTAATAAGACCCCAAAATGAGCATAGCAGAATTCTTAAAAAATGGTGGAATAAGAATAGCTTATTCTTATTCTAGTTTTTAATAAACCCAATTTGATGGGTTGTCAGGTCTATGACTTTGTTGTTTGATTGTATTTTGCCTCTCAAATGCATTTTTGGTCTATTTTCTTAGTTCATCATAAGATATAAACTAGGTCAACATTATTTAATGTTTAATATGTGTTTTTTTTACATGACAAAAAATACTATTATCAGAAATGACATCTTTTCTAAATTTTCATAAAATTATCTTTACAAATAAATCTTTTGTTTAGTCTTATAATTAAAACTATGTTGAAAGATCATCTAAATATCATATTATTGATCTCAACTTAGTTGTATTTTTATTTTCTTAAATATATTTAAAAATAAAATGATTTTAGTTTTTTTCTTATACTCATTAAAATAATTTGACTTAATTTAGAATTAAATTTATAATATACAATATAATATGTTCTTTGAATTTTGATGAATTTCAAAGGTCGTGGTGTATATTTTACTTATAAAGTCAATTAAAAAAATAAAGTAAAGGCTAATTAAAATAATCTGGCTTTTAGAGGCAAGAGCCTACAACACAACGATAACTTGTGAGCCTCTCATGTGGGAGGTCTTGTGTCTAAATTCACTTAACACATAAAAATAATTAATTTAAATAAATAGCAAGAATTAATCTGGGCTTCAGCCGTTTACTGATCAAAAAATAAAAAATAATTTGGCTTTTAAAAAATTAATTTAAAAAGTCAGTTTTTATAAATAAAAAATAAAAATATTATTAAACTAGAAATAATAATTTAATTATTAAAAATTTAAAACAAAAATTATTCTAATTCCTATTTCAATTTTGCAACCAAACATAGAATATGCATCTTTTGACTCCTCTTCCAAGTCAACCAAATAGGTACGAATGATATTTTGGAACTTATTTTAAGAATGCATGAATACCAAAAGAGAGCTTATTCTAGCATAGATGAATGCCACATTCAGCAATTCTTGCAGCCAAACAGGCCCTTATGGTTTGAGTCTTAGTGTTGATAGAGACCATATTCAATCACTGAAACATTTGGGCTTAAGATTGTGTCTTGCCATGTTATAAAGGTGTTCTAGACTTTGGAGTAGATCTAGTCTAGATATTGTGGGTTTTGGGAACCATTGTCAGAGCCCTAGACAAGTTTGATATAGTTTGGGACATTGCACCAAGTGGTATTAGAGCACTAGTATATATTTGGACAAAGACAAAATTGCAATCATGTCAGATGGTGGAGAAGAAAATGATCTTTTAAATAGAATGACCAATGCTGAACTATTGAGGGTGGTGAAGGATGATGATGCAGAAAAGAAGTTAATGAAGAAAGAGATGGAAAAACTTAAAGAACAAGTTAGGAAAGGATACAGTGGTAGCTTTGAGATTGAGAAGGAGGGGAGTGATGAAGAAACCCCTTGGCAAGATGAAGAGGAAGAGATTCCTACAAAACAAAGGTTGTTCCTAAAGACTTTGAAATCCATGGAGAGAAGAACCATGGACACCAAACTTGATCTTCTTTTTTATAGTGGGAAGATGGATCCAAAGGAAGTAATGGATTGGATTGATGCACTCACTAGTTTCTTTGACTATGAAGAGATACCAGAGCATCAGAAAGTTAAGATAGCCAAATCCAAGTTGAAGGGGTTAGCCCTAACTTGGTAGAATTTCACTCAAGTAGAGAGGGTAAAGATGGAGAAAAATTAGATAAGTACATGGAAGAAGATGGTGACCTTGGTGAAGGAAGCATATGTACCTGAGGACTATGAAATTTTACCTTTATAAGAAGAGACAAAGTCTAAGACAAAAGGAGATGGATGTCTTAAGTTACATTGAAGAATTCCACAAACTTAGGTTTGGTGGAACCAGAGTAACTTAAACTTGCTAGATATATGCAAGGGTTGAGGATGAATATCCAAGATGAGTTAAGTCTATGTTCTCCTAGCATAGTTTAGAAATGCTTTCAATTGGCATTCAAAGTGGAGGAAAAGCTCAAGAGGAAGAAAGATCAAGGTGGAAAAGGAAGAGGCCAGAGAGACTTTGGCAATAGAGGAAGATGATCAAATGGTGGTAGACGACAAACTCCTAGAAACTTTGGAGAAACTAGTTAGGAGCACTCCTTTGGTGAGAGTAGTTCTAAGTGATCCCATGCAGGAAGAAGAGGAGATTCAAGGGAAAGATTTGGAGGGAGATCATTAGGACCTCCAAGGTGTTACAAATGTAACCAACTAGGGCACTTGGCATCTAAGTGTCCATAAAAGGCAAGCAATTAGACTAAGAGAAGGGCAAATATAGTCAGAGAAGAAGACAGTCAAGAGGAAGATACATAAGGGTCTTATGCAACACCTGAGAAGGGAAAATCCCTTATGACAAGGAGGACACTATTGAATGCTTCAAACATTCAAGAACCACATCAAAGAAATAATTTATTTAGAACCACCTACAAGTGTGGAGAGAAGGTCTGTAGAATGTTGATTGACAGTGGGTCTACAGACAACTTGGTGTCCAAAGAAGTAGTAAAGAAGCTTAAGTTGAGAAGGGTGCCACATCCAAAACCTTATAAGCTTTCATGGCTCACAAAGAAGAAGCAAATTTTCATAGAGGAGCAAGCTTGGGTGGAATTCCAACTTGGAAAGTACAAAAATATTATCGTCTATGACATTGTTCCAATGGATGCCTGCCAATTTGCTACTAGGGAGACCTTGGCAATATGATCTGGACGATCATCATGATGGAAGGTTGAACACATACACAATCAACTACAAAGGTGAAAAGGTAACTCTATTGCCCTTGCCAAATTCTACAGAAGAACAAAAAGATCCAAAACAATTATTTGTAGATGGAAAAGAGTTTTTAAAAACTTTGAAGGAGGAAAAGGCCACATGCTATGTCTTAGTAATTTTGCCTAAGGATGATAGACCTAAAAAGGTTGTGAAGGAAGTAAAACCTTTGAGACATGTAGGTCCAAAGGAAGTTGCAAACCTACTAAACTAGTATAAGGACACTGTCACCAAGAATTTCCAAATGAGTTGCCCCTAATCAGACATACAAGCCACAACATAGATTTGATCATAGGAGCAACCTTGCCCAATAAAGCAACATACAAATTAACCCTAGAGAAGAATAAGGAAATGGCAGATAGATACAACAACTCTTAGATAAGTGTTTGATAACAAAAAACCTTAGTCCTTGTGCAATACTTTCCCTTTAGCCCCTAAGAAGGAAGGCACATGGAGATTGTGCACTAATTTTAGAGCCATAAATATAATCACTATTAGGTATAGATTCCCTATGCCTAAAATAGAGGACCTATTGGATCAACTAGGAGGTGAAAGGTACTATTCTAAGATCAATTTGAAAAGTGGCTATCACCAAATAAGGATTAGGAATGGTGATGAGCAGAAAACTGCATTTAAAACCAATGAGGGCTTATATGAATGGAGAGTAATGCCATTTGGCCTATCAAATGCTCCAAGCACCTTCATGAGATTCATGAATGAAGTGCTCAAACTATTTCTTGGCAAATTTGTCATAGTGTGCCTTGATGATATCCCTATTTTCAGTAAGAGTAAGGAGGAGCATTTAGAAAATCTTAACCTAGTTTTGAAGAGGTTGCATGAAGAAAAACTTTTCATAAATTTGGATAAATGTGTGTTTATGCAGGGAGAACTTGTTTACTCGTGATTTGTGATCTTAGAAGGGAACATCAAAATGGACCCTAAGAAGGTAGAAGCCATCTTGAATTGGCCTTCTCCTAGGACCATAACTGAGGTCAGGAGTTTTCATGGACTTGCTTCTTTCTATAGAAGGTTCATTAGAAACTTCTATCAGTTGTGTGCTCCTATCCTTAAGATCATCAAGGGTGGACAAAAATGTAAGTTTGTGTGGAACAAGGATGCAAAAGAATCTTTCCAAATGCTAAAGAAAAGGGTAATGGAGAAACCTATCCCAATGCTCTCCGATTTTTAGAAGATATTTGCTATTGAATGTGATGCTTCAAACTTGGCTATAGGAGTTGTCTTGAGCCAGGAGGGAAGGCCAATAGCCTTTTTTACTGAGAAACTAAATGAAGCAAAGAGGAAGTATTCCTCTTATGACTTGGAACTATATGCCCTAGTATAGTCATTAAAGAAATGGAGGCACTACCTCCTTCCAAAGGAATTTGTGGTCTTCACAGACAATCAAGTGTTAAGTTTCTTAAATAGTCAAGAGAAACTAAGCCACAAACACATGAAATGGGTGGAATCAATAAAAGTCTACACCTTTTTAACAAAACACAAGAAGGGAGTTGCCAAAAAGGTGGCAAATGCACTAAGTAGGAGGAATCTAGTTGTGCAGGAAATTAAACTCAAAAGTGTCAGGATTAATTCATTAAAAGACATGTATAGGGATGATGGTGACTTCAAGGATATTTATAAAGTATGTTCTAACTTTTCTAAGTCTTATCACACTTAATATGCATATTACTTGATTTAAAATGGGCTACTATTCAAAGGACACCAACTATACATCCCACAATGTTCAATGAGGGAGAACATTAGTAGGGAGAAACATGCAGGCAACATGAGAGGTCATTTTGGCTTGGACAAGACCTCAGAACAGGTAAGAAAGTTCTATTATTGGCCAAAGCTTCAGACTGAAGTAAGGAGGATTGTAGAGACATGTACAATCTGTAAAATAGACAAGGGTACATCCACAAATGTAGAACTATATCAACCTTTACCTATTCCTACAAGGCCTTGGAAGAGTTGCAACATGGATTTTGTGATGGGATTTCCAATAACACGAAGGGGAAATGACAACATTTATGTTGTAGT
This sequence comes from Cupressus sempervirens, assembly GCA_028749045.1. Lineage (NCBI taxonomy): Eukaryota > Viridiplantae > Streptophyta > Pinopsida > Cupressales > Cupressaceae > Cupressus > Cupressus sempervirens. Next base: position 294,872,681 of record CM053785.1, on the reverse strand, counting down.
GGATAGGTTTAGTAAAATGGTCCACTTCATCTCTTGTAAAAGTACTAATGATGCATCAATAATTACAAGTTTGTTCTTCAAAGAAATTGTTAGGATACATGGTTTGCCTTAGACCATACAGTCAGACAAAGATGTAAAGTTTATTGGTCACTTTTGAAGTATCCTGTGGAAAATAATGGGAACCAATCTAAGTTTTAGCTTTGCCTACCATCCACAAACAAATAGGTAGACAGAGGTGGTCAACAAATCTCTTGGGAATTTTTTTAGATGTTTAACAAAGTAGTATGGAGACAAGTAGGAATCAGTCCTACCTCAAGTAGAGTTTTCTTTCAATGACTCAGTCAACAAGAGTACAAGGAAGAGTCCCTTTCAGATCGTATATGGGAAAAATCCAAGAGGCATCTTAGAATTCAGAGAGTTACCATCAAACACTCTAATCAGTGCCCATGGAGAGGAGTTTGCAAAAATTATGAAGAAGGTTCATGGCTCAATAAGGTTAGCACTTGAGAAGAGTTTAGAGAAGTATAAACAAGAAAAACACAAACATAGAAGAGATGTCTAGTTGCAGGTTGGAGACTTGGTCTGGGCATATTTGAGGAAGGAGAGGTTGCCAAAGGGCAAGCATACTAAACTACTTATGAGGAAAGTAGGACCTTGTCAGATATTGAAGAAGCATGTAATAAATGTTGATGAGATAGAATTGCCCCCACACCTTGGTATCTCTCCCATATTTAACATTTGTGATCTAACCCCATACAAAGGTGATGCGAATGTAGGTTCAAAAGTACAGCTTGAAGAGCTTGAAGAAGATGTTGCAGGGATACCAACTCATGAACCAAGGAAGCTTGACAAGATCTTGGACACAAAGATCATCCAAAAAACTAGGAAGAATGTGTACAAGAAATATTTGGTTCAATGGTAGGGATGTCCTAAAGAAGAGTCTATATGGATGGATAAACAAGAAATCCAGAAGCATGGCTTAAATTTGGAAGACCTCATCTCAAGAGGACTTGAGATTAATTCACCCAGAAGTATGGTGGAGGAGCACCCTCAAATTAATTCATTGCAAGCACATCAGATGGATCAAAGACAAAGGGTTGGGGTAGTAGTTGGATCTTGAATCCAATATTAGAAATAATGTCCTATTTGTAAGGCAAGGTGACATTAGGTGTGTTATAAACCTAGTTGTCTACCTTAGCTATTTTTGGACAATTTCTAAGTTAGAATGAGGTAAAGTAGTCTAGGAGGATTTGATTAAGGTTAAATTATGGTTATAACCTTTCTAAGTTCCTAAGTGGAGTCTAGGGTTAAGTTTTAGAAAGATTGTTAACATCTGACAACTTTTTCAAAAAGTTGTCAATGTTGTTAATGTTGCATAATGCAACTTTTTGCAAAAAAATGCAAGATTTGAATGCCAACGTTCACAACCATCATTTTTGGTTGGAACTTATTGAGATTGGTATAAATAAGGTGGGGAAACCTTTCTCCAATATAGGAGGAAAATCTAATGTATGCTTTTTACTGAAATAAATAAAATATTGTTTTCCTATAAAAACTATCTGAAATACCAGTTGTATGGATGCATATGTTCCATTGAAGGATTGGAAAATTTGGCCTAGTGCCTTATGAAGTATTTCCAATTGGTTTGAAGTCCTATGAGTAGATAGGATGAGAGTTATCCATTTTTGCGTAGTTACTAGTCACAGGAAGGCTAACTAGGGTTTCGAGACAAAATCTCTCTTTCCTAGAGATTCCACCATGGGAAAAATTTGAGCCTTGGTGGAAAGAAAGGGGGTAGGATATAATTTAAGACTTTTGGGGTCTCAAATTAGGAGGCAGAGGATGTTGGGAGAAAACATTAAACCCTTTGGATAGGCATCTAAATGTGACTATCTAGAATTGGTTTTTGTGACACAACTTGGCCCAGGGGTGTAGTAGACGCCTAAACCCATGGGTTTAGATGTTTTGTGATATTCCCAAAGTTATCCAATCAGTTTGGTTGGAATATAATTTGAAATTCTAGTACTTGTTTTAAAAAAGTGACCTAATAACCCTATTAGGCCTAGGAGAGAATTGTAAACAACTGGAGTTAGGGAATTGGGCAGGAGTCCTAACTTGGAAGGGGTTGTTGATTAGTGGATTGAAGATTTTTGAGTTGCTCAAGAATTTATGTGGTGGAGTTCCAAGTAAGTTGCCTTCATAAATCCATGATTTCTCCTTGTAGCCCTATTTATAGGTTTGGGTGTCTAGATTGAATTTCAAGAGCAGTTCTTATGGGGTTTGAGTTTCTAACAATTAAGGTTTAAGTCTTAGTGTTGATAAAGACCATATTCCATCCCTAAAACATTTGACCTTAAGATTGTGTCTTGTCATGTTATAAAGGTGTTCTAGACTTTGAAGTAGATCTAGTCTAGATATTGTGGGTTTTGGGAACCATTGTCAGAGCCCTAAATTGTATTAGGGAAGTGGTTTGTGTACCTCTAAGTGAAAATTTTGATATAGTCTAGGACTCTGCACCAATGGAGCACCAGAAATAGATAACAAGCTTGTGAGGGAAATATTTTGACTTAATGGAGTTCTATAAGAGATCACATTTGATAGAGATGTGAGGATGAGATCTAGATTCTAGTGAAGATTATTTTTTGCTTTAGGTATAAAGATAAACATCAATTCAATATACCATCCGAGACAGATGGGTAGACAAAAAAGGTAAATCAAGTGTTAGAGAACCTTTTAAGAGTTTATTGCATGGACTGACAATATCAGTGGGTAATGCATCTTCCCTTGGTCAAAATTTCTTACACAAAATCATACCAGTTTGTTGTAAAGATGACACCATTTGAGGCCCTATATGGGCATATATGTAGAACCCCTATGAGTTGGAATAGAATTAAAGATTGGATCATTGTCGAGCCCGAAATGCTTCTAGAGATGGAAGAACATGTAGTTTTGATTTGTCAGAGGTTGAAGGAGGCAAATGAATCACATAAAATCTATGTAGATGTGAAAAGGATACCTAGAGAATTCTTAGTAGGAGAAAATGTCCTCTTGAAAGTCAAACTCTTAAAAAGTACTATCAAATTTGGTAGCAACACCAAATTAGCCCCAAGATATGTGAGACCCTTTCAAGTGTTGGAAGTCGTAAACCTTATGGCCTATAGAATTTCTCTACCTCCAACCCTTTCTAGAATGCATAATGTAGTTCACATTTCATATCTTAAGCAATATGTAGCTATAAATGAACATATTCATGACTGGAATATCTTATAGGTGCAAGAGTCATGGGTGGTGGAAATAGAGCCACTCAAAATACTCAAGGTGTGTAAGCTTCACTTGAAAAATTGAGACATTACCTAGTGCAAGGTCTAGTGTGACCAATACATGGAAGAAAATGCCACTTGGGAAGATTATGATGAAATCTTCTAGAAATTTCCACATTTATTTCCAAAAAAATGAATAATAAATAGGATTTGATACAATTATAATTATGATTAGGTAATTTTGTTTATTCTCTCTATGAAATTCACCAAGGATGATGAATCACAAGGGGGAGGGTATGTTACATCCCAATTTTTGCTTAATTTTTAAATTGCTCATATAGCCATTGTACTTTTCACGTGAAGTTAGTTGATAGTTAAAATTGGTAATGATCGTGTGAAATAGTAAGATGGTCAGACATTAGGATTTAATGTGAAGATGACATGTTAGTTATAAATTATGATGTTGTTATGTTGCTATTTTGAGACACTAGGAAGTTGGTTATTCTTTCACAAGAAGTGAAATGGTAGTTAGCTGTTATAATTATAATAAATAACTTGTTAATATGATTTTGAATATTTTGAAGAATGCAATATTATTGTGGAGAATTTTCTTTTTGCAGGAGCATGTCGAAGGGAGGAAGCATTGTTGAGAAAGGAGTTGGGTCAGGGACACCACTTCGTCTAGGAGTCAATAGATATGACACCTAACCACCAAGGCTAAGGGGTAAAAATTCTAGGCAAGCAAGAGTATGTTAAAGACTATCATGAGCCACCCAATTAATAATTGTGCACTAATAAGAAAACACTAAACATTTAATTAAATTGTAATACCTTTTGTTAAGTGATGATCTCAAAACTTTATGTGATGTTGCCATGCCTTAGTACATTAGTGTCATATCATTTACCTATACTTATGTTCACACACACACACACACACACACACACACACACACTCACACACATACACATACACACATATGTATGTATGTATATGTATGTATGTGTCAATGTTATATATGACATATATGTTAAATACATAGTTAAAATTTCATGTATACATATATATGTGTGTATATACGTATGCAAGTATAGATAGGTGGCATATGATACTAGTGTATGAAGTAATAATTCTTGGAAATAGTTTATTTTTCTCTTTGAGTGGCCACATTTCTATATTTCTCTCATTGGCCTTTTATTATTTATTTTGGACAACCATACTATCAATATTATTATTGTTGCCACAATGAGTTGATGGCCAGGGAATCTTGTAACTCATGCCACCTTTGTATCTTGCTCGTAACTAATCCAAGAAGGATAAGTTTCCCATGATGGCTCTTGATTGTATGTAAATTTTCTTCTTGGAAAAGTGAGACACAATTATTACCCCATTTTCGATCTCCATTCTACTCTCAATACTTTTTCTGTAATTGATTCACCACTTACGACATTGCATTCAGAGTTCTTACATCAGTGCATAATCAATCATTACAATTCAAATACTCTTGGAGAAGGTATTCTGTACATCAACCATAGCTACTCATTTTGTGCAAATTTGACTAATAACTAGGTCATATTGTTATTTCTGCGCATGTATCAATATATTTTGCAAATAGATCATAATGCATGTTTGAAGCATTAAAGATTTTTTGATGCTATTTTACCAATTTTAAATGAAATGATCATCTTTTTATAAATGACATGATTATGTCAAATTGTAATTTTTATTTTGTTGAAAGTACTACTAAAATATAAGCCAAAATAAGGGAAGACTTATACAAGAGCATTTTGCAATATGCTTCTTGTGATGAGAATTTTGTATCCTAGAGATTTAGATTTGTAAAGAGCATACTTCTACACTAATGTGTTTTAGAAAGCCACAATGGCTAATTATTGAATTGATTAAAGGAATTTTCACTTGTGTTACCAACACTGGAATGATAGATATACTAGTTATTAAATATACTTCAACATTTCCAAATCCTTTTTTTGCGCCAGTGCCAAAATGGCAGAAGAATTAGCCATAGATAATAAGACACGATTTCACATTTATCTTTAATAAACCAAGGTCAAATAAGCAGATTATTGGTTGTGATTATCATTACTCATACATCCACTTGATGAATCATCTAGGAAGACCAATATGATCGAGATGAATGGCGTGAACAAAGGATACTTATGCATGGTAAAAGAAGGAATCATCAATAACTCAAACAAAAAAGTAAAATTAATAAAAGAAACCCTATCATCTCATGATAGTCCTTAATGTAGTCTTTTTGTCAAGTCAAGCAGTGGGTGATCAGGTACATAATGCCCTAAAAAGTCCTTGGCCAAGGTAGGTTAGTGGCATGCTTGCTATTCTGACCACTAGAGGTCAAAGTGCTAGTAGTTAGAAGATAGGTTGATGGAAGATGTCAACAACCCTGCCAACACTTTAACACTAGGATGCTCAGTGGTTGGACAGTGATGCCCCAAGCCTTATTCCCAAGGTAGGGAAGGATTTTCTCAATAGAGATTGTGTGGGGATACTTAAGGGTCTATGGTTGGGAGATTGAGTCCAATGGAAATGCTTCTCCTCTCCTCCGATAGCCATGACTTGTACAACTCAAGGTCAAAGTCTTTTGCAATCATCTATAAATCATATACTTTATTTCATTTTAATATCGTGCAATTTATAATTAAGAATTATAGTTAGATGAAATGGTTATTTCCATGTATATAGACTAAATTAGTTACATTAATTAAATCATTTACTTGTTATTTCAATAAAAGGAAAATAGATAAATGCATAAGTAGTATAAATGTCTTTCATATTACATTGAAAATAATATTATTTTGAGATATTTGCAGTTAATTATTTATTATGAAAATTTAGCAAGTGTTACATTGTAGTTTTTTGGAAGCTTGCTAGTAAAAGAAAAAAACACAAGGGTAGTTGTTGGTGTAATTCAAAGCAAGAGACAAAATGAACAACATGTTAGCTAAGTGAGCATTTGTGGAGGTTGGAAGCATGACATGGGATGTGTGGATTCATGCTTGTTCACATGAATTGATTGGTTATGTCTATGGATCTAAAGGCTTCCATGGTTGTCTTGCAATGTTGTTTTGTTGAATAATAATGTATGGTGATGGATGCTTTTGGAGGCTGAGTTTTTCCCTCAATGAGGGTTTCCTAAGGTATATTTTGTGTCACATTTTTGTGAGTATGTTGTCTATTATCTTTCATGTGCATTTTAAGTGGTTAATTATTTTTGATCTATTATGTGTTATGTGGAAACTATGATAATTTTTTTATTGAAGTTTCTTAATAGTAGCTCCATGCATCGAACTATGTAGTGCAATTGTTGAGGACACGTCAAAGGACATTAATCTCATCTTAGATGATAGATTCCATACATATGTTATCCCACCTTCTTTGGAGTCTCATGTGTTCCCTGTGCATCATCTAGGACTTCCAATTTCACTTCATCTTCAAGGGTTTCTTCTTCTTTTATTATTACATTGGAGCCATATTGGTCTAATCATTGACACATGGGTTCTATCACTTTGAGGGGGCTCAATCTTCTCTTACGTCACAGTTTGTCTTACTTATGGTTTTGAGAGAGTCTCTTCAAACATTACATTTGTACCTTTTTTCATCTCCTTTTGTAGAGGAGTTTTTCCCACTTATTTTCTCCCTTTTTCCAATTTATAGAGATTTCTTGTACTCGAGTACCTTGTCAAGCCTAGTTATCAAGACCCATCTTTGCTTTTGAATGCGTTTAGTCATTAGATTTTTAGCTTCTCCCTAAGTTCATCTTAAGAGGGGTATTGGAGTAATAAGGTTATTTACTTAATCAATTAAAGCATTTTGATTTATTAATTAAGTGACGTTTTACTTAATCATAACTTAAGCTAAAATTAGGCATATTTTTTTATAGGTACTAAACATAGGCATATCAAATTAATAATCAATTTCTCTTTTTAGAGTTTTCCTTATTTAGGATTTGGATTTGGTCTTCTACTTTAGCATCATTGCTTTTTATAAAAGCAACGCAACTCTTTGTAATTTAACATCATTGCAATACATATTTTTTTGACTTAAGCACCTTTGTGTTTTCTAGCGCTTCTTCATGTGATAGGGTATTTGTATGCAAGTGATAATCGAGCTTCTGAGAATTCATCAATTTTGAATTCTAACAACAAATACAACCAAATAATAAAGTAAAACCATGTAAATATAATACCACTGACAACTTAATTAATATTGGCTACTAATATTTCACTTTATTAAATATATTACCCAAATATTAAATGACCATCTAAGTATGACAATCATAGTAAATATAATCCCCAATGTTACAATGCAACACATAAAGTAGTCTTAAGAATGTTAACTCATAGTGATGCATGTTTGTCTAGGTTCCCCCAGGTGCACCACACATAATAATCAACTAATACAATATAAGCATTATGTAAGTTGTACAACATGTTATCCCAAAAAAAGTTGAGTCCACAATCTTTTATTGTAAAATATGCTACATTCCTACTTGTATTAAAATCATCTACTTTCTCTTTCCTACCTTGTTGCACTTACAATAAAAACCTAGATTGGTGATAATACCTTTAATGTTAAATATGCTAGATTTGTACTTGTACTAAAATCATCTACTCTCTCTTTCCCACCTTGTTGCACTTACAATAAAACCAATAAAAACCTAGATTGGTGATAATACCTTTAATGTTAAATATGCTACATTTGTACTTGTACTAAAATCATCTACTCTCTCTTTCCCACTTTGTTGCCCTTACAATAAAATCCTAAATTGATTATAATACCTTTACCATTGCCTTTTTGCCATCATCACTTGCTCTCTCTCTCTCTCACACACACACACACACACACACGCACACACACACACACGCACACACGCACACTCGCACGCTCGCACGCACGCGCGCGCGCACACACACACACAAAAATCATTCAAAATGAAATGAGAACTTCAAGAAAAAACTTTTTTGCTTAAGAGTTGATGCTTTCCCTCCTTGTTTGAAATGACTACTTTAATCGGCTTACCAATTTCTTCAAAAGTTTTTCCAAAGGTGCTTGCTTGTCACATTTTCCCTTGTTATTGTAACCTATCTTTTACGAGTCATCTATAAGATTGTAAGTATATTTTTCATAGTCTCTTACTCCTTTCTTAAATGAATAATTCAAAAAATCTTAGCAATTTTCACATGACCAATAGCCTAAAGAACAAAAAATTATATTCTAAGCCATTTTCAAAATCTCCTCATTTAAACTCTTCAAATAAAAATCTTTATGAAAAGGCCAACATTTTCTAAAACCTTGCTTCTTTATGAAGTTAGTTCAAACAACCTCCTCTAAATTGTTCTCACTTGATAATAACATTTCAACTTTTCGTTATCCTCTATTTCCCATGTTCAAACAACTATACTTATTGATTGTCTAATGATTACCCCATGTCCCCATGCAACTTGCTTATGGACAATTTATGCTTAAATTTAAGTAGCCACTATGTTCCATGTAACTCTTAAATTAAAAAGAAAGGATAGTTTAAAACCTTTTCGTATCATGATGGAGCAACAACTACTAATAATTTCAAAAAGGAACTCTTTCCTTTTTCCTAACTTTTCTTTTTCAAATTTAATTCGGGACAAATAGTCATTTGAAAATTTAGAAATTTTGCTTCCATGAGCTTGAGAATTATTTGCTTAAAAAAATAAAATGGAGCAACTACTACTAAGCAAAATATAAAATGGAGCCGCATGGAGACTTTCCCTAGTGTCCATCGAAATTACTAAGCAAACACATTCTACGAATCGTGGACGTAGTTAAACATTTTTCATTTCAATTTGTTTCCATAGAATCGATGGTTTCTACTAGGTTCTACTCCGTCTTCTTACTTGCGATTGATTTGTTGCGTTGCCCTTAAAACATACGCCATATCCGCCGCGTTTGAAGAACTCGTTGCTCACAATGCCCGAAAAAGACGAGAGATGAAACAAAAATTGTACTAGCTGATGCTGAAAGAGGCGTTCATGCCATCCGGCTGGTAACCCCTCGAGCGCCATGGACGTAAACAGATCTGGAGGTGAACCAATTGCTCCTCTCTTTATGGAATAATCATTCTCTCTCAATAGTTCAGTTTCGCAACCAATCACTCTCTCTACAACAGCAACCAGGGAGCAGCCGAACAGTTTCCAACAGCCAGCACAATTTGTATTCCATTGATCGGTGGGTGCATTAGTATGTGGATGTGATTTCTGGCATTGAATGGAGACTCTGCAGACAGACAGGAAAACAGAAAAAGAAGAAATCATTCAGTAATCTTGGATGGCTTCACCGTCGAACGAATTCGACCTGGATTCCTTTCTGGAATTGCAAAGCAGTGACGATGATGACAATGACCTTCCTGAACTCGATCGCAGCCTGGAAGATATCTTGAAGGACTCTGATGACGAGTCTTCTTCAGATGCCTCTGACAACGCTTTGGGCCCTAGCTCATTTTTATTTATAAACCCTAATTTTACGCAGAAAATTGATGAAAATAACACAGGACGCGCAGGTAAAGACCCAGGGAAAACAGAGTGCACCGAAGATTGTTCTTCCGCAGGCAGAGATAAAATTGGACGTGAAACAGGTACTTCTTATGGCTTTAACATAAATTCTGAAAATGAGTTTGGCAAGCTCCTAGAGAACAAAGACCAGCAAACAAAATTTTCTGATCAAGGCCAACGTCCTTCTGGGAAACTGACGGAGTTGAAACTGAACACGACCACGAAGAAGTCTATGTTTTCGGATTTTTCTGGCAAGCCTTTCCCATTTGCTGCCTCCATGTCATCTTCTTTACTTTTATCTCGATCCCCTGTACTAACTCCCATGCTTGGTAATGTAAGGCCTAGCCCTAGGCCAGGAGAGGCACTTGCTGCAGCTGCTGCAGCATCTCGAGCTGTTCCCAGTCCGCACGCTGCCGTGTTAAAGAATAAGATGGCCAGTTCTATCTCTTTAAGGAGCCTTGATACTTATGCATTATCTAATGCCAGCCAAAAAACGGAAGAGGCGGAAGACGAATTAGAAAAAGAGTATACGACGGGTTCTGAAGGGGAGATTTCGGAAAGAGTGTTTCAATCAGATGAGAATTCAAGTATTAATGAATTGCAGCTTGTTAAATCCGACGAAGAAATGGATAAAGTGATTGATGTCCTTGATCAAAAAGAGGAAAAGCAGGAGCGAAGGTCAGAGGACCAGGAATTTTTGGTTCAAAAGCAACGCCATATAGTACAAAATCAGGGAGGAGACGTTATAATTGCGAATGTTGAAGATACAGGTGTTGAAAAATGCGAAATCGGCACCGGAGATGGAGGAGGAGGAGAAGGAGAAGGAGAAGGTGAAGGAGGAGGGGTGTATGACAATAAACTAGATGTTCTGTGTAATGATAAAGGTGGCATTACGTCACATGAAAATGGAAAGAGTTCACTGTTGGTGGACTCTGTTGTTGATACTTCTACAGAAACTGAAAGCACCACACCCAGCACGGTTGCTGTGGACGATGATTATAGTGTGGTGAATGCCGATCGTCAAGAAAGAAGAAGCGCTGTTAAGTTTTTTCCAGATTCAACAGAGACAATTATTGATGAAAAACATACACTGGTGGCTGGGAAATATACAGAAAATAAAAAAGTGAAGGTTGCTGATGACATTGTCGAGGAGAAGGCACCTAAGGCAGAGTCTAACCGTTCTGCGAGAAAGGTAGGAAAAAAGGGCAGCGCTTCTCTTAAGCCATTGGATTTGGCAGAAGAACTCGAGAAAAGAGACGCATCTTCTGGATTGCATTGGCAAGAAGGAGCAGCAGCTCAACCTATGAGGCTTGAGGGCATTCGAAGGGGACCTCCAGCAATAGGTCATCTACAGATTGACTCAACAAACTCTCTTTCACAGGTTCTTGCCTCGCAAATGTTCAAGCGCGACCATGGTTCTCCACAGGCTGTAGCTGTTCATATGAATTATATTGCTTTGGGTATGTCCAAGGGTTCTGTTTTTGTAAATCCTAGCAAGTATTCCGCCCAAAGTCCTGATGTCATTGATACCAAGGTCTGTAGCAATTAATTCTAACTGCTGTTTTGCATACAATCTGCTTTTATTTCATCAAGCAATATCCCTTCTGACTTTTTCTCGTGACACTGTATTTTGTAAGACTCTGATGCAATCTTCTACCTTTTCAGGCATTTAGTTTAAGTTATCCAATTGAAAAATCTCAGGCAGCTGTCACCTCAATGTGTTTTAATCAGCAAGGAGACCTTCTCCTGGTAGGCTATGGCAATGGTTGTCTCACTCTTTGGGATTTACAGAGGCAGACAACAGCCAAAGTTATTTCAGGGGAGCACTCGTCTCCAATTGTACACACATTATCCCTAGGGCAAGATCCACAAAATGCACGACAATATAAAGCGATCAGCGGTGATTCTAGAGGAGTTGTTCTTCTGCATACTTTTGGTGTTATTCCTTTATTGCGACGGTTTTCTGTTGCAACACAGGTAGGACTAATCCTTTCTAAAAATGATTTGAGAACATTCAGATCTAGATGAATCAATCTAAAATGAGCTTTAAATCTCTTGTTTGGGTTTTTCTCACATTCGTAGAAAGCGTTTGTAATTTTTCAAATCTTTAGGTGATCTAATCAGTATCTCAGAAGTTGATTTGGTTGTAGTGTCTTTTTGATGGTCAACGCACTGGAACTGTCTTGTCCATGTCTGCACTTCTGGTTGATGAATCTCAAAATGCTACTTCAAACGCTGGTCAAGCTGGCCCTTCACTGTCTTCTAATAGTCTAGGTAGCATGATGGGAGGTGTTGTTGGGGGAGTTGTAGGTGGAGAGACAGGAAAGAAACTTTTCAGTGATGGTATTTCATCCGAAGAAACTGGAGGTGTAGTTATATTTGTCACACAGCAGACGGCTTTGGTGGTATGAATTTGGTGGAACACCTCAATTGTATTTTTCCATGAAGTGATTTCAGTAGTCATTTTAAGTTTACGAGTTGCTCTTGGTTTGGTGTAATACTTCATTGCAAATGCAGCTGTTTACTGTACATGATTTATCCTTGCATATTATTTTTCTTTAAAGTGAAATTTATTCTTTGCAGGTACGGTTGACTCCATCTTTGGAGGTCTATGCAAAGCTCCCAAAACCTGATGGCATCCGTGAGGGTGCCATGCCTTATACAGCATGGAGGCGTATTCCCAGTTATGGATCCCCAAGCCATAAAAGCAATAGTAACAGCCCGAACAATGGAAATACAGGTTCAGAGAATTCTGGGTTGACTTCATTACAAGAAGGTGCCTTAATGAAGGGTTCCCATGACACTGAAGACTTGAATAATAAGGCATCATTGCTTGCGATCGCATGGGATAGAAAGGTCCAAGTGGCTCAGTTAGTGAAGTCAGAGTTACAGGTGCGGAGAGAGTGGAATCTTGATAGTGCAGCATTAGGAGTATCATGGTTGGATGAGCAGGTAAGCTGTAAGATTTCGTATGTCTCCCAGAACATGAATAATCTTACAGAGGAAGGAAGTTCCAAACAACTACTAAGTTCTACAATGAATTATTTTGCGTACGGTTACTTTATACAGTCTGCTTCTGTATTACTTGCATCTTGCAAAATTTATTGATTTTGCATCTTGATAGTTGTTTACATATTCTTGAAATGTTGTCCAGATATTAGTTATTCTCACTTCAAAAGGCCAGTTGTCCTTGTTTACAAAAGAAGGAATGGAGCTGGACAGATCTAGGTTACCCATTGAAGATGGTGGCCTAGAATCTGCTGTTATATATCACACATACTTTGTTAATTCATTTGGAAATCCTGAGAAGTCTTATCACAACTCTATGGCTGTCAGAGGAGCAGCCATATATTTATTAGGGCCATCACAACTTTTCCGGTCTCGTTTGTTACCTTGGAAGGAGCGAATTCAGGCTCTCCAAGATGCGGGTGATTGGATGGGTGCCCTCCACTTGGCAATGGAGCTTTACGATGGCAATGCACAAGGTGTTATTGGACTTCCAAGGACACTGGAAGCTATGCAGGAGGCCATAATGCCTTTTCTATTGCAGTTGCTCTCTGCTTATGTAGATGAAGCTTTTTCTTATATTTCATTGGCCTTTAGCAACCAACATGGGAAAACAGAATCAGATACCCAAGGGAAAAGCCAAAAGGATACCGTGCATGTACAAATCAAAGAACAGTTTGCACGTGTTGGAGGTGTGGCTATAGAGTTTTGTGTACACATAAAGAAGACTGATGTGCTGTTTGACAGTGTTTTCTCCAAATTTGTAGGAGTTCAACACGGAGGTAAGATTTTTATCATCAGTTCAAAGATACTTTGCTGGAGTCAGCTCTGTTGGTTATGTTCTGGGAGTTTGTAACTTATTCAAAGCTGTGAGATTCATCTCGTGGTTCACAAAATCTGAGTATAATAGCTATTATGCATTGTTAATTTAATTAGTATGTATTTTAGTCTCTGTCCTATTGTTGCATTTGAAGACTATATTACTAAATAGGTGTACGATTTTTGTGAGAAATCTGCATCGCTTTCTATCGTCATTCTCACTTTACCATGCTATGATATCTCAGGAACATTTTTAGAACTGCTGGAGCCATATATATTAAAGGATATGCTTGGTGGTCTACCTCCTGAGGTATTCAAAAGGCATATATGTTAACAGTTAACTTATACTTTTATCCACAATTTAAGCATTATTCTCTGTTTGAATAGGTAATGCAAGCACTAGTGGAACACTATAGCAGAAAAGGATGGCTGCAGCGAATTGAACAATGTGTTTTACACATGGACATTGCTTCATTGGATTTCAATCAGGTCTGAATTTGTGAAGTGCCTACTATCAATTACATTAGAAGTTAATGTTTATATGCTTTTGTTTCAATCAAGTCATAGGCACTTAAATTAGTTCAAATTTTAGGTGGATTGATGTATGCAGTGACAAAAATCATTGTTGCACTCAATTCTTGCAGGTGGTACGACTATGTAGAGAGCATGGACTTTATAGTGCATTGATATACCTATTCAACAGGGGTTTGGATGATTTCAAGGCGCCTTTGGAGGAGTTGTTGGCAGTTGCTCAGGACCAGAAAAGACCTCATGCACAAGCTTTTGGGTGTGTTTCCAGCTGCTCACGAAATTGCGGCCAACTAATTGTTAGTAACTTGTTAGAAATCTGCCTTTGTGTTTTGTTAGGCATATGCAGGTGATCTATCTCATAATTGCTATTGTGGTAGACATGAATGCAATTCCTTCCATTGTCTTCTAGTATACATTAAAATCTGAATTTATCAGATCTATAAGATCTGAAATTCAAGACAGAAAAATAAAACCATAGGAACTTGTAGAGAACATTGTAAAATATACCCTATATTACTATGAGGAATGGTGACAAGACTCGGACTCAAACAGATTTATCTCTGACTTGGACTTAAGCACATACACTCCGCAAATTGAAAAACCATGAATTATAAAGACTTGATTTTAAGCTTTTTCTATTCACCTTTTAATAGATCAACTCTGAAGACATTCTAAGTTTACCATTAGAAGCTACTTTGATCACATACACAATAAATATATGGCACAAATATCCCTTGCATGCCTCTACCAAAATAGGTTAGGAATAAGAAAGAAGAAAACGTATGGCATATAAAGGAGGCAGTTTTTTAATACTCCTTATATGCCATGCATTTGAGTTGGCTGGATAGCCTCAGGTCTTAGCCGTCGCTGCATCTTTCTGCTTCTGAGGTAAAAGCAGCTATCGTCACTGTCTGTTCTGTGGCAAGGAAATTCGTGAATGTAAGATTTGGTTAATACCACTTGTCAAATTTCCTTTAAAAAGCGAAGTCTAGTAATGTCTGTGACATGGTACGTTGTGTAAGAAAATTGTAAGATTTGATATATTAAAAAGATTACTCTTAAAATAGATAAATTATTGCCACAAATAGGTGTTTGGTGTTCTTTTTTCGTGAATCTACCACATACTAACTAGTGTTTTTCAAGCAACTTAACTACTTCATAATATAGATATCATTAGTCATTGCACAAACAACGGGCCTCATTCTTTGACAACTGTGATAGTTTTTGAGACCTCATATTTTGTACCCAATTGAAGTGTGATACCATAAATACCATCAGCTCCCTAGATCATAATCACTAAAGAGGGAAATTGATGTTGTTGTACTTGGTCTATGCTCTTTGTTATGGTAAATTGATGTTGTTGTAGTTGTATTAAACAAAGGAGATGAAAGCTCCTTATATAGATTTACAAAGACAATATTTCTAAAAGAAGCAATTTGTGAACAAAAGATGGAAATAGAAACTACGTAATAATTGAAAGACTAACTAAGATGACTATTAAACAAACATTATATATTCTAATATCCTTGCGTAATGGTCATCATCTTATTGCTGTATTTTGGTTACAAATTGTGCAAGACATTCTGCTGCTGCTGAGACCCTCCATGGATCTGCAAAATGTAAATTACCAAGAAGATAAAATCAGTCCAGAAAACAAAAGAGAAGGGTGCCCCCTTCTTTAGAAAGCTTTGCAAAAAGAGACAAAAGCTTTTCATTGATTCTACCACTGAGATGAGTCTACCACTAACCCTCCCAGAATAAGCAAAACATTTGACTAGAATTCATTATAAAATGTCCAATGTTGGATGTCAAAGCTGCTCTTCTCTGGAGACAAAGAAAAAATTGAGAACAACTAGCACGATTTTGAGGAAAAATGTGCAAACCATCCAAACGTTGCATGATGCCCCAAAACAGACTGCAAAACGCCACAATTTTTAAGGAGAAAAACTGGAAGTACTAGGTGCGATTTTTTAGGTGAATATAGATCAAAATCAGAAAACAACATTTGAGGTACAGATCAAAGAATACAAAGCTTCGTTTTTGAGGAAAAATGGTAAAACCTAGCAGATAATTTTTGAGGAAAAATTTATAGACTAACCTGATAAATTTTGAGGATAGAATTATAAACTGACAAAGGAATCCACACAACTTTGCAGATTACAGAATCAAAAATATTTTGAAGGAAAAATTATGAAAACCCAACAGATAATTTTCGAGGAATTATAAACCCAACAAATAAATTTTTAGGAAAAATTTATAAACCCACCAGATAATTTTTTAAAATTATAAACCCACCAAATAATTTTTGATTTTTGATTATAAAAACTCAGCCATACTTTTTTAAAGGAAAAAATTATGAAAGCCTATCAGCAATTTTTAAGGGAAAACTTATTAGAGAAACCTTCATGCAGCAAAACATGAGACTTCACATGGTAAAATAGTACATGCAAGAATAAGCAAATAACAAAATGTAAATGCAAGCAACATGTAACTCCCACGCAAATACATGCAAACTTGGAAAATCAGAGCCTTTTGCTAAAACTAGGAAATCACACAATCAAAACCCTCAACTAGGCTTGCAATTTTCAGCAAATTTTTTTGAAGGCAAACCACAAATTTCATTAAATACCTCTAGTGATTTTTATTTTAAAATTTTATAAAATTCCATTGACCCACTTTGATACCATGTTATGGTAAATCAATGATGTTGTGGTTGTATAAACCAAAGGAAATGAAAGCTCCTAATATGGATTTATAATGTCAACATTTCTAAAAGAAACTAAGTTGCCGATTTGGGTTCAGGGTTCGGGCATTTTTTTTTTCCCATTTGGGTTCGTGAGAATATATATTAAAAAGAATATATATATGCATTATATATACAAAAAAAAAGAGAAACTTGTGGGTCCTCTTGGGTTAATCGTGGGTCGTCTTGGGTTCGCTGTGGGCTGTCTTGGATTTGCCACGGGTCTGTTTGGATTCGCCTTGGCTCGCTATGGGTTCGTGCAGGGTCCTTAATTTGGACTGTAGGTCTGCCCCAGTGCAAACCTGGGCGGACCCACAGTCCAAATTAAGGAACCTGCTTGGACCCACAGCGAATCCGGGTGCGAACCCAAACTCGGACATGGGCAGCAGGGTCCAAACCCCATAACTAAGAAAAGAAACAATCGTGAACTAAAGACAAAAATAGAAACTACCTAATAAACTAAAGACTAACTAAGATGACCATTAAAGAAACATCATAATATTCTAATACTCTTGACATTGATAACACTTAGTTTTAATAAACATATGCTTTCAGCTAAAAACTAAGTTCTGCCAAATCCTTGAGTGATGTCTTACATCGTTAGATAAGATAGAGGCTTTATTGCTCTTGACTCTTGAGTTCACCCTTCTGGTTGGTGGCTCTGTGTTCTAGAGAGTGTTTTCAATGAGTTACCACCTCAACATGTAGTGTATTGACAAGTGTAACATTAATAAACTTTTTATTATTTGCAAAAATATGAATGATATATAGATTGAATAGTTTGCACAAGTCATTGACATGTGAGGGGTCTGGTAATTAATGATGTTAATAGTAATTTTGGTATGTACGTTATAGTTGGGCCTCCCAACCGACGCAAGAGGGTAACTTTTACAAGGTGAACATAATAAATCAGGAATCTGTCACTAGCCAGCATAAATACATCATCTAGATAAGTACAAAATGAGATTTTGGTTGAAGGAAACATTTTTATATTTAAATTTTTTATCTTGCGTTTAAGGTGCATAAAATTTTTGGGTTCTGATATCCACAACAGTAAATTTTTTTTTCACAACATGGAGTCATGAACTATGGTAAAGAGGAGTCTATATCACCTGGCCAAGCATCACTTCCCCTATGTGGAGTCCTGAATTTGTATCTTAGACAAGTTTGCAATGCTGCTACAGTCAGAGTAGCATTATTTCGGATTAGGGTTTGACTTGGCAAACTGAAAATATAAATTCAATACAACTACTTGGGATTAACTTAGAAAATCTTGAGAAAATAAAAAAAATGCTTTTCAATCTGGCATGGCCCAAAATTATTGTACATTTTACCTTTTAAAACTGAAGGTAGGATGCAGGCAGCAGCCTCTAGCAAGGTCTGAGGGTAATGCGCTTTTTGACTCCTTATCACAATATAGGGTGGGCTTAAAGCGCTGGAGCTCCAGGACTAACCCCAAATCAAGGCATTTGAGGCTGCAGAGGCCTTCACATTGGTCACTTTTATAATTCTATTGCTTTTAACCAAACCTTCAAGAGTTCAAACTACAAACCCTTCCAAAAACGTGAATTTGGAGCCAGCGCAATAATTAGGCCTAACCATGTTTGCTGGTCTTTACATCAATATATTGCATTTAAGCTTCAAATGCTCTTGTTTTGTGTTTAGTCCTTTCAAATGAAATGAATAGTATTTAGAAGTTATGTAGGTCCTTTTTAAGGTTTTAGTTTTAACACTTCTGTTTTTGCCAACTTGTCTGCTTTTTTTCAGACTGCCATGTCTGACCAGAATTTCCTGGACCTAAGTCTGAGTCCCTGGAACTCATTTAACGCTTCTTATTTGGGGGTTTTGAAAGATCCCCAATACTGGAGGTCTTGGAAATAGCTGTTTCTCTGGAAAACTTTACTTAATTCTGATTTTTTTTGTTTTCTTGCTGGTTTTTCAATTGTTTTTATATTTTTGAAGATATATGCAAAAATGGAAGATAACTAACAAACAAATCTGAACTACATATAATAAATAACATTCATTATTGAAAATACTTGACAATCTGGAAATTCCTCAAACTGTACCAGGCATAATATTCAGATTTCTGCATTCAAATAGAAAGATTGCCAATGTTGATTGCTGCTGTCCACAAATGGAGTTGACGCCAATTGAGAAAGGACTTTACAATTGCAAATTATGGTACTTTGCAGTTCTCAAACCCTTGTATGGACTTTCCAATCAATAACATGGCCTGATAATGTAGAATGATGCCCAAACACAAACCGATCTGCCTCAAATACAAATGCCTCAGCTTCAAATAATGGCCGCTCGGTTGAAAATGGGTTCCCTCAAATGCAAATCTCTCTAGGAAGAAATTGATTGCTCCCCTGATCTCACTATTCCCGATATCTTAGAATTCAATCACCGAAGGGCTTGTTGAGGTTTGCGTTCCAACAATCCTGACTTGAGGGTTTCGTCCCAAGCCACAAAAATGCTCTCCTAGAGCAATTCCAAATGTTATAAGCTTCAAAATGTCAAAATACTATGAACAATTAGGTCTTCATCTCCTTATAACTCCTCCAAAGTGCAAATCGAACCCTAAATGAGAATTACACTTTGCACTTTATAATAAAATAACATTTTCCCAAATAAAGGGGTCTAGGCTATAGGGAAAACATTATTTTATCAAAATGTAATAGCTCAAAGTGCCAAAAAGTCTCCGGATAGTGAAAATAGTTTATAATAATTCAGGACCTTTCCAACGAGCTATAATACAAAGGCACATCTGACCAAACGAAGCCATATTCCTCGTATTACTCCGAAATGGCTATATAAATAGCCTTATTATGAATTATTTGAATGCTAACTTAGGAAATATTTAAATATATTAAAATATTCCCCATTTTGTCTCTGATAGCCCAAATTTACCAAATAAACGTGAAACTGACCATGTCTCCTGTCTATGACTGATATTTGACAAGATGGGTCAATTGGTAGTCCCTTCCCTATAATTTAAGGATGCTCCTAGAAACTAGGGAACACACCTTGTCATCCTGAAACTGAAACCATGGAATGGTCCTGTGGAACCTCACATCTAGAAACTGCCACATCCTCCTCAAATGTAGCAATACCTCCTAAAATCAAGGAACTGCACCCAACTGGCTCCCAACTTCTTGTTAAGTCAAGCCCGATCTCTGAATATGCTGTATGAGTCTCTATCCACAACTGATAGCCTATGAGACCCCTATGATAGGTTAACTCACAATTTTCTGCTAGTCAGACTAAAGAGGGGACATGACAGTTTTCCCTTCCCGGAGATGCTTGCCCACAAGCAACTGCAATGCTGGGTGCTGCAAAATGGATTCACCCTCCCAGGTGGTATCCTCTATGGGTAGACCTCTTTAGTGCACCAAATACTCCCAAATCATCTAGCTTCTTAGCCGTTGTTCCCTTACCTCAAGAATCTCCCCAGGAACCAAAGTCAACTTACCTTTCTCATCCAAGGGAGGTAAATCGGGTGATGCTATAATATGCTGCCCCAATGCCTTCTTTAGGCATGATACATGAAACACATTATGAATCCTACTCTTAGGTGGTAACTCAGCCTCATAGGCAACCTATCCATCTCACTTGAGAACTTTGTAAGGTCCCTAAAAATGAGGTTTGAGTTTCTCAGCTCCCCCCCTTCAAGGGTGCTTTGTCGATAGGGCTGTAAGTTAAGGAAAACCATGTCATCCCCCTCAAATACTCTCTCGGTCCTATGCTGAAAAGCGTACATCGTCTTGTGATTCTGTGCATGCTGTAAGTTCTCCCTGAGAGAACTCATGATATGCTAGTTCTTCTGTAATTAATCTTGTGCCAAAGGAACTCTGCTATTACTCAAAGCTAGATCACCAAAAGATAATGCATCGTAGCCATAAAGAGCTCCGAAAGGAGACATATCAATGGACATGTGGTGCATAGTATTATAACAATACTCGCCCAAACACAACCAACACACCCATGCCTTCTGTTGCCCCGACACATTGTTACGCAGATACCCCTCAATCCACTTTTTAACTATCTCCGTTTGCCCATCCGTCTGAGGGTGGTAGCTAGTACTAGGTGCAACTCTGTGCCCGCGAGCCTGAAAGGTTCCTGCCAAAAGGAAGTCAAGAATCTGCTGTCCTTGTCACTCACTACGGTCTTAGGGAGACCATGGAGTCTAAACACCTCCCTAAAGAATAACTCAGCTACTTGGGATGCTGTGAAATCAACTGCAATTGGAAAGAAGTGGGCATATTTAGTCAACCTGTCCACCACAATGTAAATACAATCCTTGCCCTGCACTTGAGGAAGACCTGTAATGAAGTCAATGGAGAGTCCCATCCATTTTTGTTCCAGTATAGGCGAGGGTTGCAACAAACCAGCTGAGAAAGTATGCTCTGTCTTGTTCTGCTGGCAAGTCATGCATTCACGAACATGGCATAAGACATTTGCTGTCGGTAAATTCTATGTTGTAGCCGACGGGTAGAATTGTATCCGAAAGGGTGTGTGACAATTGAGTCACCCCTTCGGGAAAGTATATGTACACCGTCTAGAAGGGACTTTTGGGAGATCATAATCATTATTGTAAGCATTGTACTTGGAGTGCATATTGCGTATATGAATAAAGTATTTGTTATGTGTTATGTCTTATTGTACTACATGCGATAAGTATCTGTTTACCCTGTACCGTAAACGTTTGGTGCCGTACAGGTAATGCAAATGGAAGTTCCTATGAAACTGAATGACCTTACAATGTTTCAGTTGCGAACGAGGATACTGAACATGGCACCACTCTCGAAAGCAACGGAAGAGACAGGACAGGATGACATCAGAGCGACTGTAGCAGACCCAATGCTATTGGCACTCACTACAGGAAGACATCTTGCAGTAGTAGAGATGGGTATCTTGGGAACCGTACTCAGAGACAATCGTCGATAGAGTGTTAGGAGTAAACGTACTACCAGAGAATATATGGAAAAAGTTGGGACAACCTACGTTGTGGCCACCTACATTTCAATTACTCACTGCCGTTCAACACGGGATTAAGCCCTTAGGGACCCTAATGGCACAGTGTGTAACTATCGGCACACAACCATTCCTGTTGGATTTTGTGGTCATATCGGTAAAAAGAAAAGGGTACGATGCCATCCAGTTTCATAGGAACTTCCATTTGCATTACTTGAAATAGTTGCTATATGATCATACGGTGGACTCTCTCTGTCTCTATGTTTGTGTGAAGGCCGTACAGTTTCAGTTAATAGTTGCTGTACCACCATTAAGAGAAAATTGCAACTAACCTAATTGTTTTTTTTCTCTTCTTCAAGCAAAATGACAATGGAAGTGACAGATATGCAATCAGCTGGGAAGAGGGCTTGGAAAAAGAAATTGGAAGAAGATACAACAACAATTGCAACCATGAACAGGAATGTAAAGACTTTGCCATCCGGAGCATGTGTTATAGGAGGCACAAGTACAGGACCAAGCAAATAGAAAGGGAAGCAAACAGCACAGCCGGTTGCAACGGATAATCCTACAGCACAAAATGTTTCATTTGAAGGGTTGAATGGAGTAGAATGCAGGAAGTGGTGGTAGGAGACACCTGATAACCATCCAATGAAGGCCAACATTCGAAAGACACAGGTTGAATGGGTAATACAAATGCCTATATTATGTATTCAAAATTATGAAGGGTTTTTGCATAAAATGATAGAAACGTACGATAGGTTCTCTTAAACCAGTACATTTGCCTATCTTGGATGCACTTGGTAATATCATTCAGACCGATAGACTTCACACGGGTCTTTGGAACACCTGGGCATGCACAAGGGGGAAAGAAGATTGATGACAAATTGAAAAAGTTAAGAGGTGAAGGAAAAACTGAAACAGTTGGTATGTGGGGATTTGACACCAATGGAGCAAGAAGCTCTTAAGGACACGTTGAAGGGTAGAGGATTGAAGAAGTCCAACGTACAGGAAGGGCATTAGTGTTGTCTTATGGATGTAGTGAAAAGTTGCCTCATAGGATCCAATCGCGTTTCAAACATTTTATTCCCACAGGTGGCGATGATGAACAAGATCTTACATGGAAGAGTACGATTGGGCCACACTTTTGGCAGAAAGGATGTACGAATTTATGACATTGCAGCACAAGACGTTCTAAATGCCACATTATGCCATTGGGCTATTCTTGGAGGCAACGATGCGGATGATCCCCAACAACGCATTGGAGGTCAAACCGGGATCACTTGCGCTAGGCGAACCCTCGATCATGCAGTGGAGGCATCTCGATACACTTGGCAGCAAGACCATGGTTGGACAAAACGACCGAGACTAGATGGAGGAAATATTGATAGTGGTTGCGAGGAGACTTCTTCTGAGGAGAGTGAGATCAACGAGGAGGATGAGGAGGTAGAAGTAATTATAGCTACAACATTGAGATTTCCACAACCTCCACTCTCAGCGATGACACACTTGGTTCCAATAGTACACACGACATTTTGGGGTTTGGCCAATTCAGACAGCTAGTGGTGATGACTTCGCCTACAATTGCAATTTAGCTTGTTGTAGAGACACTATCCATTCCAGAGGCATTAGCAGAGGCATATCCTCACCGATGGAGATAGCCGTTTTGGAGGTAACGATGTAGCCTGCTCGAGAGGTTTTGCCAGCTATACTAGAGGCTGGGGCTGAG
This sequence comes from Cupressus sempervirens, assembly GCA_028749045.1. Lineage (NCBI taxonomy): Eukaryota > Viridiplantae > Streptophyta > Pinopsida > Cupressales > Cupressaceae > Cupressus > Cupressus sempervirens. The sequence goes on along the minus strand of CM053785.1, from coordinate 294,849,058 downwards.
GTACTTGTACTTGATGAGGAGATGGACACTTAGGAAGGAGTGATGGAGATACTGACAGGTGAGGGTTTGAGGACGCCAGGTGTTCATTTGGACATAGTGGGTTCAAATGCAGTGGTTATGGTGGTACAACATTGTTAGCATTGTCTGAGGAGCTAGATAGAGAGAGCAGAACTCAAAGGTTAAGCACGTACTTGAGTATGAGGTTTCATTGTACACCAGCACATCGAGCGACATACCTTCACACACCTATGCGAGAAGTGGCTCTCGAGGAAGATCCTTTACAGACACAGGTGGAGGAGTCTCACCTGACACGGATTGATGGATTGCAACATAGCGTTGTTGAGTGGATGACATAAGTAGTAGAGAGAGTTATGCATGCTTAGCAACAACCTCTAGTAGTGCCGAGAACAGTAACAAGAGAGGCATTCTTCGCTGATATAGCAACTCTAACGACTTGGGCTTGCCAAGTAGTGGCCTCAGCAGAGACACAAGCCTTGGACTCAGTAGTAAAGGAGCTGGAGAGTGAGATCCTTCATGAGATTAGGATGTTTGACGACTTTTACAGTTTGTTTTGAGGAGCAAGGATGGCCTAGTGTGGAGATTGCAAAGATGCGCCAAGATTGGGCCACTACGAGAGATCTAGGTATGGAGAGCCGAGTAGAGGCTTTGACTCAGGTGATAGTGGAGATACATAGGGATGTGTATTACACCCTTCAGAGGAGCCAGGCAGACCAGGTAGCAGCAGAGAGGGCTCGAGAGGAGTCGCTACCAAGCTAGTCGCGGAGAGGGCAGTCCGGGAATTCGAGAGGGCAACATTGTTAGCCTGACAGAGTCAGCTACATAAGGTGGCAGCGAAGAAGGAACAATTAGCAGCAGAGGAGTGGGTGGTAGAGGAGAAAGAGAGAGAGAGCTTGGAGAGATTGCTGAAATTATGCAATCAACTTTGGAGCTTCAGATGGTGGCTAAAGTAGAATTGAAAGTATGGAAGGAGCAAGTGTATAAGCTATGAGCAGAGCTGAATGAGCTTAGAGCACGGACGACTACTACACTAGGGACACATCCCTCTTCTTAGTGTCTAAATATTGATGTAAGGGTTGTCTGTAATTGTTGTCTAGACGACTTTATTTTTTGGGGGTGATGATGTTGTCGGTCAATTCTATATTGTAGCTGACAGGTAGAATTGTATTCGAAAGGGCGCATGACGGTTGAGTCACCCCTTTGGGAAAGTATATGTACACCGTCTAGAAGGGACTTTTGGGAGATCATCATAATCATTATTGTAAAAATTGTATTTGGAGTGCATATTGCGTGTATAAATCAAGTATCTGTTCTATGTTATATCTTACTGGTACTACATGCGACAAGTATCCGTTTACCCTATATAGTAAACAACATCATCCTTGAGACCCTTTCGAGAGAATCTCTCCCATACCACTCCATATGTCTTACCATAATCGGGGTGCCCTGTTGTAATAGTATCATGGACGGCATGCAAAATCTGTCCCTTATAACTGTGATTCAAGAACAAGGTAGATTGTCTTTGTAGTAGACAACATCATCAATTACCTTGTATTTATTATCCAGTACCAATCCATCCATGATCTCACAAGCATGCTGATTTTGGAATACTCAACCAAAAGTTGAGCCTTCCAATATGCTGAAATCTCACTCAATGAACATAGGGCAGCAAGTGAAGGTTTTCTAGAAAGTGCATCAACAACAATATTCTTCTTCCCCTTAATAAATTCTATGTCAAAATCATAAGCCTAAATTTTGCTTACCCATTTTTGTTGACATTCATTGAGCTCTTTTTGATCAAGGAAATATTTTAGACTAGTTCTTACCACTAACTTGTTGCCAAGAAGATACTGTCTGATTTTGACTAATACATGCGTAATAACCAACATTCCCTTATCAGAAGTAGAATACAACCTCTCATTATCATGCAGCTTCCTACTCTTGTAGGCGATGGGATGTATGTTCTGCATCAAAACAACCCCTATACCCTTACATGAAGCATCACACTCGAGTACAAAAGGCTGCGAGAAATCAAGGAGTGCTAAAACCAGACATGTGCTCATAACTTCCTTGAGTTTATTAAAGACTCTCTGTGCTTGCTCTGTTGATTTGAAGGCTCCGTTCTTCGTGAGATCTGTCAAGAGTGTTGCTAATTGAGAGAATCTTCTCACGAACCTTTGATAATATGCACATAAACTAAGGAATCCATGTAACTCAGTAATGTTCCTGGGATAGGGCCAATACTGAATTGCCTGGAATTTCTCCTCATGCACCTTCATTCCATTAGTACTGATCACATGGCCCAAATATAAAATCTCACCAAGTCCAGACTCACATTTGGATAGCTTAGCAAATAGAGACCGACTCTCCATGATGCTAAGTACCTCCTCTAGGTGTCTGAGATGATCCTCCCAAGTACAACTATAAATCAAGATATCATCGAAAAACACTAGAACCGATTTCCTCAACTGCTTGTTGAAGATATGGTTCATACAAGATTGGAAAGTGGCTGGTGCATTTGTGAGACCAAAAGGCATCACCAAGAACTCATAATGCCCATAGTGATTGCGAAATGCAGTCTTATGCACGTCCTCATTCCGTACACATATTTGATGATAGCTTGAATGAAGATCAATCTTAGAGAAGTAGATAGCTCCATGAAGCTTATCCAACAACTCATCAATGTATGAAATGAGATATCTATTATTGATCATCTTCTTGTTCAAGGCCCTATAATCTATACATCTGCAGAGTCCTATCCTTCTTCTTAACCAGTACCACAGAAGAAGCAAAATGACTAGAGCTAGGAAGAATGAACCCCATGTCTAACAACTCATGAATGGTCTTCTCAATCTCATCCTTGTATGCTCTAGGATGACGATATGGAGTGGTGATTACTGGCTTTGCTCCATCCTCCATCTCTATTCCATGCTCAAATCCTCTATCAGGAGGTACACCCGAGGGTATAATATCAAACACCCGACCATGCCGATCCATCACTGACTGTATATCAGCATGAAATGCCTTGCCATCCTAAGGTGTAGGTCTCTTGGACTTCACATAATAATGTGTAGCCCAAATCACGTCATCATGTCTAATGATAGTTTCCATCTTGTGAGAAGACACCTCCCTAGGTCCACCATCTGATGTTGCCCTCAAGATAGTCTTCTTCTCTCCAGAATTGAACTCTACTGCATATGGTGGTGGTCAATAATGTACCGTCCTAACCCTGTAACCACTGAATGCCCAAAACCACATCATAATCCTCTAGTGGGAGTACATAGAAATCATTTGTCAAGGTATAATCCCTCATCTGAATGCTAAGCTGAGGAATTCTCCTAATACAGCCCAATATTGCGCCATCTGCAACCTTCACCCCAAAACCAACAAACACCTCATATTGCAAGCCACACCTATCCATTAATTTCTGATCAATAAAATTGTGCGTGGCGCCTGTGTCTACCAAGCTCATAACTCGCTGGCCTCGTAAGTGTTCCTTTCAAATGAAAGTGGTGAAATCTAGGATAATTGGATAGAGTAGCCATAGTCACTTTAACTGACACCAAGGGCTCAGAAGTGTCTAACTCCAACTGCAAATGCTGCTGCTCAATCTCCTTCGGACTATCCTCAGTATTAGTGTCAGGAAACTCCTCATCTCCCATCTGGGATGTCACCTCAATCAAATGAACTTTTCCTTTACCGAGGCAACGGTGTTCAGGCTCCCATGGCTCCTTACAGGAGAAGCATAGCTTCAATTCATTCCTCGTCTCTTGGTTCATCTTGGGAGGTCTAGCGGATGGTCCACCTCTATTTTGTGAGATATTAGCCTTCTCTGTACGCATAAGTCCCTGAATGGCTTCTTATCTGTCTGATAAGAAGTAGGGGTGGTGTCTAGTCTCAATGTCACATCAATGATATCCTTGAGAGTGGCCGGCTTGAAAGCACATACCAATCCCTTAAGCCTATCTTGCAGTCCCTTAATAAACCACATCATGCTCCGCCTCTGAGGCATATCAGGTATGATAATTGCAATACGTTGGAACTCATTAACATACGCCTTTGCATGTCCAGTTTGTCTAAGATGCACCAACTCCCTATAGTAGAGTTTTGTGTCCTTATGGTCAAACCAGGTAATGAGACGCTCAGTGAGCTCTGCATAGGAGTGAACCATGGTGTGATCCTAGGTGACCAATCCATGGTGCCACCAGGCATAGGCAACCCTATCTAAATGCAAGACCGCAAACAGAATAGCATCATGCTCAGGCATGGGCCTCAAAGATAGATATATATATCCAGCTTGTGCACCCAAGCTTGTGCACTCGTACCACTAGTACCATCATATGTAACCAATGTGATCTTCTTAGTAGCTCTATTGAGGTCATTGTTTTGTTGTGGCCTATGGCCTTTGTCTCCTTTGAACTTGGTAGCATCTCTCCGTTGTGCACAATATTGGGGAAGAGGAAAAGCGTCCCTAACCTCTGAAGGTAGGGAGGTAGGGCTTTTCACTCATTTGTGGCGACCATAATTGAACTCTAGAATCCCACCTTGGGTGGCTCAATCGGTGCCAACTGCTCACCCGGTACAAACTACGGAAGTAGGGGTCTAAGCCTAACTGGAGTACAAGGGCATGCCTGTCTGTTGGAATGAAGGGAGCTCCCAATTGATGTGTGGGATCTATGACTATGTTGACTTCCTGCGACTAAAATTGATCTACTCCGCCCCTGTCTCTCATGCTTGCCTCTCTGTCTATCCAACTCCATCCGTTCCAAGGTACCCTATAACCTTTCCAAGGTCTGAACTATTCTGGGCTATGTAGTGATGAGAGTCCGCATCATCTCCCTCTCTTCCTTCTGTGTTTGGTTCTGTTAGGCACCTCTCTATTCCTCTGCCATAATAGTTTTTGGTTCAATTCCAAACCCTTCCTCGAGTTGAGCTCTCCTGTGTGTCTAAAATTTGTTTATCTCAGCTCTACTTGGATGCATAGAAGTGTCAATAAAATTCACAGGTTGGCAAGATCAAGGCTTTGATACCATTGAAAGATTGCCAATACCAGAGGTCTTGGAAATTGCTGTTTCTCTGGGAGACTTTACTCAATTCTGATTTTTTTTGTTTTCTTGCTGGTTTTTCAATTGTTTTTGGATTTTTGAAGATATATGCAAAAATAAAATATAACTAACAAACAACTCTGAACTACATACAATAAACAACATTCATTATTGAAAATACTTGACAATTTGGAAATTCCTCAAACCGTTCTAGGCATAATATTCAGATTTCTGCATTCAAATAGAAAGATTGCCAATGTTGATTGCTGCTGTCCAAATGGAGTTGATGCCAATTGAGAAATGACTTTACAATTGCAAATGATTAAACTTAACAATTTTCAAATCCTTGTATGCACTTTCCAATCAATGATGTGGCCTGATAATGTAGAATGATGCCCAAACACAAACCGATCTGCCTCAAATACAGACGCCTCAGCTTCAAATAATGGCTGCCCGGCTGAAAATGGATTTCCCTCAAATGCAAAGCTGTCTAGGAAGAAATGGATTGCTCCCTTGATCTCACTATTCCCGATATCTTAGAATTCAATCACCCAAGGACTTGTTGAGGTTTGCGCCCCAACAATCCAGACTTGAGGGTTTAGTCCCAAGCCTCAAAATCACTCTCCTAGATCAATTCCAAATATCAGAAGCTTCAAAATGTCAAAAGATCATGAACAATTAGGTCTTCATCTCCTCATAACTCCTCCCAAGTGCAAATCGAACCCTAAATGAGAATTGCACTTTGCACTTTATCATAAAATAACATTTTCCCAAATAAAGGCATCCAAGCTATAGGAAAAACATTACATTATTAAAATGTCATAACTCAAAGCACCAAATAATCTCTGGATAGTGAAAATAGTTTATAATAATTCAAGACCTTTCCAACGAGCTATAACACAAGGGGCTATATTTCCCGTATTACTTTGAAATGGCTATATAAATAGCCTTATTATAAATTATTTAAATGCTAACTTAGGAAATATTTAGATATATTAAAATATTCCCCATTTTGCCTCTGAAACAAACCAACCAAATAAATGTGAAACTGACCATGTCACCTGTTTGTGATTGATACTGAATGAGATGGGTCAACTGTTAGTCCCTTCCCTATAATTTAAGGATGCTTCTAGAAACTAGGGAACACACCTTGTCATCCTGAAACTTAAACCATGGAATGGTCTTGTGGAACCCCACATCTGGAAACTGCCACATCCTCCTTAAATGTACGGATACCCCCTAAAATCAAGGAACTGCACCTAACTGGCTCCCACTTGTCTGTAAAGTCAAGCCCGGTTACTAAATATCCTGTACGAGTCTCTATCCACAACTGCTAGCCTACGGGACCCCCATGATAGGCTAACTCACATAATTCTGCTAGTCAAACTAAAGAGGGGACATGACAGGCTTTCTGTGTTTGGTGGGTTTTCAGTGAGTCTTGTAACTATGCTATGAGGATTCTGTAATGTCCCCTTTTTGGGACATTAGGAATTCCGAAGTTAAACTCATAAAATATCAAATTTGATTAATGAGAGTTTAAAGCAAATTCATAAATGGGTCAATTTGATATTATAAAGGGAGTAAGAATTTGACAAAGATGGAAAAATGCAAAAGATCGGGAGAAGGAAACTGAAGAGTCATTGTTTTGAGCATAAAAAAAGGATTAGAAGTTCATTTTCAGCATGCTTGATTTCAGACTTAGTTTCTGGTTTTTCTTTGGAGAACTTTGGGAAGCTGCTAGCTTTCTTTGGTTGAGGATCTTGAGGACGAAAACCTTCAAGCTATTCTTGGGCGGATTGGACGTAGCCCTGATACATCTTGTGGTGGATTGATATTAGGCTTCACACTTGGGATTAAACATGCATTTTATTTTAATTTCAATCTGACTGTATTTTCTGTTTTAAGATTGGACCTTATATCTGGTTGTTATATTGCTGATGTATAATGCAATAACATAATTTGAGGCATTTTACTGAGAATATACTGGTTATATTGCTCGTTTGCATTGCATCATTTATCTGTTTATGTTCTGAAAATAATTGTGGAAAAATTGGGGAGAATATCCAGGTAGGATATTACAGATTCTAACGTTAATTGAAGGTCTATCATGTTAACTATATGTCTGTTCATATTAGACTTCTTAGAAGAAGATCCAAATGTTAAAAGGCTTAAGATATGGTTCTCTCTAGTCTGCTGCAAATGAAATATTTCTTCAGTTATCATTCTAATGGAATTCATGTGTTTCAACCATATGCACATCTGTGAACTTGCATTGTTCATAATCTTTATCTCCCCACGTAGTCCATGAAATGCTTGGGTGTGGCATTGCCCACTTTTTTCTCTCATCCATTTAATCTTTAAGTTGAACACATGAAATACAATCATGATTTAACTGGAACATTGTCAATTAAAGTTTCTTTACTTTACAATGGTCTTGCAAGGATCAAAACAATTCTCTTATTGCCTATTCATAAAACTCTAGCAATCAAAACTGAGGGCTCTGATATTATAAAGATCGACACTTTTGCAATCAATGTTGATACTTTCTGTTGTACCGGGATCAAAAACCATGCTTTTTAATTGCCCTTTACTGACATTCTTGCTATTGGCATTCTTTGTTCTGTGTATTGATGTAAATCTGGTCCTACAGACTGGAAACTATTGTCCTTTGAGAGCTAGTTTCATGACATACATTCAGATATCTCCAACTAACTAGAGTAATGAGTATATCTGATTATAGATAAAGAAGATGAACATTTTGATTACAGAAATGGAAAGTGCAGACGACAAGAGTCTTCGGTCCAAATCTGAGCCTCTTGACAAAGGTTACCAGTGTATAGCATGTGGATGTTTGCATAACATGCTGCAGTCATGTATGGACTGTAAGAAACAGTGCTCAGATTCTAGCAAAAACCCAATTCTGTTTGCTGACTAATCTGCAAAACCCAGAAGTTAGAAACAAGATAGCAAATGAGATATCAGATATAAATAAAAATGAAGTAAATTGGCACATGCGAACCTCCGTGCGTTTGAATACCTCCAAATACTTGCACAGACACATAAGAGGGAGATTGTTTGGGGCTATTTGGAGATTTGCCTCAGTCAAGTTATTGATATATCTATTTGAGATTTTTGTAGCAAGCAATAGAGAGTTGTGCAAGCTAGACAAAGAGAGAGAAAGAGAGAGCTTTAAAGGCCAAGAGAATGCCAAAGATTTTGTCTGAGGATCCAAGACAGATTGTGGAGATTTTCCTAGATAGCTTGAACGGAGTGGAAGATAGATTTAGAAGAGAGGAGGAAAAAGAGACTGACAAGTTTTTTTGGAAGATTACAAGCCATATGCTATGGGCAAGTGACAAGTGTTGAGATGCCCAGGGCTGACATTTGAATGTTAAGATGTCATTGGATGCATGTGCAACGCGCAGACATTCAAGCCATGTGCTAATGTCTAGATAAATCGCATTAAAAATATTTAGAAACAGGAGAGACACAGTTAATGTGAAAGCGACGCTGAAAGGTAATGACTGAAAAGGACCCTGAGCATTCTGAGAGGGAAAAGGTTGATGAAAGTGCTGAAATCCTACTAAGATGCTAGGGGAATGGACAGTAAAGTGGCTACAAAAGTGTAGGTAAACTTGCAAAGGGGGTATTTCATTTTTGAACAGGTCCAATCAATAGATTTTTCAAATAGTTTGAGCTTCATATTCAAATAATTTTTATTTGTGGTTTAGATTTTATGCATATTTGGATTAGGCTATTTCTGTTCGTCAGAAATCCTAAGAAAACTTTTTGTTCTTATACAGATACAAGGCTTATCAATGATTATGCTGGAGGTGCCTTGGACTATTGTATTTCCTTATTATTAATTTTGCTTATCTGATATTGGAACATGGAAGATAAGAAAGCTTTTCAGACCTTATATAAATATAAGCTTATCAATGATTAAGCTTGACTATTATAAATATAAGCTTTTCAGACCTTAGACTATTATTAGTAGTATATTTCCCTATTCATAATTCTGTTTATCTGATATTGGAATATTGAGGATTTAATGAGAAGTTGTAGCAGTATAGAAAAGTTTTATTGCAGCATGGGTAAGGGAAATACTCTTGTTTTCTATTTCAATTGCAATATATCTGTGACCCATTTTGAAAATGCTGGTGTAGTCATAGGTCGAACAAACCAAAGTAACGAGACTCGGACTTGGCTCGGACTCGGCAAGGGTGACTCGACCTGTGACCCGACTCAGACTCTCTAGTGACTTGGCAATGACTCGGCAAAGTGAAAGAACCCTTGAAAATTTGAGATTCTTTAGGATTTAAAGAACATTCCATGCACCCATTATTGAATAAAGGTTAAAGACACAATAACATCATGAAATAGAAGGTAATTTGATCACATACTTAAACATACATCGATTACAATTCACATAAGTACAAAGGTAAATTGCTAAATACTAAAAGTAGATAGTAGTTGAAGGAAATAGAAAACATAGATATATAAAATCCATGAAACCCATCAAAATGTATATCAAATCTATGAAATCCATCACTTCAATAGTCATCATCAAATGTTCCAATCATATGTTAAGTTAAACAAAAAGTAAGTCATCCTCATCCTCAGCCCCAACCTCAGTATAATCTATAATATGCCTCTTAGTAAGGCGTCTAAGGTAGGTCTTGGATGACTGATTAGCCATAGCGTCAACTTGTGAGGTGCCTCTAGGAACAACTGTAGTCTCTGCTAGTGCCTGTGAGGTGTCACTAGAAACAATTGTAGCTATTTGCTCCTCTACTGCCATGGCCACGGCCTCAGCCTCTTTCTTTGCCTCGTCAACCCACTCTATGTCTTGATCATCAAAGACATGATCAATAGCCTCAATGATCCACTTAGACTCTAGATCAACCTCCTCTAGAGTAATCAGAGAGGTGTCACTATCCAAAATCTCCTTGGTCCTAATTCGTAGGTTGTAATGCACAAAGTCTAGTTCATTCATTTTCTCCACAGACAACTTGTTACGCCTTTTCGAGTGGATGTGCTCGAACATGCTCCAATTGTGCTCACCTCCAAAAGCACTACTTGTCTAGCTCAATATGCGGATGGCGATTTGTTGAAGGTTTTTGGTTGAAGGCTCAAACATTTGCTACCATCTATCTGAATTTTGAAAAAAGGAAAAGGAAAAAATATTAGTCTTATTTCAAACTTTAAAGCTAGAAAGTTAGAAACTAGAAGTATATTTATAATTTGACATTTGTGCATCACTGCATATTATATAAGGCTTAAACTGCAATTTTTACCTGGCTGCAATTTTGTACAACGTTCTTTGCAAATTTGACTTGAAAAAATGGGCACTGTTGCATTATTATAGGCATTCATCTCAAGCAATATATCTATGGCATTAGTGGCCATCTTCGATATCATAGTGTATAGGCCACTAAGAGCCTCCTCATTTGCCTTGAAATCATCATGGAAATGGTATGCCGGATTGAGGTAATAGGCTGCTGCATGGATGGGTTTATGAAGCTGATTTTGCCATCTCCTATCAATTATGTCCCAAAATAGGGCCATAATTGTCCTCAACTCCTACATATTTGGCTCTAATAGCCTCCTTGGCCCTATCCATGTCCTCGAATACGTAGCCCATAGCGGGCTTCTCCCCATCAACAACTCGTAGGGGGGCTACAAGGGGCTTAGTGATCTACAAAACAATTAAACAAAAAAACAATTTAGTGAATGATGATATGATATTTCAATCTATTTATCCCCCCACTGTTAATGACCTTACAGAATAGGCATTTTGTTTGAGTTCTACTTCTACCTGGAAAGTCTATGGTGTAGTTCCAGCACTTATCTTTTTTATTGCCTTTAGAGAGCTTGGGTTTTTTAGCTGGAGGAGCCATTATGAGTAAGGGAAAATGTCAAGGTTGCTGCAATAAGACATTTTAGACCAAAAATTACCATTTAAGCATTGTATTTTGTGAAGATCTAAAGTAAAACAAAACCCTAAACATACAAAAAAAATTTATCCAAAAAACCCATAAGCATAAAGGAAAAAAATCGTCTAAATCCAAAAAATAACTCTTACCTCTATGAAATGAGTTGAGAAGTGTTGAGAAGAGCTCATATAAACTTCTTGATGATCTAAATGCAAGCATATAGTTGCTCTAATGTCACAAATGCAAGCTTTTCTACTCTTCCTTTTGCTGGTTGCAAATCGATGGCACTCTATTCCCCTTTCTTCCTCTCTCTTTCTTTTTTTTTTTCTCACAATAGAGTGTTATACAAGGCCTTATAGGGTTATAAGGGTGAGAAAGACAAATTAAAAAAAAAAAAGAACTCATTTTAAAAATATTTTTTGTTGACCTGAACTAGCCTGCTGTGGCTGATCATGGGAGTCGTGATCCGCAAGTCACATACTTGACTTGCGAGTCAGGCGAGTCACTTGCCCTAACCCACTGAGCTCGAGCAACGGGTCATTTTGACCGGGTGAGCCTTGCTCGACTCGTTGACTCGAGAGACTCGCCCGACTTGTGGTGAGTCTTGTTACTCTGAAACAAACAACTATTAACCACACAACTAATACTAGTATATGCACATTGAATGTAAGTCATAATAAAGCACACAAACATGCTTCAACTTGTTTGTCTTAAAAAAAAATTGAAGAGGTAAAATAAAACTAAGTCACATGATTCGTCGAATTTCATCAATGAGATTCAGATTTTAATGAATTTTTACTCTTTCCGAACTTCATCCGAATTTTATGATATTTAATATAATACTATTGTTTAATATAACAGTATTTTATTTTAAACTGATATTGAGTTATTTAGTTAAATTATTTAGCAATGTTTTACTATTTTGACAATTTTGTGGATATATTACTAATATTTAAAATTACATAAATATATATAACTAAATTTTAATGTTGATTTTTTTTGCCAAAATTTTTACCCTTGTCGAATTTTATGTTTGACAAACTCAAATTCGAATTCAAACCTTGTGACTTAGCAATAAAATATACAAAAAACCTTCAATTTGTTTTCTCATAGAGAAATTACAAGACAATTTATTAACAAAATATGCTCCATATTTCTATTCAGGCTCAATTAAATTATGTTAAAATTAGTCAGCATAGGCCATGTTTGAATGCATTCACAATCTAATTTTATCCCTGAACTTTCTATGCTAGCCTGGGTTCTTCTTCTTTCCAGGTCAATCTCTCTAACTAGCTATCCTTTTTGTATTAAACCACCCCTTGTTGTCCATGTTCTTTTATTTGCACGTATCGAATCCATGCATGAATGGAGTTCAGATCGCTGAGTCCAAGGGGCAGAACAAATTGATGCCTTTCCTTACTTTTGTAAGCTTCATCAACTTGTGGTCAACCGTAGTAAAACTAAGACCATAGTTTACAACTTCTCCAAATGTCTTCATTCTTCTTTTATAAGGGGGCCCCTGCAGATTGAATCTACTTATACAAACTTGGGTTCCAATTCTTCAATCCTTCTTTAGCATGAAGTCTGCTTCACATCCATGTCTTTGTATCTTGGAACATCAGTTTAAATCTCATTGTTTGGGACTCTATTTAGAGCGTCTAGACTCTCATACTACAATGCATTATTAGATGCAAGCAACCTGCTTCCCATGGCATTGTCCAAGAAACCTGTTCCTCAGCTGAGTTTGCTACCAAATCACTATTATTGGAGACTATCATTTGGGTTACTTTCTACATGCGTAGACACAGACACAGGAGATTTTACTTATGATTGTGACAGATATTTGTACTTTGCTCTACATTCTTTTGAGAGAATTGCTCTTTTGAGCTCGGTTTCGTGCCATCATTGGTGTCACTTTGAAAGTAGCTCATTTGTTCTATTGGCATCTTTGTCGATAGGCTTCTTTGCCCTTGGTTGCTTGTGCGTCTAGTATTGACTCTTTCATTCTCCCCGATGTCAACTTTGAGGCAAACATTTTCTATCTCTTTTTTCCAAATTTGTCTGTCTTTTTTCACAGGACACAAGAATTAATAAAGCGATCATACTCTGGAATTGTCAAATCTTTGTTTTGTTCAATAGCAATGGTGTCATGGTTCTATCGTGGTGTTCAGAGGCATTAACACCTTTTTCACAATTTTATTAATGGTTTCTCCTACAGTAGCCATCTTGTTGGCCACATTCTACTTACATGATAATCTCTAATGTTTTTGGCTTCTTGCATCCTCAGTTTCTCAATTTGTCATTTCAAAGTCTGCAACTTGATCCCTTTGATTTGTTGACTACCTTGGTAAGCATTTTGTAGAGTCAGACATCATTTGTTGTCTTTGTACCTGTAATTCTTGAAAACAGGCTCTCATCTAGAGCTGTTTGAATATGAAACAAAGCTTGTCAGTTTTTTTCCTTAGCTTGTCTGTCATTGGTTGGAATAATGGTCTGATCAGCTGGCTCTTCATACCCAGTTTTTACAATCTCTGTTAAGTCTTTCACTAACAAAAGAGTCATTGTTTTGGTGCCCTAATAATCGTAATCATTTCTGCTAAATTCTGGAAGGGGAAGAGAGTTATAGTTTACCACAGCCAATTTTTGAAGAGTTATGAAACCAAAATGTACAACTCAAAGGACCTAGACAACCAAAAGTTCAGATTTCGAACAGAGATATTGATTCTACGGCTACCTCACTGGTTCAGCCAACTGAAAATAATTTAAATAAAAGGTAGCAGCCTAAAAATACTACTTACAGCAGTTATTATTCAGCAAAATAGATTACTTATAAGAGACTCAAAATAGAACTGAAAATACAAAACAACAGATTTGCAGTTGAGAGGTTTGCAGAAAATAGAATCAAAATGAAATAAATTTGTATTGACTTGTTCCAAAACTATAATGAGGCAAGTGTTTATAGAGTCTTATAACTTCAAAATAACAGATAAACAAAACCTATAACTGTAACACTTATCATGCATTTGGTATGCACCACTTACCAACTGGGTTGTGTACTAATGTAGCAGATCACACCCTTTAAAATAGCTGTTAAATTTTTGAAAAATGAGTTAAAATTAGCAAGGAGTCAATGAGAAACAAGAGAAACTATATATATACCCCAAACCAGGGACTCATTTATAACTTATAAAGCCTTAATTAGTCTCTAAACAAAACATATAACTCTGAATACTTATCAGCGCATTTGGTATGCAACACTTACAAACTGGATTGTGTACTAAACTAGCAGATCCCACCTTTTGAAATAGCTGTTTAATTTCTGAAAAAAGGAGTTAAAACCAGTAATAATTTATTAGAAATAAGAAGAACTATATTTACACAAAAACAGAGACACATTTATAAGTATAAAGCCTTACAATAGTCTCTACAAATAGTGATCGATACTGAATAAAATATTCTAAATATAGCTGAAAAATGACGCACTGAATATGGGCACAAACTTTTCTAAATTTAGCTGTCCAAAAATAGTTCTTAGACTGCTTGAATGGGTTGACGAGGACTAGATTAGAATCTAAGCTATCAGGTTTCCACAAGCCATCTGAATATGCGACGTTATTTCTGGAATCGATTGTGTAATATTATTTCCACAAATAATCTTGCATAGATTAGAATCTACTATCTTTAGCTGCACCCAAAGCTGACTGTGAATTGAACAGTGGATATCATTTATGCAACAGTAACAAAAGCAGCTTTTATGAAAAGGATTTTGATGCATTTGAATAAATAATACTTGAAAGATGTACATAAAGAGTCTATTAATTCTTGAATGTCAGGCTACTTTTATGTACTTGCATTAACAATTTAGTGTCATGTTGGTTGGACAGTTTTTGTGGTGATTTCACAAATACTTTAATTACTGTAGAATATATTTTTTCTTGAGGAATGGCTTGTGCATCATCTTTCCAAGTCCTGTTTGATTGCTGCAGTTCAGACCATCTTAATGGTTTCCTACCTTGTAGCTTTTGAAAATGGACTGTATTAATTTTTCTTTTTCTTTTTATTTTTATTTGCACAGGTACAAAATGCTTGTTTATCTGAAGTATTGCTTTTTAGGCTTGGCGTTTCCTCCCGGTATGTTAAGTATTTGATGATATATATTTCAGCCCCAGTTGTAACTCGTTTATAGGTTATTTGATGGTGCATTTCTTATCTTGAGTGAAAATTTTAATTAGAATTATCTGCCTGTTTAGCTGTTTATAGAAATTCTAAGCTCTTTATGTATGCCAGACAGTATTTCTGTAATTGGAAATAATTATAATGTGTTCATTGTATCAGATAAACATAGCTTGTGTATCTTGGCTGTAGAAATAAGTGCTATTATCATTTTTGCAAATTTTACAACCTACATCAAACATAGATACTGATTAATGCAGCTCATTAAGAATTTTCTAGATTTGTATATTGTTAAAATAGACATTCAGTCTTATGATTGAGGCATAGGGCCATTTTGCAGTTGTATGAATCCAATTTAATTTGAATCAAAAAATATTATTGGAGATAAAACCTTTGTATAATGGTTGTAACAGGCTTGTGGCTTGTTGTGAATCTGTTCTGGTATCTTTTCGAGCTGAAATCCTTTATCATGATACAAATTAGTTTCTGACGGTATCTGCTAAATAGTCAATCTAAGGAATATGGTTGCTTCATATATGGGAATTGGATTTTTCAAAACACATCTATGAGCTTATTTGTATTTAGAAGATTAGAGTTACACATAGACATGTTCCCCACTTTCCCCTTTTCCTTGTTCCCATCAATGCTTTTGGTCCATGGAGATGGTATGTAATGCCCCGAGCTTTCACCTAACACATTAGCAGCTAAAGGAACGAATGAACAATAATTCTCTAATACAACTGTAAAACAAATGCGGAGGGATGGCTTGTGAAGTAGAGGATGATTTCCTCCCTTATGCCTGCCTCGCCAAGTATGAACTGCCCCTCTCTCTGTTCAATAATGCCGATAGGGGATGGAAATAGGTAGAAAAGAAGGGCTACGTTGCAATGCACACTTCTGCTTTCAAGATATTGTATTGCAATATAGTAACATTCATGGAATGCAATGTCAATACATAATGTATCATTGACATTCATAAAACATGTTGTCAATACAAAATGTATCACTGACACTTAAGAATGCCATGTCAATATATAATGTATCATTGTGCAAAAGGAAGTCTTGTCATTGTCCTGTGACAACCTTAGTGCAACAACCATATGAGAGGATGAAGTTAACTCTAAAAGAGGTGGTCAGGTACTAGACCATGATCCCATCTTGTGCAAATACAAGTTACTAAATGAGAAAGGTACTTCGTGTTCTTTGTAATTTATTTGTTTAGGCTCAATGTATTATATAATCCCTGCATGTAATTTTATTGGTCGTTATTTGTCTCCTCTTCCAATGTGATCTAATTCCATGCCCCTCGTGCCAAGTCTGCGATAGTTATTAAGTACTTGTATTGACCCCACCAAACGGTGTGACCCCCATGACACATCTCTTGGTGGCGTTAATGGTTGTCTAATAAAACCACATCTGAGATCGAGTTCTTAGTCGGTGTTCCTTTGGTTACAAATACTATTATTTTTTACTAAGTATGGATAATGTTTAATAATGCTGTTAATATTGAATATTGCTTGTTCGTCATTAATAGTATTCAAGTCATAACTTAAGATTGAAAATATTGAATAACATTAATATTGAAAATATATTGTTCTTATTAATATTATTCAAGTCATAATAATGTACATTTCATTGGTGAATTCACAACTTAATCAAGGTTAGTAATTCCAATCTAGAGATGTCCTTAATGTTGGGGTTAGAAGTGAGGTAGCTTTGCACTTAGAATATTATAATTAAGCTTATTATGTTTGGTTCTAATATTCCTTTGGCAGGAATTTGCTGTCCCGAGAAAAAGCTAGTAGTGGGGACATTATATTGATATTAGAGCATTATCCTTCCATCTTATGAGTTCTTGTGCCTCACACAAACCTACCAACACATTAGAGAACTATGGCAAAACAACTAGCCAAGAGTTGAAAAGCTTCATGGAACAAACCAACAAAAGGTTTGAACAAAGCAACGAAATGTTTAAGAACTCCAACAAAATATTACGCAAATCCATACAATAATTAAGCAACAACAATCATAATAAAGGGCCAATTCCAAATTTAGGGAGGAACGCTCACTCTAATCATGTGGAAAATGAACATCACAAGATTCATTTCCCCAAGATACATTCTCTTCATTCATTCCAAGTGAGGAACTTGTAATAGAAGCAGAGGAACCCATCAGCAAATAGTGTGGAAGAAATTGCACAAATGCACTCAAGGTTGGATCCCAATTTTCGATAGCTTATTTCCTTTAAAGAATATTATGAAACCAAACCATGACAAATAAGAATAAAAAAAAAAAAATCATGTTGACAAGGACCTTAACAAGAAAGTAAGTAAAGTGTCACTACATCGCTTTCACGAGTCAGGAGAGGAAATCGTTCAATCATGGGTCCAAAAGATACATGTCTATCCCTCAACCCTATGACCAAGGAAGGTGCCATTAAGTTTTCCCTACTCCAGCCCACAAGTTGTGGAAGCATGGTCTTACTTGTTTAGGTAAGAAAAAATTACGACCTATAGACGTATAGCAAATTTACTAAGACTAATGAGTAGGTTTGACCAAAAAGATCCCAAACGGTACTTCCAAGAGCTAACCTACCTCAAACAATAAGGAACAATAGAGGTGGCAAAATAACTAGCCAAAGAGTTGAGAAGCTTCATGGAACAAACCAATGAAAGGTTTGAAAGAAGCAACAAAAAATTCGAGAACTCCAACAAAATATCACTTGAAACCATTCAAAAATTCAGCAACAACAATCATAATAAAAGGCCCAATCCAAATTGAGGGAGGGATACTCACTCTAATCATGCGGAAAATGAACCCTCATCACAAGATTCATTTCCTAGAGATACTTTTCTTTCATTCCAAGCAAGGCATTTGTAATAGGAGCAGAGGAACCAATCACAAATAGTGTGGAAGGAATTGCACAAATGTATGCAAGGATGGATCACAATATTTGATAGCTTATTTCCTTTAAAGAATATTATGAAACCAAAATCATGGAAAACAAGAGTAAGAAGAAAAATCATGTTGACAAGGACCTTAATAACAAAGTAAGTAAAGTGTCACTACCTTGCTTGGATGGGTCAAGAGAGGAAATTGCTTAATCACAGGTCCAAAATTTAGATACATATGTATCCCTCAACCCTATGACCTTGGAAGGTGCCATTAAGTTTGCCCTACTCCACTTAAGATGGTCAGCCCACAAGTTATGGTATCATGGTCTCACTTCTCTAGGCCACATAAAAATTACCACCTATAGCGAATTTATTCAAAGACTAATTAGTAGATTCAGCCAAAAAGATCTTGAATGGTACTTCCAAGAGCTAACCCATCTCAAACAAATAGGAGTAGTAGAGGAATTTGCCAACCAATCTCAAGACCTATCTATAATGTTTATAAATCTATCCCAAGGGCAACTCACTTATATGTTTGTAGAGGGACTTAAAGAATCCGATAAAGCCCTTGTAAAATCCCTTGAACCCTAGAACTTGGAGGAAGCTATTAGGTAGGGCAAAAAGGTTGAGTCTAATATGCCCAAGCACAGATCCAAAAATTCTTCATCTAAGATATCCTATTGAAAGAACAAATCTAGGAGAGATCACACTAGAAAACCCTGTTTTGCATGCAAACAACTGTGGAGCTAAGAACATCGATGCCAAAAGAGAGGAGTTATACCAGAAGAACCTATGCTATAAATGTATGGAACGTCGGAGGTGGGGCCATCAATGTAAGAGAGGGCAAATGAACAATATGGAAGAAACTTGCGAAAAAGATACCTCAAGAAAAAAAAAAGTAAGGACTAGGAAACAAGAATATGAATTATTAGTTGTCATTACCCAGGAGAATGAAACTAAAACCTTTTGCTTTAAGGGAGCACTTAAGAGGGTAGAAAATAATTGCCTTGGTGGGTACAATAGCTACAAACAACTTCATTGGAAACACATGGTAGCAGAAATAAAACTAAAAACTCAATAATTTAAGGTTCGAAGGTAGCCTTTGGAAATGGGTCCATAGATCACTGTACAAAAATAATACCCCTATTAAAGGTCAACTTAGGGGATCACACAATAAAGAGAAATTTAATGTGGTGGATATTGAAAATGATTTTATCCTAGTAATGCCATAGATAAATTCCTTAGGGCGATTCACAATGGGTAGCTCTAGTTTAGAAATATGTTTTAGACATGAAGGACAAGAATTTACACTTAAAGGATTGCCCAACAGTTCCCCGAAGGTGGTCTCTCGTAAAAAAATAGCAAAAATACTCAGTCATGACCAAGGAGAATAGATTGCATAGTGTACGATACTGGAAAAATCAAATACATGAGGACATACTATCCATGTAGATATCTAACCTATATTGAAATGATACAAAAGAGTTTTTGAGGAGATTCCCTGAGGACTTGCCCCCCAACAGAGGATTCAAACATTCTCTAGAGTTAGAAGAAGGGGCAAAACTAGTGATAATCACTCTATATTGATACCCCCCAAAATTGAAGAAGAGAGAGAATAAACAATCAAAGAGTAATTAGAAATGATGCATTTCTAACCCAATAGTAGTCCATTTTTATCTTCAATAGTATGGGTCAAAGTGAAAGATGGCATGATGAGAATGTGTAATGACTACAAAGCCTTGAATAAGAAGACTATAAAATATAGGTATCCTATTTCGAGGATTGATGAACTAATGGATGAATTACGTAGAGTATGCTACTTTTCAAAAATTATCTATGATCTCAATACCATCAAATAAGAATGAGGGAAGAAGATATACCCAAAATTGCCTTTAGTTGCCACTACAAACATTTTGAGTTCTCGATCCTCCCATTTGGTCCCACCAATGCATCGACAACTTTCCAATCTCTTATGGACCACATTTTTTGGCATTAGTTGAGGAAATTTATACTCATATTCTTTGATGATATACTCATCTACAATAAAACATGGGAAGAACATCTTTGACATATTGAAGAACTTTTGAAAATTTTGGAAATGGAATCACTATATGCCAAAATATTGAAATATGAATTTGGGCTAGAGGAGATTATATACCTAGGACACAAAATGAGTGCTAAGGGCTCGTTTGGTTGCAAGAATTGCCGAATGCGGCATTCATCTATGCTGGAATAAGCTCTCTTCTGGTATTCACGCATTCTTAAAATAAGTTTTGGAATATCATTTGGACCTATTTGGTTGACCTAGAATAACATTTTCAAAAAATTTAAATGTTGAATATAAGTATAAATTTGAGGATAAGATCAAAACTAAAATCATTTTATTTTTAAATATATTAAAGAAAAAAATACAAATAAGTCGATGTCATTAATATGATATTTAAATGATCTTTCAACATAGTTTTAATTATAAGACTAAATAGAAGATTTATTTGTAAAGATAATTTTATGAAAGTTTATAAACGATATCAAGTTTGATATTAGTCTTTTTTTGTGATTTTAAAATAAATAACATATTAAACTTTAAATAATGTTGACCTAGTTTATATCTTATGCTGAACGGAGGAAATAGTCCAAAAATGCATTCGAGCGGCAAAATGCAATTGAGTGACAAAGTCACAAACTCGACAACGCATCAAATTGGGTTTATTAAAAAATGGAATAAGAATAAGCTATTCTTATTCCACATTTTTTAAGGAATATCACTATGCTCATTTCAAGGTCAAATTAGGGTAGATGAATTCTAAATCAAATTTTGTATTTTGCAAACAAACGTCAAATTGGTGAATGTAGGTATTTAGATTTTCCTATTCCTGCCCATTTCTTGCAACCAAACGGGGCCTAATAAAGGTGTAAGTGTGGATGAAGAAAAACTTAAAGCCATCAAAGAGTTGCCAAGACCTAAAACTCTAACCCAAGTCAGGGGGTTTGTTGGCTTATGTAGCTACTGTCAACGTTTTGTAAAGGCTTTTTAAAAATTGCAGCCCCTCTCACAAATCTGACAAAGAAGCGAGCTTTTACATGGAATGATGTAACTCTTAGTTATCGATTCATGAAACGAGTCCGATTTAGGCACGTGAATCGGATCTGTGGATTCATGATTTTTTTTTTCCCCAATAGTTCTAAAACTAAATCATTTCAAAGTATGAATCAATGATTCTAAATCATTCTATAGTATGAATCTATGAATCAAATCCATAATGATTATAAGAAAATAATCAAAAATTAAAAAATAAAATTTCAAAAAAATAAAAAATCTAGATGAATCTAGCCACGGATCGGGATCCAGATTGAATCCAGAGCTAGCCTCTAGGGCACGAATCTGGTAACTAAGGTAACTATATAGACTTTTGAGAAATTCAAAGAAACCATGTACTCTTGCCCAATTCGAGCTATTCCAGATTTCACTGAGCTATTTGAATTGTAATGTGATGCATCTGGAGAAGTAATTTGCCCAAGCACTTACACC
Source organism: Cupressus sempervirens (assembly GCA_028749045.1). Classification (NCBI taxonomy): domain Eukaryota; kingdom Viridiplantae; phylum Streptophyta; class Pinopsida; order Cupressales; family Cupressaceae; genus Cupressus; species Cupressus sempervirens. The sequence continues at coordinate 294,827,463 of CM053785.1, read as the reverse complement.
CAAGCACTTGAAACACATAAAAAATAAATCAATGTTACTACAAGTTGCAGCAGTCACCAACTTATACAATTGCACCTCTGATCAAAGCAAGCATATATATACCTACAGTTTGACAGCCCTGATCTCTTGTATAAATCTGCAAGGAGAATTCACATCAGTAAGAAGATTCAAAAAGAGATTCCAGTCATCATATCAAAGTAAATAAAAAATAAAATTCTATCAATGATCAGATCCTTATTCCTTAACATGGTATCTGAGTCTCGTTGAAGAAAAAAAATCAAGATCAGATAAATTAAACAAGAAATCTAATCACCATCAAAAGAAATTCAAATAAGCAAAAATGGTGAGCGAAATTTGATTCAAAGATGGACTTGAAGGAGCCACAAATATTGTCTCTTGGAAACTCAGAGTAGTGATTGGAAAGAGAACAAGAATTAGGCTCATTTGCGGAAAAAGGCTGTACCTATACCAACTGATGGTAATGAGATACTTCAATGCACAAAGAACAACAACAAAACCGTGAAAATTCTAGTAGATGTAGTAAAGGATCATATATTTCCAGTTATATTGAAGTTAGATACTGCATATAACATGTTTACCTTCTTAGAAAACACGTATGAGATAAATTATACAATTAGAGCTCTCACCTTGAAACAACTGCATCTTGTCAAAATGAACAAGGGTGAATCTATTACATCATATTTCATAATAATAACTGAGTTGAGGGACCAACTATCCACCATTGACCATATAATTGACAACAAGGAATTAACAATGCTGGCTCTCAACGAACTGCCCACATCCTAGGAATCATTCATACAAGGATTAAGTGCATGATCCAAAATCCCAAAATTCTACTGATTAAAGACTGACTGTATTCAAGAGGAATCAAGACTAATCACCAGAGGGATTGGAATAATTAATTCTAGTGGAGAGATCCAAGTGTTGAATAGAAATTCTCACAAGAAAGGGAAGAAAGAAAACTTTAAATGGAAGCAGGGAAAGGACACCAACAAAAATCACCCATTCAAAAGAAGAAAAGAAATGTCTAAGATACAGTGCTATAGATGTGCAAGTATGGACACCTTGCTGTAAAGTGCCCAAAAAGACTCAAGAATCAAGCCTCACTGGCAGAATTCAAGGATACAGAGAGAATGATATTCTTTTCAGCCATATCAAGTGAATTAATGATTAGAAACAATACTTGGGTCATTGACATTGGAGCATCTTGTCATATAATAGGATTCAAAGAACAACTAGATAGTTTTGAAAGAAATTCAAATGAAGAAGTTACCATTGGAGATAACTTAACCTATCCTATGGAAGGAATTAGGACTTGTACAATTCAACTAAAATCTGGGGTTTCTCTTCAATTAATAGGAGTGTTGTTCGACCAGGTATCAAAAGAAATCTAGTTTCTATCTCAGCCCTTGAAGACAAAGGGCATCAAATCACCTTCTTGGATGGAAAAGTTCTAACCTAGCCCAAGAACTCAAACACAAAGAACGCGTATACAATAGGGGTTCGTGATGAATGTTTATACAAAGTTTGCAATATTCAAAACCAACCTTAGCTTATGATGTTTCCACTACAAATGAAATATGGCATAGAAGGTTATGGCATCTACACTTCCGTGCCCTACCTTCTATTGAGAAACTTGTTACAATACTACCTAAATTAAACCCAAAACATAATCAGATATGTCAGGGTTGTGCCTTAGTTAAAAACTCCAAGGGGATACTTCATGTAGTGATCACAAATCCAAAATGTACTTGAACTTATTCGCATTAATTTATGTGGGCCAATGACAATACCCTCCTTTGGGGGATTTTTCTACTACATTATTTTTGTTGATGACTACTCTAGGAAAACATTGAGTTATTTCCTAAAACTTATAGAATCTAATGAAGTACTATCAAAATTTAACGCCTCGGTAAAAAACATGACTAGGAAAAGAATTAAAACTCCAAGGGCCCATTCGACTGGTGGAATTAGAAAATGCAACATTTGTCTAATATTGGAATTTGTTAGATGCTGGTTTTGTTAATCTGGAATTTGGTTTTTGGATTGGACCCGTTTGGTTCACTTGGAATTTGATGGGGAAGATGTTTTTTTCCTATGTTTGGTTATACAAAATTGGAACTGGAATAAGATTAACTTTATAATTTTATAATTTGTTTTGAAGTATTTATTTGTTTATTAATTTTTTTCATGTTTACATTTTATTGAGCGAGGTTAATTCCTCAAGGATTTAAATTTTTTAAACTTTTAAATTTATTATAGACAAAATCATAAACAAGTTATACACAACAAAATATTCATGACATTACTAGAATTTCTCCATCATTTCTAAACAAAATCATAAAAAATTCAGTTCCTATGATCATAAACAAGTTATAAACACAAAATAGTCATGTCATCACAAGAATTTGTTCACCATTTCTATACAAAATCATAAAAAATTTACAATGTCAAAGAGTTTTTCCGTCTTTTAACTACATTTACTCATATGGTCCCAACAAATTGATGCAATTATAACAATTACAACACAAAGAACACATCATAGCAATCTTGGCGGTAGTAACAACCTCTTGAGCCTTGCACAACTTGCACTTGTTTCTTTCATTTGCTATAGATGTAGATGCGGTAGATTTAGGTGGGTCATCATCGACACACCGAAAGAATCCACATCCATTGTCACCCTAAAATACCAAATCTACATTAGTGTTTGCTAGGATAATTAGTTCTTACGTTAAATGTAAACATAAAAAATATTTCCATTAACAACCTTTCTTTTATTTGAGAATCACAAAAATTTATGCCCAGTATTATTTGCTGTGTGAGGTCTTTAGTAATAAAAGGCGAACACCACACTCACACATTGGCAAACTATCCAAAGCTATCGGCCCTATATAAATAATGAACAAATTTAACCTGATCAAATTTAAAAGCACAAATAAATAGTTTATATCAGTAGCTTGATATAACTATCTGGTAGAGGTTTATATATAAGGATGAAGCCATCTCAGGTAACTATAATGTTTTGTTGATTGAAGGCTTGTTGCTTACAAACTAGGTAACTTAGAATGACTTTAATCTATAGTACAAGAAGAGAAGACAAATAACAATATGTTTAACAATACATAATGTCAATAAAATTGACTTAAAGCTTTCAAACTCTTATTAACAAGTAATCTAAATAAAAACTAATTTTAAAAAACATTCTTCTATAACTAATTATATAATACTCAAATATATTTAAGCTTCATCTTTAATTTGACATGCCCCTTAAACTTCTTATAAGTACAAATACTATTGTGGGTATATAGAGTTGCAATCATGTCGTGAGGCAGTCTTCCTGATAAAGGAATTGAAGATTGATTACTAATCTTTATACCATTTAAAGAAGCTATAAATGTCATGTATGTGATAGTTTTTCTCGTTATCTACTATTGCAGAGTATATAGGTATGGAAGAAGAACATCATGGATTCCCACAATCTTATTTGCATGAGGCAAAGGCTTAAAAAAAAGCCTTAGACAACCTGCTTGTGTTTGTGTATAAAGAACAAAAATTCGAGGATGATAAAGGAAAAATGGTGCTATGAATTTGAGCAAAACGGGGAAGGAAGATGTTACATCCCAAAATTTTGCCTAATTTAAAATAATCTCACAGCCGTTGAGAATTCTTGTGAAGTCAGCTGACCAGTAAAGTTGTCAAAATACTTCATCATGTGAAATGGAATTATGGTTGTTTGTTATTTTTTCATGAGACATATTAGCTAATCGTTATGCTTGAAATTGAAAGTGATTATTTGATATTTTGAAAAATTATGGAAATTGAAAATGATTGTGATATTTTGAAATTTATTTGATATTTCAAAAATTATGGAAATATGTTATTACTCTGGGATCTTTCCTTTTGTAGGAGTGCGACAAAGGGGGTAAGTATCGCTAAAATGAGAGTTAGGAATGTGGTACCAAATCCATAGACAAATTATCGGGTATGAAATTTAACTACCTTGACTAGGGATGAAAATGGCTAGACAAGTAAGAATGTACAAAGGACGACCATAAGCTAACCAATTGAAATTATATCATTAAACTATATAAAGTAAAAATTACCTTCACAATGTGGTTGATCTCAGAATATCTTGCAATTTCTATCATGTCTTAATATAATAATACTCTAGCTGTACTCATACTTGTGTGGGTATAAAATATGTATGTATATACACACACACACACAGAGACATGTATGTGTAATCTCTAACAAAACGTATACATATATACATACATATACATACATACACACATACACACACATGTATATGTATGTGTGTATATATATAGATAGTATGTGTAGCCTTATATATATATATATAGAGGCGGTATTGTTATATTCATGTATGAGTATGAAACATTATTATTGCTATCCTTGTTATTTTGGACCTTGGCAGTAGCTTTATTATTTTGCCTTAAGCGGATACCTTTCATACTTCTTCCTTTTTCCATTGGGCCTTATAATTGTGGAATGATTCTTTTTAATTATTTTGAATCTATGGCCTTGCTAAACTCCTTGCCACCTCAGACTTCTTGCGTAACTGAGCATGCATTCATTGCCCTCATGATGGGAATTCATTCTTATTTACCTCACATTTCGAATCTGTAGTTCCATCGTTTTTGCACTCTTACCATGAATCCTCTATTCTTCCATAGATACTGTTTTTAATCCAAAGCTAGTGTTATTCATTTCCATCTACTGCACTAAGTGAGCCCGATTTATTGGCTAGACTACCAGTGTCCATCTACAGCATGAAGCCATTGCTATTATTCTTGTACGGGAGTGCCAACCATTTTCAGCCTTGACTGATTTCAGACAGTGCTAGAGTGGAGCTTTATGATTTTCAGGTCACGATTTATACTTTGTTTATCTTTGTGCTCATTCAAACTTCTAACAATAGATTTATTTGAATGGTCTATATAAAGAAGGCATCAATATCTTTATTTATCCAGAATTTGGAATGATTCACAACTTGTGTATATCTTCTTTTACTTGTCCTCTGTGTTGATATAAGAAAGTGCCATCATGTTGATGCAAAGGATATTTTCATAAACACATTTTCGAGTATGATTGTGCATTTTTAATTAATCTCTGCCAAAGAGTGCCAACCCATACAGGGGTATTGTCAATATGCCTCTTAGATGAGTGCAATACCTGTATGATATTGGAAACAATTTGGGAAGAATTATATTTCTCATCTGTAATGCTATAGGCCAGATTTGGGCATAAGGAGATGTTGGTATTTATATTCATCCACGAGGACCAACATGGTCGAGATGAAGGGTGAGAATGGAAATATCCCTGCATGAAAAAGTAAACATAAATCGGTAACAATAATCATATCTAAATAATTAAGTATGGTAATGGTAGTCCATTGTATAATTCTTGTTGACAAGTCAAGCAATGGGTGATTGGGCTTATATATTGCCCACTTAAATCCTTGGCCTTATATTTCTCATCTATAATGTCATAGGCTAGATTTGGGCATAATGAGATGGCGGTATTTATATTCATCTAGGAGGACCAACATGGTCGAGATGAAGGGTGAGAATGGAAATACCTCTGCGTGTAAAAGTAAACATATATCAGTGACAATAATCATATCTAAATAACTAAGTCGAGCAATGGGTGATTAGGCTTATATATTGTCCATTTAAATCCTTGGCCAAGGTAGGTTAGTGCCATGATTGCTGCTGTGATCACTAGAGGTCAGAGTGCTAGTAGTTAGAAGATAGGCTGTTGGAAGGTGTTCACAACCTTGTTAGTTGACTAGCGGATACTAACACTAAGATGCTTAGTGGTAGGACAATGGTGTCCCAAGTCTAATCCCAAGGTAGGGAAGGCCTTTCTCGTTAGAGGTTGTGTGGGGATACTTAAGGGTCTGTGGTTGGGAGGTTAAGCCCATGGCAATTCTTCTCCTCTCTTCTAGATGCCACGGCTTGCACAACACAGGGACATTATCTGCATTTTCTTGGGTACCTATTTCATGTTTCTGCATTTTATTTGATATATTTAATCATGTATTTATATTCAATTATTTCTATATATTAGATATCAGGATTCAATTACATTGATTAACCATGAGATGGAAATGCAATAGATGTGGTAGTTTTAACTGTATTTCATGTGAACCTAGATTAGGAATGTTAGTTTATTTTTTTCAGTTAAATGAATTGTAAGTTATAGTTAAGTTTGTAAATCCCCTTCTAGTGAATGTGTAGAGTGCCTAATATAACTGTAACTTCCTTCTTTCAGTTATGATTATAATGGCTTTACATTTAATTAATGGTCTAATTGGCTGCTGGAATATAGCATGTTACATAGGAAGATTGCCAAAATGCAATCACAAGGTTCATGTAAATTGCATTGACATGTGGTTTTATTTGCAATTCAATTCTATCATAAAATGCAGCTCTATATTCCCTTCTTTTATGTTTAAATGATGTCACCCATCTTCACTGTATTCATAAAATAATTTAGTGCACATACAATAGGTATATGCTAAAATGAATGGAGTAGAACTCATGAACATTCAAAGTCATTTGGGTGTTTTTTAACATATATATAACTATATACACAACTAGACACAAAAAGAAGATAAGATAAGATAAGATAAGATAATGATATTAATGTCCAACAAAAGACTAACAAAAGGTCTATGGGACTGCAGGATTACAACAATGAGACTGTCAACAGCAGGAGCAAACAAAGGTGTTCAAAAAATAAATACAAACAATAACAAGAGAAAGCAAATAGAGAACTAGAGAGAAGGCGAAGAGAGAGACTAGGAGTCCATTCTAGGCTAAAAGAAATCAGTAACTGAATGATAAGCATGCCAAAGAGTAAAGGCCCTGCTCTGTCCGTGACCACTTGTAGATGAGTTTTGCTGGTGCAAATATCCGGTCCGGGATTTGACACATCTGAAAAGCTTGGTAGATCTAGTGGAGCTAGAAGGCCTTTTCACACCATGCAAAGGGGATAATGGTGTGAAAAAAGCAGTAATGAGCTGAGTAGACGAGTGCCGATGCGGAAGTAGTGAGTGGATCGTGCCATCACGGAGCATAGTGGCCTCTCGAAGATAAAGAGCTCTATTTATAGATGTTGAAAAATTCAATTGTTGATTGGTTAAACCAACACAAAAAGTGGAGTGCATTCCAAGAAAGAGTCATGCTACAAAGGATGAAGCAACACCACAACTAAAAATTTAAGCAACTACACTCCAAACTTCAATCTAATATAACCTACCCTCTCCTTTGGACTCATTCTCAAGAACTGTAGGGCTTTTGTAGGTTCAAGCATAAATGTGTCATATCTTTCAAGCATAGTATCCTGACTAAGTCCGAGGATGGCTTTGAGGGCATCATACACACTTCACAATCTTTTACTAAATCCACTTTACCCCTTTTGATAATTTATTAATTTGAGGCTTAGTGATGCCCTCGTGTGTATCATTTGGACACTTTCACATATCACATATAAAAAACCTGCCATGCTTGTGTTCGTTCTTTTTCGCCTCCTTGTTGATGGTGTAGAAGGATTCTATCTAGTGGATGCACTAAAATTATTTGATTGAAGGAAGTCTTCATCAAAATCAGTGGTAGCGTTCATAGGCGTACTAATATCCTCATCATCATTGAGACCAACGACCTAATCCACTAGGTGACCTTTGGTCTCTTGAGCCGTTGTAGTTGTGGTTCCTTCAGCCATGTTGTTCCCCACAATGAATGCTGGGTAATTGAAATAGTGGAACGACTGCCTTTTGTACACTTTGGCATTTCTGAATTCTTATTTCTATATGTTGGCATAATTAATGAATTAGATATTTCTCATTCATTACAATTGATTAAGAGATATTTTACTTAAATCAAAACATTTCCAGAGTACATTACCTTCAAAAGTTCTTTCCACACCCTTTCATCAACATTCATGCATTGAGTAGTCTCATTCCATGCAAAACCCTTCATATTTCTCAACTCTTTCATAACTCTATAGCCCTGGTTCCACATTTTCAGCTTGTTCTTGAAGTTTTCCTTTTCAAGATTCAACTTCATCTCTTCATTGGACCTCTCGATGGCAGTCCATGCTTCTTTTCTAAAACCCCCTTCACCTTTTCTTCCTAGCTGAACTTGCTCGTGGAGCAAGTCTAGAAGCTTGCACTCCATTTCTCTAGTACATATAACTTTCTTTGCAGAAGAGGAAGCAACATGGCTCACACAAGTCTCATCATTCATGCTTGTCAATAGATCTGTGAATGACATTTTCAGCTCCAAGATAAACGGCTGTTATAACCATTCAATTGGCAATGTTAGCAAGTGAATGAAATTATGAAATGCTGTAAAGATTATCAATTGTAAAGTAGCCATGGATCATCTGCACTTTCACTGCATTAATCAATAATATGCCAGGGAAGGTAATTGTGAAAAGGCAGAGGAAATATTGCAATTATTACAGTCTTAGAAATCATAAAAACCTGTCAAAAGTGAGAAATGCCAATCATTTCTCATTTACTTTTGCTGACATGTTCAAAAAGCTTAACCTGTATTTGAGCATTTGAATAAGTTAGTTGAGCTCATAAATTTAAAGAAAAAAAAAATAGCAGAAGGTTTCTCAAATGTGCAGATGTGTTGCAGCAGTTACTATAGAATACAAAGATGCAAAATGTGGAAACTGTTGGTCACAACAACTGCTACTTAAATGATGCAACGATTGGAAGGATTGCATTAAATAGATTTGTTTTAAAGCTTACAATTCCAAAGAAGAATGTAGTAGTTCTGTGTATATGCTCTCTTGCAATACTTATTGAGTAAATGATGGTATGAGATTGAGAATATCAAATCTCATTCTCAACGCTGTCAAATTCAATTACAAATTAATTAATATGCATAATGCTTGCAGTCCATGCTTTATATTTATATATCCATTTTAATCACAAAAAATGACAAGAAAATAAAGAAAATTACACACACACACACACACACACAATGAGTTGGGGGGAGTAGAACTCCTAACTACTTACTTCCCACTACTCTTCCTCTATCGTCACATTACAAAAGGTTAAATGCTCTTGTAGGAAGTTAAAATGTTCGCTTGAATATCTCCTGCCACTTGGTTGATGCTAAAGGTTGACATGAGGAGGAGTGTGAAGGAAAAATCTTGAATCCTAATAGCTTGAAGGATTTCAAATTGGGGAAAAAAAGGGTTCTTCCTGGTTACCAAAGAAAACACAAGCTTAATCTTTGCTACCATGTTTGCACCCAGGCTTGATGGATCTGAGTCAGGTTTGAACTTGGTTTTAATCTTGGTCTGCTTCACCTGTAGGTGCAACCATGGTTCTTGAAGCCACAAGCTGGTTAGGCCAGGGTGAATCATTCAAGGCAAACCTAGGGCAATCCTAGATGCCCAGCCAGTGAAAATTCATAAAATTTTGGAATTTCTTTTAACTTTTTTCAGTACTCAGGTTTACTTTAGCAGAATGGAATCCATTAAAGTGACCATTAAAACACTTAAATATCTAAAGACTTGCTTTTGACCATTTCTTTTGTAAATACGTTTCTTTTGTACAAGTTGAGAATATCTTTTCTTGTAGCATCAGCATATGGAGTTGAAGATTGATTATTGAAACTTCATCAAGCATTATGCCCTCATTCCTACACATTTGCAACCTTCCATTGGCTGTAAGAGTTAAGATTTTTTCATATCCATTTTTGTTTAACCAACATGAAAGAAATTATTTGTTTAGTTTATCTATTATTTTCCCATTCTTTTGTTTTTGTTTTGAATTTGTCAACACAATTTCCTGCCGTAAGAATTAGAATGACAACATGTTCTACATCCACAAGTCAATAACCAAAATTCAAAACAGATCTAAATTCTCCTTTTTGGAATATGTTGATATTATATGACAGAGCCTATTAGGTGTGGGGATATGTTTGGAAATGCAGGGGATGTGATGTACAACATACTGGTTCATATTTTTGGGTGAAAGCCCATTTGTGTGGAACATCCAAAAGAGGCATCAAAAGTTGCATTGGAGGATATGGTGTACTTATACCACAAGAGGCACTGTTCAAATATATTTGAAAGCAAGATGAAGCAGATAAATGAGAAGCATGTTTATTAAATCAGCCAATTCCAAAATATTCAAAGGGAATGCAGCCTCCAACTAATCTTGCTACTGTGGTAGAAAACCACCCATTTTTATGACAGGTGACGTTGAAACTGAAAGCGAACAACTCGCTGTACACAAAAAAAAATGGACCTTTGGAAATTGCATGTCAAAATGAGAGTTGAGAGATTGTCGACCAACATGTAGAAAAATATATTTCTACAAATGAGTTGTCTTCCAATGTTGATTGCTCCCCATATTGCAATGAGATGTTGAAAAAAGTGTTGATGTTTGGTAACTTTAGTAGGATAAACCTATCAGATCAATTAATATATATATATATATATATATATATATATATATATAATTGTGTGCCTATATATATATATATATTACAGACACACAATTATAATTAAGATTATCATTATATTAATTATATTAATGAATGGACATGGGATGGGGACATGTCTCCTCTTGGTTTATTCCTCATGCAAATACAAAGAGATCACTGCTATTTGAAAAACTCGTACCTTACAGGCAGTACCGATACATTTGCAGCGATCCATGAAAACCAACATGGTAGAGCCTAGTTCCTTCTATAAAGCTTAAACAACTTGAAGGTAGATCCTAGATAAAGATCACAGAGGAGTTATTGAGACAATCCCAAAGAAACTTAGGCCATATTATATTGTTGGAATTCCTTATATAAAAAGACTCTCTCTGTCCTGACTGTAGAATATGCGCCACAATATGAACAATGAGGAACATGAAGTTGCCTACAATGAATATCCATGGGCTGCTGATGTTTATTACGTAGTCACAAGGTCTATGTTGGTCTTTGTGCAACTTTGCGTTGGTTATTCATCAAATGTCGTGTTTTTTTGTTCTTTTCGAATTGGTTGTTTGGCGAGCCCATAGTGTTGGATGAGGGTGAACTGCATTTATAGTGTATGTGAGAGTCACCAATCACAACAAAAGCTAATTTACAACTAGGCTTGCCAAAATTTGGGATTGTCAAAATTTAATTGCTGGTGCCAAGTGGAAAACAATTGCACCAACTTTTGACAGCGAGTTTGATGTTGTAGATGTGAGGTATCTATCTGCTATAGTTGGTGCTCGAGTAAATTACAACACATTAATGTCAGGTCCACGTGAGTAGAGGGGGGTGACTCAAATTTGATGCATAATAGTTGATACATGAAAGTTCAAGTCTGATTGGGGACCACGTTTTGAAACAAAGAGGATGTCATTCAAATGTAAATGCATAGGTATAGCTAGGGTTACAGAGATATGCAACACGCGGGGATTCACTCTTGATTTTTTCAGCGGCACGAAGGTTGGACACGATCTTGGATAGAGGAGGCAGAACCAATGCCCACCGGATTTCCTTCCGCTTCTAATTGTTTGGGCTCTATCTGGTTGCTACTACTATTGGCCATTATGATCTTCTCTAAACTACAACTATGATAAGAGAGTATATTTCACTCGGCGGTAACTCTAACATCCGACCTAGCGGAGATCTTTAGCCCGAATTTCAATCAAGAATGTTGAGATGAGATCATTCGATGAACATAGATAAGATTAATAATACGTTTATATATTCAACATATAATATTCGGAGCCCTATATCCACGGGGTACACTTTCACCAAGTGGAAAGGCCTTGAATTGATGCCACCCCTATAAGAGGTCGAAATGAATAATAGTGATAACCACTTTAGTGGGCAAGACAAAATATAGGGAGTTTATAGAGGTATCGAGTATTCAACAAGTAATAAGGTATGCTTTATAGGTAATTTTCATTTTATATTCATGTTTAGTAAATAATCTATGAGATATTCTAATTGAGAATAAATGTGGCATTTGAATTAAATACATCCTTTCAAAATGATTACTAATGATTTGATATGATGTTCGTTAAATATAAAGAGATTCCTTATGTGAGTATGAAAGGTAAAGTTTGAATATTATGTTATCTTACTTCAATTATTGAAAATATAAAATAAAGAGTTATGCTACAATTATTTATGTTATTGTTAGTAATAAGTATGAGTTAAATTACTAACATCTTAATTAATGTTAATATTCTTATTTAGATTTTCAATATGCACTGTAAGAGCTATTTGCCTCGATCTTTTCCTTCAAGAATTTGTAGTAAAAAAGGAGATTGCTATCAGACTCGGAGGGAGTTTGACACTTCATCAGAGACAACATTGGATGAGTATCTTAGAAGATAGATGTTCAGAGGGAGTCTAACGCATTTGTCTAAAGGAGCAGATAGAGGACATGTTTCAATTGATTCTTAAAGATCTTGATCATATCAAAATTAGAGGGAGATTTTGACTTAATGTAAACCTTTAGTATCATGCATTTGATTGCTTGATTTAATGTGCCTACCCCCTATGTACATGATAAGGAAGTGACGACTTCCAAATGATTATCACCTGTATTTGCAAAAGCTATTGAAAGGTGATGATCTTACAACTTAATTTTCTATTATGATGGATATCTTACGATGTCTATGCAGATTGTGATAGATGATACTTTGCATGGTGGATGTTTATATAGTACACATTATGAGAATGTACATGTCTTATAAACATTTTTTGAGTACTTAGTGAATATCATGTGTCGATATTTTGGAAGACTAATACTCATGATATCAGATGTAATATCAAACATTTTTTTTTGAGTAATTGGTGAATATCGTGCGTCAATATTTTGGGAGACCAATACTCATGATATCAAATATTTGAGTAATTGGTGAATATCACGTGTCGATATTTTGGAAGAGCAAAACTCATGATGTCAAATGTGATATCAAAATGGTGAATACCATATGTTGATATTTTGTATACCATTATCTTATTTGAGTACATGGTGAATATCATATGTTGATGTTTTGTAGGCCTTTACTCAGTATTTGGTGAATATCATGTGTTGATATTTTGGAAGACCAATACTCATGATATCAAAATGATGGATATCTTTTGATCAAAGATACCCTTAATCTTGCTAACTTGATATTACTTTGAGGTAATGCATGTGTTTATCCTCCCTAGCTAAGAGGGAGTGTTGATGTTTGGTAGCTTTAGTAGGATAAACTTGTGAGATTAATTAATGTAATAATAACAATTCATATATATATGTATACACAATTTTAGTTAAGATTATTATTATATTAATGAATAGACATTTCCCTTGAAGGGACATGTTTCCTCCTAGTTTATTCCTCATACAAATACAAAGAGGTCATTGCCATTTGAAAAACACTTACCTTACAGAAAGTTCCAATACATTTGCAACGATCCATGAAAACCAACAAAAAGTTAACGAAGCTCCAAAATGGTACAAGGGCCCAGGTTATGAGAAGGTGCATGGCACTTTGTTAGAAAGATAGGTTAAGGGCGTTGAACATGCATTGAAGCCGATAAGGGATACATGGGTTGAGAAAATTGTGTCCATTGTTTTAGATGGATAGAAAGATTCAAGACATCTTTGCTTGATCAATGTCATAGTGGTGCCCCTTAAAGGGACAATGTTATTGAGAGCCCTAGAATATGAGGGGCAGGTAATAGATGGACAAGTTTTTGCTCATATTCTTATCTTTACCATTGCGATAGTTGGACTCGTAATGTTGTTCTAGTTATAATGAATTGTAAAGCTGCTGGTTTGTTGGTTGAGGAATGATGTCAACATATATTTTGGGCACTTTGTGCTATACACTCACTAAATCCTATGCTACAAAGTTTTTGGAATAAACTTGATTTGATCAAAGAGGTATATGCAAAGGTTGAGGACTTTCAAATGTTTAATTTCAAAATTTGAGCTATTAGAGATAATTGAAGTAATATAAATTTTATCTTTTTTGATTATCATAATTTGATTGTGTATTCTAATTCTTCTTAAAGTCAGTTTTAAATTTTAGTCATTTTGGCTTTAATCTCTATTATAGGCAGCAGTAACCTGTTTTGCCAATAACACAATCATCTTGAGATGACTTGTGAAAGTTGCTAATATGATGATCAGCCCAAATTAGTGTACATGGAAGCCAAGCGGCAATTGCGTGGAGTATCTCCTTTGTTTCATCGAGCCCATTATGAGAATGATTTGCTATACTGACATGGACAGACCGTGCATTGGAGAGGTATATGATGGCATCAATTCAATATTTGAGAAGATGAAGTTCATCATATTTGCAAAAGAGCAAGACCCTAAAAAGACTTTCTTTCCAATAAGTGTACGCGATTGTTGAAAAAAGATGAAACAAGATGACCACTCCATTTCATCTCATTGGTATGCAAAACACTACAACAATCAATTTGTTAATATGCTAGGATGACTTACCACATATAGAGCTTTCAAAGTGTTTGAAGGGTACAAGGCAACATCATGTAAATTCTTCCTTGAAGATGAATTGTAAGATGCACTTATGAGTTCATAGATTTTATGCACTCAAGTGGCCAAATTATTGGAGTTCTTCATCATGGGTTTAAGATTTATGCTCACAATTGGTGGAACTTCCATGGCCAATTCTTCCAATAGCGGCTGCTCCTTGCAATCAATATGTTATCACAAGTAAGTTTAATTATCGATGAATATTTATTTTTTAGCATTGAAAGTTGTATATATAGTGTTTTATTTTTTTAAAATTGAAAATTCTATTATAAAATTGTAAATGTTTAACTTTAATTTTAACTCTGTCTTCATGGGTTGCTAGTTCATCTGCATCAAAAAGAAATTGAAGCACATATTCTTTCATCCACTTAGTAAAACACAATAGATTGCACTCAAAAAGAATGGAGAAATTAGTATGTGCGCTTTCCAACTTGTGTCTCCTTTCACACAAACAACATGACTACAAACGACGGGAGAGAAAGATGTGGGATTTAGACCGTAGCATACTAACTATGAAGCTTCCACTTCTCAGCATGTTGCATTTGAGGACTCAAGAAAGCAATGACAGTATAAGTGCAAGTGCAATTGCAAGTGGCAATGATATTGCTTGTGATTCATCTATTGTTCCTACATCATCTAATGTCCATGATGATGATGATTTAGATAATTCATTTGACGATTAAAAGTTCGAAGTTCAAATTGTTGAAACTTGATATTATTATTTTTATATCAAAGTACATGTTGATGATTTAGAAAATTCATTTGATGAGAAAAAATTTATAACTTAAAAGGTAGAGGTTGTTGCCCAAATTTGAAACTAGTCAATTTTAAACCTTTGAAGCTACCTCATTAATAATCACTCCAGTGAAACTCATCAATCTCTGCTATCTACCTTGATCCTACCATCGAGATGTTTAAAACTGGAGCTTCATATGTAGAGCCGAATAAATTGACTGTTTTCAAGTGATCAAGTGAAGCTGCAATTTAAATGTCAACCAAACTAGATGCCAAGTCATTTATAAAGTTGAAAAATAATTGAAGGAAACTCTTCAGATCTGATTGGCAGCATGAATAAGTATCAAAGAAACTTAAGGCCCACCCCATGGTTTTGATATTAGACATTCTTTGAATTCCGGAACTACAAAAATTCCCGATTGAGCTCCAAAGTTCCAACTTTATGTGATCCTCTGACTCAACAACAAAAATGTCATCAGACACTTTTGCTATTTTGGAACCGGTTCATGAGTTCCCAATTCCACCGAATTTTCAACAGTGCATTATTGGGCAATGTTTTGGTTTCTAAACATTGGTGGAGATCCGGCATGGTTACAAACTTCCCCAAAGCCCCTAATAAATTGCAAGGCTCACCTTTCCATGCAAAATCTTCTCGAATCTAGCAAAGAACAACTTTGTAAATGTGCAAGTATAACAGAGGGAATTTACTGAGGTGGCAACGCAATTTTCTAAAAAGGAATTATTATCGCTCTCCTCTGAAATTAAATGAGCTTAGAAGCTTGCTTATAAAGAAAAGTGGTGGTTATTTTAAGTTCATTTTTCTCCACAGTAACAATCAAAGAGTTCTTCTCAGGATGGTGTAAATTTAATTGATCGTTATTGGTGGAGACTAACTAAATTGTATTTTCAATTTGATGTAAGGATCTTGAGCAATCTCCAACGCTGATTCTGATTCTAATATGAATTTACTTACTTCTTTTATATATATATATATATCATTGTACTGATAATAATAATTCTTGTTGATGTGTTGAGACCTTCCTTCTACAGTACTGATGCAGATTTAATTTGATTCAAACATATATATATATGCTGTTCTGAATTTACAGACTGAGATTATATTGCCATATTGATTGATATATCTGTGCTGTTGTAAATGCATATTATATATGCATTGAGACATGATCACGTAGGGGCATGACCCTACGTGATCATGCCTCAATACATATACAATATGCCTGATGATAACACCGATTCACGTATTATCTGTGATAACCATAGTATTGGTGTAATTAGTATTAATATACAATGCTCGATTCACTGATTCACATAAACATATTATCGGTTGTAAAGTTTCTGCAAATTCTGTACTAAAATTCAGACTTATAATATCCTTTATATTGTTGAAGATAATCTTCTTAAGATTCTGAAAGTAGGAGGAGTTATCACCTTTAACTCTGATCTGAACTTGATTATATCTATAATGTATTCATATAGGTGTTATTGCTTGAGAGAGCAGACTTCTTATTATTGTGTGCCCTCAAACTACAATAATGCCTACCATATATATCAAGACCAAAGGGCGTGTCCCTTAAAGGAACATGACCTTCTCTAGGTCGGCCCAAACACCACTTGGGATAATCGGCACCTCAAGAAATAATTAATTGCTTAACTAACATAACAAATTTGTTATGGTTAATACAAAATGCAGTTTCTTCCAAGGATTGCCGCCTATATTAATGTCAAGTCTAGTGCATATAAAGGCTAACATATGATACTGTGGAAGAAGACTGAGTTGCGATCTGTACTTCTTAGACCAATGGGAGTATCATGTTAATATTTAACACTCCCTCTTAACTTGATAATCATACTGAGAGATAACATATCTAACATCATCAATTATGATGAAGAAGGATAGATTGATACTCTATATCTATATGAATCTTCTAAGAAAAAGTGGTATCATGTAACATATGATACTATGTCATATAACATTATGACTTATCACTTTAGTATTGCATGTAATCCAATACACAGGATAAAATCAGAAGAACAATTAAGTTCATCATTTCTCCAGGTTGTGATTCATAGGAACTGACAATCCTATGTCACAACTTGATCTTGAGTTAAGATCTACTAGAACACAGGCTAAAAGTCTAAAGAATAAATTCTTCCTTTATCCAAGTTGTGATTCATAGACATAGAAATGTTTATGTCACAAATGATTTTGAATTCACCTAGATCTAACAATAGTTCTCTACTGTTCAATACATTATTTGAGGGATCGTCATCTCTCATAATGTCTTTAATACAAGTATTCATTACCTCAGAGATCATCACCTCTTAAATAATGAATACAGATGGTGGAGCCCATAGCAGTCAATAGCCTGACAAATATTTTATTGATAATTTAAAGAATACAAATGAATTACAACTCAACCATACCAAGTCTTTTCCTGAAGTGATCTATCTTCACTCTAGAGAGAGGTTTGGTGAAAATGTCTGTTGTTTGATCTGTAGTGCAAATGTATTCTAATTTTACAGTGTTCTTGTCTACCATATCTCTTATATAATGGTAAGGAATTTCAATATGCTTGGACCTGTCATGGAAAATTGGATTCACCGAAGGCTTGATGTAACTTTGATTATCACAATGAATAATCGTAGGATTCATGGCTTGATCAAATAATCCCATAAGAAACTTCCTCAGCCAAACTGCTTCTCGAGAGGCCATCGTTGTTGCAATGTATTCGGCTTCTCTGGAGCTTTGTGCTACTGAAAGATGTTTTCTGCATATCTAAGATATCATTGCTGATCCTAAATTGAAACAACTCCTTGAAGTACTTTTTCTGTCTTTAACACTTCCACCCCAATTTGAGTTAGTGAATCCATGTAAATCTAAGTCAACTTTCTCATATTTGAGCCCAAGATTAAGAGTGCCTTGTAAGTATCTCATGATGTGTTTTACTGCAACTAGGTGAATCTCCTTTAGCTCACACATAAACTGACTTAAGGCATTAACAGCATAGCAAATATTAGGTCTTGTATTTACCAAGTACATAAGGGATCCAATTATTTGTCTGTAGAGAGTAGAATCTATGGAAGGTGATTCTGCTGCTGCTTCTTTAAGTTTATGTAGATTAGTTTCCATAGGAGAAGACATAGACTTGCAATTTCACAGTCCAAATCTCTTCAAAATATTTGTTGTATACTTTCCTTGATTAAGTATAATGCTGTCAGAATTCTGCCATACTTCTAGTCTTAGGAAATAATGGAGTCCCAAGTCTTTCATCTCAAATTCTCTAATTAGATCTTTCTTGCATTGATTCTTGAGATGATCATCACCTGTTATTAGTAAATCATCAATATACAGTATTAGAATTACCATATCATCTTTATCCATTTTATAATATAAATTTGGATCAGCTTTATTTTTGGAGAATCCTAAGTCGGTGAGATACTTATCAATTCTTTCATACCAAGCCCTTGGAGCCTGCTTAAGCCCATAGAGAGGTTTTTTGAGCCTACAAACAAAAATGTTAGGATCATGAGTTTCAAATCCTTCAGGTTGCTCCAAATATTCTTCTTTTGTAATCTTTCCATTTAGGAATGCTGTTTTTACATCCATCTTGTTAAGAATCTAACCTAGATAACCTACAGGTCTGATGGTATAGACCGTACCTCCTCTTCTAACATATATTCCTTATGAATGGCTTAGGGATAAACAAATTTGTTAGTTAGACGCCAAGGGTTATGTCCCTTGAGGGACTTACCCTCTAGAAGGATATATATGCGGGTTGAGAATGTAGTTTGGATGACACACATACACACAGTAGTCTGATCTTCCAAGCATTCTACTTCCTTCATAGCAGAGATAATCTCATTCATTCAAGATCGAGTATAGAGGACTGGACCTGCTGTAAACATTTGCAGAAGATCCATGTAGTTAACATGGTATCAGAGCACCGGGCTGCAAATTTGCTCCCAATAAATATTGAATTCTTAAAAGCTAAGTTAGGAAAATGCTTGAAGTGTTGGCCATTGGCATCCTCTGCCGCTTCTTTCAACCTACGTGCCCCGAGATATAATAATTGAGGGAGTCAAGTATAATTCGGTTGGTGACGTAGATCGGGGATGCAAGATTTGGCCAGTCGTTGTCTACTGGGTCATTATTATGTGAGAGAGGATAATGCATCACCTCTTAATTGTATAAATTGTTGCACATGTGGGCGAAGAATTTCTCTGTCGTGTTGTTGCTGCGAGATTAGGCAAAGAGGAATAATGTGTAAGATAGTGAACATAATATTCAATGTGTATATGTATGTTGTTCTTGTAATAGTCTTGGCTGCTGCGTCAAAATCATCCAGAGACTGCGGCTTTGAAACCCTAGATCAGATCGGAATCCTGCGCTGAAGTATTGAACTCTGATTCAATGTGAGTATTGATGGCCCCGAAGAAGGCTGATTTATCTTATATGTGTTTTATTCTGGGAAACTTGGATGGTTTCCATGGGAGATGGAGGAGTTTCTTGCGTGGTGGCATCACAAAATTTTATGGAGCATTTTAACTCCTCTGAGCTCTTTCGTGGGAACCACAGATTTTATTTTATTTTTAAAGTCAGAATTCTAGGCAGCTCCCCAGTGATGATCAACAGGTTGCGGATAATTCGCAGTGGAACAAGATAAATAAAGACACCTCGGAAGGGACCCACCTATTAGGCTAAAGTATTTAAGTGGTATGCATCAGGTTACAAATCATGTTTGTAATTAAAAGGTATGATTGCCCGTATTACCTCTTATAAAATGTTGAGGTAATTTATTTTCTTTATATTATTATTGTTATATCTCCATTATCATGTATCATTATTGATAATTATTTCGTAGTTATATTATATGAGATAGTATAACTGAAATAATATATGGTGATTATATATGTATATAAAGTAATAACATGTGAAAACATAGATTAAAGATATATACTTAGATCACAGACTCTCATTGAGACCTGGAAGTAGATCGCAGGCCTGCAACCTAGGTTTGGTGTGCAACTTCAAACACCTATTTGGGTCGCGCATGGTTTGGAGATGACTAGACAACTAGGCAGCTATATTTGAGAAATCATTAGTTAAGCCAAATATTGCTTGTGGTTGATGAGGAACAATTTCTGGTTTCCCTATCCTGATCCAATCTGGATTCAAATTAACCTCAAAGTTGAATTCATTTGGATGGGAGGATTCCTTTGGCTTATGAAATATTAGAGACTCTTGAAGCAGCTAACGTGAAACCCTTTGACCCATATGTTTTGATTGTTACATTTTTAAATTCACAAACAATCTCAAAATAGCAGCAGTTTGCAATTTTTGAGTGTCAACAGGCAGCAGGGGTCACAAATGAGGAGTACTTTTGATATTCTTGGAAGTCTCAGTACTCTAACTAGCAACACTTTACATTTTAATGGAAACATAATGAACTGAGATGGGTTTGCATTTGAAATTACTTCAAGATCAATACGAGTAAAGGATTTCAGAATATACTATGGACTGGAGCTTGTGATCTAGTTTGACTTCTATGTTGCTGAATGCTTATATCTGTTGACTGCGGACGGACCAAGAAGTACAAAGAGTCTCTGTGAAAAGCTGTCAGGATGGCACCAAGGTTAGAGTACCAGATGTATATAAGTATTCTTCTATCAAGGAGCAATAACTTTTCATAAGAGGAATGCAATAGGAAGATGAGAGATATGTAGATTGCTTCATTGATACATTTAGTTGCATCTCCCACCCTCTGTGGGCAATGCTAGGTTGTGATCTCTAGATGGGAAATACATTTTGTAAGGCTTTGTCAGGTCAGGAATATTAAAAGAGGATACATCAGGCTGTTGGAGACTAGAGTCAAGCACAAAATTCATTGTAATATTTGGTGACTATCTACCATTCTGGAAGGCCATTACTCAAAGAGTATTTGGTGAATATCGTTGATATTCTAGGAGGCCAATACTCATGATATCATATGTGATATCAAAACATTTTACTCAAGGCATTTTTGATGTTTAAGTCCAAGAGGGAGTGTTAATGATTGTGGACTTAGAAAAAAGATGCATTCTATATAACCTTATGACTATTCAGATTATTAGTATTGGTTCTCTTAGAAAGAAGAGAATAAAGTGACATCATGCTATGACACTAAGATCATTAGCATGGTATGCCTTCTTGACAGAAGGAGAAGCTAAATGATCTACAAAGGTGAATCTTGACTTAGAGGTAGTAGACCATGCTTTATTGATTCCCGAGTAATAAAGAATTTGTAGCAGAGAATCATATGTATCATATTATAAGAAGGTTATACGTCAAAGAGAATACCTAGAAGATCGAGTTGACTCCCTAGGATCTAGGTTATACTAACTCAGACTGAGTGTACCATGTCAAGATGGTGTATACTCATAAAGTACAAAAGCTTTCATCAAGGTCATCATGGAAAGATAAGTATTTATTGTACTTGAGCTCTTCTTTTACCTTATGTCTATAATATCTTTCATTTGTATTTTTATATATAAGAAGAGTATATGCCTTGATTTTCTTCTTTTCTGAAAGAATGTTCTTGTAGGAAAGAATTTTGGATTCAGAGGGAATCTGACATCTCATCAAGGCAACCTTGAATAAGGAGCTCGAAAGATTTGATATCCAATGGGAGTATTGAAAATCTAAAGTGAGCAACCATCTGATGGACATACCTTTATAAACATCATGGTGTGGAAGCATTTCTCAGCATCAGTTTGTAGTAACAGAAAAGAATCTTCCAACACAAATTTGCCATGATAGCAAATGATCTTATGATGTTTTAAATCAGTAGAAGACCACTGGAAAATCTTGAATATACATAGATTCAAGATTGTTGTGAAAGAGACATTTCGATGAATCACAACTTGGATAAAGAGAGAATTTAATTATTCTCTAGACTTCATCCTTAAGTATTGGAAATTAGAAAGCAAATATTCTTATTAAACCTCTCTGAGAGTGATCATCTCAGGAAAGATCCAGGTATGATTGAATTGTTTTTTATTCTTATGATAATTTATATTATTGTTAGGATATTGACTATTATGGGGCTTCACCATTTGTGTTTGTTATTTAAGAGGTGACGATCTCTGAAATAATGAACACTTGCATAAAGACATTATAAGAGGTGACGATCTCTAAGATAATGTTTTGGCCAGTAGAGAACTACTAGCAGATTTGGATGAATTTAAGATCATGTTGTGATAGAGGCATTTCTATGTCTATGAATTGCAACTTGGATAAAGGAAGAATTTAATTATTCTCCAGATTTTATCCAGTGTACAGGCAGATCTTAATTCAAAATCATGTTGTGATGGAGGCATTTCTATGTCTATCACAACTTGGGTAAAGGGAGAATTTAATTATTCTCTAGTCTTTATCCTAAGTATTGCATTCTATGCAATACTGTTATCACAAGTTCAAGTAATACTTCATATCACAAGCCTTGTCAAACACCTTGTGTTACAAGCCTAGGTGATTTGATAGTCTGTATTACGAATGATGCTTAGTGATTTGATCACAAGCTCCAGTGATATCTTATATTACAAGATTTGTAATATGATGTGTTTTCAGGTATCATTTGTATAATGATACATCATGCTTGAAATTCAGAAAGGTATAGAGTGTATATCTATGCTTAGTCATCTCTATTGATGTCGCTAGATATGTCTCTATCACGTATCTTATCAAGTTAAGAAGAAGTGTTAATTCCTTGCAACTTTGACAAGACAAGTGTTCTGAGTTTTAGATCTGTCTGATTTGGATGCATGAGTTCCCTTAAGTATTGGTCACTAGAACATATTGTCTCCTCTAGATAGATCGACATTTTCCTTGTGGCTTTTACAAGACTTCTTATTTACTAATGTGCTTAGTTAGTTACTAATCATTAGTAACACTTGGAATGGGCACCAATCTTGAGGAAACAATTATCTAGTTAAATAGCCCAACCTAGAGAGGGACATGTCCATTCAGTAGATTTTACTGTAAGATCCAAATGAGTTTTAGATCATATTGTGATTTTGACATTGCTATGTTCATGGGTCACAAATTGGATAAAGGAAGAATCTTAGTGTTCTCCGGGTTTATCCTGTATTCTAGTAGATCTTAAACTTAGGATCTCGTTGTGATAAAGAAATACTAGTTTCTATGAGTCACAACATGTGTCTTATCACTAGTAGCAATGATTTGTCATATCACAGGTTTAGTAATATGACTTTGTATCATGTGTTCTATGATACCACGTACTAAGAAGAGACAGACAGATATAGAGTATTAATTCTTGCTTAAACATCTGTATTGGTGTTGCTAGATTTGATATCTCTCTGTAGGATTATTAGGTTAAGAGGGAGTGTTAAGAATCTAACCTAGATAACCTACAGGTCTGATGGTATAGACCGTACCTCCTTCTCTAACATATATTCCTTATGAATGGCTTAGGGATAAACAAATTTGTTAGTTAGACGCCAAGGGTTATGTCCCTTGAGGGACTTACCCTCTAGAAGGATATATATGCGGGTTGAGAATGTAGTTTGGATGACACACATACACACAACAGTCTGATCTTCCAAGCATTCTACTTTCTTCATAGCAGAGATAATCTCATTCATTCAAGATCGAGTATAGAGGACTGGACCTACTGTAAACATTTGCAGAAGATCCATGTAGTTAACACATCTAATGTACTTTCCATCCCTTTGATGCAACAATGGCTAGGATTGCTCTTACAGAGGTGTATCTGGCAACAGGAGCAAAAGTTTCTTCATATTCAATCCCTTCTTTCTAAGAGAATCCTCTGGCTACAAATTTGGCTTTATATTTTTCCATACTACCGTCAACAACATGCTTTATTTTATATATCCACTTGGAAGAAACAATAGATTTTCTTTTAGGTCTAGGAACAATTTCCCAAACATCATTCTTCATAATAGATTGGTATTCTTTTGGCATAGCTTTTTTCCAAGCTGTATGTTTAATAACATCTGAAGCATTAGTTGCTTTTGATGTAGACAAGTCATTTGTGTTTGCTATATAACTAGAAAATCTTTTGGGTCTTATACTTTTTCTGATTGTTCTAGAAGGTGCAACAATGTCTTGTGCTTCCTCGACTGTTTTGATGGCCCAAAGTGGTCTTTTCTTTGAATTTTGAGTTTCTCCAAGATTTAGATTTTGAATTTTATCTTTAATTTCTTCCATGTTCTCCCTTTGAGATTCAAACTCAGTATTTCTTTCAGAACTAGGTAAAAGAGAGGGTTCTTCAAAACTTAGGGCTCTTTTGAATGCTAGATCTTCTTTAAAAATTACAGCCCTACTAAATTCAATATTTTCCTGTCTAGGTATGAAAATCCTATATGCTTTAGATGTTTCACTATACCTTACAAAAATACCTTTCTTCTTGGAGGGTTCTAACTTAGTTCTCTTTTCTTTAGGAACATGGATATATACAGGGCACCCAAAAATCCTAAGATGACATATATTGAGTTTAACCTTAGTAAAGACTTCGTCAAGAGTTTTATCTCTAAGGTAGGAGTGAGGGCTTCTGTTTTGAATATAGACAGCTGTACACGAAGCTTCTACCCAAAGAAAATATTCTAGATTCTGATCAAATAACATAGCTTTAGCAACTTCTATAATTGTCCTATTCTTTCTTTCTGCTACCCCGTTTTGTTCTGGATTATAAGGAACAATATACTCCTTGTTAATTCTTGTTTCTATACAAAATCTTTTAAACAAATGTGAGATATGTTCCCCTTCATTATCAGTTTTAAGAGTTTTAATTTTATGTCCCGATAAGTTTTCAATTAATGTTTTGAATTTTTTAAATCTCTTTAGGATTTCTTCTGATTCTTTGCACTTTAAGAAGTAAATCCATGTTTTCCTAGAGAAGTCGTCTATGAACAAAATATAGTACTAGAGTCCTCCAAGAGAAGGAACAGACATAGGTCCAAATAAATGTAAATGAATTAATTCCAAAACATTGTTGGTTTTTCTAGTGCTATCATGAAATGGACTTTTGGTGTTCTTATCTAGAGCGCACCCTTTGCATATGCTCGAGTGGTCTTTATTTAGTTTAGGTAAACCAGTAACCATCTTTTCCATAGTGGATAAGGTTTTGAAATTTAAATGTCCTAACCTTCTGTGCCATATCTCATTTACGTCTGCAGCTTCATGAATTAAAGCTTGAATAGGTCTACTAGGTTTTGAATATAATTCATACAAATACCCTTTCTCTGACCAATCAACTTTGCTTTCTTAATTGAGGAGTTCTTTGCCCAGGCTATTACTTTACCATCCATGAATGCAACATTATGCCCATCATCTTCAAGTGCTGTAATTGAGATTAGATTTCTTTTTATTCCTGGTACAAAGAGTACTCCTTTGAGAAGAAGAGAATTTCTTGATTTTAGTTTCAAGGTGTGATTTCCAATTCCTTTAACTAAATGTGTTGAATTATCACCAATGGTGACTTTGCCATTAACTTTTTCTGATATAGAGTCTAGTGTTTCTTTGTATCCTGTAATATGTCTAGATGATCCACTATCAATCACCTATGCTTTATTTGAGACTTCATTTGATATTGACGAATACAATACATGATTTTCGGGATCATAGTTATCTTCTTCTCTAGTGACATTTGTACAATTCACTTGTTTAAAATTCTCAAGACAATTAGACCTGTAGTGTCCAAACTTTTCACATCTGAAGCACTTTATTTTGGATAGATCTTTCTTAGATTTGTCATTCTTTTGATTTCCCCTTTTCTTCTTGAAATGAGTCTTCTTGCCCTTATAGGGGTTTGTATTAAGAACATGAAGTTCTTCATCTTCTGTTTTCAATTCCCTCCTTTCTTTAGTTTTTTGGATTCTTCTTGAAGACAATCTCCCTTAAGTCTGTTGACGTCAGGAAGTTCATCTCTGCACTTATTCCTTGTGCGAAAGTTTCTCATGAATCTGGTAATCCATCTATAGCCATCAGTGTTAATTCCGTGTCACTAATGATGGTTCCTATACTTGAAAGTTCATCTCTTAGGTTGGCAACCCTTAGGAAGTATGAATTCATCGATTATCCCTTCTTTATTTGAATGTGATTTAGTTGCGTATTTAGTGCGAGAACTCGAGTTGCATTGTTAACCTCATATGCATTTAGTAGTGCATTCATCATAGCAAATGTTGTTTGATGTTTTGTAAGAATGGGTATGATATCATTTTTCACTCCATCTAATATGTTTTGAATGACTTTCCTATTTCTTTTAATCCAAAAGGATTTATGAGGTTCAACTGTAGGTTGTTTGGATGCTGATTCAACAAATTGTTTTACATCATTTTCTTCAAGAATCATCATGATTCTAAATTTCCAGGCATCAAAAGTGTTCTTTCCCATCAAACTTGTCCTCAAGTCTCATTGTGTATGCCATTGAAGATAGGAGAATGATGCTAGATATATATAAGGTCTGATTACTTGATTTGCAGAGCCTAGGTTTGACCACCAGAGCTCTGATACCATGTAAAGTTTCTGCAAATTCTGTACTAAAATTTAGACTTCTATAATATCCTTTATATTGCTGAAGATAATCTTCTTAATATTCTGAAGGTAGGAGGAGTTATCACCTTTAACTCTAATCTGAACTTGATTTATATCTGCAATGTATTCGTATAGGTATTATTGCTTGAGAGAGCAGACTTCTTATTATTGTGTGTCCTCAAACTACAATAATGCCTACCATATATATCAAGACCAAAGGGCATGTCCCGTAAAGGAACATGACCTACCCTTGGTAGGCCCAAACACCACTTGAGATAATCGGCGCCTCAATAAATAATTAATTGTTTAACTAACATAACAAATTTGTTATGGTTAATACAAAATGCAATTTCTTCCAAAGATCACCACCTATCTTAATGTCAAGTCTAGTGCATATAAAGGCTAACATATGATACTATGGAAGAAGACTAAGGTGCGGTCTGCACTTCTCAGACCAGAAGGATTATCATGCTAATATTTAACATCGGTAATATACAATGCTCGATAAATTGTAATCGGTATTAATACAATGCTTGATACAAATGTAATCAACATTAATATAATGCTGTTAGATGGTAATTAGATTATAATTGATAGATATGATCGGCAATTTGGCATTTTAATAGTATAAGATTATGATAATATATATATTACAATCAGATCTTCATTATTAGATTTATCATTAATCACATATTACATTTACTCATAGAGTTTGCTTTAATTTACTATGAAGCTAACATTCTCAACACTCCTTTAGCAAGAAGGTAAGTGAAGCCGATACAATACAAGAGCAAACACTATCTCAAGTGTGGTCTAAGATAGATTGATGTTATGCTGTCTGGCAAGATCCCGCTCGAAGAACCATAACAATTTACTTTTACAGTGTCCGGAAAAATCCGGCCTCAAGAACCATGATAACACTTGCTCCAACACATTTTGGTGTTCGGAGATAGATCAACTATTGATAAGGTTGTCACCCTACAATAGTGATCTCACACAAGAAAGATCGTCACCTTTCATAACACAAGTTTGCAAACAATCTAATTTTCAATTATTCATGAATATACTAAATTACAAATGTATTTAAAAATTTGTCATACCAAGTTTACCTCTGAAGTACTCTATTTAAACCTTGCAAGAGGCTTGGTGAAAATGTCAATATTTTGCTCATTAGTGTTGATATAAATCAGGTTGATAACATTTCTGTTAACCATGTGGCTTACGTAATGGTATGGAGTCTCGATTTGCTTTGATCGATTGTGGAAAACAGGATTAGCAGAAAGTTTGATGCAGCTCTGGTTATCACAATGAATCACTAAAGGGCTTAGTTGCTTTCCAAAAAGACCAAATAATAGTTTTCTTAACCATGCTGCTTCTTGAACTCCCATGGAGGCTGTCATATATTTAGCTTCGGTGGAACTCAAAGCAACTGTTGGTTGTTTTCTACTGAACCAACATATCATTGTTGATCCAAGACTGAAGCAACATCCTGTAGTACTCTTGCGGTTTATGGAACAACCAGCTCAATCAGAATCAATATATCTTTCAAGTTTAATCTCTACATTTTTGTACTTCAAACCAAGACCAATAGTGCCACGTAGATATCTCAAGATATGTTTAACAGCTATCAAATTAATCTTCTTTGGTTCACACATGAAATGACTTAAAATATTGGTGGCATAGCAGATAATAGGCTGATCCAGTGATCTATTTGTATGGAGTAGGGTCAATAGACTCTGAATTCAGAGCTTCTTCTTTTAGCTTGGGTAGATTTGTTTCTATTGGAGTTAATAGAGGTTTCCTGTCAATCATTCCAAATCTAGTGAAGATGTCAAGAGTGTACTTCCCTTGATTAAAAAAATAAATGATATTTCCTTTGACATACTTCTAAACCAAAAAAATACTGTGGTAGGCCTAGATCCTTCATTTCAAATTCAGCGATAAGATCTTGTTTGCATCTTTCAATTAAGTGATCTTCACCTGGTATCAATAGACTCTGAATTCACAGCTTCTTCTTTTAGCTTGGGTAGATTTGTTTCTATTGGAGTTGCTAGAGGTTTCCTGTCCATCATTCCAAATCTAGTGAAGATGTCAAGAGTGTACTTCCCTTGATTAAAAAAATAAATGATATTTCCTTTGACATACTTCTAAACCAAAAAAATACTGTGGTAGGCCTAGATCCTTCATTTCAAATTAAGCGATAAGATCTTGTTTGCATCTTTCAATTAAGTGATCTTCACCTGGTATCAATAGGCTCTGAATTCACAGCTTCTTCTTTTAGCTTGGGTAGATTTGTTTCTATTGGAGTTGCTAGAGGTTTCCTATCCATCATTCCAAATCTAGTGAAGATGTCAAGAGTGTACTTCCCTTGATTAAAAAAAAAATGATATTTCCTTTGACATACTTCTAAACCAAAAAAATACTGTGGTAGGCCTAGATCCTTCATTTCAAATTCAGCGATAAGATCTTGTTTGCATCTTTCAATTAAGTGATCTTCACTTGGTATCAATAAATCATCAACATATAAAACAAGCATTAGCATGTCACCATTAGATATTTTGAAATATATATTAGGATCAGCTTCATTTTTGGAGTATCTTAGTTTGGAGAGGTAGCTATCTATCCTTTCATACTAAGCACGTGGTGCTTGTTTGAGGCAATAAAGAGCTTTCTTTAGTTTACATACATATAGATTCTTATTGTAGTCGGAATAAAGTAACTATTATGTTTAGTACTTGTTTAAGCTAGTCGGGCTAGGTAGTTAGGAGGTGAGAGGATGCATTGGTTGGTTTCCAACCAACCGACCCTTTTATAAGTACTTGGATGATTGTCATTGTACTCATGTCATTGTACATTCTATGTTTTACTTTATATGTATCTCAATTGTGTTATTTTGTATGATTAGCATATCTTTGTATCTGTGAACTTGAGTGATATTTCCACTCTACATTTTTGGTGCCATTGCTTAAGTCCGAACTTGGAGGTCGGTAGGATGGAGTAATAGGAAGGGCCTTTGTACCACTCATCCAAGTAATAAATAGTGACGAGAAGAGGAGGAAATAACCAGGGAAGATCAGTTGACATGTGATCTGGTGACGACGTGGGAAGTTGCAGTCGATTAGTACGTACGAAGGGAAGCAGAATGGCCCCTGAAGATACGGTACCTGATGAAATTCTAGTGCCACCAGAGGTGTATGATCTCCTAGGAGAGATTCCTTGCCTGTTAGCAAGCAATTTGTTACGAGTAAAAGAGAAGGACAATAAAATTGATTCATGCCCCTAATTCCAAACATATATCCCAGGCAGGTACGAGGAGAAGAAACTAAGGGAGAAGTCGCATTGAGGACACTGTAGCAGTAGCAAGAGAGACATCGTAACTTGAGTGGAGGACAAGGGGATTCTACGAGAATCCAAGAAGGGTTTGATTGAGCGTACAATTGAATGTATAGGAAATTTGGTCAGCTCAGAGACAAAAGCAAGGAAGTTGGGATACAAAAATCCAAAAACACCTAGAGGGAGAGATCTCCGATAGGAGCAAAGTCAAGAAAAAGAGGATACTTTCAGTAGTTCCTCCTTGACAGCGAACTTCCAAATTGGAGGAGGTGTTCCATCGAGAGGAAGAGTTCTGTCGGGAGGAAGTGTTCCATTGGAAGGAAGAGTTTCGTCGAGAGGAAGTGTTCCATCGGGAGGAAATGTTCCATCAGGAGGCAGAGTTCCATCGGGAGGAAGAGTTTCATCGGGAGGAAGTGTTCCATCGTGAGGAAGAGTGCCATCGGGAAGAAGTGTTCCACTAGGAGGAAAAAAGACCCAGATAATGGCACTAAACAAACAAAAATTGCCAAGGTTCACAGGGGATGGCTTGGAGTACCCCGCTTGCCACTGTAAAAAATGCATAACAATATGGCAAGCCACACTAAGGGGTATAGCCATTGACTGTTATATCGATCTGGAGACAGGAAAAAAAAACACATGGAGTAATATCCGCACAACCTTTGAGGAACAATTCAAACTCCTGAGGGACGATGATGAAATATTAACGAAGATTTATAATACAAGACAAGTGAAGAGTGAATCCGTTAAAACCTATAGTAGAAGGCTAAAAGTGCTAATAGGGAAACTTGACAACAAGTCGACAGATGGACTAAAGAAACTATGGTTAATCGAAGGATTAACACCATCCCTCAGGAAAAAGATGAAGATAGTCCCATTGTCGACCTTTGGGGATGTATGTACCTGTGCCATGGACATAGAAAGCAAGAGTAAAACTTCCAAGGCAAGAAGGCATGGAAGCTTAAGTGAAAGTGAAGAAGAATCCAAAACCATTCAAGCCCTGAGAAAAGACTGGAGGCGTTTGATGAAAGAAGTGGCAGGGAATAAGGAAGAAAAGAAAGAAGGGAGAGAACTTTGGTGTACTGAGAGTGAAAAAGAAGGCAATACTAAAGGAGCATGCCTGAAGAAAGTATTTTTTGAGATTTGTTAGGTACTGGGGTATGCAATTAAAGATTGCCCCTATAATTTGAAAACAAGGAGCGCTCAAGTCTTCCGGACCCAAGGGGGGCAATCCACACCTCCCTCCACTCCGCCGAAGAACACAAATATAGAAGCCTCACCAAGAGGATACAAAAATAACAGGAGAGGAAGTAACAATAATAGCAACAACAATAGCAATAACAACACACCGCAATGGCCACTCCAATATGATTCCAAGGGGAGGCCGATGATTCAATGTAGGAGATGTAATGAATGGGAAGATTTTGCACGAGATTGTCAAAATGAAGGAGGACAAAATAGAGAGATGCTCTGCAAATGGTGTGAGCTAGGCAACCATCAGGATGCAAATTGCCTGAGACAAAAGAGGGTAAATATGCTAGACATTGATGATCTAGAAGGCAAGATTCTTATAGTCCTAGGATGCAAGCCAGAAAATTAACCTATTCAGGTGCTATGATAGAGACTGAAAGATTTCAGGAAACAAAGAAACATATTCAAGATAGCATGAGAGAGGAAGGAAAGACAAAGCCAAAGATAAGATAATGATATTAATGTCCAACAAGACCAATAAAAAGGTCTATGGGACTGCAGGATTACAACAATGAGATTGTCAACAGCGGGAGCAAACAAAGGTGTCTGAAAAATAAATACAAACAACAACAACAGAAAGAAAACAAAGAATTAGAGAGAAGGCCAAGAGAGAAACTAGGAGTCCTTTCTAGGCGAAAAGAAATTAGTAACTGAATGATAAGCATGCCGAAGAGTAAAGTCCCTACTTTGTCTGTGACCACTCGTAGAGAAGTGTTGCTGCTGCAAATATCCGGTCTGGAATCTGACACATCTGGAATGCCTAGAAGATCTAGTGGAGCTAGAAGGCCTTTTCACACCATGCAAAGGGGATAATGGCATGAAAAAGGCAGTAATGAGCTGAGTAGACGAGTGCTGATGTGGAAGTAGTGACTAGATCGTGCTGTTACAGAGTATAGTGGCCTCCCGAAGATAAAGTGCGAGACAACACTGATCATAATAGCTAAAGAAATCATAAAGCGAGAAGTATTCCCGGAATAGACAGAAAAATCTCCCTCTGATCTCATAATAAATGGGGCAATGGAAAATGAAATGTCTCAGTCTCCACCTCACCCAAAGTACAAAGCCTACAGATCCGCTCCCAATTGTTGATATGATGGTCAGTTTGAACTTGAAGATGGTGAGAACCAACTTTGAAAGACTCTAAAGAGATACGCAAAGCATGAGACCACCTCTGGGAACGATAGTTAGGATGAACAATAATACCATCAGATACCTCCAAAAAGTGCTTTGTGTAAAAGGCCATCCGTGGGCGTAGTCCACCAAGAAGGTTAACCCAAGTACCGACAATTTACTGTCTAGAGATGTCAAGTTTGACATGCTCATTCAACTCCTTCCTAGAAGGGAGAAGATGAATCAGGGCATCTAGCGAGAACTAAAAAGGGGGGAGGCTGTCAGTATTAATCCCAAGTGAACCAAGTAGAGAAGAGGCCTGTGCATACCAACAACGTGCATGAGAACTAGACTCAGCACTCGCAGTAGACACAGATGAATAGTAAGCTAAATAGGAGTACCAATCACAATCACCAGCATGATCTGCAAAACCACGAAGGCAGTGTAGGAACCGAACCAAATAAAAAATGGCCGCAAGACTGAAAGGATGAGCGTCGAACTCCACAAGAATAACATTATGAAGAGTGAAACTGTGACATCTAATAATACGCCTCAACAACAAAGTTTTAACCTGCTCGATCAAGGCCCAATCAAAACCAAGAAGAGATGGGCCCTAAACCACAACCATACAGAACAGTAGGCCTCAAAAGGGAGTCCAAGAGAGAGAACTTATATGACGTATCCCGAAAGTGATGCCTGAAACATTGTTTTTCAAGCAATGCAAGAGAACCCATGCCCTTATTAACTCTGGGCTGAATAGTTGGCCTCATATTGAATCGTGGTCCGGAGAACTTAACCCCCAGATAAGTATAGGATGTAGTGATCTCAATCTCCTGGCCTTGAAAAACGAAATGGAGATGGGAAGTATTTAAACAATTAAAGATGATGCTCCGAGTCTTACTTAGGTTAACCACAAGCTATTGCAGATCACAGAAGAAAGCCAAGCCATCAAGGAACCTCTATAAACTGTCTATAGAGGAAGCAAGGAGAAACATATCATCAGCAAAAGAAGAATGGAGATCAGAACTTGGTGAAGATAGCAGCCATCACCAAGGAGCGAGGTTCTCTATAGGAAATCCTCGAGCTCATCAATATATAACCCGAACAACGTAAGAGAGAGAGGACAACCTTGCTTAACCCCAATGGTGCTATGGATTGGATCCGAGAAACCCTCAGGGGTCTTGAATCTGCCAATCATAGTCTTGTATAGTCTCATGATAGCGGTATGTAACATCTCAGATTTGCCAATCTCCCTAAGCCTCTCAAACAAAGACACCTTGGGAACAGAACCAATCGCTTCGTGAAAATCAACAAAGCAACAATAAATCTTCTTCGATCTGTGTCTAGCCTCCTCAATAATAGCTCGTAGAGTAAAGATGTGATCCTTGGTCTGATAGTCTGCTCTGAAACCAACTTGTCCTCTAGCCCTGGAACCAATCCTGTCAAGCTCACTAGATAACATAGTATTAAGGGTTGTCGCATATAGTTTGGCAAATGTGTGCCCGATCATGATCGTTCTGTAGTTTCTTGAATCAGAGATCGAGCTAGTGTTGTGAATAGGATAAATCAAATGTCTAGATCAGGAAGTTGGAAAACCAATGTGGATCACTCTATTAAAGAGAATAGAGAGATAGGGTCCCAAAACTAAAGCACCAAACTTAAAAAATTCAGCCTGAAAACCTTCCTCATCAGCAGCTCTACTACACTTTATGGATTTGATGGCCTCAAAAATGTGGGAAGGGGTGAATAGGCAGATGAAAGGAGGCAAATTGGGATGGACAGAAGGTTGCCCTGGAATGTCATAAAGAGCCATGGTGTGTAAGGTAAGGGAGCGAAAGTTGAGGGCGGAGGGAGGAGGAGAACTGTGGGGGAAAAGAGTGCTCCAGAAGAGCTGGGGATTGTGGATCAGCGTGGAGCAAAAGGATTTGCACTTGGAAGCGACAAAAGAACGTTTCTTACCGTAAAGAAAGCAAAGATAAGAAGAGCGAATTTGGACAAAGTCAGTGGAGCGAGGCTCAAAATTAGAATGCATAAAACGATGGAAGGATTTGTAGTCTGTATCAAACCATTGGTTCATAGGGTAAGTATTACGGCGTTTGCTGTGAAGGAGCAAAGGAGGGCGATGAGGAATGGAAAGAATGGCAGATTTCTGAATAGCAGACACAAGTAGGTCAAACATGGAAGCGGCCTCACATGAGTCAGAAAAGCACGAAGGGTTGAGGAGCTTCGAAACATGAGTGGAAAAAGCTCATAGCCACCATCGATAAAATGAAAATGAATGGGTGAGCAAGTAGTGACAGAAGAGAGATGAGGGGCCTAAATAGTGGGCAGAAAACGAGGGGAGAGGCGAAGGTGAATATTGAGGAGAGCATGATACGTAAGAGGAAGGCATATAATGGTGACATTGCGAATGTAAGAAATGAAAGAGGGACAAGGAAGGACATAATCGACGACACTAGCACCACCACCATGAGGCCAACAAGTAAAGAGCTCAGAGCTAGGAAAGCAGGAAAGACCGTTCAAGATCATTAGACTCGAAGACTCACAAAGCTACAACAGATGTCTCCATATATAGATAACAGTCCAAGGGCATCTTGAGAATGTCGCTGAAGCCCCAAGGAAGTCAGATCCATTTCAGTGGAGCAAATGGGATCCAAGCTATGATCAAAAAGTGGACTTTGGAGTTCCTTGGTTCTCGCATTCAAATCCTCGAGAATAATAATATCACCAAGAGCTGCAAACTGAGAAATAGTCTTGTGAAGATCAACAAATGAGTCTCCGTCCTCAGTACCATGAATAGCATGGTGGGAGGAAGCTGACGGGAAATAGCAAGTGGCCAAATAAAGATCCCTCTGACGGTGACAATTACGGTCAATACGGACCCACACAAATCTGGCGAACATATTTGAGTGAACAATAGAAGTGCCATTGAAAATATCCTCCTTAATCAAACAAGCCATGCCCCCCGAGCTACGAACCCCCCCAGAAGCACAAACCTCCTCTCTACATATAGATAACCACTGATAGCCAGAAACACTTGGAAGAGGAGGAATAAGACTCTCATGTGTCTCAGTAATGATAAGAATATGTGTGGATCCCACAACATCACATAAAGACTAGGCATTGACGAAAAAGACCCATTGCCATTCCAACAGTTAACAAGAACGGAGCAAGTGGGTGTCTCCCTCTTGTCCAACTACTGGTGGGACCGTCATTTGGTTTTAGGGGGTTGTCTTTTTTCCCAACCACTGGGAGGAGAATCTCTAATAATTGCTTTCAGATTCCTGATAATTGCGCATTTAACAACTTTTCTAGCCTCTGCAACTATCCCATGAGCATGTTTCAGCGCCACTACTTGAGCTTTCGTGAGATCTTCATCTAAGAAAATCTTGGAAGAGAGATAATAAAGTTTCCTCTCTGCTTGGAGAGCTCGAAGCCTATCAACAAGTGAGAAAAATTTGATAAATAGGATGTCCCCATGTCCAATCCAACACTTGTCCAACGTGATATCAGTAAGGCCAAGATGATCGCAGAGGAAAGAGCGTCCAACTGCGAGAGGATCAAGAGTAGGAGGTAGCCCACAGACTCAAAGGTTGAGCTTGCGAACCCGTCTCACCCTCTCATCTTCAATCTTACCTTGTACCATTTTGCGAAAACTAGCAAGAAAATAGGGGCGTAATGAATATTGTGTGGCAAGCACTGGAAACTGATATCCCAGTGAAAATAGATGATTTATTAGAAACACTACCCCAATTGTAGATATCACTAACGCAGGGGGCAAATCCGAAAGGGATAACCTCAAAGAAAGAGGAGGGAGAAGTATGCACAAAAGGCAATACATTGTTCACCATAGGGATGGGAAGAACACCAGTGATAGTAGAGATGGAGATACTAGGGTGCAAATTCTCAAATACTATTGTGGATGGAGGTTCCAGTGTAAATGTCTTATCAGAAGAAACATGGAAGGAAATAGGGAAATCTACACTATGGCCCTCAAAATTTTGACTTGTGGGAGCGGACCAACATGAAATCAAGAGTACAGGAACACTAATGGGACAAAAAGTCATAGTTGGTACGCAACAATTTTTTCTGGATTTTGTGGTTATGACTTTAGAGAGGAAAGGGTACGATGCTTTATTAGGCAAGTGATGGTTGGTCGCAACAAAAGCTATGCATAATTGGAATTGGAACACACTATCTATTGAGACTGAAGGAATGTAATGTCCCTTTTTTGGGGACATTAGAAATATTAAGGGGGTCATCACTATAATATTAAATTGACTATGAGAGCTGAAACTTAATTAATTAAAAGTCAAATTGATATTCCAAGTGGGTAAAAGAGGACGTGGAAAGATAAGACGAAACCCATAAAAGAAGTCGAAGGGTCTTCGTTGCAAGAATAGAATGAGAAGAGGCTCTATCCTTTGTCAGGCTTGATTTACTATTCAAATTTTTCAGTTCTATCTTGTGAGAGCCATTTAGGAAGCTTCAGCTTTCAGCCTGTGTGAGGACGTAGCCCCTCATGCAGGCAAGTAGTGGACGCAAACCCATTGCCAATGGAGATATCAATTCAGGTGTCTCGGTCGTGCTTACAAGTTCTTCTCTTAAGTTTCCAATCTGATTGTAGAACTGTGTTTAATATTGGATTTATAGTTTGCTGGTTATTGTATTGCTGTTGTATAATACAATAACGTTTAGGAATTATCTATAAGTTGCTGGATTATTGTATTACTGATGTATGATACAATATCGTTTTTAGTTGCTGGTTATAAGACAATAACGTGGTTTAAAGAATTATAAGAGTCTGCTGATTTCATCTCTTTAGTTTGTAATTCATGGTTTTATGTTTGACCTCTTGGGTGTTATGGTGAAATAACAGGTTATATTTATCTGAAGAATCTTCTGGTCTTATTAGCACTGTGTCTCATTTTTGTGTACATCGAGTCTGAATGTTGTAAGTGAGAAAAGTGATTTAATGGGAGATTCTACTGGTTTCTTGAATGTGCTGTAAATTATCTGCAAGGTTTTATTTTTAAGTGTATTGTTAAGGGAAAACCAACAAATATCCTATTCAGGATATTACAGTGGTATCGGAGCCAAAGCATCTTGCCAGCCTGTGAGGTCAAGAAATTGAATTTTTTGTTTGGTAAGGTATTCATTGCAAAAGTTTGGTTTGATAAAAGACTGGATATAAAAGACAAAATTCTCTTAATACTATAGTTACAGAGCACATATATTCTTGTCTTGAGGTACCAGAGAATTGGCAAAGGCAAGAGTAAGGAATAAATCGGGCAAGTAATAGTAGAAGTGCAAGAGAAATCAAGTTGTTGGGGTAAGGGTTATTTGATTAGTTTTAGTCTATGGTGCTTTGTTGGAAAATTTGAAATTCCTATTACAGTCTATTGGAAAACTATACTGGGTGAAATAATAAGAAGGAATCCGAAAGAGTTGCTGGTATTTTGCATTTTTGCTTGGACGTCTTGAAGCATTTCCTCTACCCAGATGGATATACCTGGTTGAGGACGTTGGATATTATTGGTGGGTAAAAATATCAGTTGTTTTTAGTGTGAATATTGTGGGCTTTGAAAACATCAACCTTATATTGCTTCCGGGTGTTCACATGCTGATCATTTTATGTGCGGGTTGATTATTCCCACCATTCTGCATTGACAAGGACTACGCCATAGTCGAGAGCTAGTTGTAAGTCACGACTTTGACTGGGAAGCCACAGTTGTAACAAGAATCGTGTGAGCAGCATTTACATTGCAACCCGTCGCAAGTAACAGGCATTTCACATTTCATGGGCATCTAGAAAACGTGGTCGGGTTACAGGGTTGAGAGATGGTAACTGTCCATTGCAGAGTTTAGTTGCCTAACGTGAGCTACAGTTATCCTTGCATACATTAACAGGCGTCGGGCTCACCTTGCGACCAATGTGTTTCACTCATGACGTCGGGTTTTCTAGGTATTTCGTGACGCGGGAAGAGAAAGGGAAGTCCGCAGCAGAAGCTTAACCATTCACGTTGAGTGTTGAGGTCACATGTTGTAGTCGGGAGCTTGGGAAAGACACAGTACCTGCGGAAAGTAAATTCACGAGCTGTTTACGGGTTGTGGAAACAGTTTAACGTTTAACACCTGCCAAAGTTTCCAACGTGGGGTGGTTATTACATGTTCCTTTGTCTGAAGGGGGACTCAAGCAAGGTCATTGGGCACATCTTGTTTGAGCATGGTAACAACTGAACTTGGCAGATATAGAGATGCAAATTAACCATTCTGGAGTAGGATATCACCATATAATTAAGATCGCAGGATAGCGAGTTGCAGGGAGAGTTAGGGCCTTTCCAAGGCACCAATATCAATCAAGCCCATTAGCCTGGAGGAAACAGACCATACATATGATTTTATTACAGACTTCTAAGCATAGTGCATAACAAACTTGGGCAAGGTATTACATGGGTTATAGTTCCTCGTTTAATGTGCAAAGAGACATATATTAATAGCCGTAGGGGGTCTTAAGGAATTTGGGCATTGTTAATCATCAGTCACGGTAGTTGGCTATATTTTGTAGACGGGGATTCTTGTCTTGCGTGTTTCGTTTTGGGCGTCGGTTTGACATCTGTTATGGACACCGTTTCTAAACGGTTGGAACAAACCATTGCATGTAAATGAAAGGCTCGATGTGTCGTGAGGAAAGATTGTAACGCAGGAAATACGCGGCAGTAAAGGTTACAAAAATTATTAGAGATGTGTTAAAATAACGCATGCTATCCTGGTAGAGCCGTTACGCCACCTGTTGATTCTGACTAGAGCATCGAAGAATCCTGTCTATACGCATAGCAGATGGGTGAGAGTTGGAAATCTACAAGCGTTACTGAAGATGTGGTTTCCACTCGAGAATC
Source organism: Cupressus sempervirens (assembly GCA_028749045.1). Classification (NCBI taxonomy): domain Eukaryota; kingdom Viridiplantae; phylum Streptophyta; class Pinopsida; order Cupressales; family Cupressaceae; genus Cupressus; species Cupressus sempervirens. The sequence continues at coordinate 294,788,001 of CM053785.1, read as the reverse complement.
CTAGAAGCTGAAATCGAGTCAGTTACATCAAGGAAAGCTTCACATGAACATTGCTAGTAATAGAGCATTGCGGGATTCTGACCGACCTTGACTAGTGTCCCAGAAAGCAGAGACGGAAACGATTGACTGGAGTCGGGATCACATTGAAGTCGAAATTTAAAAAAAAAAAGTCTCTACTGTTGGACGTATCGGAACCTGTCGTTTGCTCTGTTGCATAGCTTATTTTTGTGTTGAAATTCAAATTTATCTTGCCATTCTAGAGGGGCCAGTGCGTTCTATTTCATTAGAGCTTGAGATACTTGCATGACATCAACATGCAAATTTGACAGTTCCTATACTAAAGGCTTTGGGTGAAACTGTTAAAGCTTTAAGGTGAAAAAACTTCGAGAACAGGTTGAGGTTAAGAAGCTCAATTATTCCTTTGTTCAATTGTAAACGTAGTTTCTAGATCTAAACACAGTTCCACACTCACTGAAAGTCTCATTCATCGCTCAAATTCCAATTTGATCAAAGAAAGGAGAAGTTACCGGTGATATTACGTACTTTTCTTCTCTTGGGGAATTTTCAGCTTAGGTTTTGATATGCATGGAACATTGAAATTTTTTGATTTCCTAGTTTTCCAATGTGCTGACAAAGTGACATTTTAAAACAATTGAAAAATTACTATTTTGTGAATTCTTTTTAATTAAATAATCCGGAAGGGGAATAATGTATTTCATGGCGGTTTATGTTAATGAGATCTGAAGGCTTGAGGTATTTTTCGTTAAGAAATTCAACCATCTTGTACATGTTTGTTCATCAAGGATTTGGACGATATTATCAGCATTTGATCGACAGGAATTTCTAGGCATTTTTACAAGGTGGTTGGGAGTCTAGAAAGAAGGAAAAATATTTCAGATTTTACTGTCCTCATCGCCTAGATTCTTCTGTGAGTAAAATGGTGGTTGGTGCTCTTCAAGCACAAGGTTCTCTGTTTTGATTTGGGGGAGCATAGGATATGATTTATAAGCATTGTTCTTTGGCAAACAGCTCATAAACTAGATGAGCCTGCTATAGTAATTCAGCATGTGGTTTTGTTGAGAAACATGCTGTTTAGTTGAACTTGGTTTGTCAAAAGAATAGCTTAAGGAAGAACATAGTGTCAAGTTTTTACATAGTGTTCAAGACATTGCATTGGCAACAACAGTTGCACCTCTGTGCAGTTAGCTTCTTGCCGCATGTGTTTCCAGGACTGTATTTGAAGTTTTATCAGTGAACCCATGTTAAATTGTAATCTTAGAATTTTGAATATCATACCTGATCAGTGCATGGTAGTCATATCATTTGATAGCCTTTAAATTGCAAATATATTTGAGTATCTTGTAACGACTACCCTCAGCGAGGCAACTAGACATCTCCAAGCAGCTTGGGCAATGACTGCAATTAAATTCATCAGAGGCAATTTGTAACATTTGTCCACTCAATAACTGAACTTGTTAGCAAAATTGCGAGTCAAATATTTCAAGCCTCTTTGGTGACGAAGTTTCAATTAGATTGACTAGTGCTAGGGCTGCAATTTGCCGCACATCCCAATGACTTCATTAAGGACCAGTATAAAGGGCAAGTATCTAGCTATGAGAGGAAAACAGGGTTTGGATCATATCAAGAAAGCTCCTATGAAGCCACAAGAACAGTTAGTCAGGAATTCAAATTCCGTTATGAAGACTAAAATACTCAAAATGTACAAGGATTATCAAAGTCTACCTACCCAAATTCAAAATGATCTATCATTCAATGATTATATGGATTTTTATCTTGAGCAACTGAATAAGACTGATATGGCAAAACGAAAGTACCTAGAGTTGGCCCAAGATCTTTTTGCAAGGGAACAACACAGGAGTGTACGAAGAAATTTTGATAGATCAAAATTATCCTGAAATAGAAAAGCAAACACCCACCACAGATGTGCAGCCTTCTCAAGATCACATAGTAGATGTTACACAAGGCGCAATTTTCCTTGTTGGTGACTTGGAGGTGAGTCTTGTCAAGCAAAATAATGAAGCAAATTGCACTCAAAATAATAGCAGTTTGGGAACTTGGCATCAGGAACCCTATATTCATGATACTCAGAACGTGAATTATGAGGAACAAGCAGGGATGACACTGCAAGACAATGAACAGTTTCAGCAAGGAGATAACGTAATGCATACCTTAAGGAATCAATTGAGGGTTAGTGAAGATATGGTTGTGGCATCTTTAGTACATTATGACAGGACCCATAAGTTGGTTGAGGAGCTCTACAGGAGGATTCCAAGAGAAGCAGGAAGAGAATGGAATGTTGATGACTTGTAGGAGGTCAAGAAAGCCCTCGAAACTATGAAATCAGATTACTAGTATTTGCTGACTGACAGAGATTATATCCTTAAGATTGCTGAGTTATATGCTAAACAATCAAATAGAGGGAAGGATGAGATTGACGAACTTTATAGAGAGCTGAAGCATGTTCGTGAGGCATTGGATGAGGCTCGATTCTCTCTTCAAGGAGTAGAAAATCAGATCAAGGTCATGAACCAATCTCGGGAACATGAGGATAGAATGAGACAGAAATTTCTCCTAGAAGTCATCGATGAACTTGAGAGCATCCAGCAAACTTATGACTTGGATAGCTGCCCCAAACGATTAAGTAGCAAAACTTCAGATCACTTTCAGTTGATAGATAACCCCTTGTTTGAGGTGGCTGCTGATTGGACGCCCGATAACCCATTTTTTAGGATAGATGAGGGAGTTTCTCTTGTTTGCCTTGAGGAGGAAGAAATTGATTTCAGACCCTGGAATGCTGATACAGATCCTAACAGTGATTCAGGGACTCAGCATGTGAATGGCGAATCAACTTTTGTTGTTTATCAATTGATCAACCCCAACATATATTCCGATTTTAACCCTCTCGAGAGTTGGGTGATTTTCTTTCATTAGCTGCTAAGTAATTCTTGGTGGAGTAGCTATGTGAGGAATGTGTTTATGTTTCCAGCATCTTTCAATTTCATAGCACCTATGTTCTTGGGAGTTCTCCAGGTCGATGACGATGGTATTGGTTTTGATGTCCTTGAGATAGTGGTTTTAGCTTATGAGCAACTCATTTCCTACATCACCCATTTTGGGCAGGTTTTCACACTCTACTGGGTTACACATTGACCTTTGATATGCTTCTACCTCATCATAGAAGCGGAACGGCATAACAGAGTCTGGGATCCAGGTGTTGGCAGATTGTATCTATGGTTGGACGAGGATTTTATTGTGGTCATGGTGCTGATCCATGCAGATCAGTTTACAGATACAGGTGTCGAGTACTACCAGAGAGTAATATGGGATCCAGGAACCCGGTTGATAGGTGGTTTACAGCATGACACCTTGCTTCACAGTTTGGCCGGATTTGTTTTCAGTTCAGGTTATAGGGTCAACTGCAGAATCATATGGGATCCTGGTATCAATTGCTTGAGGGCAAGCAATCTCAAGGAGGGGAGACTTGTAATGTCCCTTTTCTGGGGACATTAGAAATATTAAGGGGGTCATCACTATAATATTAAATTGACTATGAGAGCTGAAACTTCATTAACTAAAAGTCAAATTGATATTCCAAGTGGGTAAAAGAGGACATGGAAAGATAAGACAAAACCCAGAAAAGAAGTCGAAGGGTCTTCGTTGCGAGAATAAAAGGAGAAGAGGTTCTATCCTTTGTCAGGCTTGATTTACTATTCAGATTTTTTAGTTCTCTCTTGTGAGAGCCATTCAGGAAGCTTTAGCTTTCAGCGTGTGTGAGGACGTAGCCCCTCGTGCAGGCAAGCAGTGGACGCAAACTCATTGCCAGTGGAGATATCAATTTAGGTGTCTCGGTTGTGCTTACAGGTTCTTCTCTTAAGTTTCCAATCTGACTGTAGAACTGTGTTTAAGATTGGATTTATAGTTTGTTGGTTATTATATTGCTGTTATATAATACAATAACGTTTAGGAATTATCTATAAGTTGTTGGATTATTGTATTACTGATGTATAATACAATATCGTTTTTAGTTGCTGGTTATAAGACAATAACGTGGTTTAAGGAATTATAAGAGTCTGCTGATTTCATCTCTTTAGTTTGTAATTCATGGTTTTACGTTGGACCTCTTGGGTGTTATGGTGAAATACCGGGTTATATTTATTTGAAGAATCCTCTGGTCTTATTAGCACCGTGTCTCATTTTTGTGTACACTGAGTTTGAGTGTTGTAACTGAGAAAAGTGATTTAATTGGAGATTCTACTGGTTTCTCGAATGTGCTGTAAATTATCTGCAAGGTTTTATTTTTAAGTGTATTGTTAAGGGAAAACCAACAAATATCCTATTCGGGATATTACAAGGAAGAAAGTACAACATAGATATCAGGAACCAGTCAGTAAGTCAGGACTTGGCATCATACTCCGAAGGAGAAAACTATGAAGGGATGGAACCAGATGAGGAAGGGGTGCTTAGACTAGTGGAATGCTCAGACGATGATACAAGTTCCCTTAATGGATTATTCCATTGGCAAATGGGATACTAGAAGTTTTCCATGGAGAATGTTATATGTTGCAAATACAAGAATCTTAGTCGGAAGGAAGGTACCCGGAGGAGTACACAGAGTATAAAAAGAATGGGGCAATAACATTATCTACTCTAGATAATAAATCGGTAAAAGGCCTCGTCAGTGGATCTAAATTAAAAACATACGAAGAAAGGAAAGAACGGATCCCTAGTTATTTCATAAGTACAAAAGGAGAAAGTAATGGAGAGGAATAAATCTCCACCCAAGTCTTATAAAGCTATATCAACACATACTGGAATCACAACCGTACTGAGAGAGACCAACAACCATACGAGGGGAATGAGTACAAACAGAGCTAGCAGGAGGAGGATACTAAAGGCCATATGAGGAGTCGTACAAGACAAGGAAGTAGAGGTTGTACAGAAGGAGACAACTGTACGAGTGGTCATACCAGAGGAAGCACCAACCATACATCTTGAAGAAGAGGGAACAGTTGTATGAACATCTGTATAGTAGGAGGAAAGCATGGGAACTTTTCAGAAGGGCACCGTATGGAGGAAGAAGACAGTACAGACAAAGGTATGGAAGACACCCATACAACAGGCATCTATACGACCGACATTAGTACGTCAAGCATCTGCACGACAGAGGCTAGTACATGGGATTTCCATACAAGCAGTAGAGGAAGTACGCCAGGCATTCGTACCAAAGGCAGAAGGAGAAGTACGTAGGACATTTTCAAATCGGCATTATCAGTACATGAGGTGTTTGTATAGCAGGTGATAGATGGAGTACAGGAGGCATCCGTACCAGAGGCAAGGGAAGAAATGCCTAAGCCATCATCCATACGAAAGGAAGAAGCATCTGTACTGGAGGAGGAAACGACATCCGTATAGGAGGTAGAAATGACATTCGTATGGAAGGAGGTGGCAAAAAGGACATTTGTACAGGGAACGTCATATGTATGTGAGGTAAGGCAGAAAGTGTTCGTATGACAGACAACAGGACGATAGGCAACAATACGGCAAGCAACAGTACATGAAGCACCCGTACGAGTGGCACATGAAGCATTTGTACGAGTGGCACAACAGGGAGTAAGTACGGTGGTCGTACGAGAGGTAGCGAACGAAGGACGTACGACATCCGTACAAAGGACACAAAAGGACGTATATACAGCTTCATACGAGAGGCAAAGGAGGACAGGTCAATGCAAGAAGGAGAAGCGTCCACACGCATACTACAACAAAAACCATCCCTACGTGAGGCATTGAAAAGAAGAACAAGCGTACTTATTATTTCCAAGATAGGAGGAAGCTCAAGGATGTATGCTGGCTTTCTAGATATATGCTTGGTACGTACCACATTACCACACGTGAAAGTTTGTTACAAGCAGTCACGTCACATGAACTGTTGGTATAGGTGGCATATACAAACAGTTACAGAAATTTTGGAATCAACTTACCAACACACAATGGTGAAATTAAGCATAGGAAACCCGAGTAGAGGAAACATTATTGATTCCAAAAAAAAGAAATTTGGGGTACTGTAAGAAAAGAAGGAGATAAGGAAGCTGACAAAAAGCAAAGGGAAAATGGCACAGAAAAAAAAGAACCCTGGCTAGAGCATGGGGGGTGGAAAGGTAGAATCTTCAATATCAATGGGAAGCCGAGAAAGTTGCAATGCAGGAAGCCTAGAAAACAAAGAAAGCTGAATTGGAAAGCAAGATCGTCAAATCAGAAGCCAAGAAGATGGATGCTTTCAAGCTACTGTAGGGTGTTCTGGCAAAATAAAGGACAACTAAAAGGTCTCTACAACAGCTATGGGGAGCTTTGAGCACAGGGATGTCCTCCCATCCTTCTTCTTCTTGAAATCAAAATTCTTTTTGTTGTTTTCTTGTTTAGCAGAGGAAGATTACTTCTTTTTTGGAGGAGGGATAGATGTAGTCGGAATAAAGTAACTATTATGTTTAGTACTTGTTTAAGCTAGTCGGGCTGGGTGGTTAGGAGGTGAGGGAATGTGTCGGTTGGTTTCCAACCAACCAGCTCTTCTATAAGTACTTGGATGATTGTCATTATACTCATGTTGATTTTGGTATTAATAAAAGAAACCATTTCCTTGCCTACTTGTATTGTGGTGTTAATGGTACGTTCTCTGTTTTACTTTATATGTATCTCAATTGTGTTATTCTATATGATTAACATATCTCTGTATTTGTGAACTTGATTGATATTTCCACTCTACACTTATCTTTTATAACAAAACCTTCAGGTTGTTCGATATATACTTCTTCATTAATGACACCATTTAGAAATGCGGTCTTGACATTCATTTGGCGTATCTTCCATTGTCCTTACTGATGTGTATCGAGCAACCGGAGCAAATGTTTCCTCATAATCAATACTTGCCTTTTGAGAGGAACCTCAAGCAACAAATCTTGCTTTATGTTTTTCAATACTACCTTTTGAAGCATACTTGATTTTGTATAACCACTTTAATGAAAGAACTGATTTGTCTTTTGGCCCAGGTACAATATCCCAAACATCGTTTTGTAACATGGATTGATATTCTTATCCAAGCATCTTTCCATGCTTGACAAGATAAGGCTTCTTCAACAATTGATGGTTCAAATTTTGTAAGCTCAATTACTAGTGCAGTGTAACAAGATTTATTTATGGTTTTCTTGCTCTCTTTGGTGATTTCATCTAGTTTAACATTATTTTTGTTGAAATATTCTAACTCTTGTAATGCAGCAAATATGGCTAAGGGAATTTTAGATAATGTGAAAACTTTCACGGAAGCAGTACTTAAAATCAACTACATCAGACCTAGTTCCGCTATCGGTTTGCTAACGAATATGTAAGAATAATAACTGAACATGATCACATATTCTTATACACGGTTCGAAACATTAAAGCATTGACTTACAATCACAAAACTAAAATAAAAGTAATGGAACTTGGAATAACTACAGGTGTTCAATAGTCTGGACTGATTACATTTGCGACTCTTCAAGGGCATACATGCTGATACTATTGGAGTTTATCGTGCCTGGGCCGGTGGCCTTTTGCCTTCACGTTCCTCTGTGGTGATCTTGACTTTTTGGCATCCTTAACTCGGTCGTGTCTCCTCATTGTTATTGGCCCTTGTGTACTAAATGCATTGATGGGTTAGATTGGTGCCGTAGATGTTATACACGTCTGTAGTTATTACTACTGCTAACGTTACCTAGTGTGGCCAACAGTGGTGACTACTCCACCCTTGATTTTCGCTGGAGTCCTCTTGTTTGCACTTTTGCCTATTGTTGCTGGAGTCCCCACGTTTGCACTTCTTCTCACTCCTCATGGGTTTCGGTTGTAGTGCACTCTCAATCGGCTATCACAGTGACCCGACCTCCTTCTTGCTAGTGGTGCCAATGCCGTTAATCCTTACTTCAAACACCTGATACCACACACCTCCCTCGTATTCTAACAAATGCGTAGGATATTGATACTATGTATTCCTAGTCAATATAAGGAGATCTCAAAAATTACTTCTACTATAACACTTACTTCTCGCCAGTCAGTTCGATTTGAAGCAAGAGCTTTATTTCGCCACTTTATGTCTGAACCTGATTGAACACTTCTGAGAGCTATTGGGGCTACGTCCAGTCTCCCAACATCTTAAGGGGTTTTGTCCTTAAGATAGCCAGTCACACTCAAGCAATCGATTTTTATAACAATATGCTGATATATTTCATGTTATGAATCCCCATGTAGTTCCTTTCCTTTCTAACCTCGATGTGAGGGGAAATACAACTACATGTGGGATAAAAAACCAATTTCGTCTTTTAGTCAAGTTACTATTGTCATAAAGTGACTTTTAAATCATAAAGTGACTTTATAATCAACTTTATAAAATAAAGTAACTTAACTATAGGAAGACCCACAATTATTGCCCCAACAACGAAATAGAATCCTGTGACTGGCTGGCATCCTCAAAATAAATGTCGTTTGCTCATCCAGATGGAAAGATAGAAAAACAAAGCGCCATAAGGCCTAGCGCAGAGAAGGGGACATTACATTCTTCAATCATTTTCCTTGCCCATAATGGCCTTTTCTTGATATTAGAGATGCCTCTTTTCAGTGTCTGGTAATAGTTCATTCTTTTATGATATGTTCTCCCTCTGATTTTTTAGTTTGCAGAGTTTTATCTAATTCTGTGATTGCTTGCCCTCAAGAAGGGGACATTGCAGTCCTCCCTTCCTGTGATCGCTTGCCCTCAAGCAATTTGAGTGTCGGATGCTGCAAGATTGATTCACCCTCACAAGTGACATATCTTCATATGGTAAATCCTTCCAATGAATTAGATACTCCCTGATGGACCTGTTACGCAACTTCCTTTCTCGGATCTCAATCACCTTTGTTGGAACCAAAACTAGTTTCCCTTCCACATCAAGTGGGGGCAATCCAATGGAGGGCACTACATGCTGACCGATTGCCTTTGTGAGGCAAGAAATGTGGAAAATATTATGAATTTTGCTGCAATCTGGCAAGTCCAACTCATAAGCAACCTCTCCAACCCTTCGAGTAATTTGATAGGGACCATAAAATCTAGGTTGGAGCTTTTCGGACCCACTCTTCTTCAAGGAGCTCTGCTTGTAAGGTTGGAGACGAAGGTAAACCATATCACCTAACTTAAAACTCAGCTTTGTCCTACGGCGATCAACATACATCTTCTGTTGGTTTTGAGCCTGTAGAATGTTCTCCCGAAGAGATCTGAGAATATCTTGTTGATCTTGTATCCAATCTTCAGCTAGCGGTGCTCTGCTGTCCTATAAAGCCAGATCTATGAATGACAAAGGTTCGCTGCCATAGAGAGCTCGAAACGGTGTCATCCAGATGGACATGTGGTATATAAATATTTAACCCAAGCTCTTTGTTGCCTTGCTACATGGTTTCAGAGATAATCCAACACCTATTTGTTTATTATCTCAGTTTGCTTGTTCGTCTGCAGGTGGTAACTCATGCTGGGTGTCAATTTCGTACCTGCCAATTTGAATAGTTCCTGCTAAAAAGTGTTGAGAAACTTGCTATCTTTGTCGCTCACAATGGTTTGAGGGAGCCCATATAGATGAAAAACCTCTAGGAAAAATAGCTCAACTACCTTAGAGGCCGGCCAATCTACCGTTATAGCAATAAAGTGAGCGAACTTAGTCAATCTATCGACAACCACGAAAATGGAATTTTTGCCCTGTACTCTGGGTAATCCTGTAATGAAGTCCATAGAGATGCTCTCCCATTTCTGTTCTAGAATAGGAAGAGGCTGTAATAATTCGGTTGGAAACTCGTGCTCTGACTTGTTCTGCTAACAAGTCCATCATTTTCTGACATGTTGAAAGACATCATCCTTGAGGTCCTTCCATGAAAACCTTTCCCTGACCTGCCTATAGGTTTTGAAGAAACTTGCGTGTCTAGTTGATGGTGTATCATGAAGTCTCCCTAATTTTTCCCTTGAGTTTAGACTCTAGTACGAGATAGATCTTATCCTTATAAAAAATCACATCATCAATTACCTCGTACATGTTGTCCTGGAGCTGCCCATCCATGATCTAACAAGCTTGAGTAGTAACTGGGACTTCCAATCTGCTGATATCTTGGAAATGACACAACACTCTACTATTGAAGGTCTCTTGGAAAGCACATCATAAACTATATTGTTCTTACCCTTGACATACTCGATGTCAAAATCATAGGCCTGAATCTTGCTGACCCACTTTTGCTGTCTTTTATTAAGATCCTATTGTTCTAATAAGTATCACAAATTGTTGTGGTTTGTCTTAACTGTGAATTTGCCACCCAAGTATTGTGTAAACTTGGCTAAAGCGTGCATAATGGTTAACATCTCCTTGTCATAGGCGGAGTACAATCTCTCATTGTCCCTGAGCTTCCAGCTCTCATAAGCTATTGGGTGCCTATCTTGCATTAGAACCACACCAGTTCCGCTCCTTGAAGCGTCACACTCTAGGACAAAAGGGCAGAAGAAATTGGAAAGTGCCAAAACTGGACATGTGCTCATCACCTTCTTGAGCTTATCAAAGGTCACCTCTACATCATCTGTTTACTTGAATGCCCCTTTTTGTGTGAGATCAGTGAAGGGGGTTGCTGTCTGAGAGAAGCCTTTAGCGAATCTCTTGTAATAAGAGCAAAGATTGAGGAAGCCCCTTAAATCTGATATGTCCCTTGGAGGTGGCTAATCTAGGATCGCATGTATCTTTTCCTAGTGTACCTTAACCCCATCTGCACCAATCACGTGTCCAAGGTAAAGAATCTCAATCAATCCAAACTCACACATTGATTCTTTTGCAAACAATGAGTGCCCCTCCATAATGCTAAGCACCTCATCTAGGTGCTACAAATGCTCCTCCCAAGTTCTACTGAAAACCAAGATATCATCAAAAAATACCAACACAGTCTTGTGCAACTGTTTTCTAAAAATATGGTCATACATGATTGACATGTGGTCGGCACATTGGTGAGTTCGAATGGCATAACCAAGAACTCATAGTGTCCATAGTGACATCGGGAAGCTGTCCTATGCATATCCTCCTCATGAACTCGTATCTAATGCTATCCAGATCTAAGATCTATCTTTGAGAAATAAACTGCCCCATGTAGTTCATTTAGTAACTCATCAATGCGGGGAATAGGGTATCTATTTTTAATGGTCCTCATGTTGAGAGCACGGTAATCAATACACATGCGAAGAATGACATCCTTCTTCACCAAAATGACTGAAGAAGCAAAGGGATTGGAGTTGGGTTTGATGTGTCCCATGTCCAAGAGTTCCTTAATCGTCTTTTCTATTTCCTCTTTATAGTGCGTGGGATGATGATGAGGTGTGATGATGACGGGTTTGGCACCCTCCTCTAACTCAATGATATGCTCAAACCCTCTATTTGAGGGAATGTCAATGGGTATGTCCTCAAAAACCCTCTTGTGCTTATCAAGCACCACTGAATGTCAACATGAATCTGCTGTCCTGAATCTAAAGTAGCCTTAGAGGAAATGAAACAGTGTGCTGCCCACTCCATGTCATCATGCCTCATAATAACCTCCATCCTATGAGCTGAAATCAACTTGAGTTCACTCTCCGGCATGGCCTTGAGAATCACTTGTTGGCCATCCTGTAAGAATTCTAGCTGCATCTTAACATGATCAATTGTGTACCTGCCGATAGTCTACAACCACCTTCTTCCCAACATGGTGTCTAATCCATCCGAATCAACAACATAAAAATCTACGTCCAAAAGAAAGTTGTCGAAGTGAATTGAAAGCCCTGGTACTTTCCTTGTGCACCTCAATCTCTTGCCTCTTGCCACTCTAACTTCGAACTCTAGTATGTCATCAATTTGTAACTTCCTTTTTGAAACACAACGCGTGCTTATGAAGCTATCTAATGCACCTGTATCTAAAAGACACACAATACACTTCCCTCTAACTACACCCTTCAAGCGAAAGGGGTGACCTGTGGTATCGCTAGAAAAGGGAAGCTATGATAGGAAATTGTTCCAAAGTGAGTTTATTCTTCCTCTCTTTAGAAGGCTGCTCCTCGTTTTCTTCCTCATCACTGCCCCCCTACTGCTTAACCTCCTTTTCTGAAAGATCCTCAACATAATATATTTTACCTGTGCCAAGGAATATGTGATCCGGTGTCCATGGATCCCCACAAGTGAAACTTACCTTCTTCATCCTGAGTTCATTTTGTGTCTCAAAGTCCAATCTGGGAGGGGTAGCCTTATACTAATTCTTGTTCTTCTGGAACGAGGTAGACCCTTATAAGGTTTCTTAGGAGGTTGTAGTATTGAAGAAGGTGAGTCTAGATCATGTTCGATCTTAATAGCATCATCCAAAGTGTTTGGTTTAACGACTTGGCCAAACCTCTAATTTGTCTTTAAGCCATTAGTGAACAACATTACATTACGCTATTTTGTCATATCCAAAATCATCACCGAGATTCGCTGAAATTCATCAATGAAGTCATCTAGAGATCCACCCTATTGCAACTGTGCCAAATCCCTATAGTAGACCTCAATGCCCTTCTAGTCAAAACGGGTGATCAGCTTAGAGATAAAAGTATCGTAGGATGTAATGAGACCATGATCCTGGATGACCAACCCATGATGCCACCAATCATATGCTGCTCCCTCTAAATGCATTGTGGTGAATCTAATGGCTTTTGTCTCCAACATGGGCTTAAGTGTCAGGTAGGTGTCTAGCTTGTGAATCCAAGCTCTAGCGGATGTCTTACTGTTGCCTATTGCAACTGTGCCAAATCCCTATAGTAGACCTCAATGCCCTTCTAGTCAAAACGGGTGATCAGCTTAGAGATAAAAGTATCGTAGGATGTAATGAGACCATGATCCTGGATGACCAACCCATGATGCCACCAATCATATGCTGCTCCCTCTAAATGCATTGTGGTGAATCTAATGGCTTTTGTCTCCAACATGGGCTTAAGTGTCAGGTAGGTGTCTAGCTTGTGAATCCAAGCTCTAGCGGATGTCTTACTGTTGCCATCAAAAGTGGGAAGAGATAACTTGTTCATGGCATGCTTCAAGTCCCTATTCTGGGCCCTAGGTCTCTTGTCCTGCTGTGGTCTCTCTGTCTCCCTTTTCTAATTCATGTATTGGACAAATGTTAGATTCTGTTTGATTTGATCAAGGAAAAAATCCCATTCATCGTACATAGCCATAACATTATTTGGAAGTAAACCAGGGGCTGTGGGTTGTGCTACTTCCTCCTTGACATTATTCTCAACAAAAAGGGGCATTAGTGGCCTGTCAGTGTTCCGTGTGGGGGCCTTAGTAGCTTGGGGTGATCCTGTCACACTACCACCTCCACTGTGATGACTTGATGTTCTCCTGTGAGTCGGAGCTAGCTGCTGCATACCACCTGTAAGCTGCTGAAGTGCAGTAGCAATGTTATTGTGGCCATCCCTAATAGCCCACAAGGTTTTTCTCACTTCCTGTTCCTGTTCATTCCCCTTGTGTGCCATCTGAAAGACTTGTACCTATTGAACTTGTTCACCCTATTCAACCTGTAAGTTTGTCCCAAAGGTTAGCTCCTCATCAATTGTATAATTGCCCTCAATGTCAATCTAATTTGAAGATAATTCCTGTTGAGGTTGGATGTGGCTAAATTTATAAGGTTTCCTATTCATGCCTATCTGACATTTTTCTTGTTCAAACCAGCCTGCAACCTAATAGCCTACCCACAAGTTGGTAGGTGTTGTGGCTGTAATACCACTGAAATATTCTGACTCTAGTCGTGTAGCAAATATGGCTAAGGGAATTTTATATAATGGGAAAACTTGCAAGGAAGCAGTACTTAAAATCAATTACATCAGACCTAGTTTCACTATTGGTCTGCTAATGAATATGTAAGAATAATAATTGAACGTGATCACATATTCTTATACATGGTTAGAAACATTAAAACATTGACTTACAATCACCAAACAGAAAAACAAGCAATGGAACCTGGAATAACCATTGGTGTCTTGTAGTTTAGACTGATCACATTTGCGACTCTTCAAGAGCATACGTTTTGAAAGTACCGGTTCTGATACTATTGGAGTTTATCGTTTCTGGGCCTGTGGACTTAACATTCCTCTGTGGTGATCTCGACTTTGTGGTGTTCTTAAGTTGGTTGTGTCTCCTCATTGTTAACGACCTTTGTGTGCTGAATGCATTGATGGGTTAGACTGGTACCGTAGATGTTATACATGTCTGCAGTATTAATGCTGCTAACATTACTTGGTGTGGCCGATAGTGGTGACTACTCCACCCCCGATTGTTGCTGGAGTCCTCTTGTCTACACTTCTACCCACTGCTGTTGGAGTCCCCACAATTGCACTTTTGCTCACTCCTCACAGGTTTCGGTTGTAGTGCACTCTCAATCTGCTGTCACAGTGACATGACCTCTGTCTTGCTACTGGTGCCAATGCTGATAATCCTTACTTCCCACACTTGATACCACAGAACTCCCTCGTATTCTAAGAACTCAAAAATTACTTCTACTGTAACACTTACTTTTGGCCAGTTAGTTCGATTTGAAGCAAGAGCTTTATTTTGCTACTTTATGTCTGAACTTGTTTGAACACTTCTGAGAGCTATTGGGGTTACATCCAATCTCTCAATGTCTTAAAGGGGTTTCCTCCTTAAGATAGCTAGTCACATTCAGGCAACTGATTTTCATAATGATATGTTGATATATTTCATGGTGTGAATCCCCATGTAGCTCCTTGCCTTTATAACCTCGATGTGAGGGGAAATACAACAACTAGGTAATGTGGGATAAAAACCCAATTTCGTCTTTTAGTCACTTAAGTTACTTTTGTCATAAAGTGACTTTTAGATCATAAAGTAACTTTATAAATCAACTTTATAAAATAAAGTGACTTAACTATAGGAAGTTCACACTTAATTATCTCCCCAATGACGAAATAGAATCCTGTGACTAGCTAGCATCCTGAAAATAAATGCCGTGAGCTTATCTAGATGGAAAGATAGATCAACAAGGCGCCATAAGGCCTAGCGCAGAGAAGGGGACATTACATTCTTCAATCATTTTCCTTGCCCATATTTGCCTTTTCTTGATTTTAGAGATGTCTCTATTTTTAGTGTCCGGTAATAGTTCATTCTTTTATGATATGTTCTCCCTCTGATTTTTAGTTTGCAGAGTTTCATCTAATTCTGTGATGGGCTCATCTTTTGTACTAGTGGATAGTTTCAAGGCAATGTTTTCTTAAAATTTGACATCTTTGCTAATTTCAATTGATCTCTACCCAGGTATATAGACTCTATATCCTTTGGTGTTTTCACTGTACCCAACAAATATTCCTTTCTTCCCGGATGGTTCTAACTTGGTTCGTTTTTCTTTAGGTATGTGAATGTAAATGGGGCAACCAAATAATCTAAGATGACTTAGGTCAGGTTTAATTCCTGTAAAGGCTTCTTTAGGAGTTATGTTTTCTAGGATTGAGTGTGGGCATCTGTTTTAAATATATAATACTAGTGGCCTCTGCTTAGAATGAGAAATGCAAATTTTGATCATGGAGTATGTCTTTTACTGCTTCAACAATGGTTCTGTTTTTTCTTTTTGGCACCCCATTCTGTTGAGGATTATAAGGTGCAATATACTCCCTCTTAATCCCAATAGAGGTGCAAAAGTCTTTGAAATTTTCAGAGGTATATTCACCCCCATTGCCTGATCTTAGCATTTTTATTCTTTTGGATGTTTGATTTTCCACTTTTGCTTTGAACTCTTTAAACTTTAAAAGAACCTCATTTGATTTTTTGAGTTTCAGAAAATAGATCCAGGTTTTCTTAGAAAAATCATCAATAAAGATTATGTAGTATGAGAATTCTCCTAGAGAAAGTGTTGGCATAGTTCCACATAAATCAATGTGGACTAGTTCCATAACTGATTTAGACTTGTGTTCGCTAGGAGGAAAAGGTCTTTTTACATTCTTTCTTAGAGCACATCCTTTACAAATGCTTATATGGTTTGAATTTAAGTTAGGTGTTCCAGAGGTGATTTTTTCTATATTTGGTACTGTATTGAATCCAATATGTCTGAGCCTTTTGTGCCATATTTCATTCGGATTTATTACTTCATGACTTAGGGCTTGCTTTTGAATGTTACAAAGTTTATATAAGGTTCGATCTCTAGACCCTATGGTGATAGCATTCTTGAGGTTAGTATGTTTAGGCCAATACAAAACTGTCTTCATTAAAGGTGACTTGATACCATTCATCAGCAAGTTCAGAGATGGATACTAGATTCCTTTTTATGTCAGGTTCGAAAAGAACATCTTTCAAGTTTAGAGTAACCCTAGTTTTTAGTTGTAAAGGTCTTGATTCCTTTTATTGGATTGGTGGAGTTATGTCCAATGGCGACTCCTTTAGTGGTATAAGAGTAATCCCAGTTTTTAGTTGTATAGTAAAGGTCCTGATTCCTTTTATTGAATAGGTGGAGTTATCTCCAATGGCGACCCCTTTAGTGGTATAACTTCCAAAATTTTCAAACTTGTTTCTGAATCCTGTTGTATGACAAGATGCACCATTGTCTATTATCAACACATTTTTGTTTGATTTCATCTCACTTGATAGAGCTGAATAGAATAATAGATTTTCATTCTTTTTTTGTTTCGGCTCAGGAGGCTAGAAATTTTCCCCTTTTTGGACAAAGTCTGAAGATATGTCCAAATTTTTCACGCTTGTAACATTGAACTTTGGAGAAGTCATTTCTTTTGTAATTATTGTTTTCTTTTCGTTTATCAGTTTTCTTTCCTTTGGATTTTCTCTTCCCTCTGTTATTAGAGACTAAGAAAAGAGTTCAATTCTCTCCCTCTTGATTTGAAATGATCCCTATAGAAATTAGTCTTGATTCTTAAGAGGTGCAATCATTTTTAAGTTGATCAAATGCTGGTATTGACGGTCTGCTAACGACTTGGATGAATGCTTCCCAAGATATAGGTAATCCTTTAAGTGCTATTATGGATATTTCTTGATCTTCTACTTTGTTCCCAATAGAAGATAGTTGATTTTTTATTTCGGAAATTATTCCAAAGTAGGATGAAATTGACTCTCCTTTATTCATTTTTTATATTCATAAGTTGATTTTTTAATGTAAGCAATCCACTTGAGTTGTTGATCTCAAATGTATACTTAACTGTTTTAAATACTTCAAATGCTTTCTTGAGGTTTGATATGGAAGGGAGAATATGATCTTTCATTGAATAACCAATGATCTTCCTAGCTTTTTTATTTCGCCTTTTCCAAGTGGCCTTTTCTGCCTCGTCTTTAGGTATTGAAATTTTAGTTTCAATGAATGATTCCAATTCCAATTCTTCGATGATTGTTATAATTTGAATTTTCCATGAGAAGAAGTTTGCTGCTCCTTCAAGTCTATCCTTGACTACATTGTTTGTCATGATGTGTTTTTTTTTTTTTTAAGAATTTAATTTAGGAATCTCTCTACCAATTTGGCTTTGATACCATGTAAATTTAATTGATCATTATTGGTGGAGACTAACTAAATTGTATTTTCAATTTGATGTAAGGATCTTGAGCAATCTCAAACTCTGATTCTGATTCTAATATGAATTTACTTATGTCTTTTATATATATATTGATAGAAATATTGTCATTGATGTCAAAGATTCGACAAAGGAGTCACAATTGACTTCAAAGGTAGAAGTTGTTACTGATGCCAAAGGCAATGTGAACTCAATGCTTTATAATGGTCCTTTAATGTGTAAACAAATATTGAGAACTTTGTGATCATCAAATCTAAAGTTGTGGTTTATGATGAAATCAAATAAAAGACTTACTATGCAGAAATGATACTATGAAGACCATCTGCAGAGATTATTGAAGAGACGCCGTTAAGGTGATTCGATTGTACAAAGAATGAAATAGCCAATTGATGAAATGCTACAGTATTTAAACAAAAGAGAAGAAACCTACAGTGGAATGGGAAGTTACAGAAAGAGTCCATTTCATATACAATCAATACAAGAATGTTAATGACTAATAAATTAATACCATACGGAGCATAGACATTGATTGACTAATAAAAGAAGACCATAGACGTTTGATCAGAATGAAGTATATAAACACATTGAAATGATAAAAGTATGAAGCCGGTAATCCTTGATGAAATGAAATAACAGTACAGTTGGCAACAACTTCAGCGATAACATTGGAAGGGCAACGTCCATCAGCAAAACAGTGGTCTGTGAACAGATAAGAAGCAATATATGTAAGGAAAATCTACTATCCATGTATGTGCTGCAGCGAATCAATACAAAAACAAATATATTTTTTTTGTCTGACTAAATGATACATAAGCAGCGAGTATAAAAAAATACGAATGGCATCAAACTCATCATTGTGAAATGGAGAATATAAAGTTGGTTTCAGAAGAAATATTTATGCAGCAGCTCTAAAAGCCACGCAAGTTTATGATAGAGAACACAGTGGATAAAAGACAACTGTAGTTTGTCTTATTAAAATTCAGAGGCAAAATTAAGGTGCGATTAAAAGACAAAACAGATAAGACAATAACAGAAAATGCCAAAAGAAGTTAGCATACAATAATAGCTAAAGCCAATTTCCTTATTTTCACAAAGATCACCATTTATAATAAGACAAACTAAAATAAGGCAGCGATGGGTTTTGTAGGTGGTCAAAGTCAGTTTCATGTGAGGACAAAAACAGACAATCTGGGACAATCCACAGTGGCGAGAGATTGGTCAAATAATATACGACAACTATGAATATTATTATCTAGAAGATAAGTATTAATAAGGAGACAGAAGTATAGAAGACAAGTTAGATACCATGTAAGCAAAAATCAATATATTATGGCACATACAACGATTGGAGTTTGAGTTCAAACCAAGCAAATATTAATTCACTGGTCAAAAGCCATGCAGTAATAAAAATAAATAAATATATAGTGCTCAGCATAGTTTGAAGGCAGTAATAAAATTATATAATGAACATTTGAGAGATGATAGATTCGAGCGATATTATTTTGAATAGTCGTGAGTTGAAGAGATTAAATTAAAGTGAATAAATATTAGAGAATCAATTCATGTTAAAAGGAATTAAAGTAAGTATGTGGTGCCACTAAACAAAGAGGTGTGAATACAATTTTAAAATGTAATTTTGAAGAGGCGCGACTCTTAAGCTTGAAAAGTCATATCTTATAACGGACAATATATAAATAAGACTTGTTTACATTTTTTTAAGTAGGGTTGAGTGAGCAGATTGAATAAATAAGGGAAGGAAGAATGCTAGAAAAACAATATATATATATATATATATATATAATCAAATTTTCAATCTGATATATATTTATCAGAATATCAAGGGTAGTGCTGTGAAGAAAGCATATCAAACATATCAGATAAGAGTATGGAAGAAAGAGTGTGAATGGAATATGAAAATGACTATTTGAATCAAGAGGAAAAGTTGCGGTTTTATTGAAATATAAAGAAGGATTTGTGCAGAGATAAATGAGAGGTTATCCAAATATAAATATCAGATCAAAGAAGATGAATTAATTGTCCATCATTAGTTGAGTTACCAACATCATCAAGGTGGAAGAGAAGCTTGTGTGCAGTGGGTTGGTACTCACGAAGACAAGAAGTAGGAGTAGGAGCTTCCAGTGGGTCGGAGCCTATGAAGTGTGGGATTAGGAGCTTCCAGTGGGTCGGAGCCTGCGAAGTGTGGGAGTTGGAGCTTCCAGTGAGCCGGTGCTCATAAACATAGAGGTTGTAGCCTACAAACCAATTTGTAAAAGAACCATTTATATAAGAAAACATTTAGTTGCTGCCGTTTTCTCTTACATTGGTTTTCCACGTAAATCTTGTGTTATTTTGTTCAATTCAGCATTTGAAGTTTATTGTTTGGATAAAAGTTTAAATTGGCAAATTTGTTATTATAATGATTCACCTCCCCTCCCCCCCCCCCCCTCAGTATAATTGTGTGCTCTTCATATATATCTTTGTACTGATAATAATAATTCTTGTTGATGTGTGCAGACCTTCCTTTTACAGTACTGATGCAGATTTAATTTGATTCAAATATATATATGCTGTTCTGAATTTACAGACTGAGATTATATTGCCATATTGATTGATACATCTCTGCAGTTGTAAATGCGTATTATATATGCATTGAGACATGATCACGTAGGGGCATGACCGGGCATGACCCTACGTGGTCATGCCTCAATGCATATACAATATGCCTGATGATAACACTGATTCACATATTATCGGTGATAACCATGATATCAGTGTAATTAGTATTAATATACAATGCTCGATTCACCGATTCACATAAACATATTATCGGTAATATACAATGCCCGATACAACTGTAATTGGTATTAATACAATGCTCGATATAAATGTAATCAGCATTAATAGAATGCCGTTAGATGGTGATCAGATTATAACCGATATATATGACCGGCAGTTTGGCATTTTAATAGTATAAGATTATGATTATATATATATATTATAATCAGATCTTCGTAATTAGATTTATCATTAATCACATATTAAATTTACTCATAGAGTTTGCTTCAATTTACTATGAGGCTAACATTCTCAACAGATGGGACTTTCCACAGCTAACAAAAATGAAATTAGGAACCCATGCCCATGGTGCAACTAGATTTAAATTGGCCCGAGTCAGACCAACTTGATATTGCTTTTGAATTACGAGCTGTGGCATGGAAAAGAGATGATCAGTTGTGCTGCTGTGCAGAATACTGTAGAATGGTCTTCATTTTGGAGGAGAAGGAAGAGCACGCTGAGCTTCATCAGTTTTTTATGGGAATATGGTTGGAAGCTGAATGGGGTCTCGCCCTTTAGGGTTGTTTACTTTTCTTGTTGTAGTACACATGGAAATTTACTAATCTGTAAATTTTGAGTTGATGAAACTATTTCCATTTTAAAAATTCTTTCTTGATACTGGTCAGTTACAAGACCATTACTTTCACAATGTAGATGGTTTTTGTTCTATATTTATATATAGGCCTCAAAACTATCAAGATAGGGGGATTTTTTGGAAGAAGGAAAAATGGGTGGTAAGAGAAGTGTTTTTTGAGATGTAGCCATTTTTGGATAGTGAAAACTTTGTGCCATGCATTTGTCTTTGAGTATCATTGAGTGGAAATATACGTGTTTATAACTTTATGTCTGTGTATTTACCATATTTATCCTTATTGTGAATGGTAAGAGAGACATTTTCTTTTGAAATGTAACTCATTTTGGGATCGTGAACGAATCAAACTTTGTGCCATGCATTTGTCTTTGAGTATCATTGAGTGGAAATGTACGTGTTTATGTCTGTGTATTTACCATATTTATCCTTATTGTGAATGGTAAGAGAGATGTTTTCTCCTAAATGTAACCCATTTTTGGATTGTGAATGAATCAAACTTTGTGTCATGCATTTCTCTTTGAGTATCATTGAGTGGAAATTTATGTGTTTAAGGTTGTGTATTTACCATATCAATCCTTATTGTCAGTTAGGCTTTTTGTTATGCCAATACTTTAGACGTTTGTTAATTGAAAATGGTTACCAATACTTTCAAATCAAAAACTTTGCATTTTATGTTGAAATGAAATCTTCCCCTGTTCTTTCTTAACATATCATGTAATGAAATGAACTTTTGTGTCAATGGTTTTTCTTGAAGTGTTACCCGAATCTTTCATCACATTTGCAGTATGGCTATGCTCAGATGTTAGTTTTGTCTTTCATGCTTTCTGGTCAAAAGCACACCAAAAAATCAAATTCATTTCATGATAGGGAGCTGTAGTTCCAAGATTCAGAGGAAGATCATCTATTTAATAAAGATCTCTCCAACTGGTAGTTCTTTTTTGTTTTCCATTCTGGTCACTGTGTGTAAATTCTGAAGTCATTTTTGAAAGACAAAATCTGTAACCAACAGAAGTTTCAATTGTTCAAACTTGAACTTGATATTAGTGTTTTAATATTGAAGTATTTGATGGTATAATTGCAAGTTTATGGTGGTTTTGTTGTTTATTTGATGCTATGTGATATTTTTGTTACATTGATTTTGTACTTTTTGACAAACTGGCAAATTGGATTCATGAACCTAAACCTGAACCGGAAACTTATGTATTTATTATATAAAAGAGGGCAAATATTTTTCAAATTATGTTTTTTTTTTCAATAAAAAAAATTGATTAAAAAAATATAGTTAGAAAGAGAAATAAAAAAATATAGTTAGAAAGAGAAATAGAAGTAAAATTGCATAACTATTATAGTTTAAAGAAGCCAAAACTACTTCAATTCCATCAATTGCACATAGGAAAATCCCAGTTTGAGGACGTCTTTGGATAGAGGAGATGAAGCTTCTTAAAGTAGTCAATCTTCTGAGTGGGTGTCATACTTCTACGTCATTATTCTGATGAATTTGCTTCAAATCCCTAATCTTATTTTTCAGCTTATTTAATGTCTTTACTAACTGCTAGTTCATTTAGCTACTTATGAGAATATTTAGTTTTCAAAATTCTGAATGATCACTGATGAACTCCTGTTAATTTGAGATGATACTTTTTTATGCAGGGCATGGTAACCTTCCTCCTGATCGTTTACCATCATTGAGAACTGACTTAATGCAGTTTCTTTTGGAAAGAACAAGCACCGGGCAATCACAATTTAAAATAAATTCCGAGTTTTCAAGTCAATCATATCCAAACCTTTGTTATCTCTTGTGGTTGGATACTGAAGCTACACTTGAAGTTTTGAATTGTGCCTTTCTGGAAGATGAACAGTTGAAAATGAGAGAGACTGATCTTTCGTCATTGAATTTGTATGGAGTTAAGCCTGATAATCAGAAATCAAAGCCTGCATTGCATGAGATTCCATCAAATGAAATGAAAGCTTCGGATAATGAATTTTCTCTGGTTCAAACGTTGATTAATGCATTAACAGAGATCCTTGAAATTAACTTTTCTGGATCTTTGAAGCTTCTTAGCGAAGAAAGATTCAGCAGAAAAGTACATGAAAAGGTCTGGCCCTCGAGAAAAGACATTGGCAGTATACTGGAGTTCATTGCATGCTATGTTGCATGCAGACACGCCACTGTGTCAAGGGTTATGCTGACTCGCATCATTGAATACTTGGCTTCTGTTAGTGAGTTTTCCGTGGGAGATACTTTAGATGATTCCAATCAAGATACCTCAAGGCGGAGAGAAAAACTAATGTTTGCACTTTTAAAAGGAGTCCCAGAGTCAGAGTGGGACTCTGGATATGCTTTGGAACTTGCTCAGAATGCTCGGTTCTATCAGGTACACTTTTTAGGTGCTAGTTTGTGCATTTTATTTTTAAAACACTCATTCTTGTTTTCTTAATTTTTCAGGTGATGTTTACAATATTATTTTGAATAAAAATATTGTTACAGGTATCAAGCCTTATATACATGCTCAAGGGCCAGTACATTCCAGCATTAGATAGCTATATAAAAGATGTTGGTGAACCAATATATGCATTTGCTTTTATCAGCAATATGTTGAGACAGTTGGCAGATGTTGATAGCTTGAGTTTTACAGATTTTCGATCTGCAGTGCAAAAGCGTATCCCAAAACTTATTCAGCTAAGCAGGTATTATATAATATAAACAAATTAAACAATTCTCCCTGCTGCCCATAAAGTGTTGTATCATTCTAAAGGCTGCCATCAAATGTATATGACTGCTGTAGAATATTGAATTCTGGCATTATCTTTGTAAATTGTAATCAGTTTGAAAGACAAATTAGTTGCATGCCAGAAGTTCTCTTCCTAAAATGAATTGGAGAATGACCTATTGACATGGTGGTTATTGCAGAGAAGCAACCTTTCTCTTGGTATTGGAACATTATGACAAGGACAATCAAGAGATAATATCTGAACTCAGTTCCCATCCAGATTTACTTTTTTTATATTTAAAGACCATGATTGATTGTCATTCACATGGTGTACCGAAATACCCTTCAGCACCACTAGAGAACAATTTGAATATCTCTCTATTTGGGATAAAAGGGTTGGATCAGTCCAAGGAACTTAAAGATTATTTGGACAGAATTTCCAAGTTACCAGAATATGTCCAGCGTCATGGCATTGAAGTAACTGATGAGATGGCGGAGCTTTATCTTGAGGTGCGTACAATTATATGTTTCTTGATAGCGTGTTCAAAATCATTTCTTTCAGTTTTTTGAGTCACTACTAGTTGTTTCTACCTGTTATTAATTATCCAAGTGTTATGCATCATCTGATAGAAAGTTCCAATCTTGTACCACTTCTTCCTTTCATATTTGTGCTATGTTCTAAAGGACTCTGAAAGTACATAGCCCGCAGATCTAGCCATTGTTATTTTGTGCCATATTTCTCGTTCCTTTGCTTTTTAAATTAGTCTATGGCAATCTTTATGCAAGACATGGTTGTTAGTGTGTTGACGTATGGACTTGGGCCTTATCATATTCTCATCCGATCTTGTATTGCTTTGGCTAGCCTATTCTTGGTAAGTATTAGGAAAATAGTATGATTTGCAAGTTTCATTTCACTAGAATTCCTTATGTACTATGGAGCATAATACATGAGGGTGGCCATTGGCCATGGATTTATTTGTAACAAATTGTTAATAGTATGCAGTCGCAGATGTAAGTCCTTGGATGCTATTATGAAATATACTTTGAATGCACCATTGTCTTGTACAAGACTCATGGAGCTTCATATATATATTTTGTTATGTTTCATGTACCACATTATACACACTTGTGTCATTTATCTTTGTGTTTATCTAGTTACAGAACAGTCAGAATTTGACTTTTACCATTGTGCAATTGCTGATCTAAATCCAGTAATAATATTGCTTGATTACTTCAATTTTCTTATTGAAAAGAAGCTGGTAAAAAAATTCCTCTCATTGAAGGTGAAAGAAACTGGATTTCGTTGCCCTCAATAGGAAGCTTTGTTTACTTGATAATGAGCTTCCGTCAGTCAAATTTGGTCACAATTTTCCAAGGCAAATTCTTATTAACTGGAAATCCTTTGTGGCCCCA
Organism: Cupressus sempervirens; assembly: GCA_028749045.1. Lineage (NCBI taxonomy): Eukaryota > Viridiplantae > Streptophyta > Pinopsida > Cupressales > Cupressaceae > Cupressus > Cupressus sempervirens. The sequence continues at coordinate 294,762,833 of CM053785.1, read as the reverse complement.
TGCACGAAATTAATAAAGGTTCTTTATTCTCATGTCTAGGTTGAATGAGGATAACATAAGAAGAATACATTCACATATATAGTCTATTTATCACACCACTCACACACCATACTGTACTTCTTCATTTAAAGTTTAAACCATAGTAATAAGAATCGCGGCGATTCATGCGATTCGGTGATTCAATTCAAGCCAAACAATATTTTGTGAATCAGTGAATCAAATCAGCGATGAAGGTTTTATGAAATAAGTTACTAAATTTCAAGGGTTTTTAAAATTTTCCGATTTGTGGCTGATTCAATTCCGATTCATGGCTGATTTGCGATTTGATTCGGCCTTGCCAATTCCGATTCCGATTCTCGTTACTTTGGTTTAAACAAATGGAATAACTTTTGTTTTGTGCTTTCATCTGTACATCTACATTTTTTTTCTCCATTGGATATCATAAGCTTCCTTGGATATGCAAGTAAGGATCTTTTGGGGGACAACCAACCACAAAATTGGTGGGGGAAGAGAGGTGATGATCAGAACCAACCTGTAATGTCCCTAAATCAGAGGCAAAGTGATTTACTTAATTTAATTAATTAAGTTGTCCAAATTAATGAATAAATATTTAATTAATTTAATAAAGTGACTATATAAAAGAACATATTGTAGTCACTTAATTGAATTAAATATTATTATGCTGGGAAGGGCAAACTTGTAGAAAGCACAATTAAATTATATATTATTTCTTCTAGAAGGGGTGGAAGAAAAGAATAAATAGAAGTGAGAGCCTCATGGTTGGGCATCCAGTCTTGCAAATTGCTTGCTATGTTCTTTGGTGGAGCCGAGGGTGTCTTCAGTTTTTATTGAGCCTTTGGGAACATAAATTCTCATAGTAAAGCAATTTCGAGGCTGTGAAACTTCAGCTGAGATTATTGCAGCTTTTGGAGGAGATAGTTCTCTTCATTCTGCCAATTTGGTGGTCAAAAGCCAGATTTGCTGAAGCTTTGAAGGTCATCTATATTTAGATTTTTGCTTATGTGACTTCATTTTGATGTTATTTCTTTATGGGTGTTGGAGCATTAGTCCTGAAAGGACGTGGCAGTCATTTTGTAGTATCTTGGAGGAATTATCAGGTTGCTGATAATTGTTTTATGAGGTCTGCTATATTGTTGCTAGGATATCATTGATATCATATTTTTGCTTATATCTTCACTTTGAAGCATCAATTCATTCTGAGGATTTGTGCAAACAACTTCTATCAACGAATCAATCATGTCAAGGGTGGTTTGGAGGAGTTTAGTGGCTGCATTTATTTTATTTTACATCTACAACTCAAGGGCAAGGAAGCAGACAAATACTAGGGTCGTTTTTGCACATGGAGGGCCCAAAAAAGTCGGGAAAAATTCATGCGAGTTCATGATTACATCTGCAACATCTGCAATTCATTCCAGTTTCTTAAACCAGGTTTTGAGCATTAATTGTCATTGAAGTAATTATTTTCTGAGGGACTTTTGCTCAAAAATTAGGTGCAGCCATTAGAGTACTTTCATATGTCACTTTATTGAATAAGTAAATCTTGTTTTGCACCTTACAAAGTCTGAAATTGTAATCAGAACTTTATGACAACAATATTGAATTTTTAGACTTTTTCTGAAGTATGTATGGCAAGTGTTTAATGAAACGCCTACTTCAGAATAAGAGTGTATTTTGGGTGAATTGTTCCATGTTTAGTTGTCATATGTTTGCCTAGATCAATTGCAATCAGATTGTAATAGAAACCAGCTTGCAAACAAAGTGTTTGACAATAGTCCTTGAGTGCAAATTCTTCATTTCCTACCATATATGAGCAAGGGATATTACAGATCCATATGCAAGGGACTAGATAATTTGGAAACAAGAGTAAAATTATGTTAGTTTGATCTATCTTGTTAGAAATCATCATAGTTATGGCCGAAGTCAGGAAGTTCACCAAATTTATTCATAAAATTTTGAGATTTTGTGATTTTTGTTTGGTAGAGTAATTTTAGGGATTTGAATTTCACTTCAGAATATGATTGATTCATGTCCTTAGGTTTATGGTATGGTGTATTATTTAAAACATGAAAACAGACACTAGTGACACAAGATTATGCTACTCTTATTATGTCATGCAAGAGATTCAAGATGAAGATTGCGTGGCTGTTTGTTGCTACAGTTTGATCTAAGAGTTTGGACACCCTCTGTTTGAGGGTAATTGTGGACAGGGGTTTCATCTAAGTGAAGCTCCCTTTGCTGCCCTTTTGTACCTTGCATCATCAATGCTTCTGACATTCTCTTTCCTGCACTGATTAAATATGAGCTTTTAAAAGATATTGTCTAGTTAGATTTAATAATAGACTTTTTTCCGTGGGTATAAGGGAAGGAGTTTGAATATTTATATTAATATATAAAATATTTACATACTACAGTGTTTTCATATATGATTTGTGATTTTTTTTCCCGATTATGATTCGTAGGTGTGTTTATATATATATGCATTATATATACAAAAAAGGGAAATATACACAATTCTAAAACTAGACCAATTGATAGTATGAATCTATGAATCTAGTATACTTGATCATTGATCTATTTTTACAATTATAAAGAAAATCAACACATTCACATTGAATTGTTGAATTACAAAAATGAAATTATGAAAATTTAAAATATAGATCATTAGACTTTAAAGTTTGTAACACGATTCACTCAAAAAAAAGTCAAGGGTCAAGACTAAAGTTTTCAATTTCAATCATCAAATGGATTTTCAAGAATCCATATCAAAGGGGTATTGATGAGCTGTGAGTGCCATATCAACATCATCGGAGGAACCCAAACCAGTTCCACTAGTAGCAGAGGGGATTGTGAAATCATAATCATCCACATCAGCCAAAGTGGCTCTAGCAAGATTTTAGATGGTCATATCCAAATCATCAGTCTCGGGTTGTATATCACAAAGCTTCTCTACCCCCTTCTTGTACTTGGGATTCTTTTGTGACAAGAGGTGCAAGTTGTTGTGAATGAACACAAGGTCTTTTTTTTTTTGCAGCCAATTGGTTACATTTGACTGAGTGGATAAATGAGTAAGCACTCCAATTCTACTCAGCTGCAGAAGAGCTCGCAACCTAGAGAGAAATTAAAAGAATACAAGAATCAAAATAAAATTTAAAATATAGAGTCAAGAGTGTTAACTTTAAGAAATTTAGTGTTAAATTTTACAAACTTCCTAGGGATAGGTCTGTATAGCAAGAGGTTGGAGGCACATATAGTCTTGCCCATGAAGGTACCACCACCTAATAACATCGATCCTGCTTTGGTTCGCTATAGCAGTAGGGAGGTGAGGTGATCATTATCTGAGATGAAGGTAGTAAATTTAGTCCTCACATTCATGTCTATTTCTGGATCTGGGAAGATTTTAGCTAGTGCCTTCTTATACCCATTTGCAATCACGCATCTCTAAATGGTGCCTTTAAGCCCTTGTGTAGGAAGTCTTCCAAATGCCCCATTGGGGGCTAATGACCGTCTGTGCCAATGTATCCTTTTACCCTCACAATTCCTCTCAAGACGATTGTGCGAGAGGCAAAAAGGGTTTCAGCTACCTCAGAACATGTTAAGTAAGACATTTTAAATATATTAATGTAAACAACACAAAAAATAATATTATGTAATCCAAATAATGTATCAATTAAATTTTAAGTTTACAAATTTTACAAATTTACCTTCAATAATTTGAAGTCCAAGAAAATTCTGAAAATTGCTCGTGACATGTGGTGATTTGTCACCGACATTTGAATCTCTTTAGCCTCCTCATATATTTGTTTCACCCAGTCTATTTGGGTGCCAATTGCTTTCATTACTAAATTGAGAGAGTGGATGGTGCACGTCGTCCAAAAGATATGATCATAGCTAGACTCTATCAATAACCCTGGAGCCCTGCATACTTTTGCATTGTCTGTGACCACTTAAACAACATTGTCAACACCCATTGACTCTATGGCATCAATGAGAATGCGGGAAATAAATTCTGCATCTTTGACTTGCCCTTCACAATCAACCTCCTTTGAGAACATTGCCCCCTTGGGGCATACAACAATAATATTGATCAATGGACGGTTTTTAGAATCTTTCCATCCATTCGAAATATTAGAAACGCCCATTTGAGCCCAAGAATATCTTATTGGTTTAAGTTGGGCCGCTAAATTTTCTCTCTAATCATGTAATATGGTGGTGCAACTTTTCATAACAAGTGCAATGGTAAACAGAAGGTGTTGCATTTATTGCTTCACCATCTCCCTCCAATAAGGTGATCTAACTAAATTCAATGGAATACCATTTTCAAATAGACAATATCCAATTTAATGATCAGAAATATTTCAAAATTCATTTTAAAATGCACTATCTGATGCGCCTCTCTTGCGGGTGGGTGTACTTCGTTCAATAACTTTATCATCCGAAGATGGTATATACAAGAAATGATGTGCTCTATTGCTTGGTTGATTTGGTGGTGGTGTTGGTATACTTTTTTGTTTGCCATAAGAAGTTTGTTTTGTTTTTGCAAGTGCCCTATCCGCATCTTCTTGCTTTTTTGCTAAAGTTGTTATTTGTGTAGATGAGAATCTCTTCTTATTTGGTCCACTACTCTTACACTTGTTAAATCCTTGACCCCCAAGGCTTAAAAAATGTACTTCCACTCAGGTAATAGGAGCTTCTATATTGTACATGACAATAAGTACACTTCCATATGTATGACCCACCCCTAGGACATTGTGTAATTCTTGTTGTGTCTCCATAAAGGAGACCCCTTACTAATTTTGAATTTTTGTGATGTCTCGCAACCCACTGAGTCTTGATTACTCATTGTATGCTTGTTGCAATCTAGAAAAATAAATAAAAGAAAACCATGCTTCATCTCTTATACAAAAACTCTTGAATTTTTTTTTTTTTGTAAAAATTGAAATGAATTAATAATCTATGAAAGAACTAAAAATATGGTTGAAATGTATACCTTAATCAGTTTTATCAAGGTATTTGCATCTTCACAATCGATCTCCTTTGAATCCAAACACTTCAGTTCAAACTTGCAACAATGAGAGAGCAAAATAGAGAGCGAATGTGAGGTGAAATATATTTGGAGGTTGAATAAAAGGGTTGCTTTAGGGTTTAGCATGAAAAATTGTTTAAAAAATCATTTAAAATGCTTGTGGGACCATTTTCAACATGTTTTGTCTGTGGGTCCATGTGGATCTGCTCTAGATCCTCAAGGATTCATGTGGATCCATGCTGATTCTCACGGAATCCAAGGGGATCCGGACAGGGTCTGTGATTTTACTTTTCAGATCCGTAAGGACAGGGTCCATGATTTTATTTTGTTGATCCGTCCAGATCCGCAGGATAGGGTCCATTATTTTACCTCGTGGATCCGTCCAGATTTGCAGGTTGTGGATCTAGATGGATCCATAGAGTAAAATCATGGACCTTGTCCAGATCCCCATGGATCCAAGCGTAAATCTAGATCTAGTTCAACCTTTTTTGAACGAATCTGACAACTATGTGAAAAACAAAAAGCCCTACTTCTTGATGTAACATTTTGGAGTATGATCAAGGGCATGGAGAGATGTAAATATATTGCAGCCAAAATGTGTCTAAATAGAAGTAATTTTACTAGACATGGGGATCATTCTCCCCGATTTCTTCAATTTCCATTTTTACATTTTCCTCATTGACTTCTCCTTATGCCCTCTCTGCAATGTTTCCAAGAGCCCTTGTTGGTATTGCAGAGCTAGCTGGTTAATTATTAGTTAAAAGGGTTAAATTTTTTTAGAAAAAATAAAAGTAAACATTTATTTATTTTTATTATATTGTGCTTTTATTTTATTTGTGAGTTAAAGTTTTGTTTCATTTTGTTTCGCTTAAATAATCTTATACATGCAAGTTCAATTTGTAATACAATTTTTAATCTAAATTCAATGTTTAAATATAATTATCTTAAATTTTAGGACCAATTTTAATAAACTTTTCAATTTATATTATTCTTATTATGTTTTATATTTTTTTAATAGGTTTATTAAGATCTCGATTGGTGCCCTCCTAAGATAATAAAAACATTATGAAAAGATATGCTAAGGTTATAATGATGTAGAGAATCTAAAATAGGAATTAACAAGCTAAGGAGTGAACATAGTGGTTGATACCTATGTCATAGGGTTCGTTGAATTTTGGCCATGAAGTTCAAAATTCAGCAAACTTAAAAACATCATAAAAAAATCATTTAAATCCTCCCAAAATTCGTTTGCATATATAGCATCATCTTTAAAATATATGTTTTAAGGGTTTTCCGTGTTCTCTTTTTCTTTCTGGCACCAAGAGGTATTATCGACATTATTATTGGTTGTTATTTGTGTTTTATCCTCTCAAACAGGGGGGAGAAACCAGTCATAGATGTGTAAGTGACAAATTTGTTTGCAACTTTGCCCAAAAATGGATTTGTAGAATATCATGGCTAGGATTTGTAGAATATTGTGGTTGCTGGAGAAAATGAAGGAATGCAAAGTTTCATGTTTCTAACTAAGCTTTTTTGGCTTGATGAAAGTATTGGTAGCGTTTGTTAGAAATAGAGGTTTGGTTGGCACTTGAATGTATTGTTTGTGTTGTATTCATGACAAGTGTTGTCATTGATGACAACATATGTTTATGTGATCATGACAGATAGTGATTTATTATATCACAAGATGATTGTTAACACAACAAAGTTGGCACATGAAAGATTAAGCTATGCAAGCTTAGACATGAAGAATGAGTGTAGACATCATGTCTATGTTCACTAGATCTTATGTTGAGTTCTAGATAAGTTGCAGTATGTTTTGTTTTAGACTGGTAGTAGACCAACGTGCAGGAATTAATGTTAGAAATAGGTGATCGTATATTTGCTATATCTTATTGGTGAGGTGGAAATAATGTTGGTGAACTTGGATTGTGGTAGAAGACTTGTTCATGTAGCTTTTTTTGTGGTAACAAGGCTTTGGGATTATTTTAGAAAGGTTGTTGTGTAACGTGTAATATATTTTACTGGTAGCCAACATTATTGAGGAAGAGTTTTATGTTATCATTTTAAAATGTAAAATTTCTATTGTAATTCAAGGGAACTACTTTATAATTTTTGTAATGATGCTTTTGAAGGTGTGTATGCCTTAGCATGGACTTATGTAATTAATTGTACATTGGGGAACCTTTAACAAATAGGCCTAATTAATTATTTGTAAGGGTATAAAGGAAAGTTGTTCTACTTGGTTGGGAATTATCATGTATGTAATGTATGTAGTTAATGGATGCAAGCTTTCATGCTAGATGCTCAGAGAAAAGAATAGATTGAGTTGGTTGATTGTGGTGAGTTTTAAAGGAATTGTTTTGGTAAGTAAGTTGCAGATCAGTCAATTCATTGATTTGGATATGTTTTCCCGAAGATCTGTTCATTGTTGCTGAAGCATTTAGGCAGTGGGTCTATTTGTTTCTTATCAACCTTTAACAAGGTTAGAACCTTCTAACAAGGATTCAAGGTCTCTTAATACAGATCTGTCCTCTAATAGGGATTATTATTCTAAATGCATTGTAATTGTCTCCTAACATGGTCACATACTTTCACAAGGAACTTATATATTAGTAAACTATCTTGTGGGTACCATTCCCATCTGGGTTTTCCCTTTGATCAAGGGTTTCCAGAGTCAACAAATCATTGTGTTATGATGCATGATTTTCCATTGTTGTGCATCATTGTTTTAATTGTTGAAGTTTAGATTTATAAGTTTGGATTTAAGTTTAATTGGTCACAATTGATTCACCCCCCTGTGTGCGGACTTTATTTCTTAACAATTGGTATCAAGGCATCGGGTCTTCTTTGAGAAGAAACCTTAGCAATTTATGAAGATCCATGACTTACATGAAGGAATGTCCTAAGTTCAATGGTGACAACTATGATAGTTGGAAGGATGAGATGCGAGCACACTTGAGCTGCATGGTAATTGACATTTGATTGATTACAAATAAAAAGTACCTGTTAAGATAGAGAGTGAGCTATTTTCGAACAAAGATGATGAAAGTACGATTTCCAGTGTAATATGACTACAAGGGAGGCACTGATCAACACACTGTTTGAGTCAGATGCATTGAGTTAAAAGGTATTGATCTTGCTTATGATATTTGGATTAAATTAGAAATATTATATGAAGGTGATGAACATACAAAGAAAGCGAAGTTGTAGAATTGGAAGACTAAATTAGAGAATGATAGAATGCAAGAAGATGAAATTGTTAAAACATATGTGGAGAGAATTACCGAGATTACTACAGGTACAAAGAGCTATAGAGGAACTATAACAAAAAATGTATAGAGGAAATATAACAAAAAATGAAGTTCGTTTGAAGATTTTGAGATCTTTGACTCCTGCTTATGATGACAAAATAAATGCTATTGAAGAAGTTATTTCTCTTATTCTAGATTTCAATATAGAAAAATTTAATTGGGAATTTGAAACTAGTAGATTGAATAATGCACTGCCTAGAGTTGATACTGCTTTTAAAGCTAGTGCAGATAAAGATAAGAGAGTACTAACAAAGAGTGTAAGCATGAAGATTATGCAAGTGATTGGGCAGGTATTCAAGAAGAATAGAAGAAAATTGATGAATTTGTGATCGAAAAAAGAGAACCTAAAAAGGTAAGGGTATTTTCAAGAACATAGCTCCTTTTATGTGTTGGTATTGTAAGAAGATTGGTCATTTTGCTTTTAAATGTCCTCCAAGAGAACCTTAGGTGAAACCTAGACTTTACAAATCAAATATTCCTAAGGAATGTCTATATGTTAGTGATGATGAGATTGAAGTTACGAAGATTAATTTTCTAGATAGCAATGATGAAGATTAAATTGGATTTGTTGCTATTAAGGAAGAGAGTCTTGTTAAAGAAGAAAAATCACTTATTTCACATGTTGAGAAAAAGAAATCAAACTAGATTATAGATAGTGAATGTTCACATCACATGACATGTGATAGAGATAAGTTTGTTGAATTTAAGAGCTATGATGGAGGCATAGTTAGAGTTGGTAAAAATGCACCTTGTCTTATTAAGTGAAAAGGATCTATTACTCTAGATGATAAAACTAATACTAGAAATGTATATTTTGTTGATGGTATAAAACATAACTTGTGAAGTGTTGGACAGCTTGTTTTGATTAAGTAAAAACAGGTTTTAAAGGACCTGAAACCTTTTACATAATAACGAGAGTCATGAAAGAAAAGCCTAAAGCTAGCAACAGAGTTTAAAGCAAAGATCAACATAAAATAGACCTCCTAACAAAGCAAAGAGACATAGAAAGAGGAGGCCAACCAGAAACAAAGCTGAAAAGAACAACAAAAAGACATCAAAAGACCAGCACCCAAACAACTATATAGTCTTTATCAGGTCAGCAACCTGGTCTGCCAGAATGTGCATATTCTCCGCAGTGGCCTTCACCTCTTCCATCTTGTTCATCCTCATTCATTCTTCTTAGAATGAGCCTGAGTTTGTTTGCTAGGACCCTGGTTGTCAACTGTAGTGCCTGCCCCTAGTTCGCATTTTTGCTATCATTGTTGAACTCTTTTAGAGCTAGTTTTATGTTGATGGTTAGCAGTATTCTTTTGAAATTATCAGATATTGTGCTATGGATTCAGTTTATTATGTGATGAGATTACTTAGACTCTACATTTCATGTATGTAAGATGATTATTTTTAGTATTCACAATTATTGATGATGATTATTCAAGTGATTTCAGTTATTGATAATGATTAGATTAGATGGTTTATTATCATATGGATACTTACCTCATACTCGCATGTGTATGGTGTGCGTGTTTGTTTTGCGTGTTTGCTTTTGTATGGCGTGTCTGATGTGGTTAAGGAAGGGAGTCATAGTCACCTGCTAGTCGGGATCTACACGATGCACCACTTCCTGCCATTGCCTGTTTAGTTTAGTATATATTGTGCTTGTACATGCATGGTTTTTATGCAGGTTGCAGGTACCGGGTATCGACTTCCCTGAATTGCCAGGATGAGCGTACCCTATCACATTATCACAATGATAAGAGGGGAGATAAATTCTCAAGTCCAAATCCCAACCCTTTAAGCCATTTGTTCTGATTGGAAAATTAGGACAAGTATCCGAGTTGAGTACCCTCCGAATATGTCGGATGACATAATTCATGATATAAACCCTTGGTTTGATTTTGTATGTATTTTGGCTATGATGGATTTTCGTATTTTTACCTTGTGAGTCCTTGATGTATTTTCTATTAATTAAGCCTAATTAAAAGATTTAATTAATGGTTTAATTTAATGAAAAATTAATATGATATTTTATTTAATTAATTGGGAAATTAATTAAATAAAATAATTAAATTTGAAGATAAAAGTTAAAAGTTTAAATTTGGAATGAGACTATTTATATTAATAATAATATATTTGGAGTTCATTTTTAAATAAATGACTAAATAATATTATTATTAAAGCTAATAAATATTTTAGCAATTAAGTTTTGGAAATGAAATTTAAAAGTGGAAAATATATTTTAGATTATTAAAAGATTCTAAATCTCATGTGATTAAAATATAAATATATTAAGATTGCAAAGTGGAATTATTAAAGTTAGTGCATGAGATTTAATAAATAAATAAATTAAATTGGAAAGAGTAAATAAAGAGTAAATTAAATATTATATTAATTAATGTGTATTATTTTAAATATTTGCTCACATAGGAGTTGGCAAATTCTCGAGAGTTGTCATGTAGACAACACTGGAGTTTGCACTCTAAGAATGCATAAGTTGTCTACACTTAGGAGTTAGCATTTTTATTTGAGCACATGGTGTCTACAACCTTAAGACTTATCTAGAAGGTTGGAGAAGGCTCATGCTTGGTTGTTATGCTTATCTTCTAGTTGTTTCTAGACACACTCTAGATGCATCTTAGAGGCCTTTAAATTGAGGCTCTCCTAGTGTGTTTGGACAAGCAAGCAAAAATGAAAGCCTTATGAAAGCTTAATGGAAGCTACAAGCTACAAGCTAAAATGGAAGCTTCAAGCTTCAAGCTTAAATGGGTTCAAGAAGCTCTACATTCGGATATGCCTCTACAAGCACTCCTACTTACTGTGAGGTGGAAGTGCTCAAGGAATGACAAAGGCTGAAGAAGGAGAGAGATGAGTAGCGAGGTATAGAGGTGGAGCAGCAGCTATGGAGGTGACCTCACCACAACCCAATGTTAAGCTAATCAATTGTTGGACTTTCGAAGATGTGGAGGTACGGTCTCAAATGCCTCTAAACACTAATATTCCTAAAATTTGCACAATGACTATCTGCTTACATGATACTCTTGAATTTTCCCTTTGGTGTAAGAATTTGTATGCGGTTGATAAATGATGCCTTCGATATATATGTTGTCCCTTACAATCCATGGTGGGATGTAGACTCTCTTTTGAGGGATCAGAGTATATGTTTGCTATATGTTCTTACAGCTTGTGATGAACCCTTAACATTGTTCAAACCATACTAGCCACATCGTTACCTTCGAATGCACGGGTCATTAGATATGTGAATCTATTTCCCTTCCTAGTATTCTTTGCTGTGTTCTTTTGGTTATTCGATAATGGATCTATTCTCCTTATATATCGGTCGATGACCCTAAAGCCTGGCCACGGGGATCTTGTGAAGAATCTGTATAAAACTGTAGCCAGTTTAGTAGATTTTATCAATAAGTGTTTATTTTGTAGGTTGTGTGCAGAACATATGTTAACAGTAGCAACAAGAGTGTAGATTACTTGGTGCGGTTTGTACAAAATAATGGAATAGCCACATATCGAGTTTTGCAGAAATGGGTGGTCTTCACCCATGTTGTTTGTTTATTATTATCACATTAAAATTTCACGCGCACTTCAAGTCAAGTCAACGCTCAGGGCGTGTTCTGTTGCAAAACCTTATTCTTTTCAGTGTTAGGGTCTTTCTTTAAGTATTTGTAAACCATTATCAGGGTTGCCTGATATTCAAAACATGATGAGTATGATTTGATAAGGAATTTTCCGTAGCGAAGTATTTGAACTTTGCTGACATAATAAGCTTGCGTTAGTTTTAACCTAACCATCAGACCATTCATGGTATGTAAGTTCAATTCTTGGATTCGTAATATAATGCTCTACCCGCAAAATTTTTTTCCCACGGCAAACACAATTAGTCATGTCTTCGACACCCCATCAGAATCTTGATTGTCGCTGCCAATCCAAATCAGAGAGCTACTCCAAGTGATTTTCATCGCATCGGTGCAGCCACCTCTCCAATCTCCCCCTTGATAGGGTTGCCATAGCAGATATTATACATATCTTGTCCACAGGAATACTTTTTAAGATAAATCAGTACAGACACACCCTAGTAGCAGTAGATGGATCCTCCTGAAAAAACAAATCATCTCGAAGATCTGTAGCTAGATGAAACACAATTCTTATTTCCATTATGTACTTCTAGGATTGTTATTTTGCGCAGTGAATCATTAATAAACGACATCACATTCACACAGACAAAATATGATGCAAATGCGTTCAGTCCTCTTATAAAGGGCAGTGATCATTGATCACCTAGCTTACATAATTAGGTTTGGAATACTATTCGTGGTAACTTTATTCCCAATAGCAAATTTGATCATCCATTACCGTAGATTACATGTTAGTTGTGGCATGAGAGGGAGCTTCGAATTATCGCTGCTTCCTTATATTATCTCAATCATGGATTCCGTAGTGTTTGCTAGTAAACTTCAACTTTTCTATGGGTCACACATTCTATTTGACACCTATGCATATCAATTTGTATGAGATCACCAACACCAATAATGGAGTACATTGACTTCTTCTACAGTCATCGGTTAACACCAACAAGAATATCCAATTTTCGGATCAAAATGACAATTGTATTATTATTGACATTAATAATATCCAGTCAATCCAAACAAAGTCATATATTTGTTGGGATGAAACTCATTAGAGATCCCTCAACCTAAAATGGTTAGAAAAATGGATTACCAATAATAATTTTATAATTATTATGTAGTACGTAAACAATAAGTTCTATAATATTCCTTCGAAAGAGGTTTAATTGAAGATACTAATATGTATATTAAGAAATTGTTAATTGTTGTTGGAACATTAATTAATAATTATGAAATAATTATTAATTAATAAGATTGGTAACATTGAACAAAGTTAATCAAAATTATTACTTAGAAAAGTTGATTGGTGAGCCATCCTTTTTTAATTGCTACTCTAAAGTCATCTAGAAAATAAGAAAGAGTTAAATTTCATCGGATAAAAATTGTGTTGCCACCTAGGAAAATGGGACCCTATGGTTAAGCATTAGTTTTACCAACTAATCTAATAAAATTAAATTTAGTTTAAAATTAGTCAATAATAGAAGAAGCATAATTAGTCATTGGACAATTTAAGTAAATGAAATGTAAACGAGGGTTAAAGAAGATATTTTGACAAATTAAATTGTTTACCTATTATGGTAAATGAACTTAATATTGAATCCATAATTTTCCTTGATAAGACCTCTATGATTCTTTATTATTATTTCAATAATAATTGATAATGAAGTTTCGTTATTATAGGTTTTAATTAATAAAATTAAAAGGTAATTTTACTAATTACTCGCGACTAATAATTGTTGAGGTAGTAAGATAAGTATTTGGACTTTGATGAACTACAGTTAATTAAAGTTAGTTTAATTAAATTGATGATGTATATAGTTACATGAGAATTGTGGAAATGTTATGATATTGTCTAGGATTGATATTATCTAATCATTTGAATGAGACGAATAGATAATACTTGCCTAATGATTATTTTGAGGATTGAGTTAATAAAGATAGGTACATGGTTTTCTGATGATTAAAGAAGTTGAATTTTAATTTATGAAGTTATTGTTAATTATTGAGTGACTGATATTCATTCAATCAATAATATAGTGATATAATTATTGATTGATTTTATTGTAGAATTAATTAAATTTAATTGATTATAAAATACTATAATGGAGTTTAAATTGATACGATTGTTTCTGATTCAGTTCGTTACATAATGGGATCATTTGGCACTCTATATTTCATGTAGGCATATTGATGATTATTCAGTATTTTTAGATGTTGATGATTAACTTTATACACTTGGAAGTATACTTGAAACGAAAACCGAAACTTCTACACATGAAAATGGAAAATGAAACTCCACACATTATTCAACTATGAGATAATAGCAAAACCAAAACATGTGTCTGCATCGTGTATTCCATATGCTTCTTGTTTTGGGTTTTTGGGTTGGCTAGTGTTGACCAGTCCTAGGTTGTTACCAAAGGCTCGGGGGTTATGAGATGTGTTGGCATGTTGATCTTATTTGGTCTCGATCTTTATAAGCCCAACCATGGTTATGTGATCGTATGCTCTATGAAATGTTTGTATTTGTTCATCAGTCTTCATGTGTGAAGCTGAGATGTATATGTATCTGAGACACTTGAGCTAATCATTTTTGAGTCATCGATCAGTTATCCTTGGATTATTTTCTAGTTGCCATGATGGGACTATGATGTGGATTTATTCTTGATGATGTCATGTTGTGACATGTTTTGACTCAACCATTTTGGAGTCTTCGATCGGTATAATTTTGAGATATTCTTGGTTGCTTGTTGAGAACCAATGGATGTGATGATATATTTTGGTTATTGAGAACCAATGGATACTTATGATTATCAGTGATGCCTTCAGTTGCCAATAGAGAACTGTTGTGGTCATGATTTTCTATGGATGATTTTCGGATGCTCATGGAGATTTTGATGATTCTTATCTTGAAGATTTGATGATTCTTATTATGGATATTTGATGCTTATATTGTGGATATTTGATGATTCTTTTTATGAATTATCTTTTGGATTTTCTTTACAGTCGCTTGTACAGGACTGTGGTGATTTATGATTCCATGAACATTAGGGTAGGTAATCTACTTGTAGTGTTGGGAAGTGGCTTGCAATGGGGGCCGGGGCCCTAAGTGGCTGCCAGGGTAACTCATTGTAAGTTTGGTTAATAAGTGATAACATTTACACACTAAATGGGGATTAAATGAACCTAAAAAGATAATTGTTTTGATGTTCTCGCCCATGCCTTGAGCGCTTGTACAGGCTAGGATGGGAGTAGTGAGACGCATGGTTGCGACCTTGCATTCCATAGTATGCCTCGTCAGTATGAAAGGATACTAGTGGCCACATGAGATCTGTATGGACCCGTGGAGTTTAGCTAACTGCCAGGGTAACTTGTACGAGATAAATGCGATGACACTTTCCCGCTTGCAGAGTAGGTTTCCTACATGTTATTGTGTGCCTCTGGGAATTAGATGTCGATTTTGTGTGTGTTGGAACCTTTGAGTTAGTATACTTTTAGGATTCCTGGACTCATAGAGATTTATGCTTTGTGGTTTTGATAGCCTCTTTGGGACTTGAGACTATCTCCTTAGCACGGTGGGAGTGGACCATTTAGGTTCCACGCGGTCGGGTGGTAGTGTTTTATCACTCTTATCATTTGAGATCTATTGAGACACCGTGGCTGGAGTATTCTTGGTTGGTATTTATCTTCATTTTGTTCTTGGATCATTATGATTGATGATATACCTTATGATGGATGAATTTATTGGTATGTTTCTTATATTGATGGTTTGTGTATGTTAGATGATGGTATCCTATGCTTTACTTTGCATGTTAGTAGGATGTTTTTAGGAGTGACATTCCTACTATGTTATAGCCGATGATCTCTTCGGTGCTTTGGAATGTTACGTACGGAGGGATGGCTAGGATCCACGATGGTTTAATGATGCTATTAACGGTTGGGAGGAACCGTGCACTTAGTTATTTATGTTTGTGATGTATGGTTATCTTTTATGATGGATGTTTATATCTTTTGTGATGATGTACCCTGTATGGAATATGGTTTCATTATGTAGCATCATGGATTAATATTGGATGGTGATGTACTTTATTTACATGGATGTTTATTCTTTTAAGCTTTTCATACCTTGTAACATGTATAGTGGATGTTTGAGCAATCTAAAATGTACACTTGTATATTGTTTAAGAACATTGGATGCATCATTGTTATTTCATTGTTAAGAATGTGATGTTAGATGGATAGTTAAGATTAGAAGTAATTCAACGTTAAGGGGTCTTTAAAGAATGTAATCTGTTATGTTATGTTATTTTCAGTTGGATGTTACTATTGCTTCCGCAAGTGTTGTGTATGGTTTTACTTTCATGTTTAAAAAAAAAAAATTGTTTGGCAAACTTAGTGAAATTCTTTGGATCCCTTGGCGGGGCATTACATCAACCACTGAAGGGGAATACTGTCCTTTTTCTTGCTCAAGCTTTTTCAGGAGACTGCTCACATTATTTGCCATGGTCATTAAGGAATTATTATTATTATCTGCCATTTGCCTGATCATCTTTTCAATATTGTTCAGCTTGGTCTCCAGTCTAGTCAGCTTCTGATTATCAGTATTAGCCTTCTCCAACACCCTGTTATTAGCTTCAATCTGTGGAATCTTGCTCATAAGGTTTTTAACCTCTTCAACATTTCTAATTACCTCAAAAAGCCGGTCAATATGTTGACTCAAAGTGCGCTCCCCTCTGGCCAGTTTGCTAACCTGCTCAACTTCCTTTCCAATTAACTGCATTTGTTGTTTCAGAATGCCAATCTCCTTTAGAATGGTCCCAGGATTTCCTAACAGACCTTTGGTAGAGCCAATCTCTCCCTCGACCCTGTCAAAATCTGGACTTTGCTCCTGATCCCCATAATCATCTCTTTCTAGCGCTGCATTCTTCATAGTATTCTGAGTCTTCTCCTCTTGTAATCTCATAGATTTTCGCTTCCTCTCCATTCCGTGGGCAAGAGGTTCATCATCTGATGGGGACAAAGCCCTATCATCAATATTGCCCTTAATGCCATTACCTTTGCTCCTCTTCTTCTGATAATCTCTCACCATTTCCTCAACAAAATTACTTTCACGATTAGAGTCACTCCCTTCAACAATCTTCTTCTTCTTTTGAGAGCTACTCCCAATACCCCCTTTCGAGTTCTTAGTACCCCCCTCTGCAACATCTTCAGTGTCTAAATCATAACCTTTCTCCAGGAGACTGCCCTCCATATCATACTCCACCGCCTTCAAACTGCCCCTAGGTTTATCAACCTTTTTGTATTTCAAAACATTCATTATGAGAACCATCAGACCCTCATGACACACATGTTCCCCATTAGGATCATTTTGAATAGCCTGGATAGAGAAACTCAGAGACTGGCTCAAGTAAAAGGGGAAATTGATCCTTACATCATGTGTAAATTGATTAGCTAACATAAAATGATAACCATAGAGCTTTGTAAATCAGCCATTTCGAGTAAGGTATTCCATTGTAACAAACAAAACAAATCTCCAAGGTTGAGAGACAGAGGCAGGGTTGAAATATAAATTACCAATTTTCACCAGTCAACTTCGCTCTTTTGTTGAGTCCATGAATTCGTCAATAACCTTGTCTGACAACTTCTTGTCCCAATAGAAGTTGATGCCATCCATATCCAACCCCATGGCTTCTGCAATTACCTCTTTAGTCACCTCCATTGTTTGGTTTCCAACCGAAATAGAGCCGTCCCGCCATGTTTTGATGAATTGCTTTGTTATGATAGGATTGTTTCCTTTGAGCCTTTCCATAAATCCAATAAAATTTCCACGCCTTAAAATGTCTTAGACCTCCTTTTTCTTCATCCATTCCTTGCAGCTTGCAGGTTCCACTCTCTTACTTTTACCTCCCATGTTCTTCCCTACAATGTCGTTGGAGAGCTCTCTATAAAACCCTATACACATTATCACCAAAATGAAATCCGCATTCGAAGCAAATTTTGGAAATGACAACCCATAATCCGTGTGTAATAAAGCTCGGCATTCGAAAAATCATCACCCATCATAACCTGAATGTGATAAGGGCTATCACTTACAATATTTTGATATGTTCAATCAAGGATAAGCGTGGAAAAGACTTTGCCACAGGGACAAGAACATGAGGTTATGTATTTCAGTTGAATCCTACTGAGATCAATTGTCTTGTTGCAAAAGCTGATGATAATTGGCTGTGGCATAAAAGATTTTGTCACATAAATTTTGATAATATAGTGAACGTGAGTAATCTTAATGCTGTGAGAGATCTACCTAAGATTGTATACCTGCTAATATGTTGTGTAAGTAATGTGTGATGGCTAAACATGAAAGAAATACATGTTGAAACGAAACATTACTACTTCAGAAAAGTTGGAAATGGTTCATATAAATCAATGTGGTCCTACAAAGATGAGAACTTTCTATGGTGAGAGGTATTTCATTCTTTTAATTGATAATTTCACTAGAATGATGTGGGTTGTTTTCTTGAGAGAAAAATCTGAAGCTTTTGATGAGTTCAATATTTTTTAGGTAAAAGTTGATAATGAATCCAGAGTTAGAATAATATGTCCTATGTTTGAAAGAGGTGGAGAGTTTAGTTCTAATCAGTTCAATGCCATTTTTTGAGGATAATGGTATTTGCAGGCAAGTTTCAGCAACTCAGGCACTACAACAGAATGGTATAGCAAAGAGAAGAAACAAAACAGTAAGTCAAGCAGGTAGAGCGATGTTACTCGAGGGTAAGGTATGACATGTACATTGGAGAGTTGTTAATACTGCACTATGCACTATGAACAGGGTTCAAATCAGGCTAGAAATAGGTAAAATTCCTTTTGAACTATGGTTTGGTTATACACCAAGTCTCAAATATTTGAAGAATTTTGGAAGCAAATGTTATAAGAGAAGACGAGATAGGGAAATTTGATCCTAGAAGTGATGAACGCATATTCCTTCGTTATTTAACTAAGAGTAAGGCATATATATGTTATAATCTGAGATTAAATATGATTGTTGAGAGTGCAAATTTTAGGATTGATGAGATATTTCAGGTATAGGAAAGAACATTTAAATATGATTTTGATGATGATTCAAATCAGACTAGTACAAGTTAGAGACTAGTACAAAATGAGAATACAGAGCAAGCGTTATTCTTTGAAATGGATGATGGACTATAGGTACAAATTGAAGAACCTAGAGAAGAGTAGAGAACACCTAGGTATGTTGCAAAAAACCATCCTAATAGTTAGATCACCGGTGATGCAAGCAAAGTAATAACAAGAGAAAATGTAAGAGATGAAATTTGTTTGAATTCACAGATTAAACCTAAGACTATTGATCAAGCATGTACAAATGAATTTAGGGTAAATGCTATGAAAGAAGAGCTTGAGCAAATTGAGAAGAACAATACATGGCAATTGGTCCCTAGACCTAAAGATAAGAATGTTATAGGTACAAAATGGGTTTTTAATAACAAAATGAATGAGCAAGGTGAAGTTGTAAGAAATGAAGCAAGATTTGTATGTAAATGCTATTCACAACAAGAGGGTATAGACTTTGAAGAGACCTTTTCTCCTGTAGCAAGATTAGAGGCTGTAAGAATGTTTTTGACTGATGCATCTAGCACAAATTTCAAAGTGTATCAGATAGATGTTGAGTCAACTTTTTTGAATGGCGAATTTGTGGAATAAGTCTACATTGAACAACCTGATGGATTTCCATTAACTGAAGAGAAAATCATGGCATGGATGCTAAAGAAGGCACTATATGGATTAAAACAAGCACCTAGAAACTAGTATGCAAGATTGGATAACATTTGTTGAGTGTGGGATTTAAGAAAAGGTAATGCAAACAATAAAATGCATTTCAGAACAAATTCTGATGGTTTATTGATCATGGAAGTATTTGTCGATGATATCAATTTTTTGTGGTAGTGATGAGACAAGTAAAAAGATTTCAAATGAGATGAAAGATAAATTTGAAATGTCTATGATTGGTGAGATGAAATAATTTTTCGAATTGCAAATAACACAGGCTAAAGATGGCATTTTCATATCTCAGACTAGGTATCTTAAAGAGTTGGTAAGATTTGGGATGGAAAATTGCAAACCTGTTGGAACACCTATGGTTATAAGATGCAAATTGTCTAACAGAGATGATTCACCTAATGCTATTTGACTTATACAAGACCATTTATTGCTAATGCAATTGGAATTGTAGAAACATATCAAACATATCTTAAAGAGACACACTTTGTACAAGTAAAAAAGAATTTCTTAGATATTTGAAAGGAACATTGGAGTTTGGCTTATGGTATGATAGATCTAATGATTTCACATTGTATGCATATACTGATGCTAATTGGGTAGGAAATGTAGATGATAGGAAAAGCACAACCGGTGGAGTATTTTTCCTTGGAGGAAGGTTAGTATCTTGGTTAAGTAAGAAACAAGATTGTATTTCTTAGTCTAAAACAAAAGCAAAATATGTTGTAGCATCAAACAATTGTCTCAGATAATGTGGATGAAACAAATGTAGAAGGATATTGGTATTACATTTTCTAAACCTACTATTATGCATTGTGATAATACAAGTACAATTAGTATGGCTAAGAATCCTAGTTTACATTCTAAGACTAAACACATTGCAATTAAGTATCATTTTTTGATAGAGGTCACTAAGAAGGAAATAAGATTGGATTATGTGAGTATAAAAGAACAAATAGCAAATATATTCACTAAACCATTGTCTATAGACACCTTTGAGTATCTCAGAGGTATGCTTGGGGTAATGGCCCCACCTAGGGCAAAGTCATTGATGTAGCTTTGCATTAGTCCATTATATTTAGAGCATTATTCATTCATCTGGATGTGATGCTTGGTATTGCTCCTTAGGGGGAGTGGTTTGCAGTGAGCATAGCTATTTCTAAGAGCTCTTTTGCAATGTTTTTCTAAGAGTAGCTCTTAACAGGGTTGGAACCTTCTAACAAGGGTTCAAGGTCTCCTAATAGGGATTTGTCCTTCACCGGAGACTAATGTAGTGAATGCATTGTAATTGGCTCCTATAGGGTCACATCTTTTCACAAGGAACTTATGTATTAGTACACTATCTTGTGGGTACCATCCCCATCAGGGTTTCCCCTTTGATCAATGGTTTCCCTTGGTCAACAAATCATTGTATTATGGTGTATGATTATCTGTTGTTGTGCATCACTGTTTTAATTGTTAGAGTTTGGATTTAAGTTTAATTGCTCACAGCTGATTCACCCCCCCACCCCCCACCCCAATTATGTGTGGACATTACTTCTTAACGATGTCGTGTATATTTATTTTTAAATTTCTAATGATATTAATAGGTATCAGACAAATACTGCAACACATCAAGAACATGGTGTTGACCATATACAAGGTCTCTCAGTTTCTTCTTGACCTCTTTGTCAATATTTGAACTAGTTCCAACATCTCTAAAACCTATACCACATGAACCTTCTGAACCACCAGCACGCTTATCACCTATGCCGCCAAACTATAGCTCAAGTTCTCCATGATCAGTTGGAGAATTACAACCTTTGCAGTGTAGTGCATGCCAAGTATGAATCCTTGTGCCATGCTGAAACCCAATTCCCTGCAGGCTGTAGGAAACCTCTCTCATACCACTGTAAGAGCCCTGTTGGCTAACAGTCAACAGTGCTCAAGAATGTGTTTCTTTTGTTTTTGGTTTTTGCATATGTTTTTTAGGAATATATGATTTTTTGGGTACCCCATGAATGCACACTGCCATTATGCCTACCAATCAATTTTATGGGCTATGGGGAAAGGGTGAGATATCACTCGCTCACCCTTAGTTTCGGTCTCTCTTTCTATGGGGCATGTTATGTCTAGAATCACCTGCATACCCCCTACCCCTACAATAATCTATTTGAGGGGCCTTGCCCAGTAATCTGCCCCCCCATTGGTATGGGTATATGACCCCACATTATATAGGGAATCCCTTAGCCCTTAGCCCTTAAAAAATATAGGGTAGGATAGGATAGGCCGGCCCCGTCCCACCCATCTCCATCTATAGAGCTCCGCTACCGGATCCAAGGACCTGAAAATAGTGGGCGTTTAACGAAGGAAATTGGGGGTGCCCTTTTTTCTATAATTGGTGGGTGGCTGTGAGACAACGTTGATAGGTAGGCGGGTGTTCATGAGGATAGGAGATCCCAATTCCCGCTTGACAACCGGTCCAATTCCCGCTTCTTGGGTTTCTTCAAATTCCCTACTATTCTATGGGCACCCCCCTACCTACTATTTTATGGCCCATGTTACGTCTAAATGGTAAGGAACCACTATCTATGGACAGAGGCACCTTCATAACTCTTCGGCAAATGCAAAGATGAAGGGGCAAGTGATTGCCCATTGTTCTTGATATAGGTAGAATTGGTGAAATGCAAATGTAGATCATCTAATGCCACTAGACCCGATTCGATTCCACTGGTGCGGAGTGAACTGGGATTGGATCTAGATCGACGAGCTAGACAGATTACTGGTGTATTTAAAGGTTTATACTCCATCGCATACTCTTCTGTGTCAAATTGATATATTCCCATCCTTCGAAACTTTTTGTATAGTAATTTTGCATCGGGGTTGCCTGCTTCTCTTGCCGTTTCTTTCCGTGCTCAGAGTCAAACCAATGGCCTATATTGAGTGGGGCCCTATCTCTATCCTATATCTTCCTCCATATGAGCCGATAATGGAACTGCCCTGCTCTTATATTATTGTAGAGGAGGTTTTATTGCTCTTTTTGTGGCCCTGCTCAGATTTTCAAATACATAAGAAATGTTGAAATAAACAATCAGAAACAAGTACTAGTAATGGCAGTAGCAAACCAGGAAATCGCAATCATATTACTTGCAATGTTATTACAAATAATCCTCTAATAATTTATAATTAAAATAGAACCTGTATATGATTGGCGTCCAAATTAGCTGCCACAGACTCAAGCAATTGCAATGCTAAACTTGGTGTTGAATGATTAAGAAAGTGGCGTTGTCTTTGTGGGAGTATTCAGTTATCCATCGAGTCAATAAATGCCAAGATTTTTATAACTTAGCCTTATTGCATCCAAATGCTGCTATATATCAGATAGCTGCAACCTTCACAAACACCTCCTAGTGGTGTCCGAACAGTAGTAAGCTGCAAATGCCTATTTGCAGCAACAAACCAATACCTTCAAGTGACAGTAGCCACAGAATTAAAGGCAAAAACACAGCCGTCTAACTTCAGATCGATTTCCAAGAAAACTCTTAATAATTTTGGTATACAACAACACCAAAATTACCATCAAAATAATCAGAATTAATTCCCAGATATTCAGAGCACAATTCACCACAATCTTTCAATGATTCAAAGTACAAATAGAGAGGAATCAGTCCTCACAAAGCCCTTGTTGAAACCCTTAAGCAAATGCACGAAGTAATAAAATCAATAGGCAAGAGAATGGGTCGATTTTCTCCACAAAGTCTCCTTTATAACACAAAATGAAGTGTGGCTTCTTCAATACACTTTTCACTCAAGATGCTTCCTGCACACACTTTCAAATTATAACACAAATGATAAAGTCATTTGTTAAGATAGTCTTAATAAACAACTTATAATATGAAGCTCAATTAATTGACCTAGTCGTATATTTATGATGCCCAACATCATGTGCCTCCATTGCATTGCTAAAAATAGTAATCGTCCATAATTGACTTCCTATAAATAGCAAGTCTATCAATAGAGAACCTCAAATCAAGCTGTCAGCTCACAAGGGTTGCAATGATGAACTAACCATGCCTTGCTACAGGAACTTGCCATAATGGGGGGCATTACATTGATGTTGCTTAGTCTCTTCATTCATTTGGGCAAGGGCTGATATGAGCTGAAAAGTGAGATTGATTTGCCCCTCCATCTTAAGGGAATTTGTAGGTTTCCTGTTTAATTGAAATGTATGTTGTAATTGAATTGCTCCAAAATTGATTCTCCCTCTCAAAGTCAACACATGCAAGTCAGCAAATTATTTGACTTTAATCTGATTTAGGGTATTCCTCTGTCATAAATCAACTCGAATATGACAAATAATTCAAATAGGAAATATGCAAGACTGGATTCTCATCTTCTATTGATTACACTGAAAAGAATTACGATGTTGTTCTCAATATACATAAGATTTAGCCTTACGGGCTTCATTCAAAAATCAGCAATACTTGCAAGAGAGAACTATCAAAAAGCAGTGTTCCACAGTGATGTGTCCCGTGTTTTTTGGGTCGTACCTGTCCCGGAGACAAAATGGGGACGCGGGGACAGATTTTGCCGTCCCCAGAGCTGTCCCTTTTTGCCAAATTCGAAAAACGTCTCCTAAATGACCAATTTTTTTTTGCAGGAAACTTGGGATGGTCAGCAGTACGAGGGACTGCTTTGACGTCCCTAGTCCGTCCACAAAACTGCTGGTCGTCCCCTTTTTTCCAGCCAGTTGGATAAAGGCAAAACACCCCCAATTTTTTTATTTTATTTTAATTTTTTTGCTGTCCACGCGAGCCTCTAGTTGTCTGAAAGACATAACAAAAATACGCAAACCATATTTGGTCCATTAAAAATTTTAAACACTTAAACACTAAATCTTATACTAGTTTTTTAAAATTTGACGTACTTGCTAAGATGAAGAGAAAAAACATAGAGCAACAATAGCAGTGAGGAAAGATTGCATTTAATATTTACTACTTACTATTTTAGTTGGACTTCTCTTTATTTCATTCTAATTTCATGCATGATACTTGGAACCTTTAGGCATTTTGATTTTTTCTATATATGTATGTGATATTGTTATAATGGAAGTACTTAGTTTTTGTCATTTGATAATTTTTCATGCATTCATCTTCTAAAATGTCTATGGTGAATGGTTTATCAATGTTATGATATGCATATTTGAATTCTGTCTCTATATATAAAAAAAACTCTGTTTTTAATTGTTGTGATTGTCCCCTAAATTTTGGCCTTGATTGGTACCCGTACTGGAAACATGTCCCTGTCCCCTAAAATGTCTGTGTCCTAGAAACTCCGTGGAGCATAGCAAAGAAGTCGTTAAACTTCAAATCTATTTTTTCTCTTCAATTTAGCTTCTCGAACATAAAAATCTTGCTCCCAATTTATAGAGAAGTAATTTAGGGAAAACAACTATAATTTCCAAAACCATAAGTTGGAAACCACTTTTGAAATCCCATGCCAAGATGAGCAGGCTGCCCATAAATGCATATTTTTTCATTAATTGCTACATTCGAACTGCACATGGTCATCTCAACCTCTACCAGTCAATTTAGAAACTTCCGAACTTTCTTGGGAGTTGAAATAGGCATGCTTCGTCAAATATACTGGGGTACCCAAGTTTGAAATGCATGAAATGAAAAGCTTCAACATGAAAGATCACGGAAGGAAAATTTCTTTCAACTCCCAAGTTGGACACCAAAATTGAAGATTCTTAGGATATTCCCAGCAGATGCCACTGACATGTGTCCATCTCCTTTGAAAGCTGATACATTAGGACTTGGCCAAGATGGAGGCCTTATTACATAGTTTATTCACCTAAAACATTATCACCTATAACTTAAAATAAAAGTTAATTTTTTTTTTGTTTGATGCATGATTGCTCTTATAGTGATCAATGCTTCTGCATCACTTTTGCTAGAATATTGCTAATTTCCCAAACAAACATAAGTAGTAACTTCTTCAGAATCGTTTCCAACCCCAAGTTTTTAACAATTAAAATATGGTGCTCATTTAAGCCTCTCAATGAAAGTAAAAGCTTCAAGTTCATTACTCATGTTTGCGACAAGAAAAAAAGAATCTGCTATAAGGAAGTGTTTAAGGAAGAACTAACAAAAGCTCCCTCTTTAGTCAACCTTGGGTTGGCATGAGCTATGCCATCAAAATCGAGTTAACATAGCCTTGGAAGGTAGGGAGCAAGAGACGTACCTTATTTTATAGTTGTTTATGATAATCCCATTAATGGAAGATGTAGAAGAGATCAACTAGCATTTTAATATTTTACGTTTGAAGGAAGAATTATTCCATTTGTTGGCATGTTTATTATAGGAGACAATGATCACCTTTTTTTGGTCTTATCATTTCTCACAAGGGAGCATGGAATCATTGGATTTCTTACTTCTGGTACATTTATGATCCAAATTAGATGCCCCAGTGAGAGCAACAAAAACTATTGTTACAAGGGATTGAAGACTAGGTGCATGTGCCTTGATTGAAAAGATATTTTCTAATAGAGCCCACAAAGGCCCAAATAGCTTCGTATACATTTAGAAGGCTTCTCCAAATGTTTTGGAAGTAAGCGCAATGGAGTAAAAGGCCATCTGCAGTTTCCTCTTCAAAGATTGTAATTACCACCCTCCATGTTTTTTGAAAGTATTTTAGCTTCAATTGTAAATGAAAAGCATAACAATTTCATTACTACTTTTTGGTCACCCAGATCTTCAAACGGACAAGCTGAGAGCATATTGTGTCAAGGCTACAAGTAAACTTAGTTATATCTATTATTGTGAAGAAAGTATTTTGTAGCAAGCTGACCAAACAACTTATTCAATGGGATGCATTGCAATCTGAAAGAAAGTAAACTTCTGCTTATTTTATTGGGAATCACAAAAGTACATTCACTTCTGTAGGCAGAATAGCTCAAACAACTGAAAATAAGAAAACAACCTCCTTCCGCTTGTCGAGTGGTGGGCAATTAAAAAAACAACTTTTTCAGTGGAATAAGTATCGAAAAAACTTATTCCATTCGGAAAGGCCACATCCGACTTGCTGCACAAGATCTGCAATTTTTACTTCATTGGAGGCATCAATTGATTTTTAAAAATGCCAATTGACCCTCTGAAGCAACTGGAAAGTTGATGAGTGTCCTAATCCTGCTATCCATTCACCCATAAATAAAAAATGGTGCAGCCATCCTTTTTCCAAGTCATTTGTTCTTCCAGTAGTTGGAATGTCTTTTGGACCTCATCTTGCAATAATGTCCCACTCAACTCATGACGACCTAGAGCCTTGAATCCCTTACCTGTTACGGTCAATGCAGTGACCAGTTGCTTTAAATATGGACTGTAAACAATATTAAACAGAATACCATTGCAGTACCAAAATCGAGCACATGCCAACTTTGCTTCCTATTGCACTTCTCTATGCCATGAAGTATATTGTAATGCATGTTTGCTCACCAAGAGTGTTGCTGGGAGCACAAAATTTAGACATATGGCTGTTTGCCTCACATTTTCCAATCTTGTCGTATTGAAATCTGTCATTGGGACTGCCATTGCCTTTACTGTCATCTTTTTATCTGCCTGCCCAATGTTGAACAGGCCTTGCCTTGCTCTTACTTATTGCAAAGTTGGGGTCCAGAAGGGGCAAACATGGTGGAAATAATCCCCTGCAATGACAATTTATTTTTGCTATATTGGTCAAGAAGAATTTGTCCAAGAGAGATATATCTAAAGGTTTTCTGAAGTGATTAGTGAGATATTTTAACTTTTCACGTCTACTGATTCTTGGCATTAGGAATTGGACTAGAAGGTCATTCCAACATTGATATGCTTTACAGTTGACTTATACCACCAAATGCTGCAGAGAAAACATAAAGCATATGACGAGATGGAATCCAGTTGTGCACTTGAATGTTGTGGAAAGTTACATAGGAAAGTTGAATTGTGAAGCTTGAGGTTTGTATCTGCCTGAAAGCTTGAAAAAAGACTAGTTGCTTGAAAGAAACATAGGATCTGAATGAGAAATAGAGGTTTCTATTTCTACGTGTTGAGCCTTTCTTTTCTTACCATCACTGTGTTTTTTGACTCCTGCTGTCATGCACTCCTGTGATAAAATTAACAGTCTACATCCCCTTGTGGCTACCTGAAAAAATATAACGCTAAAAACTGTTTAGGTATTTGCTATATAATGACCCATATGTCATTACTGGTGATTTATTTGAGTCTCTCTCACGATTTTTTGTGCTATTTTAGATAAAAATTTCCCTGATTATTTTTAGAAAACTTACCTACGAGGTTTTGGGTGATGAAATCGCGGCCATGTCTATATGGCTCATCAAGAGTCAAACGATCAGAGTTTCTTAATTGGGAACTTGATGCAGTACAATTCTTTTGTAGGAGGATTATAACATTGGTAGCATGTTTTAGGACAATTCTCAAATGCATTAGTGAAAGCAACCGTTTTAGTGTTTGCAGCTCGCAGAGTAAGAGAAACTTTTTTGAAAAATAATTGTTTAGTTGTCTCTAAAAAATCTCCAAGAGGGTTTATGATAAATTTTATTTATATTAAGTTCTATGATTAATTTAAAATTAGTAAATAAGAGTTATTATTAAATTTTAGGCTTTTAATATACTTCTTTGCTAGAACTTATTTTAATGTGTTTAAGCTTAATTTCCATTTGTAAGATGTTATGTTCAAATTTAATTTTGGAATAATATTATAATACAAAATGCAGATTTAAATAGTTCTAAATAATCATAAATATTTACTGAATTTTTATCAGTTGATAAATTTATTGCATAGTTTCTCTTCTCCAAAATTGAACATGAAAATGAACCTTTAACTTGTATTATAGCATTCGTATGAGTATCTAATAGAATGTCAAATTAATCTCAATATAATTACTGGCATCTATCCTTTCATTTTAAGCTTTGAAAGGCTGCTGTACTCACATTAAGGAATTAATGGGCAATCCAGGTAACAGTGCATTTTATGTTTCCACTCTGGAAGTTTGAACTATCTGAAGTTGAAATACAACTGTTCAGATGAAGCTATCAAAACCTTACCTATAAACAACTTGGCAAGAGAATCAAGAAACTGATAATGAATATGGAATCTGCTCACACCAATTACTTTTTGTTCACTTTACTGAACCATGGGAATAATATCCAAGGTACAGTAATTTAAACTCTTTTTGTGCAGAATGTTGTTGTCTTGATGTTCACTGAGTCGATACCCATTTGCATTGTCATCAAATGGTGGAGAAGTCAGGTCATCTGTGGGGTCCACATCAATTTGTTTTTTTGAAATTCAGTACAAAATAATTATTCTTTTATGGCACCATCTTTCTTAGTTAGGCAGCAGTATGTAAATGACTTAACCAACTGTAGAAATAATGATCTCTTTACATGTGCTGACATCCTCATTGCATGTAGAAAACAGTTCCTTGGGCATGTAATTGAATGGGTTTACTTGAGATATGAACAGTCTATAGGCTTAGTAGATTATAAAATTGTAAGTAGATGCTGCTTCTAGAGCAGTGTTTGGGCAATGTGTGCTCACCATTACTTTGAGACTGACTCTATACTAGTTTCATACATGACAAGGTTAGATTTTCAGACTCACTTGAACATGGGAAAACTCACTTAGTATCTACTCAGCATAGTTATTGGTTACAGAAGACATTCATTTTAAGCTTTTGCTAATTGGTGTATTTAATCAGGAATTCAGTTCTCTTCTACATTTTTGGCCTCTTACTATGTCCTATTCATGCATTCCTCATCTGTGTCAAAGGATGATAAGACCCAGCCTTGGTCCATGTTGACTGAATTGCATTACTTGGGACTTCGAATGCAAATTCAACAGCCACAGACAACTTACTGCACACTTTTGGTAGCAAACTGTAGGTTCTTTTGATTCTTGCACCTCCTAATGATAAAAATATAAAGCTACACACTTCACCAATATCAATTAAAATTAAACATCAACATCTAATGCACTGATAGGCATCTAGACCATCCTCATTGAAGTGTGTGTTAATGATTTGTGTTGATGAGAACTATGCAGCTATGGTTATCTATCTTAAGCAGGAATTGTTTCCTACTCTTTCAATTTACTGACTTTCAGTAGTGTCAAGGAAATGAAGTTTCATATATTGTCTTCTTTTTAAAATCATTTTTGCCAATTTTTCTTATTAATAATAATAAATATTATAACAAGAGAAACTAAAGTCCACTCTTCCTCTTTCCTGCAGTTGCTTTGCCAGTTTGAGCCAAAGTCAGTTCTGAAGTTCCTTGAGACTTTTGAAAATTACAGGCTGGAGCAATGCTTGAGATTGTGCCAAGACTACGGAGTTACAGATGCAGCAGCATTCTTACTGGAACGTGTGGGAGATGTTGCTAGTGCGTTAACGCTCATAATCTCTGATGTAACTCAGAGAATACAGGAAATGGATAGTGCAGTGGCAAGCATATATGAAAAGTCTAAGACTGGTATAACTCTCGAGGATAAGCAGCTTTTTTCTCTCCTGGTGACGATGCCAGAGGTTTGGAACAAACATGATTTGATTTGATGATTCAGACAAGTGTCAGTTAGCTGAGACTACAAAATTAATTTTCTTACCATACACAAAAGACAAAATAAATTATGCATATTGTTTGATCTGCAAAGGTAGAAATTAGGATAATTAAACTATCAGTACAAAATGTAATAATGCCTAGCATCCTCAACCTATGTATAAATAGATATAATTATTTATATACGATAACAACTTCTGGCATTTTTATTAATGCAGGTTGATGCAGTCCACACAATTCTGGTTTCTGCAGTTGGTCTTTGTCAACGCAACACTTTGAGGCTAGATCCCCAAGAATCAGAGTCTCTCTGGTTTCGTCTTCTTGACATGTAAGCTGCTTTACTGTAAAGTCATTGGCTTGTGATTGATTTCAAAATTAACATTTCGAAACATATTTGTGCCTTAAATTTTTACAGCACAGATCTATAATTTGTATGTCTTGAATGATTCCCCATTTAATCAACTTCTTGTCAATTTTTTAATGCTACATATTAATCTTGAAATTTATTGTGCTGATTGATAAGAGGCTATAAATATAGCTCTGGTCAGCAACATCTCGTCTACAGGGAAATATGCTGCTCTGATTTTAACTCAATTTTGCTGTTTGGATTTGTAACTTATATGCAGATTTAGTGAACCTTCTCGTGATCTATACTACCATGAAAAGTATTTTAAAGATGGAAAAGATTTTTTTCGAAAATCTCATAAAGAGGAGCTTAATTTAAAAGTCTCACTAAGATGGAAGGTCATAAATGTGGGCGATTCTGCATACCACTTGCGAAGGGTATTTGCACATTTCATAGGAGAAATTATTGAAGGTATGATGGGTTATGTGCCCTTGCCAGTTATAACTAGCAAGCTTCTATCAGATAACGGAAGCCAAGAATTTGGGGACTTCAAGGCAACCATTCTGGGTCTGTTAGGAACATATGGATATGAGCGGACAATTCTGGTATTGAACTGAAATCTTTTCCTCAAAAATTTCTTTATATCATTGTTGCACTATATTGGAATTGTCTAACCAGTAGGCAGCATTAGAGAATGATAATTTGGCTTGTACTGATTAATAATGTTAGTGGTAGAAGAAAAGACATGTTGGTTGCAAGTTATAAGACTTTTTATGAGTCGCATATGATGGATGGTTGGTCAAAATACACACAGTTCTCTTCTTTAAATAGTTAGAATGGGGTTAAAGAAGAATAAATTTAAGAAAGAATTTGTTAACTACAAACTGATGCATGCATCAAAGTGACAAACTTTCTGATGATTAAATCTGAATTTACAGCTTTGACATGTGAGCTGAGATGTGGATTAAGCACGTTAATGTATGGTTAATTTAAAATTGACTAAACTTGGAAAATCTTAAATATCGACTCTCAGGTTCAATAAAGTTGCAAAGCATGGTTCAAATATGCATAATCATGTTTTACCTGCAGACAGTCCTTATTTGAAGGGTCTTTTGTACACATTCCTCATAAATGGTGATGAATTCTTGGTGTTACAATGCATGTGATGTCCCCATCCCTTTTCATGCCATCTCTATTTTGTGAAGTCTCTGGAGGAGACAAATTTGAAAAGGTGCATCAAAACGATCATACAGAAGAAATCATCAATCACCCAAACTTGAAATTGCTTGTGGAAAGCAACTTTGGGAGGGGAGGACTGTCATGCCCTTGTCATGACCTGTGATGTCTTCATCCTTAAACAAGTAAACTTTAACCACTGTACATAGCAGGTGAATATTGTAGTAGATAATTTGAGTATCAGTTATTACAGTGATGGCTGCACATGCCTAAGAGAGAGGAGCACAAACAAACACCATATGTTCTCTTCCAATAATCTCAGATATTCAGAACAATGAACACCAAAGGGAATTCATATTGAAGAGGAATGACATATTGAGCATTCCATTGACTGTATGTTGTGTTTTCCTTATGCATGGGCAGTGTGACTATTTTAGTTTTTGGGCTCTCTAAGGAAACTCATGGGAGACAGGAATGACAGCCCAAATAAGGCTTTACATGATCTGTGGAATCTCTCTTGCTATGTAGAGGATATAATATTTTTTGACATAAGTATGACAGGAGGTTATGTGTCTTAAACTCCGAGCAATATGAAAGAAGAATCTCAAAGACCAAAATCTATATAAACTTGCGAATTCCCAGAATCGCCACTCCGAGCAATATGAAAGAAGAATCTCAAAGACCAAAATCTATATAAACTTGCGAATTCCCAGAATCACCACCTTGGATTAAAACAGCAATTAATAGTTGTAAAGGAAGGATGTGATTAACTGAGTTATTGACATCCGCTATAACATCTATTCACTGCCTAAGGATACAACTAACGAATTGATTAGTAAGAAGTGTAAAGTATGATAAATAAAAGTCAACCACTCTTCAACCAAAAAGGTACAAACTATTAAGGTAGAGACACAACTCTCAATGGAAGGACCAGAATTATCATTTATAATTGGTATCCAGTAAAAGGGAAGAGACCAGAAAGGAACTTTTAACATCTGTATTCATCATAGGAAACAAATCATATTATATAGCAGGCAAGCATCATGCAACATCAAATTATGCTGCAACCTATGTATGAATAAAATGCTGATTGGCATAATGTCATGCCTGAATTCTATTAGGAATAAGGGGTCAATATATGGTCTAGTTTATATGCTGCAATACCCTGCCCGGGAATCCTTGGATAGAACATGCACTGAATAATTTTCTTTTGTTAAATTAAATTGCAATAGCATAATAGAACCCAATCGCAACAAGCATAAACATAATATAAGGAACAAGGTGTACAATCACGTGAACATAACACAAGCAGAAGACTTCAACTTTGAAAGATCCCTGATGGATCTCTGCCGCTAATCTGCTGTAGCTTTATTATATATATTTTTTTAAATTTTCTTTTTTCTTGTTTATTAAAGTTTTCTTGCAGAACTAGACAGAAATGCAGAAGAGTTTGTTTGTTTTTGCATTTTTGATGATTATTCAACATAGAAATGCGAAGGAGCAAATGATATGAAAAGAGTCTGAAAATAAATAACAATATGCAGCAAAATCAGAATTGATACAAATCGTACCAGGCAGATCTCTAAATTATAGAGCCAAATAAAGGATCCAGTACATTTTCCCTAACAATGACGCCAAACTGGCTGATGGAAAAGGACTATGAAAATGCAAACGTCTGCTGCTGATTATCTGACTCTCTATATTTCAAAGTGCTGCAAATGGCAGCTACTGCTGCAAGGCTCACTTTCCCATGTACCAATAATCGTGCCCAACTAAACAATACTGCAGACCCAAGCTGAAATGGCATCCTCCTTCTCTGATAACAGTTGATACCATTGAAAATTCCAAGATCAAATATTGCTGAGGATTACATCCCAGCCAGTAAATACCCTGGGGTTTGCGACCCAGAATAAAATCGCCCAAGCAGAGCAAATTTGTAAACAAGTTTAAAATGCATAATATGAATGAGGAATGACACCTTCATCTCCTTATAACCCCTTCCAAAGAAAATCTAACCCTAAAGTGACTCCAAAAGGCGTTGGGTTACAAAAGTGATTTAAGTCTTATTTAAAGTGGCAATGTTACTAAAGATGACCCTTTTTCTCTATAGACATAAATCCGTTCACTGAATCACCTTGAGACCAAAGAGAAAGATTTAGAAAAGTTCAAGACCTTTCCAACGAGCTATCACACCAAGGGGTACGCATCCAAATGAGGTCAAAATTCCCCTTATTACTCCAAAATGGCTATTAACTTAGCTTTATTTAATTATTAAACACTAACTTAGGAAATATTAAAAATATAACCCAAATAGCTACAAAATGCCCAACTGACATCACAAACCATAAAATCATCTTGCCACCTGTCTGTGACTGAAGCCGGAAATCAAGGATCCACTGACAGTCTCATCCCTAAAATCTAGGGATGCTCCTAAATTTTAGGAAACAAGCTCTATCCCTCTGAAACTGAACCCAAAGAGCAAACTCATGGAAACCCAACCCTGTGCATGATCATACCTCCTCAAAAGTAGGAATGAACCCCATAAATATAGGAACTGTCACCTAAAAACAAGGAACATCTCCCAACTGATCAATAACCGCCAGAACACCAAGTCCCCAACACTGAATAACCATACTGGGTCTCTATCCAACCTTGTCAGCCTACAAGACCCCATAATAAGCTGACTCACATGTCTTTGCTAGACTGAGCTAGAGTGGGGACATGACAAACTTTTTTAAAGGTCCCCAAGCCACTAACCCACTCGATCAGTCCCACAGATGTTTGTTTTAAACCCAAATGACAAATTCTTACAATGATTAAGCATTCAAGTTAATTTACTTTTTCAAATCACATCCCATTCCAATCAACTAATTAAACAATCATAACAAGGGATGAGAAGGATCCTACAACACTAAGGGACCCTCAGGAATCCAACCTGGAAGCTCACTAATCAAGCCCGCAGCTCAAAACTGGAAGCAACTCAACACCTAGTGGAGACACTGATTAGTCAAGGATAGATGACGATTAGTTAGCGCAGGTGCTGGGTTGTAAACTGGTGAAGTTTGAAAAAGACCTTGTCTAGTGAGGTCGGAGACAACGAATCTTAGATGCTGATGTCGATCTGCATGGACAATGATTCACCAATAAAGGTTTACTAGTGAAGTCTAAGACCAGAAATTTTCAGATCTGAGAGTCATAGATGACTCTGGTTAAGCATAGATGACTCTATTTTATGTGTGAATAAACTTATTATAATTGTTTTCTATTTATCTTACTAACATAATCAAATCAAGAATGAGTTAGGAAATTCATGCTATACTGATTATAACTCTAGCTTAGAAAGGATGCTGAGACACAAGAAGTCGCTTTGACATCAAACTCAACTGTCTCCCTCAGGTTTTGTGGATCCATGTTGTATCCCTACTCCTTTCTTTTGGCTTAGATTTATAATGGGTCCAAGCATGGATATTATTTGAATGAATTGATTAACATACTTACCTCAGAGATGCGTAAGTCCTCACAGAATGTCTGTGTTCAGCCCGTAGGTGTCTCAGAAGATCCTAGAGCATTTGATTGTAGGCTCAAACTGTTTCCTTTCTTCCTTGTTTATAGTTATAGATCTCGGCGACGACCTCATTGTTGTCCCGTAGTAGTCGAAATTCTGCTTGGAATTCTTCCTTTAGATCATCCCATGTGGCGATCTTTGCCTTATCCATGTTCGAGAACCAATCCATATCCACTCCCCATAGGTTGACAAGGAACTAGTGCAACCACTCGTCCACATCGGTGACCAAGTTGGTGGTCCATATAGTTTCGCACGGATGGCAATGCTACATGGGATCTTCATTCCCATTGCTTGTGAACTTCGGGAGTTTTTGCTTTTGAGACATTGTGCTTCTTGTCCTTTGATTACCACTAAATCGTGTCGCTGAACTATTAGAAGTTGGTCTCGGTGGGTTACTCTAACCACTGTGCAATGTCGCTCCGACACTTCCTTGTGCCAAGGTGTCTTTTGTTGGCCTCACCTCTTTTCCTACTTCTTCACAGGTTCCCTCTTGTAGTGGTGTGTAGGATGAATGTAAAAATTGCTCCTTTGTCTCCTCGAGCATTGCTACTCTACATCGTGTTTCCTCAAGAAACTCCTCGTTGCTTCGTCCCCCCCGTTTTGGAACTGTGGCACCCTTCGTTGGTTCCTGTGATCCCCGTTACAACCACCCCACTAGGTGATTCCTTCGGCTGCCCCTCAGTCCGTTCCTCGGTAAGTTGTCTTATTCTTCACCGTCATTCAACTTCTCCATGCATAGATTGTAATTCATCGATTTCTTCCCTCAAATTCCTATTCTTATTCAAAAGATTGGGCATTTGACATATACCATTATTTTTAAAAACAAATAAGATAGAACACTCCTTTATTTATTTACTCTGTATACATCATGTGTCAACTTATGTGACAATTACAAACTTCTGAGTGCCCTTAACACCATGGTGCAAAAGCTCATGGTTTAGTTTTCTGACACCGTGCGTCTCTCTCCTCATAGAAATTCCTGAGGGTGTTTTGTCGACGGTCCTCTTGTTCCACTTCTTCCCTACTTCTTTTCTGTGACAGGTATGCTTGCGCAATTAGGCAGGGAAGTTGTTCTAAGAATCAGTTTGTTGTCGAACTCGCATGCATGGCATTCCACATTGTATTCTGTGAAATGTCATTTTCCATGGCTTCTCTCTGTATGAATGTTTCTAGGTTTACACGGTAGAGAATGTGGAAGTTTTGGGTTGCCTCATGTTCACCTTCGAGGAGTTCTGTCTCATCGTTCTCGTTCATTTTCCGATTGTCTTCTACGGGTATTCCCATGTATCCTTGACCTTCCATTCGCTACTTCCGGATTAGAACTAGCAACAACGCCAAATGTTCAGCCCATAGGTGAACAGGAAAGAAACATATAATCAATGCAAAATACTATTCTTTTATCAAATGCTGTCCATACAAAACAATAATGTTTCATACAGTCATAATGATGCCCAAATACATAAGTGTTCACGACATTTATAATGTCCAATACAGTGCCAATGAAATGACACAACTGTGTCCGCACCGGTAACTGCCTAACTACCCATTTTGCTGGACAACAGTCTGCTGGTTATATGTGCCATTTAGGATGAATGTATATATGTTGTTTTTGGCTAAGTGTATTCAAATTCTTTTGTGTCTTATATTCCTATCTGTTGTTTATGGAGATGATATTATAAGTCTTTTTGTTGTGTAGGGATTGTCTTCTATTTATCGACCGTATATGCCGCTTCTGCATACAGTATTATGAATACCTTTTCTTTGACTGTTTCTTATCTGTGCAGTGCTTCGTCTTTTGATGTTGATTCTTGATATATCCTGCGATAAAAGGGTGTGACTATTGCTACTGTCGTCGCCTTCCAAAATGATCTTGCAATATTAGTTTACTTTGTTACTAATGGTTATGCGACGATGGTGAAATCAATATGCTGAGCTGGCTTACTTGCCATATCACCAATCAAGTTTAATTGCATATGACTTTGCAGCCTTATTTATCCTTGCTATTCCTATTATCATGGCCCAATTAGCATGTTAAATACAATGTTCGTACTTTAGAATATTTTGTTATCGGTTTCATTACTTTACTCTGGAGTAATTATTTATTTAGTCCATCATATAATTTAGGGATACTTAATAATGAATATTGTTAATTGTACTTAATATATTATTATTTATTAGTGAATTTTAATTTATTTATTTGCTTATCAATAATTTTGATGAACACTATATTAATTTATTTGTCAAATAATAATAATAAAAATCTTGTTATAGGTAGGGGGATACTACAAATACACCCTCCCAAAATTGCTTGTCCTCGAGCAATTATAATTTTCACTAGATTTGTTAGATCTCAGTGAATCCTTAGTTCTTATTACATCGCTTTGTTCAACTCCAAGTTTGAACAATAATTTAAGATAAATTGATTGTGTGCATTGAATGCTACAAGTGATCCAAACTAATGCGATTAAATGCAATTAGGACTGATTCCCATTTAATTATTGATGACTGATTGATATATAATGAGAAATTGTAAGTTGATGGATAGATTTCATAATGTTTAGGTTGGAGCAATTTGTGATTTTTTACGAGTCATCGAAATGGTAATTGAAAGATAAATGTATGATTGATCCTAATGGGATGACTTCTTTGAATGTATTATTGTCATATTTGATGATCAATTCAATGCTCTATTTTGATGAATGACTTGAATAAATTAATGATGATCATTTCGAATTTAAATGCTCTTCCCAATGTTTAAATATTATCAAACTCATTTATATATTTCTTTCCTTTGAATAGACATATTGACGAGTCCACCTTTTCCCTATAGGATGGCAAGATCATAGCTCTAATATCATCTGTAATGTTCCTGTGTAAGTTGTCTACTTTATCTGTGAATAAACTTATTATAATTGTATTCTATTTAACTCAATATCATTATTAAATCAATTATCAGTTAGGAATTATAACTCTAGCTTACAAAGGACGTTGAGACAGAATAGGTTGCTTGGATACCAAACTCAATGGTCTCCCTCAAGGTTTTGTGGATCCAAGCCCTTAACCTTTCTTGGACATGTCCTCGAGGCACTCAGGGACACTGACTCTCCCCTATCTTGAGACAACCTGTGGCTGGGTTTATACAGGTCTTTACCATGTTGTATCCCTACTCCTTTCTTCTAGCTTAGATTTATAATGGGTCTGAGTGTGGATATTATTTGATTGAATTGATTAATAGATAACATAATTACCTCAGAGATGCATAAGTCTTAACAGTATATCCTTCCTTCTGTGTTGGTGATGTATTTTATGTTTGACTATATCAGATGTAGATTGCAGAGTAATCCTTATTTGTTTATACCCTTCCCGGGTACTCTTTTTAAGAAGATGTCTGCTGATTATATGTGTCGTTTAGGCTGAATGTATATGTGTTGTTTTTGGCTAACTGTATTCAGATTCTTTTCTGTCTTATATCCCTATCTGTAGTTTATGCAAATTATATAATGTCTTTTTGTTGTGTAGAGATTATCTGCTATTTATCAGTTGTATATGCTGTTTCTGCAGACAGTATTATGAATTCCTTTTTTTAATTGTTTCTTATCTGTATGGTACTTTGTCTTTTGATGTTTACTCTTGATATATATCCTGGCAATAAAAGGGTGCGAGTATTGTTACTGTATTGTCCTTCCAAAATGATCTTGTGATACTAGTTTACCCTGTTACGAATGGTTATGCAACAATGGTGAAATCAATATGCTGAGCTAGGCTTACTTGCCACGTCACCAATCGAGTTTGTTTGCATGGCTTGGCAGCCACGTTTATCCTTGGTATTCCTAATATCGTGGCCCAATTAGCATGTTAAATACAATGATCATTCTTCATATAATTTGGTTATCAGTTTCATTACTTTACTCGAGTAATTATTTATTTAGTCCATCATATAATTTAGTGCAATTTAATAATGACTATTATTTATTGTATTTAATATATTATTATTTATCAGTGAATTTTAAATCACTTATTTGCTTATCAATAATATTGATGAACACTATATTAATTTATTTGCTGAATA
The DNA here is from genome assembly GCA_028749045.1 of Cupressus sempervirens. Taxonomy (NCBI): domain Eukaryota; kingdom Viridiplantae; phylum Streptophyta; class Pinopsida; order Cupressales; family Cupressaceae; genus Cupressus; species Cupressus sempervirens. Next base: position 294,723,298 of record CM053785.1, on the reverse strand, counting down.
ATACAAATCTTGTTACAAGTAGGGGGATGGAATGCATGAAGATTAATGCTAAATCAAATGTCAAATACATGAACCATCAAATATCTATTTATTACGAGAGTGAGCATACAAGCTTCAAATCCTATACATGAAGAGACTATCCTTGTACTTAGATCCCTAGCAATGGTGTAGTTAGCAACGCCTCCCTACCATGTGCAATCGACAAGCCCATCCCGTAATGCTGGTGAAGATAGCAACCTAACCACACCCATAATGAACAAGAAAATATAAGAGGCTACACATACACACCAATCAATGTGTGACTCAAGAGCGGCGCAACAACCCAAGTGGATCTCGGTGCAAGTCTTAGGTTACTACTCAAAGCTTTTTAGGCTACTTTGCAGGGACTCTAGTAGTGTTGATAGTGGCTCACTATAGCCCAAATAGCATCAAGTCTTTGATCAATCCCAATCGAGAGGCCACAATTTGAATACTTCTTTGATCAACTCCCTCGAAATGCCAGATTTTGTGTCCTTAATCCACTCCCTCAGAAGGCTAGTCATTAACTTACCTTTAATCAACTCTCTCAGGAGATCAGATAGTCAAATTACTCTTGTTAATAAGTTTGATCACCCCATGTCTTTATTAAATTATCATTTATTTACAACTTTTCCATGTTATTGGATCAGCCACTTTCAGGTCAAGGTGCCCATGAGAAGTCACTCCATACTCTAGCCAAAGAGAACCCCTCTCATTGTATGGGGATCCACAATGCGATACAAAATGCCAATATCCACAATTGCCAAAATACCCAAAGGGACTCGAATGGCCTCAAGTCAAGAGCGTCTTGCAAGATCCCCTCAAGGCACACTTAATGTGCTTGTTGGTGGTCTCAGACACGATCACCACACATCTCAATGCAACCAAAACAAGCAAAGAGGTGAAATCTAAAGAACACAAATACCTCATGAAAATGCACATACTCAATTGGGCACTTTATCGGTAGTATGGATTCTTCCACGAATCCGAAAACCATGGGTGATTGGAAACATGGAGGGCAATCTGATCAAATACATTAAAATTGTCGACAAGATCCCGACATGAATTTGGGTGACATGCAAAACTATGTAAACACCAAAATGCCCAAAATTCAAACTTCTCGGAAATCAAAATGCAAAAAATGCAATTTTTGGGCACATGCAAAATCTAACAGCATAACATTGCCAAAACTTCAAATCCCACACACACAAAGCATGAAAGTTTGTTACCGACCAACTGGGCAATGAAATTAAACAATCTTGTGGGGGAACACTAGTTCTCACTCCACGAAGCTGAAGTGATTAAAAGCAATTGAAATAAAGAACCCTATGTCAAGCCTAAAGAGCAAAAATGGGAAAAAGAAGCATGGAATGAAAACAGTGTCCAACAAGACAAAAAATTTGGGAAAGAAGGAGAATCACACCTCGAATCCAACAAGCTACTCATGAAGATCCAATGCTCGAATCACCCACAATGAACAAATCAAGGTTTTCTCCAAGAGGCTTTTGGAGCAAAAATCTAAAAAACCCACATCATAGATGATAGAGTGAGATTAAAAGCTCACTTTTGCCAATATAAACACTTTTTCAAAAGTGATTTATAAATTAGATTATTTAAATACTTAAATAATGAATTGTTGCCTTAACCCTAAATTGATTTGAGGCATATGAAATCTAATTATGACAAATTAGTCGGTAAATTAAAATTAGATAATTAGAATCTCCCCAAATGCAATAAAATTAGCATTTGAAATAAACACCTTTTGCGACAGCTGTGGAACTCTAAATGGACATGCATGCTCACGAGTCAAATCATGTAATACATTATGAAGTCTAGATTTACCACAAGTACTAGAGGGATAATAATATGAATGACATTGATACGTCGTCCATACAAGGGTGCGACATTTTCTCAGTATGCCAGGCCAAGTCACTACCACCTGGTGACATTGTCGAGGATATAGGTATACATTGAATTCCTGCAACTTAGGATGAATGTACCTAGTACGTATTCACATTGATACACAAACATCAAATGTAAATGCTCAATGCACAAATAGTCAAAGCAAAGTACCTATAACGTAGATATTCACAGTGAAGGGGAATAGGACATTGTGTAGATCTTGCAAGCAAATGACTATGTCTTTGTCTCACTCCGTAACAACACCAACACGCTAAATGTATAGTAGTGGTGCAGTACACCAATACACAACATATAATCATATAACAATGCATTAAACGGAAGGCATTTAAATAATTATTACAAAGCTATTCTGAGCATATAACAATTGAAAGTAAAGGACTGATATCCACAACATATAAGAACCCATAAACTTGAGCCCTATAAACATCATCCAAATGCATAATCAATAATTTATTGTCTGAATGCAAGAGAACCTAGATATCATGATAAAGCATCATTTTGCATCACTAGCATCATCATGCGGATATGATCAAATTGAAATAGTAACATAGTCCAACATCTAACATCTATGATACTGCCAATCAAAAAAATGAATGGTCATTGAGGCATCTCATCATGCAGATAATCAAATAATAACAACTAGAGTAACTCTTAAAGCAAAATAACCATGACATGGGAGGCACTACATATGCAGCAGCATTTATCTGTTAATAATACTAAAATCAAAATTATATCAGTTATACACACAGCCACACATGATTTATTAGTATACTCATTGCCCGATCCTTAATCACTCGCTATTGTCTAGTAAGAGTATAGGTTGGTTTAGTTAGGAGAGGCAGAGTTATTTCTCACAAGGTAGGTGGATCCCAAGATGGGATATGGAAGGGTTTTGAACCCTTGTGGAAGCCTACTTTATAGATTCATTTCCAATGCCCTTATGACAAGTAATTGTCCTCCTTAGATTGATGATTATCAGAGTAATGAAGTGGGGCTTAAGTATGTTAACTGTCAAATGCATTGTGAGTTATTAGTTGTTTCTTAATTTGATCTGATTTATATCAATAGTGATGTATGTTTAATCACTGGGAATTGACAGCCTTTTAGTAGGGAACATTATAGAGACTGAGTAAGTTGCCAATTTCAATTGCAGTACAAACCCTAGTTGGGATTTTAAGGGCAAACAAGTAAAGTCCCAATAGGGGACATTACAATGCAGCAAATATATGCAAGCAGAAACATGTGGAAGTCAAATTGATGCTTAAAATGAATTATTTCCGCATTATGTTGTCAAATATAATCCTTTGCATTTCTTGTTATGATTGTTTTGTCTCCAAATGACATCTTTAATTTGCAGACTAGATAGTGTACACATCATTGAAACCTGATAAGATGAAATCTGCTAGAATGTGGATATCAATGATCACAGATGCATTATTATTCATGAAATAATATGTAATTTTTTGTTAATGAAATTTTTGATAAAACTGCCCTACTTTATTAGTTCTGTTGACCCATGGAGTCTTCATTTACCTTGGACATAAGATTCATGCAGCAAGTCATGTAAGTACCAAGTACCTTACCTCCAGAAGTAAAATTGTCATTCTAAAAATCTGATTGGTTTTTGTGATCATTTGCATTTACTATGAAGCTCCTTATCTTATGACTATTCGATGAAAATAGTGACAACAAACTTGAAAGTATGAACTTGTTTTAAACTAACAACTGCAAGAAATTATCTAGTTATCCAAGAAATCTCGTCAGAGATCTCATGTTATTATCTAAGGCCTATTTTCTATAAAGCAATTTGCATTGAATCTTTTTGAAATTGAGGCTTTTGTTTTTGGCTGCTCCTTTAGAGCTGAACCCACTGATAAGGAAGCTACCCCACAATCAAGCATATTGGCAGTGTATTGAATATAGTGAAACCTGAGTTACCTGGCTATGGGTATGACTCTATGTGATCCACTGATATTTTTGGGAGCCCGAGCACAGGTTGTACTGAATACATGCACAGAAAATAACGAGTGCTCTCAAAATTGACCTCAATTTTAGTCTGAAAGATAAAATAAAGGAAAAATAGTGAAACTGCACTGAGAATCTTTTTGGCTTCTTTTTTTTTTCCAAAGATGAAGAGGATTTTGTTGTATATTTCCTGGAAACATTCCAAGATCATTGTGTTTTCAGATAGGACCTAGAAAATGCAATATTCGTGGGAAATACTAGGAAGGTTTCAGTACCAGTATTAGTACCAGAACTATGTTAGTTTAGCATTAGGGAAGTGCAGAGGGAGAATTTATCAATGCTTGGTCACTTGGGGGAAGGTGGTTAGCAACATTAAACAATGTGTGGGAGCCACTCTCTTGGTTACAATTCAATCCGTGTGTCTAATGCTCACAACCAAATTTCATCTCTATGGAGATCATGTAGTGGAAAGTGAATTTTTGAAAGGGTGAAATTAATATTAATTATTATATTAGGTAGAACCAAATAATATGATCAATCCATACATCCTCTATGCGATGAACATGGGAGAATGCTCTTTTGGTCATTGAGTGCATTCCTCGATAATCAAAATCATACCTAGCCTTGAACTTCTTCAATGTGATAAGCTGAAGTTTTGCCTCCATATTTTCTGCCGTGTAGATTGAATTGATCATATACTGACCAGTTACCAAGGGCTTGGCTGTAGTGATACCAAATCTTAGCCTATGTTGAGTATTTCGATACTACTGCACTTCCATGAGATGCCTAACTAATTCCATTAGTAGCATATCTCGGTAGAGCTCCATTAAACAACCAACTCTCAAAGAAGTGAAAGTTGGAAATTGCAAAAAGATAGCACCAAATTTTTTACCCTATTCCAAGCTTCATTTGACACTCTCATGATTACCAGTTGTATTAAACCGACACTTGAAATGTCCAAAAAATGCATCTTGGACTCTGCTATAGTGGTATTTTCTATGCGATAAGGTGATTTGATCATAATATTCCCAAATAGGAACTTGAAGCTGATCTCCTTTGGTTGAAAGCCCTGAGAAAGATCCCATGGATGCAACAATGTAGACCAAGTAGGAATTCATGTAAAATGGTGTTGAGGTTCCCATATTGAGCAGTTTTTCACAAATTGTGGTACTAATAAGCTCTCCCTAGAAGGTAGGTTCTCCATTATCAAAGATCTAGGAAATGAATTTGTGCATCCATGGCTCAAAGTCACTAGAATCTTTGAGACTGCATACCCTGCTAGGGAGGGTAATCAAGTCCTTACATTCTGGATCGAAGTTAGATCTGTGAATGTTTTTGGGCCATCCTGAAAACTTGTTTCTTTTGACCTTCAGCCAATATGGATTTTTATACTTCATAAATCTGCCTTCTTCTCATTCCATAACTCCAAAGACGTCTTCTTTGAAAATCCAGATGCTCTGCATTTTGAGAAACTTTAAAGATTTGTTTAATAACCTCTACGTCAAGGCTAATGAAGACTTTTCCATCGGCATCTTTGCTTGTCTTGGCCTTTGGACTGAAATGTCGTGCACATCCTAAGATGAATTCTAGTTTTAAGGCAGCCATAGGGAAAGTAGGCACCAAATGAATATTACTCTTCTTGATGCATCTCATTTCATCAGTTGAAGGAGCTTCAACCCTTTATATGAAATCAACCATGTCAACATGCCTGATCTCTGTGTCAGAAACATTATATAGAGGTGATGAAACTTGAGATGTAGTCACATGAGCTAACTCTTTGTTGTATTGGTATTTTATCTTTCCTTTGGATTTTGTGGATGAGGGCATATCTTGTGCTGCAACATAAAAATTCCAAAACGTGAACACATCATCAGAGGAAATTTCCATAAAGACATTGATTCTTGACTAACAATAATGGATCTATGAGGGATGATATGTTCAGAGTATGGATTCAAAAGGTTTTATGTAATGGCTTTGAATGGAAATGGTAAGCACATGCAAAGGTCTAAAATGAGATTAAGAGAGATGGAATAGATGTGGGTGAAGGATGAGTCCTTATGTAAATGCTTTGAGGAATGAAGGCTAGACACATGGGAATGCACGCGAATGAGAACTTTGGCTTTTGAAGAGTGACCTTTAGCCAAAATTGGGTTTTCAAGATGTCATTACATGTAAAGTGATTTACATGTAATAATTATTTTTATGCAAACATGCAATTAGGTTCGAAGGATGGAAATGCATGTAAATGAGAATGAAGAATGAGATTGCATATAAGTGCGGATGAAGGATGAGATTACAAGCAAATGCATATGGAGAATGAGATGAAATGTGCTGTGACATGTAATGATGGATATGGAATGAAATGATGCACTTGCATGAAAAGGTGAAAAGTGGAATTGAGTGAAATGACTTTGCGTTCTTGGGAAAGAACTTGCAACTTCTTCGAAAGAAGAAAAACAAAATAGCGCAAGCAAACACAACCCATGAACTGAACACAAAACGAAAACATATCTTTGGTCTTTGACTCAAACATGACAAGAACAAAATTGCTTTCTTATGCAAATTCAAATTTAGAACATGTGGAAATTCTAAACACTAAAAATTGGAAGTTCTTCTATTTAAAGAAAAAATGCACTTTTCGTGGCACATCTTGAGACAAATGTACGAGGATGAACGAAAAGATGCAATGAAATAACAAGATAAGTATGAATTGACAAGTAAAGTTGAAAATGTCTACTTTGAGATTAAAGAGCCAAATGTGGAAGATTAATAGGTTTAAAGAATGAGTCTCCTCTAAATTTGAATCTTCAACCAACTATTTTGACCTCCTCAACACTTGCAAATAATAGATATTAATGAGCAATCAATGAGGCATTTTTATATGGATATGCCAAAAATGTGGCATTCAACCTCCAATACCTGTTGGTTAACAGTTTGTCTTCCTTGGATCTTGATTTATACCTTGACTCTTAATGTGCCCAATATGGTGAAAGACAAAGTTGTTAGCAACAAAATGGGTCAATGTAGGTGTTCTATTAAGGACCCTTGAATTGAAAGGTATAGCTCCCTTGTGCGAAAAGATTTGCATTGAATATTGTTTTAGGTGGATCAACAAGTTTTAGGGGTATGCTCTTGACCAGAGAGCAGAAGAGGTATAACCAGGTTGCCCAACACTTCAAGCAATCCGGGCAGATTTCAGAAGATGACTCACAACTTCCACAACTATGAATGCATATGAGTCACTTTTAATCTTTTGTAACATCTACAATGCAGTCTACTCTATATACTGAATGCAAGATGTAAAAATGCAAGACTACCTACTAATGCATAGTGCATAGGAAGAGAAAGTGTGATTAACTAAACAATACTCAAATTGCCCAAGTTACTGAGGTTCCACAACAACCGTTTGCTTCCCACTTAGCACCTTATATTAATAATATTCCAAACTTCTCATACAACTACAAAAATGCACATGAAACTAGCTTGCATACAACAAAGGAAGTGAGGAAACACTATGAATGATGGTAATATGTCATATAATCACTAAAGGAAAGCAACAAAGCCTTGTTTATTTTCAATCCCACAGCTTTCACTAAACACACATTTCATTCCAACAACCATGCAAGAGTTAAAACTAAACTAACATGAATGACATAATCAATATGTAGACGCTGAGTCTCACACAGTAGTCCCAGCTACAAGGGTTTGCCCACATAGAAAATTTGCCGATCTTATTTACCTCTCAAAAAGTTGCATTTATAGGCCCATTAGAACTGGCAAGTTACATTTCATGATTACCACACAAAGCATCTTTGAACAAATGTAGTCTAAAAATAGGATTGACTAATCAGTCATTCGTTACAAAGCCTTAGCCAATGAGGAGAATGAAAAATATGGCTACAATATCAAAAAGTGAGAGAGAGAGGGGGGGGGGGGTGACACTTATCACATCTTGCAGGGAGAATGTAACACTTTTGACAGAGCATCAACTTTTCTTTGGAGTTACGGATTTAGCTCTGTATGCCTTCATTGCATCAGTTACATTCTTCAGCTCCAGGACACTTGGAATGAGTATATTGTCAGCTCTAATCATCCAATAGTCATGCATTTTTGTCAGTTCTTCAACTCTGGAGATTCTTGATTGGAGCTTCTCCACTACATGCTTCATAACACAATCCATTGTTGTGAGTTCCAGAATATTTGCCACTTGGAAGATTGTCGAGTCAGTAGCTTCTTCAATGAATGCCAGAAACTTAGTCTTCCTTCATTCAATATCTACTAGCGGGCCATTGTTGGTGACATATGATTCAGTATGCAAAACCTTATTCAAATATCTTATCCATTACTTTCTTCACTAAATCATAGACACACTTTAGTTCATGCTCAGACTTCTTTGAGCTCTCAAATTTGAATTCCAACGATTGCTTCCAATGAAGCAATGGTTCTTGGCCTGACTTAAGCATTCCATGGATCACAACAACATTTGTCTTCATGTCAGTTGCCTCTTGTAACAGGGCCAATTGCTCTATTAGGCTTTCTGATACTTTTGTCATTGAGGTCAGGTGACTTGACACTACTTCCTGCAATCTATCTATGTCTAGCAACAAATTTCCAATGTCCTCAATGAGAGGGGGACCTTGGACCTTCAATTCATCTATCCAAGCACAACCAACTTGACCAAATTGCCTCTCTTGCTGTAGCTTGAGCAATAAATTCTTGTTCTCCTCTGCACTTGGGTCGAATGTACTTATAGATGTGTTTCCAAGTGTAGCTCTAATGTAATCCATTAATCCTCTATTTGAGGCTTTTAGTAACTCCTTCTTTGACCTTAACTCCTCCAATTTGTCTTCAATCTTTACATTTGTTAATTTCCAGATGTTGACCATAGAGTCATGCACTGGATGCCCATGTCATCCGTTCTGATCTGAAAACCATTAGGAGTTAATTCATGAAATTTTCCCTCTCGAGTTTCTATAGTCTTTACTAGCATGTGACCAGTAGAAGAATTTGTCGCCAATGTTGTTAGAATCTTTTGCTTCTTCACCTTCTTTGACACTGGCTAAGATTGAGTTGCCTCTACAATGAGGTCTTTAGATGGAGCACATTCCTCACATTTCCTCTTCTTTCTATCAATAGTCTCTTCCAACCAAGACTAAGTTGAAAGGACATTAAGTCTTGATTGCAGGGCTTTTGGACAAAGAGCTTTCTTGCAACTAGGGTGTCACCTTTCTCTGGCTAGCAAATGGAAAAGCAGTTGCTTTAGTAACTGAGAGGGCTAGAATATCACCTTGCTGAGATGCTTCCTGCTCTTGACCATCTAGAGGGTTATTGTCAACATCAAGGTTGATGATTGGCACAAGGGAAGAGTCCTTGACTACTAATTTCTCCTTCTCCTTTTCTTTATCTTTCTCTGCCTCTTTTTATCCAACTTTTTCGGTATCTGGCAGGTAGTTTCCTCCACAGGTTGGAGGGACTTGTATATTCTTCTCAAGAGGTTGGTCTCCCCCTCCACCAACAGATTGTGTTGGTCCAATTGATGTGGAAGTAGCAATTGATGCTTGAGCTATTTCGGATGCTACTCCAATAGCAGAACTTGCGGCTCCAGTTCTCTTTCTTCTCGCTCTGGTCCATTCTACCCATTTGTCTGTCCTTTTGATGATACCACTCATGAGGACCTCCATTGTATCAATAAGAGGACCATCAGGCAGAATTGACACTATAGGAGTGTCCTTGATTTGCTCATAAGTTGAGGGCCTTATATAAGAGCCATCCTCTGCAAGTTCACTAACATCAACAGTGTCATTATACAACTTTATCTCATCAAGTGTCAACCTAGACTAGTACCTCTCTCTAGTTTGGTACTCATTATGACATTCGGCCCAATTATCTTCAATATCCAGAACATGTCTATAAGCATAGCCAAGCTTCAGATGATCTTTGACAAAGCTAATAGGATCATATGGGGGTCTTAAAATTTCATAATCAATCAACTTAATTTTGTTTTCAAATGCTTTCACCAAACTCCGGGAATCAGATCTTGAGGCACAAGAATAAGGTCCTAACACAATTGGAAATGGAATCTCAGCTATCTTCTTCACATTAGAACATAAGGTGTTCACTTCCAATAATTGTCTACACAACTCAACAAGAACTACCTTATCTTTGGGATATCTCGGGAGTCTCTTCGGGAAGCCACCGAATGCACCAATCCTCAGGTAGGAGAAAGATGGAAACTGGATGAAACAACATTTGAACTAGCTGACTACTATATGACTTCTAATGAAAACCTCTGCTTAGGGCACCCTTGCAATTCCCAACATAGCCTCATTGTAAAGGCATCGTTGACCCTTATGTAATCTTTAAAGCGTTGCAATTGTAGGTGAGGATAGAATCCATATACCTTGGTGTTCTCATCAAAGTCTTCAATATTGGGTAGGCCAGGCCATAGATGATGTGTGGCTAAGGCGTATATCAAATATGATGACATAAAGAACCAATTTAGCCAAGAGGCAAGCTCTTCAAATATAATTTGAGCCCAATCAATTTGTAGTCCTTTGCCTGGACCAAGTAGAAGTGATGCTCAATGATATCCAGGATCTCTTCCTTACCCTTTAGTTTCAGCAACAAAGCCAAGATATCCAGAATTTCCTTCTTCAGATTGGTTCTGAAGAGTCCTCGACATTTTGCTCTTTTTCTGTCGAGGAGTCTGAAACCATGTTTTCTGCATATCTTCTCTTCTCAGAGTCTTTTTCTCATTAAACATTGATGCGGATGATGAAAAATCAATATCACAATCCTCTTCCTTTACTAGAATCCCGAAGGTAGACTGCATCAACTCCTTATTTACAGAAAGCAGATTAGATTGGTCAAGTAACAAAATTTGCTTCGTCTCCGGATTATATCTATCGATGCGTTCCTTCACCAATTTTGGTGCTTATACAGCCATGAGGAAATTTGTAGCCTCAATCAATCCGCTCTCCTTCAATTTCCATGTGATTGGATGGATGGACTGGGTGTTCAGTCTTTTGTGCAAATCACGTAGGTTAAAAAACTTGAAAGAAGTATCAGAAAAATTCTTTATCTCACTCTCTAATCCAACCAAACGATTGTACCCAACAACTCTAATTGCCATTCACTTAAAATTTCACACAAAGAAGGCAATTACTTTAACAAAATAGTTGTTACGAAGTGAGGAACTCCGTTTGGCAGAAATTCAATTATATAGATTCGGAATTTCGAACGTCGGTGCCACATGAATGAAATAACTCACAACTAATGATCGGATTTGCAATAAATTGGGCAGATTAACGACTCTTTAAAACATTTTAATTCTACCCATATGATAGCCCATAAATCCTACAACATAGAACTTACTTTAATCTCCTATAGTAGCGGATCATTTCCTTTTTGAATCGCTTTAGCTTAAGCTTCCTGGAAGCTACCCTTTTAACTTCGGAATCTGGCACAAGGGCTTGCACTATAATTCTTTAAGTGTGGGGAAGGAGGCATTTACTTGTTTCTTCGTAAGCTTGCCTTTACCTATTCTATCCTTTGATTCGGGAGCGCATCGTGAGGACTACTCCAGAAATATCTTGTGGCATCTCCAAAGAATGTCTTCGCATCTGGCTTCAACATTTCTTTATCTTTTATATCTTCTGTGGGATAGAAGCTTCATGTTTTCCTTTTAAACGGAAAAGCACCATTGAGACATAGGTTTTCTAGAGAAATAACAACTAGAAATATCTTTGATTGATTTGGTCGATTTTCTTCGCCACTTCCTAGCTTTGGTTCGGAAATGAACTAGAAGACATTCACTTCCAAAGGGGAAGCATCTAGATAGATGGAAGTTCATTTCTCTACACAAAATTGGATTTTGACTTCAGATTTTTACTCTAAGAGTTCCATAGCTTTAGATATTTGTTCTTCTGATCTTCTCATTGTGAATCAATTTCAAACACACATGCAGATGTCAGAGTTTCTTTGTTCCTCGGGATCTTACCTGATGAAGCACGCCAGTGACAGAAGTCCAACAACAAGGATCAGAATCAGGAAGAAACACCATGCTAGATATAGGAGCACATTGCAGAACCAAAATAGACTTTCTTCTCATTGGGAAGACAATTAGATAGAAACCCACCCAAACCTCAGACCAGCTAAGACCTTGATGCAAAGAAAAAGTGGGAATCCCACATGGAGGTGTAGGAGAAGTGGAGCAAGATAAACTTGGAAAGAACACATAAGGCAAGCCTTAAGGATGCTTAATGAGAAGAGAGTCACCGAGGGGCTATCTAGAGAAGGACATGAAAATAATTGCATTGAAAACACACCAAGCTAGAAGCATAAGAAGGATGGACTGAAAATTTGGCAACAAATACACAAAGCGTTTTAAAAAACACCAAACTATTAGATGTTTCTTGCAAAAAACGTGGTCTCAACATGCCATTACATGAGTCAGTTTTGGCATTAAAAGGCAAAAACTTGTTAACCAACAACAATGGCATGGATTGAAATGCCAAGACAATTCCTCGAGCAAAAACGTAACCGAAAATGCCCAAATCTGGGCATTTCTCACCAAAACATGGCTTCAAAATGCCATGAAATGATGCATTTTTTGCAAAGATTTCAATGCTAAATGCATGGGAATGCATTAAGAGGTAATGTTCAAAGAAAGGTAAGATTTTATCGTTACTTATTAAGTTTTTTCTGTAAGTTATAAAATAAGCGAAAATAGCAAGCCAAGATTACTAGATTCTCTCCTTTCTTCTATTTGTTTATTTGTTTTGAATATGATAAATGAAGGTGAGAAAAGATAACATGCATATGAATATTGATTAATATTGAATATCCCACATAACTAGGGAATTAACTCCAAAACTCCAAGTTTGTTCCGGAATCACTCATTATTAAAATAGGAAAATATTTATTTAATATCTCCTCATCCTTCACAATATATTCGAACAGAGGGAAGGGGAAAACAAAGGATTCTAGAGAAGATTTACTTTATTGTTGCCATTTTGTATATATTATACATTAATTGCATTAATCTAATCACGACCCTAGTTGAAGATATTGCATGCCATGGAAAGGGCAAATCTGAAGATTATTAGCAAAGATGTGTTCGTGGAGAGCAAGAACAAGAACAATTTTGCCCTCTTTGCAAATTCATGGTCTTAGGATGCCATAACATGTGTTTCAAAGGCAATTCACACTCTATAATGGAGTTTGCATGTTTAAAATGACATGAAACTTAGTCTCTTATGCAAATCGCACTCTTGGAGTGCATTTGAATGTTTTAATTAACATGTATTTTGAGTCTAGATGCAAACCACATACTAGGAAGGGCATTAGATGTTTTAAAACTGGTCAAAAACAAGCATGTAGTGCAAAATTGCACTCTTGGAGGGTCACTGCCTATTTTAAAAAGGCCTTTAGATGCAAGTTGCATTATAGGAGACTCATTGCATGTTTTAAAATACATGCATTTACATGTTTAAAAATGCCTTTCTAATGCAAAATCGTGGTTTCTAGAGGCATTTGCATGTAAACATGGAAATAGATTGAAAAACATGTATTTGCACAACTCAAATGATCAATTAAGCACATCTAATTGATTTTTGAGGAAATATCACATAACTAGGACAAAAATAACATTTACGCTATATAGTTTAATTACTATGTGCAAATATCATTTCAAAAATTAATATTTAACTTAGATGTTCTAAATAAAACATAAAGTAACTCAAAAATAAATCAAACTATATAGTTAATAAAGTCACTTAGGTGAAAAATTTAAAATCAACTCAACATGAAAATATAACATAAAGTGCACTAGAGTTACTGAAGTGATAAATTAAAGTGAACTTAAAAACATAACATAAAGTGAATTTATGTTATATTTTTCAAAATGTGAATGTCAACTTGTGATATTGCTATCAAGATTTAATTGTGTGATTTTTGAGTCAAACTCATTGACCCATGTTTCATGAGTAGTGATTCAACATGGATCCATCTCTCATGAGAATAAATGAGAGATGGGTGACCTCCTAGGAAGTCCTGGTGCTTCACCCTTGTGAGCATCACTTAGATCTAGTGAGTGCTAAGTGTTCCATTTATTCTAATGAGAGATGGATTCATGTTGAATCACTACTCATGAAACATAGGTCAATGAGTTTGACTCAAAAATCACACAGTCAAATCCTGATAGCAATATTACAATTTGACATGTTGTGGAAATTATATCCTACTTATCAATTGATGAGCTTAAGGGGCTTTTTAATGAATGGTTCATAAGGCACAACTCTTGGTGAAGGTTTTGCAAATGGGGTTGCAAGCTTTGGGTTTAACCATGGAGGAAACTCTATAGTTAAGCGCGCTCAAGCTAGAGTAGTACTGGGATGAGTGACTTCCCGAGAAGTCCTGGTGCTTCACTCCTGTGAGCATCACCTAGATCCAATGAGTGCTAAGTGTTCCATTTATTCTCATGAGAGATGGATTCATTTTGAATCACTACTCATGAAAAATGGATCAATGAGTTTGACTCAAAAGTCACACAATTATATCCTGATAGCAATATCACAATTTGACTTGCTGTGGAAATTATCTCCTACTTACAATTGATGAACTTAAGGGGCTTTCTAATGAATGTTTCATAAGGCACAACACTTGGTGAAGGTTTTGCAAGCTTTGGGTTTAACCATGGAGGAAACTCCGTAGTTAAGTGCGCTCAGGCTGGAGTTGTACTGGGATGGGTGACCTCCTAGGAAGTCCCGGTGCTTCACCTCAATGAGCATCACCTAGATCCAATTAGTGCTATGTGTTCCATTTATTCTCATGAGAGATGGATTCATGTTGAAATCACTACTCATGAAACATGGGTCAATGAGTTTGACTCAAAAATCACACAGTTAAATCCTCTTAGCAATATCACAATTCGACTTGCTGTGGAAATCATCTCCTACTTATCAAGTGAATGTCAACATTAAAATATAACATGATTTTTTAAATCATGCAATTGCATCTAGAGAGTCCACTTTTTGGGCAGTTATTTGGTCATATCTTTTGAGTGCACTATAGTCACTTAAGTGATAAATTAAAGTGAACTTAAAAACATAACATAAAGTGAATTTATGTTATATTTTTCAAAACGTGAATGTCAACATTAAAATGTGATTTTTAAATCACGCAATTGCATCTAGAGATTCCACTTTTTCGGTGGTTATTTGGTCGTATCTTTTGATTGTCAAGTCCGATTAAGTAGACTGAATTGAAGAGAAAACCAAAAGACCAAAAGCAAAAACAACTACACTCAAAAAAGAGAAAAATGATGCTTGAAGGCTTCAAAAATCAAGCATAGGCTCAACAAACTGAAAATCTAAAATGACTTCATCAAAGTCTTCAGTAAAAAGAATCATTGTATCAATTGGGGCCAATTGGTTGATCAATGTTGACCAATTAAATAATGAAATAACTTAGAGAAAAATGAAACTAAGTTGAAAAAGTTTTGTACTGTCACCTACATTTTGTAGTGACAAAATGTAGGACAACATGTTGAATTCTTTCTTGGACACTGAGCCCAATCATTTTCTCCTTTGATATCAATGGCAATAATATTTGTTATCTATCAAAAAAACAAAACAATATTTCTAACAATCTCCCCTTCTGTCATTCATGGCAACCATCTATAAATACTAAATACTAAATATAACAAGAATATAATATTCCCTGTTTCTATGACCCTCCCCCTTTGACATCAATGGCAAAGGGATGTTCAGTATAACTCTATTGACAAATAGACATGAGAAACATCTGTGTTGTCACTTGTACATTGCATTTGATTCTAATGCCTCTACCTATTCAGTTATCCAAGCAGGAACCCTATCTATCATTTCACCAGATTTTGCTCTTTAAATCTTGAAATGAAACTGTAAGTGCTTATTCATTCCCTTCAACCAAGAAACCATGAATCGATCTTTCAAGTTTCTGGGAGATCTCTATATCATGAAAAAGGTCCTAATATTGTGCTTTGAAATGGATTGTCATCATTTTCTTTTTGAGACCGCTGACTATCTGCTTCCAAGCCAGGTCTTGTTCTTTACTGGAGCAAGGTCTGAAAATTCTGATTAAAAATGGACTGATCGAACTTGGTGACCACATTTTGTGTCATTGAAGGTGTCATTTTCACATCACATTCTTCCATGCCATCTAGCACCTTCTGGAAAGAGATCTCTGAATTAGCAGTGTTTGAAGGTACAATCTTGGAGTCACTCTGTCACCTGCGGTCTTGAGGAACTGTTTCTTCAAAAACCAGACCCAAATGATTGAGAATTTGATGGTGTAGCATGTCGGCGAGTCTTATCATGTAAATAACTAACATAGATGAAAGTTGAAGATATGCCAGCAGCTCAAAGTTGAGGCAATCCTTCCTTCATTTTGGAATAAGATGTGTATGAAAGTAAAATCTACTTTATTCTTACAATGACATTTTTCCTCTGCTAAATCTGTCAAATATGATAGTTTTGGATATATTGTCTTCACAGATAATTCCTCTCTCTTAAATTGCTCTTTCAATAGAAGCTTTTCCATTTGTTGACAGTCAATACATTGGGGGATAGCATTCTATCCTTTCTCATTTCAGATTTGAAAAAAAGCTTTTATTTTCTTGATCTAAAACAAAGCATGCAAGCTTCCTGGTTTTTGACAAGAGAAATCTTTTGGTCTGAAGATTGGCATTTCAATGTGTATATGCTCCTTTTTTTAAGCCAAATCTTTCTGAGGCATTAGACCAATGCCATCAAGGATAGCACCTTGAATGGATGTGTTACACTCAAAATCCTTTGAACATGACTTTGTTCATATTATAAATAATTGTCTTCATATTCTTTTCTGTTAGCTCCCTGCAATCTCTTTCCAGCTCATTGATCTCTTCAAAGTTTTGTTTAAGTCCTCTTTTGATTCATCTCTACGTTATATCTGACAATGAATAATGAATCTCAGAGCTATATATTTGAGCCTCTACTTTCTTGATTTCTTCTTCCTTTGATGAGAGTGTTTGCATCCATTCTGTCTTCAATATATTGCAATTTAACTTTAGCAATAGAAGCTTCATACCTTCTATTAACACTGGGTAGAAGTCCAATGCCTTTATTCTGTTTTTTAAGTCTTCCTCACTGAGCTAAAAGATGATGCAATAATTAGCTCCCCTTGAATTCATTCTTGCCCTTTTGAACTCGGTGATACCTCTTGGCATGAAATGGAGCTTGCACAACCATAGATTTCTTCTTTTGTTTTTCTCTCTTACATCCTTATCCAAATGTTTGTAGGTTCATTTTGCTTTGCCAAGGGTATTCACCACCTTGTTTTGTCTAGGCAGCTCTACAAAACCACTTCAACAGTGTGCTGTATGCCCATAATTGTTGCACTATAGCATACAACATTATAATTCACGAAAGGTACAAATGATTTATAGTTCCTATATGAAAACACATCAGAACTTCTTTTCTAGGTCCAACTGAAGTTTTTTGTACGTGTTCTATTATCTATTACCAAATTGATGACACAAAAAGCAATAACAAAGGAAAGAACTCTGTAATTGTCCTTGTTACCTTTTTAAAGGAGAGCCTAAGGTTTGTAGGACATGATTCTCCTTCCTACTTTAATTTTTGATGGGACATTTAAGAGCATTTGCATGTCTCTTTGGTTTTTCGTCATTTGCCTTAAGTGGTGGCTTGTTGGAAACTTGATCTTTCTCTTTATAACCTAGTCCTGTCTTTATGAATGGTGATATTTGTCCATTTATGATATCGTTTAAGATCTCAATACTCTTGTCAAATTTGAGGCCTTTTCAACTTAGTGGTTGTCTTGTCTAGTTCCTTTCACAAGGAAACAATATCGGATGCTAACTTTTCACTTGCTAGATGTGAGGACCATTGTCTAGGTAGTGTTAGATTTTATCATGAATCGCCCCTTCTTGAAGCAAATTCACCAACTTTTTAAAAGATTGCTGTTTGCTATCTGCATTGAGACATGTGACTAATCAAAAGGTAGGAAGCAATGCTTTTAAGACAATGGCTACAAGGCAGTCATTTAATATAGTTTAATCTAACACAGCTAGTGATGTCCTGATTTCTACAACTCTTCTAAAAAAGCTCCCTGAATCTTCACCACTTTGCATTTGCAAATAAGGAGTTTGATCCTGATATTTAACTCATATAATATCTCATGGCAATTCCAAATTTCTTTGGCAATTGTGGCCATTTGGATGTGTGGCTAAACCTCATTGAAAACATCAAACAAAATTATTAGTTTGGCTTTATCGTACTGATTTTTCTCAAACTCCAACTTGTGCAAATCTTCTAATTTTGCAGAAACTATATTACATAATACTCATGTTGAGTTTTTATCTTGGTTGTAATGCCCCACCTGGAGATCCTTGGAAACAAGGATAAACAAAAGCTAATATAATTTTTTTTAAAGGATTAAGATGCAATGATAAAGCATCACACAAAGATCACAATGGAAGTCTAAAGTACCAATAAGCAAAGATCCCCAAGCACCACTACTTACCAACATGTTCAATACCAACTATGTTAATTAAACCTACATTGTTCATATCAAGTAACAATCTAACATTCATGATGATGTTTAGTTTAAGCCCAAAGTACAAGTTCCTAGGTGATTAAATATACAAGTTAATTCTGATTACCACAATGACATCCCCAAGTGCAAATCCCCAAAATACATGCCCAAACCAATCTGCTATGATCTAGGAAGGTGTGGGACCCAAAAGGGTATCCAAAATTGCAATTCGAATTGCCAAGAAGAGTCCATTGTTTGTCATACGACAAAACAGCTTGGAGACTTGTACGAGCTAGGATTGGCTCTTGTACGAGCAATCCCCACGAACAGGATGATACACTATTAGGCTTGTACGAGACTTGTGCATCATCGTATGAGTCATTGTTATGCCATACAATGAAATGCATGTCTTGTACGAAAAAATGCTTCGTCGTATGAGGGGATGCATCCCCATACAACATCATTCAATTGCATAAAAGAGCATAAAACAAAGTAAAACCTCCACACAGGGGAGTACCAGATCCACATAGATTGAGGTGTGAATACTCTAGAGCATAGAAATGAATCCAAAGGCCCTAACATACTAATTTACAGATCACGTCTAGGATCTATGCAACAAAGTACATCATTAAGATCAAGAAAGTACATAAACAACGAGAGCATATTTACTCGTCTAATATAGATTGCTTGGCATTGAGAAGCCCAAGCTATATGTGGTGTGAAATTGAACTTCCTCAGGAGGCCATCACACCGTGCCCTCATACCAGCCTTTGCAAAAGACTAGTTGTCATTCAGATACACCACCCTCGTACGGGCTCCCCCGAGATGCTCATCTATTGTTCGGATGGGTAGGTCTCATATATTATATTACATTTTATTTTCAGCATTAGTTAATTTAGTTTTCACTTTTTAAAACCTCTTCACATTAGTTTTCACGAGTCGGGGCACACAAGAAAAGCCACTCCACATGTCTACCCTACATACCCATGCATCACATGATGAGTGCTTGTAGGCAATGCAAATTCCCAACCCAACCCCAAATGAACAATACCTCAACCGGTCTAAATCTTGGAGTTCGGATCTTGAAAGATCTTGTCATATGCACACGCACATGCTCGAGTGTGGACACAACCAACTTTATGAAAATCAAAGAACCAAAACAATGGTTGGATGAGAATGACAATAAAACACCAAATGTTAAATACACTCAATCGAGCATATTGTCGGGAGTACGGATTCAACATGAATCCCAATGCACACAAAGTAAAACCATGGTTGGATTGGAAACCTAGCAAACATTTTAAACCCACAACCAAGACATGTGCCATGAAACACCCATCAAATTTGGCTCGCGTGCAGAATGAGACGACATAGAAATTGCTTAAATTTCAAAGTTGTTGGAAACCGATGAAATCGAAAACCCATTTCTCAAATCAGATCAAACACCCAAATCTCAAATGAAATTCGAGCTACAAGCTCACACAAATTTTAGTAGCACAACTTCACTAAAACTTACAAATTAAATCTCAAATCACACACATGTTTGTACTTGTCCAACCGTGTCAAATTGAAGCATGGAAATGGAGGCAAACACTAGCTCTATCTATCAAGTTTTCTTACCAGATTTCAAATTCGTGGCAAACTGAAGCACAATTTTACTGCAGGTATGATCATTGTTGACAAAGGATAGATTCACTCCAGAATTTGTAGAAGTTAGTACAAAGATAATATAATATTCTTGAGCTTAGAATGTCCTTCGATCCTTTGATATGCTTGCATTAATTGATTTTGATGCCTTGTTTACTCGGGCATATCAAGTATACGTATCATGCAAAAGGTTGTGATGGTGAATGGTCACATGGACATTCACAATCACACCAGTTTGGTGTAACTAATCTTGCCCGATTAGTTTACAGACTTAACACAAGTAGGACAATGTATTACTAATCATAATGAATGCAGCCCAATATAAAATATAGATCGATGGTGATCTTAATCAAAGGAATTAGAAATAAGTTTCGATCATGCCTTGAATGATCTCAAAAAATATATATATGATCGTCGGTTCCAACTGTGTATTGATTCATACAGCAAGGATACGTATGCATATATATACAACAGTATGTGCAACATACTGTTGTACATATATACATATGTATTCTGGTCACAGTTTTGTCAGAGTGAAGCTATATGTTTTAACACTAGCCTCCAAACATTTAGCAACAAGAAACAAAAGCTAAAACGAAGTAAAACAATAAAAATAAGAGAGCCCTACCTCAGTCAAAAGGGCAAAATAGGAAATGCAACCAAAAAATAAAGAGACCGTGGAATTCAATGAAATGCTTGTCAAAGGTAGACTTCCTTGCTACGAATCCAACAAAACCAATGTTGTGACAATTTGTCAAGCCAATCTCCGGCAACGAGCAAAAAGAGATTTTTCCACAAGAGAGTTTTAGCAATTTCCTCCCCAAAATATAAAATGGCAAGTGAATGATGAACTTTTAAGTTCTAATTTGCCAATATAAGCACTTTTCCAAAGTGGCTTAATAATTAGGTTATTAAAATAACTTAATAACCAATCAGCCTCTTTTCCCAATTAAATCAGGCAATTCCAAT
Source organism: Cupressus sempervirens (assembly GCA_028749045.1). Classification (NCBI taxonomy): domain Eukaryota; kingdom Viridiplantae; phylum Streptophyta; class Pinopsida; order Cupressales; family Cupressaceae; genus Cupressus; species Cupressus sempervirens. The sequence continues at coordinate 294,702,202 of CM053785.1, read as the reverse complement.
TGCTTGCAATTCAACTATGGCGAATGCCGGTAAATAAAATAATTTAAATCAATATAAAATTTCCCTTTAAACAATTAAATTGCATCAAATTAATGTTTTCCGCAACAACTATGGAGTCTTAAATGCATAGACACACTCACAAGTCTAGACAAATGCATAATGATTTCAGATTTTACCAATTAACTGGAGGGATTATTAATTTATTCAAAACATTTGTAACCCATACAAGGACGATATTGGCTTAGTATGAATAGCGAAATCACTAATTCCATGTGTCGTTATCGGGGATATAAATCTTGTATAGTAAGCAAACGACATTAAGTGTAGATGCACAATATATATAGCCGAAGCAGTAAGTGCACGAAATTGCATGATAAAGCATTTAATTAAATTCATTTAAATAACCCATTAAAATCATTGCAGAATTTCATTGTGAGGAAAAGATAAATATCAGTAGCACATTCACGTCAACGATGAATCGAACAATATCCGTTATATACTCATAAACAAAATCCACGCTTGAACACAAAAAACTAGATATCATCATAAAGCATCATGTCACATCACTAGCATCATCATGCAGATATGATCAATACTGAGCATCTAACATCTATTAGCTATGATACTGGCTATCAAAATAATGTAAAGTCATTGAAGTATCTCAATGTAAACGTATAGGAATACATCAAAGTATTTCTCGAATCAAAATAAGCCAAGGTACAAAATGCAAACACGGGAGGCACTGCATTGGTTTTCTAGGCAAAGTTATTATCGCATCTTAATAGATAAGAGTCAAGAAGCATTGGAGACCATTTCATTTGATTCTAAGGGTCCTCATCTCTCGAAAAACAATATTTCACCCATATACATCCTTGACAAATTACAATATTGATGTCATTGACATCACTAGCATAGCTATTTTAACCATTAAATATAGTGATCAGCAAGATGACATTGCTTGTAAATGCAAATCGAAGGCACCATTCATATTGAACATGGCAATTCTTGATAGCATGTAATGCAAAATAACTATTTTTTAATCTCGTCTCTCTCAATTTTGCGTGACTGTTAAGCTTTGTTGATTAGGTAACCAACTCACTACATTCTTTTGTAAAATAGATTTAATATTCTAAATTCTTTGGCAAATAATGTTTCCCCCTGTTTTACTCATTCAAAAAGGAAAAGAGGACACTTGGTCCTGAATTTCTCAATAAGATACTATTTGTATTACAGGACCTCCCAACAGTCCTTTTAAAATTTCTCTTAGAATCTCTACTAATTTATATTGAGAAGTTATAGAGGTACTTCTAGGGATATCAATCGCAATACTCTTAAGAAGTGAGCCCATCTGCTCCATCATTCTTTGCTATACATCAATGTCTACCAATTGTTCCAATAAGTTTCCTTTTCATCTCATTAGTTCTTCCCTAGAATCACCTCTCTATTGATAAGTCTTTCCTACTAAATTCTTTATGTTTCTCATTTGTTCTTTAGACAAGGGCAATGTCTTTAAGCTCTGGAGTCACATTCCAGGTGTCATTTGAAACTTCATATTATTAATGTAATTGGCTGTAAAGAAGCATCATTCCCAACCCCATTAAGCATGTCTTAAGATTTGAAAGAAATTTTAACAATTTCTCTGAATCTGGCTTTTGTGATCATTATTAGAATATTATAATGTTTCTTGAATGGTCATCTTAGTCTTTAGATTGTTAGGTAGTTTCTATTTTTGTCTTTACTTCACAATTGTTTCTTTTACAAACATCGTCTTTCTAATCTATATAAGGAGATTTCATCTTCTTTGTTTGATACAACTACAACAACATTGATTTACCATAACATGGTATTAGAGCAGGTCGATGAATTTCATAAAATTTGGGGAATGTTTTAAGAAAAATTCAAGCTTCTTTTGATTTGGAAATTTTTCCAGAAATTTGTTTTTCTATTTTTCAAATAAGAATTGTTAGAGGTATTTTTTATGAAAAATGTGGTTCGCCTTTGAAGATTTTTGTTGCAAATCGCAAGTCTAGTTAAGGATTTTGATCGCACAATTTCTTGGTATAGGCAAAAGTCTCTGATTTTTTAAGGTTGCATATGAGTTGCATGTTCTTGCATGTGCATTTTGTTACTTGCATGTATTGTTTTACCATTCAAAGCCTCATATTTTTTCGTCTGAAGGTTTCTTTGATGGATTTTCATAATTTTTTCCCTTGAAAATATTCTGATGAGTTTTCTTTATTTTTTCCCTTGAAAATATTTTGATGGGTTTTCATAATATTTTTCCTTAAAAATTATTTGATGGGTTTTCATAAATTTTTGTCTCAAAAAGTTTCTGATTCTGTAATTCGCAAAGTTGTGCATGATTCCTTTGTGGGTTTATAATGTTTTTCCTCAAAAATTGTTTGTTAGGTTTTATTGTTTTGCATGTTCTTGCATGTGCATTTTCTTACTTGCATGTATTGTTTTACCATGCAAAGCCTCATATTTTGTTGCGTAAAGGTTTCTTTGATGGGTTTTCATAAATTTTTCCCTTGAAAATATTCTGATGGGTTTTTCATAAATTTTCCCTTGAAAATATTTTGATGGGTTTTCATAATAGTATTTCTTAAAAATTATTTGATGGGTTTTCATAAATTTTTGCCTCAAAAGATTTCTGATTCTATAGTTCGCAAAGTTGTGTGGGATTCCTTTAGGGATTTATAATGTTTTTCCTCAAAAATTATTTGTTGGGTTTTATTGTTTTACCTAAAAAAAGGAAGCTTTGTATTCTCTAATCAATGTCTTGGATTCTGTTTGGTTTTGATTGATCTTTTGCTTATAAAATCATGTTGAGTTTTGATCAATTTTTTACCTCAAAATTTGTGCTGGGTTTTGTTAAATTTTCTCCTAAAAAATCAGGACTTTTTGCAATTTGTTTTGGAACATTATGCTCAACTGCAAAGTTTAGAGGGTTTGACGATTTTTCCTCAAAATTCTGCTAGTTGTTCTCAGTGTTTGTCTCCTTCTCCAGAGAAGAGTAGCTTTATTATCCAACATCAAGTTGGATATTTTGTGATGATTTGTGGTTAGATGTTTTGTTGATTCTGAGAGAGTTATGGGCGGGCTCATCTCAAGGGCAGCATGAGTGACAGGGTCGTCTCTTTTTGCAGAGCATTCTGAAGAAGAGGGCACCTTTCTCTATTATTTTATGGATAGATTTTAGCTTCTTGGTCATTAACATTTTGCAAATCCAAGAAGGGTCTTAGCAGCAGCAGAATGTTTTGTAGAATTTATGACTTTAAGACAGCAGTTACAAGTTGACCATTAAGGGAGGGTATTAGAATATTATAATTTATAATGTTTCTTCAATGGTTATCTTAGTTAGTCTTTAGTTTATTAGGTAGTGTCTATTTCCGTCTTTAGTTCACAATTGTTTCTTTTGGAAACATCGTCTTTATAAATCTATATAAGAAGCTTTCATCTTCTATGTTTAATACAACTACAGCTATATCGATTTACCATAACAATCATTTTGATAAGTTTCTGTTGAGGTATGCCATATTACATCCCCATTGACAGCTCAAACCATCCTTTTTTGGCTATCACTGTTCTCAGTACTGTAATGCTAGTAGATTATCAAGGCCTTCTCTACTTATTGTCTCTAACTGTAATAAACCAGTTCTTAAACCTTTTAGGCATGGTTCTGATTAAATATCATATGATTGTTGTGCTGATGGAATCAGAAGCTTTTACTTGGGCATAATTTTTTTCCTCATCAACAGGATACTGCAAAAAATTTACTAGAGGATGATGCATACTATAATATACATATGCTCAGGAAGGGTGCATCACATGCATATGCGCCAGCAAGCTCATATTGCTGTATATGTGGTCGGGCATTGGATAGAGAGTCTTTTGGCTCAAGCATTTATATTTTTCATTGTGGTCATCTAGCCCATTTGCAGTGTGAAACTCAGGATTCAGTAGCAATTACAAAGGATTCTATGGGAGGATGTCCTATTTGTTTGCCAAAGAAAAGATCATCTTCAGTTAGAAAGAAGATGATTGAAGCACAGAAAGAAATTTTTGAAGAAGCTAGTAATGCTGAACAAGGCCAAACTTCTAGTTCCAAATCTTTATATGAAAATGCACTAACAGAAAGGCCCTATGGACTTCATCCTCAATCACGGGTATGTCTTTCTGCTTCCCTTGGCTATATCTTTTACTTTATACTCTGGGATGTACTAGTAATATAAATTTTTATTTGGATGAGTTCTTTGATTATCATCTGAGGGAGATCCTAACTTTTGTTTTCTTTAATATATTTTTTCCTTTTTTTGGCAGTTTGAGATGTTGAACAATTTACAAAAGGGGCAAAATTCACTTGATTTAGGTCTGCTACCCAATTTGAGGCTAGCGCCACCTTCAGTGTATCATGATCGTAAGGTGCACAGCACCAGCCCAGCTAGGAAAGAGGAGACCAGCAATGAAAAACCGAAAAATGCACAACTAATAAGGGCACAAAGAACAAAAGGCTCTTCACCATTCCAATTTCCTTTAAAATCAAGCATCTTTGGTAAGTATGGAAAACATCAAACATTATGACATTCTTTTGCATATCATGATAAGATTTTGCTAAATTGTTTTTCTTTTGCAGGCAATGATAAAAACAGGAAACATTAACACACATACATTAATGTTAATAGCTAACAAATGTAGTTGGAGCAAAGTTGCAGAGAACTGTACATGGACATACCCATTTTGCACAAAACTAGAACATCTCTTATTCTTTCTATCGACAGATTCTCAAGGAAATCTAGTTTTTCAGGCATCAGCAGGTGTGGGTAGACCGTTTAGCAAAAATTCCTTGTGAACCATTTTCCATTGAGACATGTCAAGAGGCAATGTGTATTTGTATGAGTAGATATCATGTACATTTCTACCTTCGATATTTTTGTAATCTAGTTTCAATGAAGTCAAAGTGAGGACCGAGTTAGCCACATGTAGTATTAAGTTTCATTGGTCTATGAGAGGTGTTCTTGGAAAAGGCACCAGATCTCAAGTTTCCTTTTTCTTCGCTAAACAGGCTTCTTGCTTTTTGAGGTAAAAAAATGAGTTTGTTGGGAATAAGCATGACAAACATGAGTTAAATAGAGACTGTAGATATCTGAAGTGAATATGAAGATGCTATCCTTCACATTGTTTACAAACTTGTCCACTATTGATTTTGATGCCTTCAACAAGTGTGACGAATAGCTGTATCTAAAAAGTGAATTGACACAGATATCAATGTATAGTCATTTTTTAAATGCAATTAATAATCCAATGTGCATCTGTCTTATCAGTTGGATTTATTTATAAGAGTGCTTCACGAAAACAATAGGGCCCCACAAGGGTGCAATGTAATTTAAGTGCTTCACAATTGATGTGTTTGCCCACTAATTTTTATTTTATATTTGTAGTGTTGCAAAGGTGTTTTCTTTAGTTATGAATGGCTCTTTCTAAAATGTGAATTGATAAAGATATGAATGTATGATGTGTTTGTCCACTGGTTTTTATTTTGTAGTGTTGCAAAGGTGTTTGCTTTAGTTATGAATGGCTGTTTCTAAAAAGTGAATTAATACAGATACCAATGTATAGTCATTTCAGGATGCAATTATAGCATCTAATGTATTACTTTTTATTGGTTAGATCCACCGAGAAGAGTGCATCATGATAATGTTAGGGCCCATGAGGTTGCACTGTAAATCCAGAAGAGTTCTCTTCCCGAGTGTAGACTGGATTTAATTGTAAGACATTGTGTTCAGTTCCTGATGATTTGCTGGTAGTTTAGATTGTGTTTTGAGTTGAATCGTCAAATGGTAATATGAAAGATAGTAATGTAAATGATAATGTGTGAAATTTTAGTGTGTATGTGTAGTTGCCTCTGAAAATTTCATGATAGTGAAGTGTTCTATTTTTCATACATGAAATCTCAAATCTAAGTGTGATTTAGAGTAAGTCATGCAGAGCTGTTGTCTTCATTTTAGTCCCTGGACCACAGTGAGGATAAGATAAAATTCTTTCTTCAACAAAACTGGAATAAAAAATTGTACATTTTATGCGTGTATTTGTTCAGAAAAATGTTTCCTTACACAGACTGAAGGATGAAATTCTCTTTGACAAAACTGGAATAAAAAAATGTAAACTGATGTATGCCCCTTTTATTCGATGTAATAATATAGAACCTCTTTATCAGCAAGACTAGATGTTTTCTTCTCCTTTCTTTCCTACTAGTGCCCATTTCAACGGAAAATTTGATTCTCTTTTTAATTTTTTAAATTTATATATGATAAGGCCTTGGCCATTTATTGATCAGAATAAAAAAATACATTTTATGGGAGTATATTTGTTCACAAAAATGTTTCCTTACACCGGACATAATTCTAGTTTTTAGTTAGACACCAAGTTGTTTCTAATATGATTGTGATTTGTATAAAAACTTAGAAGGGTTTGGGTCCTTCCCAAACTCACCTACTATCAATCTAGAAAATAATATTGTATTTATATATAAATTTGTATCTATTTTAGCCGTGGGATTCAAGCCAAGTTGCCAATTCGGATGCAGATGTGAGGTTCAAGTGCACACCTTTTTTTAGTGGGGATTTTGGATCCATATATATAACATGTGTTCCCCCGTCCTCCTATCTCATTAATTTGGTAAGATAGAGAATGCTAGTTAATTCTATGAAAGTGTTGTTAGTGTGAAAACTCTAGAAGATATGTGTATACATATTTAATATATATGAGATGTACATAAATATATATACACATTTTATTATTATTTATAAATTAGAGAAAGATAATATATAATTTGTATGTATATAATTATAATGATTAATATCATGAATAGACATGTCCTTGAAGAGACATGCATTCATAGCTCATTCTCCATATAATATATCAATAGTTGCATTTGAAAAACATATACCAAACACATGGCAATCCAATTACACTTGCAACGATCTTGTTACTCCAACATGGTATCAACAATGATCCTGTCACTCTAACATGGTATTAGAGCTGGTTGCAAATGTATAGGAAAAATATATTAAGATGATGAATGGAAGAAATCAAAGCCTTAGGAGGATGAGACACTGTAAAACTTTAGGAGAAAACTGCATAGTAGATTTTTAGAGATAAAGTGAATAAGATATGAATATAGAGGGAAACAAAATTTACCATTTTCTCCATCTTTAAGGTGATAAACCCATTCGCATAATAGATATGTGACCACCATCGAATAGTAGTAGAGGGAAATAAAATGGAAGTATTAAATAAGAAGTTGAATATTCTATAAGCACGGGCGTCAAAAGGAAAATGTGTACTATGGGTAGACCCCTTGATTTGATCTTGAAATAAATTTATATCTTGTTTGTGTTTGGAACAAATCACTGCAAATAAATGGAGGAGAAAATAGGATTCAGACCCTCAATCTAGTCTGCAACCATCTGATTTGGAATCAAATGGGAAGTACAATCATGCATATACAAAACAATCCAATAATGGCCATAGAAAGAATGTAAAAACAACCACGTGGAAAGGTGGTGCATCACAACTGCAGCGGATAAACCCAAGGTGAAGTCTAATCAATAGTATGCAGTGGTACGAGGCAAGGTACAATTATTAGAATAACGAGGAAGCATTGGGCTAAGAGAATGGTAAGCAAACGTGGATTGAGTTAAGGTATGATATAATGTTTATGCATTATTTGAATATAAGATGTTTTTGACTGAATAACTATAGCATGGCATGTTATAGCTTTATATATAATGAAAGGAATGGTATTCAAATATAATAATTCATCTTATTGAGAATAATTATTAAAGATATTATTATTATTATAAGAATTATGTGATTTGATCTTTTCTTCCAAGAATATTATTGTAGGAAAATGAAGATTGATTTCAAATTCAGAGGCAGATTGAGATTCAAAAAGAGTGACATTTCAATAGATGCATGCTTGAAAGAGATGGAGTAGATAGAGAAGATGGTTCTATCAACCTTCAGTGATCTCGGACATATTGATTAAGAGGGAGTAGACCATGTTAAAGATAGATTCTTCAATAACCAATAAATTGTAGCAATCAAGAGGATTGTGATTCCTAAATATTCTTCAAGACTATATGGGCCTACTTGTGTATATCATGAGGAAGTGATGACGACTTTCAAATAATTATCACTTATATTTGTAGAAGTTATTGAAAGGTGACGATCTTTCAATAACTTAATCTATTGTGATGGATATCTTACAATGTCTATACAAATCATGATAGATTATACTTTACATAGTAGATGTTTATATGGTACGCATTATGATAATGCGAGTGCACATACCTTATAAACTCTTTGAGTCCATGGTGAATGGTATGCAAATTGATGTTTAGGAGTCCATTACATAGAGTACTTGGTGAATGTCAAATAAGTTGACTTCAGGAGGCCATTGCTCACAGTACTTGGTGAATATTTTGCAACTTGACATTCAAGAGGCTATTACTCAAAGGAACTTAGTGAATGTGAAATGAGTTGACATTCAAATGTCAAATGAGTCAACATTCAAAAAACCAAAATCTCCAATAAATTGATATTTAAATGTCAAATGAGTTGACATTCAAGAAACCAGAATGTCAAATGAGTTGACATTTGATTTTTTTATATTACAGTGAGGTATTATATGGTTGTGTTTATCCTCCCTTGCTAAGGAGTGATAATGTTTTGTAGTGTCAGTGTGATAAACTCTAGAAGATATCTACATGTTTATTCATAGCTCATTCTCCATATAAATATATTAATAGCTGCATTTGAAAAACATATACCAAACACATGACAATGCATTTACACTTGCAGCAGTCCTATTTTTCCAACAAATGTTCCAGAAGCAATTATCATGAAAATCATATCAGATAATTGTCATGTAGCAAATATGAACAAGCAACCGGTGACAGTGACCAGGCATGGGAGGGGGATTAAATGGTGTCGAGAACATTCTGCAGATCATGAGTGTGTGCAGTATCTAAAAGCAGTTAGCCAAGAGTGCTACCTTATTGGGAATATTTCCTTTTTTCCGGAGTGTTACCTTCCTATCTAGAGCTCAGTTGTCAATAAGTTTGATGCTATTGGTTAAAGTGTATGATGGATCTCATACAAAACAGCACCAAACTATATTGTAAAACTACTTTTCTCATGTTTTCTATATAAAAAACTGCTGCAAACTTCATTTTGCCGCATCCCCAAATTTCTTCTTTAGGTTTGATACTTTATTAGCTTCCATGAGCATTGGGGTGCTCAGGAAGCCCTTCCTGTGCGCATCCACAGGGCACCCAAAGAGCATCCACCGTCCACTTCGAGAGATGCCTGCTACACACAGGTAAGCTAGGATTTAAGGCTAAGATAAAAGATCTATCTTACAGAAAATTAACAACTAAAACTCAATTTAAATATTGAATAGCATGATCTTACGGAGAATAGAAGCTTGCAGTGTAGACCTTGGATTGAAAGTTGTTACTATTATAATACTATGAGGCGATATCCCACATGTTGACAAGTAGACGTGACTTGTTATTTTGGAAAATGCCTTAAAATTTTGAAGCCTATCTTACAGTCCAAGAATATTTGGCTATGTCAATAATACATGGTATGCATAGCCAAATCTACCACTACGCACGCCTGGGAAAATATTTTCACACCATGCACTCCCATGTTTCTCATCTCTAGTCTAGTCGGCTGGAGCAACCTTAAAAGCAATGTGCAGTAAAGCTATAATAAGCTAAATCTTCTTATGGACGTAGGATAAGATGAAAAATGCTAATTAAACTAGCAGAAAATTACGATGGTAAGCAAATGAAATGGGTAACTGGTTTAAAAGTCTGTGATTTATTAGCTCTTTTTGTTTATTTGAGAGATGGAGTTGACTGTTGTTTTGACAAATATTGTTTGTGTTCGGAGGGGTCAAAATACATATGACTGGACTTTTTGTTTCTATATTTTAAATAAATTAAAATTCAGAAAAATATTGTACTGTAATTTTTACATTAATTAATAAATATAAATAAATTGTCTAATCAGGTGCAGAGATATTGCCATTTTATTCAGCGCTGAACTGGTAGCTTCTCAATATCTCGAGTATTCTGCATTTGAATGGGTTATAGGTGCCGTGATCATGAATTTGTAGTTGTCATTATCCTTTTAGGAGTTACTTGAGTTGAAAAAACATTTTTTCTTATCAATCCCTTCTGTTACCTCAGTTAACTCTGACGAATGTCAACAACATAAATTTTCGAAACAAAGTCTGAAGACTAAAGTTGCTCATTTGCAGATTTCATTTTGTGTGTCTCACGCAAAATTCCAAAGAATATCAACCACTGAAGACTGCCTGTAACCCTAGCTACTGTATCGAAGAAATTCTTGGATCGTGCCCTTACCGAACTCGCTACCTTGCTAAAGATTTATCGAAGATATTTGCAGAAGTTGTGATCTCTTCGTCTTTCTTTATGCCCCGAGTTGAAATTCACGTCCTCAAAGATTTGCAAACTCCAGTCTTTGAAGCTTTTCGATGTGAGCGGTTGCACATCCTTAACCTACTTTCCCTGCACAATTATGCTACTGAAAGAATTACATGCTTTGAAAACCAACAATACATAGATATGGCATTCCAAATCTGAGCTTATGGAAGGGATGGCAAAGTTGTGTTTAACCAGCCAAAGAATTTAAGCAATTTTGAGCGGCCTAAAGACATTGATAAACCTAAGACGTATGCATCTTGACAGTGAAGAAGATACTTTGATTTTAGATGCGGTTACAGGAAACATGCATAAGATGCAGAGTCTCTTGTTAAGAATGTCGAAGCTGGAGTGTCTTCCAGAAGACATGACAGCCATGATAGAGTTGTGTGAAGCTCAACTATGAAATTGTACTAAATTGCAAGTACTTTCAAGTTGGATTTGTAAATTCTTGGAACTACGGTTTCTTTGCTTGAACATTGGTTATAGCCTACGAAGCCTCCATTGTCTAGAAACATTGCCATTGTTGCAGGCTCGTGCAACTGTAGATTGTGAGGCATCGATGAAATTACCCTCTGAATTTGGGAGAGATGGTGCTTTTCCTCCATTGCAGTCGTTTACAATGAGGGATTTGGTTCCCCCAAATTCATAGAGGAGCGATGCCCATGCTCAGGCGTATAACAATCTATAATTTTCAACCAAACATTTGGCGACCGTTTGATTGAGTTGCCCTAGAGAGAAGTCATCATGGAATTGAATGATTGCACAAGTTGTAGAAAATGACTTTGGATTAAACGTTTTTAAAGCTTTCAATCAAATGCACAGGTAGAAGCAAAGTCGAGCTCCACAACCTTTGATTGCATTTTTCCTCTTAACGCCAAAATAAAAGCCTTAGGTTGGCGTATTGACAGCAATGCAATAAATGATTTAAGTTTTTTCATACAATACAGTTGGAAATGTCTTAGCGAGTATGCATGCATAGCCACGAATGTGATAATGGTGTGTGCCAAATGTGGGATCAAAGGCATTCCAGGGGACGCATTTGACAAATACCTTCAGTACAAGGCTTGTGAACTCTTCGACAAAATGTCTTATCAGAATATGTGATTTCATGGAATACGATTATTGCAGAACAATTTGATAAAAGGGGCCTCAATAAATCTTAAGGTCAAATGCATGAAAAGTTCAAAACACAATATGCATATTAAGTGTTTGCCATAGTTTCTGATAGGGATATCACTTTGAACAATGTAATGAAATGATTGCAAATGGTTTGCAAAATGAATTTTGTAAGGAAATCTCAAGACATTTGGAAAACCCATTTCAACATTTGGGTGGAATGTGGAATGTACCAAAATGGAATTTTCAAACAAAGTTTTTGTTAGATCACAACATTGAAAAAGCTAGAAGTGATCAATGATGTGTTAAAATGTATTCTACTATTGTGTGTGGCTGACGTGTTTTAATGTTCAATCTCCAGTCTTAAAATGAGTGAAGTGGAGCAAATTCTTCATAAATTTCAAATCAGCAGTATCTTGATAAAGAGTATTGAATTGTTCAGCGGATATCAATAGGTTAAATAAATATGTTACAGAGGTTAAAAGATATTAACAAATGTTTTGAAGTTTTGATGAAAATATCAAACACTGTCTGAAGAGTGAAGTTGAGAAATGCTTTTGTAGTGCTACAAAATTCATAATATCATGGTTTGTATATCAATAAACCATCAGAGGAAGGGTCGGGTTAACCGGGATGGGCACTGGACTCCTCCTCTCTGTGGAGTTCTGAAAATTAACACTGATGGTTCTTCCCGTGGGAATCCTGGTCCGGCTGGTATTGGCGGAGTGGCTCGTTGTAGTTCTGGGGATGTTAAATTTTTCTTCTCAGTTCATAAGGGTGATTATACTAACAATCTCATGGAAGCTCAGGCTATTTTATATGCTGTGGAACAATGTTGCTTGCGGGGATGGAGTAAGATTATCTGTGAGTCTGATTCCCAGGTGGTGGTGAACATGCTTTCTTCGCAAGAGCTTGAGGATGTTAGTTGGCAGCTGGCCACTGTTGTTAAGCAAATTCTTTTATTCTCTTCCTCTTTTCAGTTCATTAGGTTCACGTATATTCCTTGTGAATGGAATAGAACTGCTGATTGTTTAGCCAAATGGGCATCTAGTCATGATCCGAGTTGGAATATTAGGGATAGGAGGCAACTTTCTTTTGAGATGGTGCAAGAATTTGATGATCTTGTTGCTCAGGATCGGGCTCCTTATTGAGCTCTCCTTGTTGTATTTCTTTCTGTCTTAATAAATTTTTACCCCTCTTTTTGCTAAATGGAAAAAATTAATCTTTTTATAAGAATAATAAATAAGGACATTAAAATATTTAGTTCAAATAATTGTAAGATAGTTATTATAATTTGTTACATTACTAAAATCAACACATAATAAAATAATTTGCAAAGTCTTAAATTTATTAATTATTATATATTTAAAATCTAAATTCTATATACCATAGGTAATAGTACCTCTCATCATTATGACAACTAAGGAAAATGAATAATGTTCTAGATTTAATTCTTACGTTATCTTCAAGATTGTATGATTTGCATTTGAGTGTATGCAAACTAATTAATAAAAAATAATTGATTTATGAAATTACATATAGCTTATTAGATTTAACAAAGATAATACTTACTTATTATTTAAGCACAATTATAAATTTGTTTAAAACGTATTTACAACTCTTTGTCTCAATTAAGAGTAAAAGACAAACAACAAAACTATTAGAACTCTAACACACAACTTATTCAAATTATATATTACTATCAACATAACTATTGCACCTCTTTTTGGTGCAAGATAAGTATTTATTTATTTGTTTGTTGAATCTAAATATTTAGCACTTCAAATGTCAATAGGACATATTTTGAATACTCATGAGCTCACTTTCACATTCCCGTGTGAACTCCTTTTTTTCTTTAAAAAGAAAAAAGAAAGAAAACCTTCCAATACTATTGTAATTTTGACTATATGGGTGGAAACTTTGATAATTTGTTATTGATTTTGTAGGTGTATGTATGTGATTTATTGTTAATTATTACTATCAATAATATGACTATTAGTGATCTTTGTTATACATTTGTATGTCTTATTTTTTTTAAAGGTAAGTGCTATCGTTGTAGGGATAGCACCCTTTATTTATATTAAAATAGTGCAAGAATCTACATTTAGAGGGCTGAAATGAAGCCTAGCTTCAACATTTCAGCCTTGATATATTCTCTGTACAATACAAAAGAAGAAGGTAAATGATCAAATGTTGTAGACCTAATTAAACCACAACATACATTACTAGTTAAGACTATAATATCGTCAAATAAATTTGTAATATCGTGGAACATTAAAAAAAAAGGGTCTTCAGTTGCCACACAAATGTTAGACGATCTGGGAAGTGACAGTGCCCCAACTTGTGAGTGTATCAAAGGAGTTTTGTGTTAGCCAGCAATCTCTTGATGCTTGTAGATTTTTTAATGTTGTTAAATCCTCTTATGAAACACTTTTAAAAAATTTTCTCCAATCCTTCTTGATAAAGACTCTGTTACGGTGCAAGATTGTTCAATTGTTTTCATTGTCCTCTTCATCGTCCACATCCCCATATTTTTCCTCTATGGGGGTCTCTTCTTTGGAAGTGTTGTTGGTGTGATCAACATTTAAAGGGTAATAGGAATCTGGGTCGAAATAAAGTCTCAACATAGTATTGATTATCCCAAGCGTAAACTTGAACAAAGCTTTGAAAGGGCAAAAGAAAAGAAAGACTCATTGTGACTTTATGAATGAGGCATAGCCTAAGAAAAAGAGAGGGAAAGAGCATGAAGTTGGTTTGTAATAACATCCATAGTGATAGGAGTTGTGTTATTGAAGAATGAGAGAGATGCATCTCTTAAATAGAGATGAGAAGAGGAGTTAAATGTGTAAATCCCAAGTCTATGAATGCCACCATTCATAATAGGTGTATTCAATGTGTCAACATCCTCTTAAGGGAGATAAACTAATGTCCTTATGAAATGAATTAAAAAATGAATTGTCCTCACACATGTACTAAAGAACAAAAGAATTGTAGGGATCCTTAGAATATTCTTTTATTTAAAGCATCCAAGGAAAGATTATTTTTTTAACACCCCTCCATAATCTTTACTTGAGGAGTTTACATCAATGGGTGGAAGCCCCAAATTTTACAATAAAGTGTCATAGTACAATATTTGCAACTTGATTTTCATGTTTTTAATTCAAATGAGAGATTTGAACGATATCAATTACAATGGGATCTAAGTGCACACGTGTTGTTTTCTTTGGCTAGATGCTTGATTTGGTGCATAGTTAGAAGGTGTACAAGAGTGTATGAAAGAGCCTAGAGAAGTGAAGTATCCTTTGGAATGTTTGATGATGTTGCACTTGAATTAACAAAGATGAAAAAAACTCTAGTAGATTGCCTACTCTAGATACAAATAGTATAACTTTTGTAAAGAGCAACATAAATACTTCAACTTTAAAAGAATAATATTGCATTAATATGATATCAAGGTAAAGCCACAAGTTTTAGGTCTTGAAACATTATCTATGTTGTCATCTCAAAACAAACATACCAATGCACAAATGATCACATACAATGTCAACTAATGAAGTCTACATCAACATCATGTCAATCCCATGGATATAGACAGTCTTCTAATGAGTCATCTCACTACAAGTAAATGGGTGGCCAATCCATGACCTGGATGATGCATGATCTAAGCAATGAGGTAACAAATTCATTACCACATTAGTATTTTACAAAGAGATATAAGCTAGTACATAAAAAATTAACTATTGTATAAGCCATAAGGAAGAATAAACTTCAAATTTTACATCTGATCTTAGTTGGCATCCTGTATTTCAAGGGAATATAAATGACATATCCTACCAAGTAATGTGTTCTAAGAATTATGAGTAAATAAAAAATATTGCCTTGGAATAAATGAGAGATCCAACAAAATTCAAGAATAATATCCCATTGAGAAGAAAAAAAGGATCAAGTTGATAAATATCAACATAGATAAGTGCATATTATATCGTCTTAAAATGGACACACTTCATTTGAAGACCTTTTAGCCCCCCTTAGTGTCATTTTGATATCTTTTTCTCCTCTCCCCTCCCATTTCACTCTTCCTTGTCATCTCTCACTTTTTGACATGGTCTTGTAGTTGTTGTTTTGATAACCTTTTCACTTGCACCTCATTATGGTTTGTGGCCTTTTTGACCTATCTAGTAGGATTAGGTTGACCTAGGTCAACCTAGTCCCTGGTGATCACGGAGGTCGAGGCCCAAAAGTTCATGAGTTTACCAATTAATTTAATTACCTCCCCAGTTGGCCTGAGTTGTTTTCTCACCCGAAAACTAATATAAAAGGAGGATTGGGGGCTTCATTTTCATAATCATGCATTCTCAAGACATCCATAAGAAATCAAGACATTCTTCTTCAAGCAAGCATATTCAAGCATTCATGTCGAAGCATATCCTTCTTGCATCAAGATTCTTCCTTCAAGGTGGTAGTGGAGTTTGGCTCTAAGGAGAAGATCCATCAATCCAATTCATTCATTTTCTGTTATTCATCCATGGCATGTCACATATATTTCCATACATGAGATTTTGACTTCTTTGATGTTTCCATTGTTTCTTTGAGTCAAGGCTAGTACACTTACATACTTGATCCTATATCAAGGGCAATTGCATCTTCGAAGGTAATTGTATATTTCACTTGATATTATTCAGATCTACTACATGAAATTATTTCCTTTATCAATTGCATTTTAATTTATGGTTAATTCCTTAACCTAGGGCTTGACCAAGGCAAGCCCTCATCAAACCTAAACCCCAAACCTTTCTTTTCTATGTTGATTTGCAGGTTAGGAGTGAAAAAGATTACTAATCTAGAACCTGATGTTCACAAGATTTTTGGAGTCATTAGTTATAGATCATTGGACCACGTCAACCTAGTTGTAAGACATATTCCCAAGTTGGACCAGTCCTTCACTCTTAGATTCTAGGGATATTTCTAGGTTTTGTTCCTTTTGGCGTTTTATTTCAAGAATCGCGAATAGATATTCAACTAGATAGTTCTGCGAGTTTTGGAGCGAAAATACATCTTCCTCTACACATTTCAAGGTGAGACATTTATATTTTATTTCCTTTCACATCTTTACCCTAGATTTGCATCTCAATTGGGCTAATTTTCCTTATATAGCATCTAGATTTACATTTTTTAAGCGATTAGTTCAATTCCACATTCACATTTTCCTATCAAGGGTCTAAGAGAGTGTGTTTCCTTGTATTGTATTCCTCTTTATAGTTTGAATTTTGTATTATCTCCCTTCTTCTTTTGTGTCCTAGCTAATGTAATTTGGATCATAAGTGGAATCATATTTGACCCCTCTTTACCTCACACACACATTTGAATGACTTGGTGAACCCGTAAAGTGGAAGTCTACATCTTATGTGCTTCCATTTTACCACTAACACATACCAAAACTTGGATGAAGGGATCATGTATGGGGCCCAAAAAAAGGTTACTATGAATTAGACAAAGTTGATGGATCTTCAATAGTTATCCTTAGAAATAGTTATCCCTACACAACTTACTAACAAATGCAACAAAGGTGCAATATGTAAATGAAGAAAACCTCAAAGATGGAAGTGTAACCTAATATATGGGATGGAGGGAAACTCCATGGGTTCCTTCAAAAGATAAAGTAACTAGGACTCAGATAGTCTTGATTGATCTCGAATAGTTAACCTTGAAATTTGGGTATCCTACACAATTACCGAAGGATACAATGAAAGTGTACACAAATATATGGTATCAAAACCATAAAAAAAATGAAATAAAATACATATAAAGCTACCATAAGTGCAACAAAGTGAAAATAAATATGGTCTAGGATCATAAAGATGGAATCAAGAAAAATGCACAAAAGCTGCAAATATAGATGGTTTGGGTCTATATTGATAACAAAGTATGCTTATGAGAGTAAAACATAGTGATCACCAAGACAATAATTCAAAGGACAACTCATAAGTTGTGAACAATTGTAGTATGGATTTAGCAATGTCGATAACTTATGCAAGGAATACTATGCCTTATTACATGAGGATGATAAAAGAATGGAAGAGTTTAAAAAGAAAAACCCTCCTGCAATAACATAGCTCCAAAGATGCAAGGATCATAAGTGACAATGTACTTTCAAAAAGGTTGATTATATACTAGTAAATGTACTCCAAATCATGGATATACAATTTAATTGAAATGCATAATGATTGAATAAAGTCAAAATATTCCCCATAAATATTAAACATATATTTGGAAATACAATCCAAATGAACAACATTAGCATGGGTATGGCAATAAAGTAGCCAATATGAGAATCATGCAAAATAAAAATGTAATTACCTCTTTGAGTTACGATAGGAGAAGTTTGAATGATTTTTATGTTTGTTAAAAAGGTAATGAAATTAAGTTTGAACTAGAAGTGAAATAATCAAATGAATGGAATGGTAAACTTCTATATAAGCAGTTATATAAACTATAATTTTGTATGAAAAAAATGTTACATTTAGGAAATATTAAATACATGAGTAGAAATGTAAAATATGTTGAATATATATTTCTTGCTACGATTTACAGAAAACAAAGAACAAGAATTAGTAAGATAAAATAAATTTGTATTTAAAAATAATAAAATTCAAAACACAATTATAAGGGGAAACTTAAGAGTAAATGAATGACTATAATAGAACATTAAAAAAAGAAGTGTTATAAGGGAGAACTTTATATAATATATAAACCACATCATTAAATGTTCATGAAAATCAATGTTATTGTTGATATTTGGTAGCTTCAATCAGATAAATCTATGAGACTAAACTATATATATATATATATATATATATATATATATATATATATATATATATATATATGTTTCTTCTTGGTTTATTCTCAATACAAATACAAAGAGATTGTTGCTTTTGGAAAACACATAACGAACATATAGTGCTATTACATTTGCAGTGATCTAAAATGTATCATGGTATCACAACCAAGTTGTCTTCTTGAGTTCTTCTACAATATTATATTCCAAATTTGGCTTCCTTAATCAAACAATTTTTAACAGAGATTCTGGCACCCTCAACTATTAATGGAGGATCGATTAATATCCAAAAGTAATGACTATTATATGGAAGTATCCAAGATGTTGGTTGACACATATATGTTATGAAAAGCTTATGGAATACACACTTAAAGCTTTGCTAAATAGCAACAACTATCAATGTTTCAATACAAGTAAAAACAAAGCCTCAAACACCAAAATATAGGAGAATTAATACATTAATAAGTTATAGATTCTAAACATGAAATGTATAAAATAATAGTATAACTATAAATTATAGTAACTCGATATAAGATATGAAGAAACTAAACTATATTAATTTGAACAAGCAGAGTAAGCATGGCTAAGAAAATATTGGATATCTACTAAATGATATAACATTGTGAATGAACATAACAGGCATGAGGTGGGTCATGGGGTCCTAAATTTTGCATGTGGTTTCTTATTTTCACACGGGAATTTTCTATGCCATTTGTGTATGTGAGGTGTGATTTCGAGGGCGATGTCTATGCAGCCAAAAAAATGCACTTGACATGACAAATTTTTTAATTTATCAATTAATTTAAAAATTGCACCTAATTTTTAAAGAAATTAATAAATTAAAAAACCTATTGCGTTAGGTGCATTTTTTTGGCTATTTAGCCAAGGCCGATTTCAAGGTTCTTTTGAAGCAATGTCAAATGAGGTTGAACATGTTGTCAGATGCATTACCAAGGATGGTGTGCTTATGCCAATAGCAACACAAGGAATATACCTGACACAAAAATTGTCAGTTCTTTTAGCGAATGTATGCTATATGTTGTTGGAATATGATATAATGTGTAATATTGAACAAACATGTATAGAGCCAACATTTGTAAATGCGGGTATTTTTGGATGAAGCAATCAACAAATATGAGCTTCATGGATCAAAGACATGGGTGTGAGGGATAATTCCCATAAAGGAATTGGATAAAAATATGATGATGGTTAGGCTCTTGGATATCAAGGATGGTTTGATCCAAAGAGATTAAGAGTATTTCCATAGGGAAACGACTTATCTGGCTAGATTTTGACATCTCGATATGATGGCAAGGGATTCCCCATAAATGAGGGCCTCATTAAGAGATGGTAATATAGAGGTAATTGTAGAATCAATAGGTTATGCAACATACATGAAACTTAGGAGAAAGATGGGTAATGTCGGGAAGATAAATAAGCTACAAATGTGAGGGTTAAGTGTCTGAGACAAAGATGGTCATGCTTATATGTTGTAATGTTTGATTTTGATTAATAGAATTTATTATGAGCTAAATATTTACAATTTGTTATTTTGAGCACAAGACTACCAAATTTATATTAAGAAGAATAGAGTTTGAACATTTTCTTAAAAAAAACTAGGAAAGAAACCTTTAAAAAAAAAAGCATGGTTAAAAAAAACTTAGAGAGTGTGCAAATACATCTTCTAAAAACTTAAAAAAAGAGAGTTAAGAGTGTTGGAATAACAAATAAATTAGATAAATAATTTGCAAAACTGTTTTAACCTTGATTACATGATTGAGGTTAGGTGAATATATAGAAGAAAATTACAACTCTTTAGTAGCAAGCCTTCCAAAAAGAATTCAAAAAAGACAAAAGACAAACTACTACACTATACGTCTAAAGAAATGAACTTAACTCCTTTTCTTAAAAAGAAAATGCCTCTCAAGCAAGGTGAGCTCCATAACAAGATTAACCTTCACTCAAAACAAGGATTAAAAGCCTACTTTGATACCATGTTAGTAAGAAGAAATAAAGTAAGGAAATAATGAAATCCAAGAGACTTAAGTTGATGAAGTATGTTACCATAAAGGAAGGTTTACACATATAACTTGCACCAAAAGAGCCATCAAGAGTGACATGAGGATTCGAAAAAGGAAAGACAAAGAAAAACCCCTTGTGACATTGCGAATGAAGCATATCCTGAGAGAGAGAGAGAGAGAGAGAGAGAGAGAGAGAGAGAGAGAGAGAGAGAGAGAGAGAGAGAGAGAGAGAGAGAGAGAGAGAGAGAGAGAGAGAGATGCCTCTTAAATATAGATGAGAAGAGGAGTTTAATGTGTAACTCCCATGTATATGAATGTCACCATTCATAATAGGTGTGTGCAATGTTTCAACATCCTCTTAAGGATGATAAACTAATTTCCTAATTAAAGTAATAACAGAAATGACTTGTCTCACACATGTACTAGATGAAAAAAGAGTTGTAGGGATCCTTGGAATATCCCTTTATTTAATAAATCTAAGAAAATATTATTAGGGAATTAATTTGTGATGGAAATTTTATCTTTATTTGATATCACCCCTAAATTTGCAGGGGCATGAGCCACTCAATTGTCTTCCCTATGAATATGTTGAAGCTTGAATTGATGCAATTGATTAAATAGGTGATTGATCCTAGGAATCCATCTAGAGAGCTTCAAATTTTGGAATTTCAATTGCATGATGCCTTGGATAACAATTTGAGAGTCCCCTTCTATTACCACATTGACATTTTTACTCTCTATAGAGAGAAAACTTCCCTCTTCTAATGCTCACATTTTTGTTTCATTAGTTTTAGTAGTACCTATGCTTCCAAAAATTCCTGAGCTGAAAATACCTTTTTCCTTTCTTATGATGGCTCAAATCCTGCTGTCCTTGGATTTCCTTTGCTTGCTCCATTGAAGTTTATCTTGAGCCAATCCTTGGGGGTAGTGAGCCAATGATTATTTTCTTTTCTTCAGAGAAAGAGTGAATCTTGATTTTTGAATGACCATCTTGATTCCATTACACTATCCCAATCATTGTAATATCTGACAAGTGGATTTAATTTTTTGTTTATTATTTCTTTTATTGCGATTTTAATTTTGATGATGAGTGACTTTGTTGATAGGAATCCATCCTTAAAGACTCTTTTATTCCTATCTTTCCATATTTTCCAAGTGACCATTGAGGGTCCTATTGGCCAAAGAAGTCCTCATTTACTTCTTGTTTAATTAGGCCAAGCCAAAAGAAAGTTTAAAAGTCTTTCATTTCTGACAGTGAAAAAGTCAAATTGAGTTGTAGAACTAATCCCAACAAATGGTAGCATATGGACAATGCAATAGTAAATGACTTAAGGTCTCCTCACTTTGCTTGCACATTATGCATTAGTTGGGTCTTGATATATTGATAGCCTTCAATCTATTACCTATTAAGATTCTTTCATGCAGTGCAATCCAAGAAAAATCTCCTAGTTTGGGGAGTATAGCTTTATTCCAACAGAGTTGGTTAGGCTAGGAAAAGTTTTTGATTTGTTGTCTATAGATTTCATATCCTAATCTAGTATTGTATGTTCATGTTTAAATAGTACACCCAAATATGGAATCTTCATTACAACTATCAATTAATTATAGTTCTACTCCTTAATATATTCTCTATCTTTTCACAATTATCTTTTTCCCCTTTAGAGATTGTTTTCCATGTCTATTTCTCTCAAGAGTGAAGTGGTACTTAAAACAATGTGTTAATTTATCTTTGATAGTGTTTTCTATTAGTGAGCTCCATTATCGATCTTCAAAGAGTTCATAGATGGGTTTTTCTCCAATTTTGGCTTTCCTTCCATTACCAATTTGCCACAAAAAATGATCAGTGAGAATGCTTATGCTTTTCCAGAGGAATTTCCACAAAGCAAAGCCTCTCGCTACATTTTCCATGGTTAAGATTATGTCTAGATCTCTTGGGTCAAGATATTTAGCTTTAAATATTTTTCACCATAACTTATGTAACTATGTATAAAATTTTCATGCTAATTTACCACCCAAAGCATTATTTTGTAGTTTCATTTTCGTAAATCTTGCCCCTCGTTATGCTTTGAGTAGGTATGTTGTGTCCTATAGTTGATGAGTGGTACTTTCCTAATGTATTTGGTTCCTTCTCAAATGATCTTTTTATAAGAAGACCATCTAGTTTTTTAATTATTGAATATTTCATGTTGAAACATGATAAACTGTATATGGAAATAGCATATAGTATGGCCTTGATAACTAATATTCTTCTAGCCTGCAAAACATGTTTTTTCTTCAATTACTTTGCTTTATATTGACATTTGTTGATGACATCTTCAGAGATTTGGTTTTTCTTATAACTGACATTAATTTGGACTCCAAGATAGGTAATGAGAAGTGAGCCAGTTGAAGCCTGCGATGTTGTAAATATTCCTTTGCATTAATCTGTCAGTATTAAAAAATTAAGATTTGGGACTTATCTTTGTTCATGATTTGGCCTAAGGCAAAGTAATAGTCAACCAACACTTGATTAATGAGGGAGTTTTCTTGATTGTAGCTTTTGCAAATAATAGAGTGTCATCTATGAATTGGGAGTGGGTAGCAAGGTCAATGCTAGGATGGACAAAAATGCCTTTCCAAAGGCCTCTCATATAGTGTTGGTTGATGCCACAACCTAAAATTTCTACCATGACAAAAAACAAAGAGGAGGAAAAAGGATCACTTGGCCTCAATCCATTGTGAGCGTTATAGAAACCACATACATTTTCATTGATAAGGACTAAAAAATTGGCTAAAGAAATGCAGTATAGAATGGTTTTGATCCAGTAGTTACTAAAGCCAAAAGTTTGAAGAATATGAACAAGAGAGGACTAGATAACCCTACCAAGTGCTTTTGAAACATCAAGTGTATAACCATACCTTTCTTTTTTTCCTGACACATTGTATAAAGAACTTCTAAGACAAAGATAACATTCTTTGAGATTTCCTTACCTTGGGTAAATCCATTTTGATGTTTCAATATGAGAGATGGAAGGATCTTTTTGAGTCTATTTGGGAAGGCCTTTGGAGATGATCTTGTAGATGTGTTTTAGAGGGAAATCAGTCGAATATTGCTCATGGAATCACATGCTTTCTTTATAGGTATTAGAGAGATTAAAGTATGATTTGTCTCTTTGACAAATTTGTGATATTTTTTGAAGCCCTCTATGATTTTAAGGATTTCGTTGCCCATGAAGTCTCTATTAGTATATGTATGAAATTGTTATTAAATTAATTACATTGATTTATTTCTGATTTCAAATCAGTTGGACCAGTACGATCAAAATCTTTGCTAGAATTTATCTTGATGCATTTGAGACCCTTCTCTTCATCCATGTATTGGTATTAGCAAGAATAGGCTCAAATCTATCCCAAATGGACATATTTTCTTTGCATGACCATGTAGGAGGAAGAATGGGTAATTTCTTCACATTATGCTGAAAATATTTAGGACCTAGAATTTGATCAACGTCTTTAAAACTTGAAGGTATTGATGCCAACTTGAAATCTACAATCTTCTTTTAAGTCAACTTAGTATAATCCATACGTCATACATCCACCTCAGCATGTACATCAATCTAGAGATCTTCTAGATGATATATGTGCAAGAACTGCTTCCTCATCTTGTCATGCAATCCTCTCCAATCAAAACAACTCCTAGCTGCAAACTTTTTCAATGTGATCCTTTGGAGTTCAAAATCCATGTTCTTTGCTTTAGGCAAAATGTCTATTGAGTATCCTCCAATATTCAATGTGTTTCAAGATGAGATCCCTAGTCTGGGTTGGTGCAAACTAGACTAATAAGCTTGGACTTTCATAAGTTGCCTTGCCAACTCCATGAGTATGATTTTATCAGTAGGGTACCTTGGTAGTGTGTATGGATCTCCCTTAAATCATCCAACTCATAGATGTGTGAAGTTGGGGAATTGTAAAAACATGCAACCGCACTCATTTACTTATTCCATGCTTCATCGGATACTTGCTTATTAGGATGTTCTTTATCAAACAATCACACAAAATGCCCAAAAGGCATCTTGAACTCTCCTCAAGTGCATCAGACTTTTCTTTAATGAAAGTTGCTCATAGTATCCCACACATGAACTAGACCTGTCATGTCTTGTTGATAAACTAAAAAAGGTGCCTAGAGTAGCAGCAATGTATACCATGTAGGAGTTCACATTGAACACACCAATAGATAGTATGTTCACCAATTGCTCACATATTGAGTCACTCACCAATTCAGCCCAAAACACATTCTTTTTTTACTGTATTATGAGTGAGATGTACTTATACATCCAAGGTTTGAAGGGGTTCAAATCCTCGAGTCCTGCTAAGCTAAATTTGGTACTTAAGTCCTTGTCAGCAATCCACATTTCTCTAAAAGTTTGTCCGCCAATTTTTTTCTTCTTTTTTAAGAACTTCCAGGAGTTTCTCTTTCAATGATACCTCAATCAATTTCTTTACACTCCACCAGATTTTAAGAAGAGGGGTAAAATTTGCATCCCTATGCTCTAAACTAAAATAGTTCTTTAATTTGGGATGTCCTATTCTAATTGTAGAAGAATAGGAAGGTGGTCAAATCCAACTTGAGGAATGATGGAGGTAAGGAAAGAAAAAGAGCCATAAATCTAGTCCTCACAAACACAGAATATGTCTAATCTCTCAGAGATAGGTGAAAAATTGAGTCTTTTATTTGTCCAAGAAAATATCCCATTTCTTGGATTGACTTCCAAAACTTTTGAAGAGGAGATAAAGGAACTGAAATATCTCATTTCTTGGATTGACGTCCAAAATTTTTGAAGAGGAGATGAAGGAACTGAAGTCCTCCATGACTTTGGAGGATTTCTTGAGTCCTTTTTTCACCAACATCATACTAGAGCGTTGAAGTCTCCTCCTAATATTATACTACCTTTGTCAAGTGTATTGATGAATGTGGTTATATCCGATCATACATGTCCTTTCTCTTCCATTTTTGTAGGCCCATAAACATTAAAAAGTGGAAGACAAGTATTTGTTCTAATGTGTGTGATGTTACATGCCATCTAGTGATGGACGCGGCTATCCTCCATCCAAATTGTACAGTTGAGCAATTTTCAAAAAATTGAAAACATCATGGATTTTGCTAAAATATTTAGCATTTGATCTTTATGATCTGCATAGTTTGTAGTTGAAAACAACAACAAAAAATTGGAAAAAACTCAGTACATTTTTCATGAATCTAGAAAAGAAAAAAAAAAACTTTGTTTGTCTTTAGTAAATTTTGGATAGAGATTAGTTGTGAAGCCAATGGGGATACTTTGATGAAGTCGAGTCCACCTATGACTCATTTAGCATCTTGGAAGTAACTTTCTCAGTTTTAGGGCCCGTTTGATTGCTGGAATAGGACTGGAATACGAAGAGAAAATTAGGATACGTTTTATATTTGTTGTTTGGTACGCTCAATCAGAATTGGGAATAGGAAGACATATTCCAATTTTGCCCCTAAAACGGACATATGTCTATGCCAAAAAATAGATAGGCCATTCCTATTCCTAATTTGTTTTTTTTTTTTTAAATAAATATTTTTTAAAAACAAAAAAAAAAATTAATTAAATTTTTTTTTTTAAATTAAAAAAAAAATAAAACATTTTTTTAATAATATTTTTTATTACATTTGTTTGTTTAAAAAAATGAAATAAATAAATTAAAAATGAAAATAAATTAACCTTTCTACCATTATTGAAAAAATAAACCAAAAAACAATAAATTTTTAAAAAAAAGTTTAAGGGAATCTTTTTTAAAATACAAAACTTAACTTTATTCCTATTCCATTTTTGTACAACCAAACAACAAATTAACATATTCTCAATCGAAAAGTGAACCAAACAAAATTGGAATTGCCCTTTTCTATTCACATTCCCCATTTCCATTCCCATTCTATTTTTCTATTCTAATTTTCAATTCCTATGCTAGCAAACAAATAGACCCTTTTAAGGCATTTGTTGAGGAATTCAAGAGTTTTGTTATTGGAAAGGTTGGTCTCTTGAAGAAGAATGACACCAAAGTTGACTCTGCCAATAGCCCGCTTGACCAAGCATTGTTTTGTTAGGGGATGTTAATCCCCAACATGCCATATTAATAATTTCATTACTTAGTGAGGGAGTTCTCTCTTCCCTTGGATTTTTTGAGAAATTTCAGGACTTTGACAATTCCTTTTTCTTTGGCTCAAGTTTCTTGGATTTGTTTATTGCTTATCTTGCATTTGGTTTCTTTTGCTCTACCAAAAAAAATGTTGATAAACTGGCTAATATTACTAGGACTGTGATTGTTAATTTTGTCTCTATAAATTACTTCAACATCCGAATTGGATGCCATGTGGTTTTCATCTTTCGTATTTGTTGTGGGATTTGCTTCTATAGATTCCTTGAGATATTTACTGGTAGATGAAGAATGTGGGTATGGAGCAATCAAGGAGGGATTTTGTTACATCACTTTGCCTTTTTCTACCCATATTTGATGAGGTTTCCTGGGTCATTTATTCATCGCTTTTCTAACAAGCACTTTGTAATAATCTAAGGAGTGGAGATTGTTGCCCTATTCGAGGCACAAAAAATCAATTTCTATTTGTCGATGCCATGAGCCATTTGGTGAGGCTATTAGGATATGATCCAGAATGGATTTGACAACAACAATTTTTATTCTGGAAAAGGAACATAGGTTCTTCTCAATGATATTATAATTGATATCTAAGAGAGTGTTTGGGGTTCTCCCAATCTTCTCTAGATTCTTGTCACCCTAGTATTCAATTCGAAAGTTAAGCCAGATCAACATGTCATAAACTGCTAGTGGAATGGGATTGAAGTTGGGTTCCTACAGGCTCCATTTGGCCATATGAATTGCCGAATGCAACATTCATCTATGCTGGAATAAGCTCTCTTCTGGTATTTGTGCATTCTTAAAATAAGTTCTAGAATATCATTTGGATGTATTTGGTTGACCTCGAAGAGGAGTCGAAATATGCATATTCTATGTTTGGTTGCAACAATTGAAATAGGAATTGGAATAAGTTTTGTTTTAAAGTTTTAATAATTAATTTTTTTAGTTTGGTAAAATTTTAAATAAGTAAAAATTTTATTTATAAAAACTCATTTTTAATTATTTTTTAAAAACCTAAGTATTTTAATTAGCCTTTATTTTATTTTTAATTTTTTTTTTTAAGTGAATGATATACCACAACCTTTGAAATTCATCGAAATTCAAATGACATATTATATTGTATATTATAAATTTAATTCTAAATTAAATCAAAACTAAAATCATTTTATTTTTAAATATATTAAAGAAAATAAAAAATAAAAAATAAGTCGAGATCATTTTTTTGATATTTAAAAGATCTGTCAACATAGTTTTAATTATAAGACTAAACACAAGATTTATTTGTAAAGATAATTTTATGAAAGTTTGGAAAAGATATCAAATCTAATATTAGTCTTTTTTGTCATTTAAAAAAATACATATTAAAAATTAAATAATGTTGACCTAGTTTATATCTTATGATGAACGAACAAAATAGTCCAAAAATGCATTTGAGTGGCAAAATACATTCAAACGACAAAGTTACGAATCTGACAACCCATCAAATTGGGTTTATTTAAAACTAGAATAAGAATAAGCTATTCTTATTCCATCTTTTTTTAGGAATTCCGTTATGCTTATTTTGGGGTCAAATTAGGATAAGCGAATTCTAATTCCAATTTTGTGTTTTGCAAACAAATGTCAAATTGGTGAATGCAAGTATTTAGATTTTCTTATTCACATCCAATTCCCGCAACCAAATGGGCCACAATTTAATTCTAGATGTCAATTTTTGGTTCACATCTTTAAGCATCACATACTATAGAAGAATTTAAGTTTGGAAAAATATGTCAATTTTGACTATTCAACACTTTTACCTTAAGAATCAAGCGTTAGTGTGTGATGTTTAAGCTGCCCTATTTTTACTATACATTATTCTATCAATGTCATCACCTTTTACAAAAGAGAATAATTAAACTCTTGGGAAGGAATCTAATAAGCAGTTGTCTCCCAGTTATCTTGACTATGGTAAAGAACAACCTAAGAAAATAAAAAAGACAAAAATAATGCTCTTGAAGACCAAAATGAATAGTAGGAAAACACACAATGAGAAGAATAATTGGATCTATCAAATGTTGGAGAACAATAAAAGGGTTTAGAGTTCTAAGTGTGCAATATGTACATATAAAAGAGCATGTGAAGTCCATTACTCTCACATTTAGAAGGTTCAAAAAGCAATGACACTTAGTTGACAAGTATAGCCCACCATATTGTTGTGTATTTTCTTTGTTAAGAATTCTTAAAAATGATAATGACAACAAAAAAGTTGTGATCACAATATCTATTACATGTGCCATTCAATGATACAGTGCTTGAGCTACTGAGAAGCTACTAGTTCAACTTTGAACAAAATGATTAGCTACACAGACATAATATTTGTCATATCAAGATCCATGCATGTTAACATATATAATTTATATGTTATATTTAGTGTTGAGCCTAGATTTGCATGTTGTGCATGTTAGCAGTTGAAGCCATCAAAGAGTAACAATATATTTGAGATAGGATAAATTTGAAATGTTTTGGGTCAGGTGCCCATGTGAAGGTCATGCAAACTTTTAATTTTTGTTTAATATGTTTATATGATTCCTAAGAGGTGAGGCATATGGTTTTTGCAAGTGGAGTTCACCTTTTTTTTGAGATACCACAATGGTATTCTCATCTTAACTCTTCCATGAATTGAGTACTTGTTTAGTAGAAGTTATTTTCTAGGTTGTTGAAGCAACACAATATTGTTAAACAATCTTGTTGTATTGTAAACTTATTTGAAGGATTCATACAAACCTTAGATCTCTTTGGGTGTGGAATTCCTTTCCAAAAGAATCTCTCAACATAAATTTTGTCACTTGTATTATTGTCTATTTTTCATAATATTATTGAATGTACCATAGAAAGATATTTATAGGTAATGCTGAGTAATCAAGTTATTTTTAGTTATATGGGTTTTTAAGGTATCTAGTAGATTGCAAGGGTTCTGTTCTGTTAGTTGTGGATGACATAGTTTTATTAATGCATGTTGATAGATAAAATAGGGTGGACTATCACCAAGTCGAGAATAGAAAAAATAAAATTAAGGTTGTCCAAGTCTATCAGTAAAACCTCTTTTTTGTAATGGACTTCAACTTAAGGATGTGTTGTAACTTGATTGTAAATATGAAAGCTAAGATTAATAAATTTTAGTTTTTTGTTCAATTCAGGATCAATTTGTTTAACTAGAGATATTTTTATTTGATAGATTAATAAAGTACCTATGAAGTATTTAAATCATGGGGGATTATATATTAATATTGTTATGTTTCTTCTTAGTTTAATTATGAATGGTTCAACACTCTTCAAGTCCAGAAGTACATCCAATAAGGTTAATCATAATGACTAAATAAGAAGACACTTAAGACTTATCATATGACTTATATGACTTATCATAAGGTTAATCATAATGACCTAATGTAATTGGATGTCAACTACCACACTAAAATTTATCTTATCATACGACTTCTATGACTTGATAAAGATTGCATTATAATTAGTGAGATTAACGATTGGATAGCTAAATTTAATTAAGATATCTATTCTAAGTAAATTGATATTTTTGTATTGAATTATCATAAGCATGTATATGCTTATTGAATAATAAATTGTATCCCTTTCCTATAAACATATTCTAAAAGTGAGATTTGTATCAAATGGATTATACCTTGTTTATATCCATTCTATTTCTAGACCCCAGATAGAAAAAAAAAACTAACATCATATGTAACTAAGTCTTCAAATCTAATTAGAAAATCTATTGATATCAATAGGTATCTTCTTATTAGCATTAGATTCAGTAAAATTTGAGCAACCACTCTCAGATATTGGAAGAAAAAAAAAGTACTCTAGGCTTTGGTATTGCAATCAATAGCAATCTAGATAATAATATATATAAACACCCTTTCCAAGACGGGTAGTGAACAGAACACAAATTTGCATATTCTAAAGAATCTAAATCACAAAGAAATAAAGGCAACTATCAATAAGATAACAACGTAAAAAGAAATTAATAGAACAAGAATACAAACTTAAGATTTCTAAATGGTATCTAACTAGCATATGATAAGACTACCAAGAATAAGACTACTCACAAATGTATGAATTCCAATATTGCATAAGACGTATTGATTTCTACCTAATCAAGGTCAAGGTTTCATGTTGTTTTGGTATATTGGTGTCCCTCCCTTCTCTTCTAGGCAATTTTTTGATAATTTGTTATTTATATTTCCCAATTGTGCTATTGTGATCCTTTTATTTTAGCATCTGATATAACCCTCATTTCTCACCCTATTAGTCTTTTTGATTTTATGTTGCTTTCCCTTCTCATTTAGACCACACATTTGGTTGCTAAGGCTTTCTCCTCTTATAGTATTTAAGTGTTATTCGCCTAAGTAGTTAGCATGGTTCACATTATGAATACCATTATTAAGCTGAGGGGACCAACTCTCTAGATAGCTTTTTATTAACCCATCTTTGCACAACACCTAAATTCAGTTATGCTCAATACACACTTCCTGACTATCAAATGTATTTACATGATTCTAGGCAAGGAATTTATCACAAATACTGGCTAGTATAGATTCCATAGTGACATCTCTTCAATGTTTGTGGCAATGTGTTGTCTAATAGAACCTAGTAAACCAAGTATCCTCTAACTTTGCAAAAGGATGTTCAAATCAAATATCCGGGAACCTAGAAAAGATGATGGCTAATATCTAAAATAACATGTACATTTTTTAGCCATGACACTATGATATTCCATTACATAATAGACATCTTGTCCCTATCTATACCATTCTCTTGTCCTTAGACCAAAACATACTTATTAAGTGGTTCTCAATTGTGAAAAGGAACTTAAAATTCTTGATGGCTTACTTTCATGTTTGATCTTCAAGTGATACTAACTTAATGGGATACTATTTGGCATAAGATAAAGTGGATGCTTGGGAACGAATCCAATTTTGGACATGAATTTGTTGGAAATCCCTAGTTCTAGGTTTGAGGATGCTTTTGAGGAAAATGACCCTCAATCCCCTTTAATTATTGTGAGTCATTTTAACCTCGAGTTCTTTTTCCCTAGAAAACCCTTGGTCTTAATCCGTGCCCTTTTTGAAGTTTTGAATTTTCAAAAAGATCAATTGGTTCTATCTTGTTTTAGCATGTGTAGGCATTTTAATGTGCACTTTTGAAATTTTATGACCAAGTTGTTTGCATGGTTGAGGCATATCTCTAGATTGCAACATCTTATGGTGTGACCCAACGAAGTGGTTAAGTTTCTTTTGTTCATTGAGTCATGGTAGTTAAGTGCCTAAATACTTTTTGTATTTCTACTAAGCGAAGCAGTTAGTATGGCCTTAGTCGTGTAGTCACCTAAGTAGAAAGGATACTTTGAACTTCAACAACAATTGCACAAACTATTGTGTTTTCACAGTCAGGGTCTTAAAGACTAAAGAGTTGAGATGACCATGACTGGGTGGAAGTGATCAAAGGCACCTAAGGAAAAAAAATTTCACATGGTCGCACGGGTAAACATATAATCAAAGGTTTTAACTGTGAAGAAGCAATGAGGTTAAAGCATTCAGGATTACCTTCAATTGCACAGTCGTGGAAATTAGGTTACAACATGCAAGATAAGTTGTGACCTAGAAAATATAGCTGCAAGATGCATAAATTTGTTTGTTCACTTGGTCATGTGGTTGAAGTGAATAAGAGTTGTAAAGCCAGTGACTAGGTGACGCAGTCAGTTTGAAGGAAGAACTTAATTGATCACATTGTCGTAGTGTTAAGAAGGAATTAATCAAGACAAGTTGCGACCTGGCAAAAATAACTAAGAGATGCTTGTTTGTGTGGTCACACATTAAAGAATTGTTAGAAGTGTTTAGGCCACGACTAGGCGATATAGCCAGATGGAAAGGAGAACATAACAAGTCACATTGTTGTAATGTTAAAGAGATATCAGCTCGGATAAGTTGCAAAGTAGTGACTGAGCTAGAAAGCATTGAAAACTATCAAGTTACGAAGAGGCAACACAGTTAATATCTGAGGCATTGCAACATCACAGGTAAAAGGAATGCTAGGTTTTGGACCATGGTGAAGATGCAAGCAATCAATTTCATGGTCATCGTTGGGTCGTAGTGGTTATTGAACTAAAGTGATGGACAATTGTGAAATAATGATAAACCATAGAATGAAGGGGTCATTGTTAGGATAAACCACGGACAGAAATAAAAACTACATGCAAATATAACCAATAATAGAAAATAATAGAACACACAGAAATGAACACAAGGCACCAATATTTAACGTGGTTCGCCCAATCCCTGGGCTACGTCCACCAAACAGTAAGTCCGATCTTATTACAATCCAGTGATTATAACCTGATTACAATCTGTAATCCCTTACAGCTCAATACCCCCACAAGAACCAATTTTGCATCACAACATGATGAAAAATACCCAACCCTAAGACCTTTTTATACAAGTATTAAACTGCTTTAGGGTTATAACATGTCGGCCATATGTCGGCTACCATGTCGGCTACTGCCCAAAATTTTTTTTTCCTGATCAGTCACCACAATCTAACAATCTCCCACTTGGGGACTGATCAGGCTCCACACTAAACAACAATCTCCCACTTGGAGACTGATCCTGTAGCAATACCACTACCACATGGGGCTCCCACTGGATCAAACCATCCTGGACTCTACTATTCTTTTATTCATGTTTAGTCTAAAAGACCAATCGAAGCTGAAGAGGAGTTTAGCTTCTCCCTTGTTACAACCTTTGTCAACATATCTGCTTGATTGTCATTGGTATGTATCTTCTCCAGCTTTAACTGTCCATCCTCCAAAATTGACCAAATGAAATGGTACCGCAACTGGATGTGTTTGGTCTTAGAATGCAGAGCTGAATTCTTAGCAAGATGAATGGCACTCTGACTATCTGTGAACAAATAATTATCCTTCTGAGGATGTCCCAATTCTTCCAAGAAGAACTGAAGCCATATCATCTCTTTGGCTACCTTTGTAGCAGCAACATACTTTGCCTCTGTAGTGGAGAGAGCATTAATTTTCTGTAACCTAGAAACCCAGCTCACGGCTGACCCACCAACAGTAAAGACATAACCTGTAGTACTCCGCCTGGTATCAATATCCCCAGCCAAATCTGAGTCAACATAGCCCTATAAATCAATAGTAGAGCCCCCAAAGTGTAAACACTTATTGGATGTTCCTCTCAAATATCTGAGAATCCACTTGACAGCATTCCAATGCTCAAATCTTGGATGACTCATATACTTGCTAACGACTCCCACTGCATGTGCAATATCTGGCCTAGTGCATACCATAGCATACATCAAACTTCCTACAGCTGAAGCATAGGGTACCTTGGACATCTTATCCTCCTCTTCCTGTGTCTTGGGACACATCTCCTTAGTCAATTTCAAATGACCAGGTAAAGGTGTGTTGACAGCTTTAGCATTCTCCATAGAGAAACATTGCAACACCTTCTCAACATAATCAGCTTGAGATAGCATCAATGTTCTGTTCTTCCTATCTCTGCAAATCTTCATACCAAGGATTTGTTTTGCTACCCCCAAATCCTTCATAGCAAATGCATGTGCTAATTGGTGTTTCAGCCCCTTAATATGATCCATGTTAGACCCAACTACAAGCATATCATCAACATATAAACATAAAATAATGTAGCTATCATCATCCAAATTCTTAAAATAAACACAGTAATCTGAATGACACCTATTATATCCATGCTCATGCATAAAACTGTCAAATTTCAGATACCATTGCCGAGGTGCTTGCTTCAAGCCATATAAACTTTTCTTCAATTTGCACACTAAGTTCTCCTTACCTTTAACCTCAAAACCCTGTGGCTGAGCCATATATATTTCTTCATCCAAATCACCGTGAAGAAAAGTTGTTTTAACATCCATCTGCACTAAATGCAAATCTTCAGTAGTCACAAGACTTAAAATAGTACGAATAGAAGTCATTTTAACAACAGGAGAAAATATCTCATCAAAATCAATTCCCTTTTTCTGTGCAAATCCTTTTACAACTAACCTGGCCTTAAATCTTTTCTTACCTCCTTCCTCTTCTTTCAACCTGTAAACCCATTTATTCTGTAAAGCCTTTTTACCTGCAGGCAACTTGCACAAATCCCATGTCTTATTTTTCAGCAAAGAGTCTATTTCATCTTTCATTACAGACTCCCACTGAGTCTTAGTAGCCACCTGCACAACTTCATCATAACTTTCAGGTTCACCAGCATCAGTAAGTAAAATAGAATACAAAGAGGGAGAAAACCTTTGAGGAGGTCTAATTTGCCTTGTTGACCGTCTAACATTCACTGGTGTGTGTGGTATTTATCATTGCAGTTGTTGCACATCATGAGGAATGGCTGGAACATCATCTTTTGGAGTATCATCCAGTACTACATAATCATCTTCTTTCTTCTCATGTTGCTGCAACAGATCTTTGTACAACACTTTTTCATTGAATATGACATCCCGACTTCTTATAATTTTATGATTTTCAAAATCCCAAAGCCTATAACCAAATTCATTAATGCCATATCCAACAAAGACACATTTCTTTGATTTAGCTTCTAGCTTGGTTCTATTTTCAGAGTCTATATGAACAAAAGCTTCACAACCGAAGGTCTTGAGAAAAGAATAACTCACCTTCTTACCAGTCCATGCTTCCTTTGGAATACCACAATCCAAAGGAGTAGAGGGACCTCTATTAATCAAATATACTGTAGTATTGACAGCCTCCGCCCACATGTGTAAGGGCAACCCAACATGCAACCTCATGCTCCTTGCGCGCTCCATTATAGTCCTGTTCGTGCGTTCAGCCACTCCATTTTCCTGTGGAGTCCTTGGAACAGTTTTTTGTCTACGAATACCATTAGTGGAGCAATAATCTTCAAATTCATGATTGCAATACTCACCACCATTATCAGATCTGAGACATTTTAATTTCTTACCAGTCTCATTTTCAACCAAGCATTTCCATTTCTTAAAAGTTTGAAATACATCAGATTTCTGTCTAAGGAAATAAACCCATACTTTTCTAGTTGCGTCATCAATAAATGTAACATAATAATGAGAGCCACCAAGGGAAGATACCTGAGCCGGTCCCCATACATCTGTATGCACAAGCTCTAATTTCTCCTTTTTGTTTTCCTTCCCTGTCTTTACAAAACTCACTCTCTTTTGTTTTCCATACACACAACTTTCACAGAAATCCATATTCACACATTTCAGACCTTGTAAAACTTTCTTTGAATGAAGTAATTTCATACCTTTCTCACTCATGTGCCCAAGTCTATTGTGCCACAATGCTGTATCAGAATCTACAACAACTACTTGTTCTCCCTGCTCAACTACAGTAATTGTTCCTGAATATTCATTTTTCTCTGAAACAATCAAAGTAGAAGGAACAATATGACCTGTACAAAGATATAAGGTGCCTACTTTCACACCTTTTGCTACTACAAGGGAACCTTTTGAAACCTTCCAATTTGTATCATTAAAAGTAACTACACAACCCTCATCACCGAGTTTCCCTGCTGAAATTAAATTTCTACTTAGTTTTGGAACATGTCTTACCTCATGTAGTAGCCAATGATTCCCATTCTGCAACTTAATCTTAATTTTTCCCTTTCCAATAATCTGACAGGGTTCATTATCCCCCAAATAAACAAGCCCAAAATCCCCTTGGACATAATCAATGAAATAACCTCTATGAGGTGTAGCATGAAATGAAGCACCGAAATCTAAAACCCATGAATCATCAACTCTCTCTAAAGACAGAAGCAAAGCATCCTCTTCGGATTTGTTACTTACCACATTTGCCTCCTTGTCTCCATCTAATTTATCTCCTTCATTTTTCTTTCGATTCCAGCAATCTTTCTTTTTGTGCCCTGGTTTCCCACAGTACCAGCAATCATTTTGTCCTCTCGATTGAGACCTCCTCCCCTTTGACTTTCCTCTTGATTTCCCACGATTTCCAGAGTTACTTCCTCTTTCAGTCATTCTGCCCCTGCTTTGTGCATTTAAAGCACTTCCTGATGTAGATCCACCTGAGGATTTTCTACGAGTTTCCTCACTTAAAATAACACCGATCACATCATCATATTTTAGGGTACTAGATCCAGGAACAGAATTAGTCACCGCCATTACCAAGCCATTCCAGCTTTCAAGCAAAGAACACAAAATCAAGAGAGCCCTAATTTCTTCATCAAAATTGATACCCACAGAAGATAATTGACTAGTAATAGTATTAAACTCATTTAAATGATCTGCAACAGATCCACCTTCTGCCATTTTCATATTAAATAAACGCTTCATGAGAAATACCTTATTTGAAGTGGAGGGCTTTTCATACAGTGTCGCTAGGGTTTTCATCAAATCTTCTGTCATCTTTGCTTTTGTAATATTAAATGCCACCGATGGTGCCAAGCATAACCGAATGCTTCCGAGTGCCTTTCTATCCAAAAGATCCCATTCAGCCTCTGACATAGTTCCCTGATTCTTGGCTTTGCCTTCCAACGGCTTCCATAAATCCTTTTGATATAAATAGTCTTCCATTTGCATCTTCCATAACTGGAAGTTCTGCCCATTAAACCTGTCAACCCTCAACTTACCCTCATCTGCCATCGCTTCCACTCAACCGTGAGACTCCCACTTAACCGTGAGACTTTCCTGTAGAGGATAACTGAAAGACAACCTCGCTCTGATACCACTTGTTGGGATAAACCACGGACAGAAATAAAAACTACATGCAAATATAACCAATAATAGAAAATAATAGAACACACAGAAATGAACACAAGGCACCAAGATTTAACATGGTTCACCCAATCCCTGGGCTATGTCCACCAAACAGCAAGTCCGATCTTATTACAATCCAGTGGTTACAACCTGATTACAATCCTTAATCCCTTACAACTCAATACTGCCGCAAGAACCAATTTCGCATCACAACATGATGAAAAATACCCAACCCTAAGCCCTTTTTATACAAGTATTAAACCGCTATAGGGTTATAACATGTTGGCCATAATATGTTGGCTACCATGTCGGATATTGCCCAAAAATTTTTTTTTGAGGGCGATGCCCCGAACCCCACTATTTATGAAGTATGTACAGTACTTTCCTGATCAGTCACCACAATCTAACAGTCATAGTTTCGCAAGCCTAGGTAGTCAACAAGGAAATTGGGTTGTGATGTAGAGAACAAGAGCAAGCACATAATTTTAGGCTTGACATAATAGTTAGAAAATCAAGATGATCTGGTAGAACACTTCAAAGATATAAGGCCACATGACGAGGTTGATAGTTGAGTTCAATTGACTCGATGACACAACTGACCTGGCAGTGTTGTGAGCACTATCAAAGTGGCTCATAGATGGAGGACAAATCCTTTGATCACCTACAACCACCTTTTGGTGTTCTTGACACTTGATAAATGCAAATTTCATTCTACTGCTACCATGGTAATTCATCAGAGTTGTTATGGTCATCGTTTCTATCTCTTCAATGCTCAAGTTTGCACACAAAGATCAGATTTCCTACATATGGATGTGCATTTGATCAAATCTTCCTCGGATCAGTAGTTATTGTTCTCTGTAACTTGAAGAAAATGGTTGAGTTTTAGGGTTTCAATTAAAGTCTTTTCAATTATGCCTAAGCTATAAAGGCAAATTTTGTAGCTCTTTCAAGGGGTTGGTCTCTTCTTTGATTTTGTATCAACTATATTGCATACTCTACCACTGTAATTTCTTATGCCTCTGAGTGAATGTATTTCTATGTTGTACCTCTTTCTTCCATTAATACATGTGCAAAACTTTCTTGCCTTATGTTAATGTATTACTTTCATTCTTCAAGTTGTATGTTGTATCTATTTTGCATTTGAATGATATAAAGTGAAGCTCCTTCCTTATAACATTCTATTGGTTTCTAATCTACATATGGTTGTTGAATTAAAGAAAATATTGAATCTATATACTTAAGGATTATATTGATGATTTGTGCAATTGTAGGCAGAGACAAGACTGAATGTACTATTTGGTGTATCACCCCTCTAGATTAGACTAGGTAGTTTGATTTCATGCATTTCCTTCTCCCTTTTCCTTCAAAGAAATAGTTAGGTGTATCCTGATAGTGAGGAAGTCAGCCTTCTCCAGAGA
Source organism: Cupressus sempervirens (assembly GCA_028749045.1). Taxonomy (NCBI): domain Eukaryota; kingdom Viridiplantae; phylum Streptophyta; class Pinopsida; order Cupressales; family Cupressaceae; genus Cupressus; species Cupressus sempervirens. Next base: position 294,663,336 of record CM053785.1, on the reverse strand, counting down.
CTCAATCTCATTGTTCAAGTCTCACGACTTGGAGATTGTTTCCATGTTTCATAAGGTTCGCTTTAGGTCAAACTTCAAGCAAGGGTGCAAACTTTTGTGACAACAGTTTTTGGCAAGCTGGTGAGACAATCATTTAAAGATTCAAATCAGTTTCCAAAACCTCCATCGGTCACACCACAATTTTGGGAAAGCCTAGTGGGACAATCATTTAAAGATTCAAATCAGTTTCCAAAACCTCCACCGTTCATACCACAACTTTTGGCATGCTAGGTGGGACATATGCACTTCTGAAGTCTATTGGTTCACTAGTTTCAAGAAAGGAACTTCAAACTTATGCTGAGGAGATAGTGTTGCTCTTAGTATTTCAAGCCTTAAGGAGGCTCTCATTCAAAGCACTTGGTAACTCCATCTCTACATCTTGGTTTCCAAACCAGAATTGATGTAATTCATACCCAAGGTCAAATAAGGCCATCTTCTAGAGGTATTTTTCAATTTGTGAACTTTCATTTTCAAACCCTAGAAAAAAGTGAAATAGACTCTCTCTATCACTAGTTAGGAGTTCACAAGTAGCATGTACACCTGCTAGATCTCTTTCTACTCCTCCAATACTTGATAGATCACAACCTAGGGTACCATCTTTTCATCTAAATAGATCATTATTCCATATGGCCCTCCATAGGAATTAGGTTTTTGCTACCTTCAATGCAAGGTGTCCTCTCATCTTAGCCCAAGGCATGATATCCTAGTATCTGCTCTTAAATGTCTAGCATATTTTACTGGTGAAACTTCTACGTCCCCAATAGAACATATTCAAGAAGTTTCAAACATCTGCAATCTACATGGTATTATAGAGGATGATGTTATTGTTAGACTTTTGGCCTCATCATTAAAGGGAAAATCTTTACAATGGTATAGGGGATTACCACATAATTCTATAATAACTAGAATGAGTTAGGAGAAATATTATGCAAACATTTTGAAGATAAAAGTGATCACCTATCACTTTTAGAGCATCTAACTATGAACAAGAGAGCACCCCATGAATATATGACAAATTTTAATTATAGATTCCAAAAGAAATAGGATAGAATACTTGTTGCAGTAAAAACTTCCCCTTGTAATGCTTTCTTGTATTACCTAAGAGCTTTCAATAGTGATATTGCTACTACTTTACAAACCATGGGAGGGGATACCTTACCAGCTGCATATGAAATTTCCATAAGAGTGGAAAATACCTTGATTCAAGGAAGGAAGTTAGCTCTAAGGCCTCCAATGCCTTTCTTTCCTGGCATGCCTACTCATCAGCCTATAGTAGCCCCTATTCATACCACATCCACAAGCCAACCTCTTGCCATAACCCCAATAACCGCTACATCCTTCAATGAGTTAGAAGAGTTGAAGAACATGATGCAGGCCCTGATGTAAAATATAGAAAAGAAGTTGCAAGATCAGGGTTCCAAACTAGAAAGAAGTTGCAAGATCAAGGTTCCAATCTAGAAAAGAAGTTGGAAGACAAATTCTCAGCGGTGCAAAAGATGAGCAACAAGGTGGTGACCTTAGAAAGGAAACAAGCTAAAAAAAATAGGTCTTTCCAACCTCGTCACCAAAACTCCACATATAATAGACCACTAGATCAAGGTCAAGCCCCATTGATGCAAAATAGGCCTATGGGTAATATCTCGGCTATGAATCCAGTAAGGACATTAGTTCCTCAAAACAACCTTTCTCAAGAGAAAGATCTTTGTCCTTCTTGCAATTATTTATATGAGCATTATATATTCTATAGGGCAGAACCATCCCAAGCACTAACGACACATGATCAAACAATGGGACAACAATATAGTGCTTGTCAACCTACTGATGTTTCTAACCTATAGTAGTAGGGTGATTGTTCTTTTATGAACCATTAGCCAGAGTAACATTGTCATGCTAACCATGATAACTATGATGTTATAGATCATTGTACTAGAAGCAAAGAAGAGCCATTTAGAGTGTTACACCTCCTCCATCAAACCAGGCTTCAACTTCAGGTGTTGTCCCTCATAATTTAATTATAAATGCACAATCAAATGTTGCTCCCCAATAGAAGAAAAACATAAGCAACAAGAGGTCTATTGAACCTCAGGCTGCTCAAATTTAGTCATCAGTTCCCAAGGCTAGTCAAAATAGTTGGCACTCCTCTCAACATAATAGATTAGATGAAAAGGACTGGTGTTAATATTCCTATGTGGGATGTTCTCACTATGCCACAACAATTGGAGCTACTACAATAAGGGTTAAAGAGTATAGAAGTGTCAAATTAGTCGGCCACCTTGGATGATGCAACAAGTTTGGTGCAATCAAAAAAAGGAGACACAAGTAAGAAAAACAAGCCTCCTCCTTTTTATGTCTCTTTGATTATAGGGGACAAAATAGTTCATAATTGCATGATAGATTCTGGAGCTAGTAGTTATGTGATGCCTAAATGTGTAACTGAACTCCTTGGGGTTAAATATGAACCAATAGTTACAGATGAACTTTAGTCAGATGGCAGCTCTGTTAAAACAATAGGAATCCTAAAAAATGTGAAAATAGAATTGCATGCATGCCCTAGTTGTATTGTCAATCAAGACATATCAATAGTTGAGGTTGATCCACATTTTTTCATCCGTCTTTCCAGAGACTTCACTACTTAGATAGGTGGTTATATTGCATTAGATTGGTCCTATATATGTTATTTAGGACAAGATATGGGACAAAAGCTTCCATAAGGGTAGAACCTATGACCCTTAATCACATAGAGACCTACACACCTAGCCCTATAAACATGAATTGTTCAATCCACGAGATAGATGATAAGGGCATGACACATGAACCTTCCAATCCCCTAATAAATGTTCTTGATTATCTTTTAGATGATTGGGCCACTGCTTTTCAATTTGATCCAGTACACAAAGCTGAAGAGATAGGCTTTGGTATATATTATGTAATGGAGAAAGGTGCTCCTATTCCTAATCCCATAAAAATAGAAGAGGGCACTGATGGATTAAGAAGCATGTTCTTTGATGGCTTGAGAAACAAGAATGGCTTGTGTGATGCTTGTCTCCCCTAGTTTGGAGAAATTTTACTTCTCTTATACACTCCAATTCAGTTGTATTAACAACATAATAGAGTATGAAGCATTGATTCAAGGCCTCCAACTTGCACAAAAGAGGGGGGTTAAATATTTAAAGGTCTTTGGAGATAGCGAGTTGGTTGTTAACCAAGTAAGGAGCCAAAACATCACAAAGAATATCTATTCAAATCATACAAGTACAAAGTTTGGGATCTTTTTGAGGGCTTCCAAGCATTCAATATCCAAAGTGTCCCTAGAGGAGATAACAAACATGTTGATAGACTTGCAATAATAGATGCTCACTATGATGTACCAAAGCATGCTGGGGACCAAAGAAAGCAACACATTAGACTAGTTGTAAGACTTGCAGTTCTAGATAACCATGCCAATTAGTAGGTGTTTGACTTTGATGTACAATTATCAACTTTCTACAAAGTGAAGCAAAATTCTCTAATAAGAATCAATCCAAGCTACAATGCCAATATGGTGATAAGATCATGAGCTTCAGCTCCAACAAGTTGCCTAAGGGTCTAATCACTTTAGAAGGTGTTTTCAATCTTGATGATCAAGCAAGGAGTAGGGGTCTGAACCTAGTTACCAGTTGCCATTGATGATGAAAAGGTTCTTAGTTTGGGAAAGGTATGCTCTAAAGTTGAACAATAAAATTATCTTCATTTATGTCAAGAATTCAATGATGTATTTGCATGGACATATTATGATTTAAAGGGCTTTGACCCAAGTTTATTTCAACGTACCATAGATTTAAATAGTGATGCAAAGCTTGTTAGGAAAAAGCAAAGACTAGTCAATCCTAAGATGGAACCTATGATGAGAAATTAGCTATCCAAGTTGATAGAGGCTAATATTATTTTTCCTATCAAGCATTCCTCTTGGGTAGCCAACCTTGTTCCTGTTAGAAAAAAGAGTGGAGAAATAAGATTATGTGTAGATTTTAGAGATCTAAATAGGGCCTCTCTCAAAGATCACCATCCTCTCCCTTCCATAGAAAAAACTATATCCAAGGTCAATGGTTTTGAAATATTTTCCTTCCTAGATGGGTTTTCAGGTTATAACTAGGTGTTAGTCTAGGGGTCTGATAGATACAAGACAACCTTCACTACTAAATGGGGCACTTGTGCCTATAACAAAATGCCTTTTGGATTAACCAATGTAGGTGCTACCTTCTAAAAAGTAATGGAGATGGCTTTCAAGAGCATGCTTGAGAAATTTGTGCATGTCTACCTTGATGACATAATAGTCTACTCAAAGAATGTGGCAAACCACTTTGGTCATCTGAGGCAGGTGTTCATCAAGTGCAGGGAATATGGTGTGTCCTTAAATCCAGGCAAATGTGTGTTTGCCACCAGTTAAGGAAAATTGCTAGGACATATTCTGTCCATGGATGACTTAACCATTGATCCAGAAAGAATAAAATCAATCCTTTCTCTTCCACTTCCTAGTAATAAGAAGGGACTACAAAGTTTCCTTGGTCGAATCAACTTTGTAAGAAGGTTCATTCCTAACCTTGCTACCATAGTCAAACCCCTTACAACCATGCTAAAGAAGAATATGGTTTTCACTTGGACAAAGGAAGGGAGAGCCATTTTTGAAGAAATCAAAGCAACAATAGCATCAACTCCTACCCTTATCAATCCAACTTTAATAAAGAGTTCATTCTCTATACCCTTGGGGGTGAGTCAAGCATATCAGTTGTCTTGACATAGTTGAATGATGCAGATGAAGAGAAACCTATAGCCTTTTTCAATGAAGGGATAAAGAATTATGATGACAAATACAGTTATGTGGAAAAAAAAGTTCTTGTTGTCATAAGAGCTTTAAAGAAATTCAGACATTTGTTATCACATAATAAGGTCCAGCTCCTAGTTCCACATGCAACTGTCCTAGTTCCTCTTGAAAAAAGATATCAATGAGAAAAGAGTTGGATGGATCACCAATGTAATGGAATATGACATTGACATCAAAATTACAAAGCTTGTGAGAGGTAAAGCATTGGTTGAGCAAATGATTTCATCATAGGAAATGATTGAAGAGGTTGTAGTAGTATTACAGGATGAACAACCAACAAGGATGAAAATTTGAATAATTGGATACATTATATTAAAACCTTCTTATTAGGAGGAGGATATCCATAAGGATTAGACAGATCTAAAAGAAGATAGTTTAGATTGCAGTCCATTCCTTTTGTCCTAGTGGATGGGATTCTTTTTAGGAGAGATCTCAATAGAGTCCTATTAAGATGTATTAACCCTGATCAAATGCATAGAATGATCAAAGAGTCTCATGATGGCCCTAATGGTGGCCACTTCTCAACTAGAACAACAACCATAAAGGTAATGAGAGTTGGTTATTATTGGCCAACTCTTTTCAATGACTGTCATAAACATGTGAGGAAATGTGAGAAGTGTGCCTTCTTTTCAAGTAAACAAAGGTTAGCAACTCTTCCCCTTCATCCTATTCAGGTTGATCAACCATTTGCCCAGTGGGGGTTGGATTTTATTGGCCCAATCAATCCACCTTCCAGCTCTGGTCACAAGTGGATCTTAGCTGCAACAAACAAATTTACAAGGTGGACAAAAGTAGTAGCTTTGAAGGATGCCACAGAGACTTTAGTAGTGGAATTCCTTGATGAAATTGTTACCAGGTTTGGTGTCTTGTCAAAAATTACATCAGATAATGCCTATTCCTTTGTTGGGATTCACATTTTCTATTGGGCAGTTGACCATGGTATCTATTTGAGCACTTCCTCAAATCACTATCCCAAGGGAAATGGTTTGGTCGAGTCCTCTAACAAGAGCCTAACCAGGATTATCAAAAGGACAATTGAAGACAACTAGAGGTGTTGGCATTCAAAGTTAAGATTATCTCTTTGGGCTAATAGGATTACACCTAAGAGAGAAATTGGGAACTCACCCTTCATGCTGGTATATGGAAGGGAAACAAGGCTTCCCATTTCACTAGAGTTTCTTCTCTTGAATTAGCTCATCAATTAGAGCTAATTAAAGCTAATGTCATGACAATCAAGATGGAAAAACTAACTGAACTAGAAGAAAGAAGACAACAAGCTATGCAAACACTTGAGACACATCAACAACAGGTCAAAAGGAGTTTAGATAGGAAGGCTAAAGCTAGGGTTTTCAAGGAGGGAGACTTTGTTCTCAAGTGGGATGTAGATAGAGCTAAACTAGGTAGAAACTCCAAGTTTGATGCTATGTGGAGTGGCCCATATGTTATTACCAGTTGTAAAGAGGCCAATGTTTTTCAGTTATCCAGGCTTGATGGTGATATTCAATGAATTGCAATCAATGGAATTTACCTTAAGGCTTACTTCTAGGGAAGGTTAAGGGTTTATATACATAATAGTGCATTTCTCAATTTTCAACAAGTGCGTGAGCATGGGCTATTTCTCTGTGAAATAACAAGGTTTTGAGGTTTTTGCAGTTGCAAAGGTTACAATTTTTGTTGCAAAACAAGGCTCATTTTTTATGACTCCATGCCCAATGGATTGCTAAGGCCACTAGTCCATGCTTAGTGGGAAAGCATCCCCTTTGAGTCACCATAAATGTTAGTCATGTTAACCCCTAATTGTTTTTCCCTAGCAAACCCTTGGTCTTAATCTGCGCCCATTTTAAAGTATTGAATTTTCAAAAAGATCAATTGGTTCTATCTTATTTTAGCATGTGTAGGTGTTTTAATGTGAGCTTTGAAATTTTATAAGGCATGACCATGTGACCGAGATGATCATGCAATCAAGGCATATCTCTAGATTGCAACACCTTATGATGCGACCTAGTGAAGTGGTTAAGTTTTTTTAATTCAGTGAGTCATGGTAGTTAAGCACCTAAATAATTTTTGTATTGCGACTGAGTGAAGTAGTTAGTATGGCCTTAGTTGTGCATTTTCCTAAGTGGAAAAGATAATTTGAACTTCAAAAACGACTATGTGAACTATTGTGTTCACATGGTCAGGGTCTTAAAGACTAAAGAGTTGAGATGACCATGACTAGGTGAAAGTGGTTAGAGGCACCTAAGGAAAACTTTGTTCATGTGATTGTAGGGGTAAACATTTAATCAAAGGTTTTTATTGTGAAGCAATGACAAGGTTAAAGCATTCAGGATTACCTTCAGTTGCATAGTCATGGTAATTAGGTCATAACATGCAAGATAAGTTGCGACCTGGCAAATATAGCTACAACATGCATAATTTTTTTTGTTCTCTTGGTTGCGTAGTTGAAGTGAATAAGAGTTGTAAAGCCAACAACTTGGCGACATAGTAAGTTTGAAGGAACAACTTATTTGAACTCACTATTGTAGTGTTAAGAAGGAATTAATCAAAACAAGCTATACATTGGCAAAAACAACTAAGAGATGCTTGTTCATGTGGTCACGCGGTAAAGAATCATAAGAAGTGATTAGGCCGTGACCAGGCGATATAGCCAAATGGAAAGGATAACATAACAAGTCACGTTGTCATGATGTCAAAGAGATATCAACTAGGATAAGTTGTGAAATGTCAGGTTGTGAAGAGTCGACACATTTAATATCTAAGGCATTGTAGGTAAAAGGAATGCTAGGTTCTAGACCATGGCAAAGATGTGAGTAGTTAGTTTCATGGTCATCACTGGGTCGTAATGGTTAGTGAACTGAAGTGATGGACAATTGCAAAAAAAATGATAACGGATAGAATGAAGGGGTCACCATTTTGCAAGCTTAGACAGTCAACAAGGAAATTGGGTTGTGAGGTAGTAAACAAGAGCAAGTGCATCATCGCAGGCTTGACATGGCAGTTAGAAAAGTACAATGATATAAGGCCACATGGCGAGGTTGAGTTCAATTGACTCGATGACACAGCTAAACTGGTGCTATTGTGAACACTATCAAAGCAACTCATGGATGGCGAACAAACCCTTTGATAGCTTACAACCACTTTTTGGTGTTCTAGAGACCTGATAAATGCAAATTTCATTCTACTACCACCATGGTAATCCATCTACTAGTTAGAGTAGTTATGGCCACTATTTTTATCCCTTTAGGGCTCAAGTTTGCATGTAAAGATCAAATTTCCTACATATGGACATGCATCCGATCAAATCTTCCTCAAATTGGTAGCTATTGTTCTCTACAACTTGAAGACAATGACTGAGTTTTGTGGTTTTAGTTAAAGTCTTCTCAATTATGCTTAAGCTGTAAAGGCAAATTTTGTAACTCTTTCAAATGGTTTGTCTCTTCTTTGATTCTATATTAGATGTATTGTATACTCTGCTATTGTAATTTCCTCTGCCTTTGAGTGAATATATTTCTCAATTGTACCTCTTTCTTCCATTAATACATGTGCAAAACCTTCTTGCCTTTTGTTAACTTATTGCTTTCATTCTTCAAGTTGTATGTTGTATCTATTTTGCCTTTGAATGATATAAAGTGAAGCTCATTCCTTATAACATTCCATTGGTTTCTGATCTACATATGGTTGTTGAGTTAAAGAAAAGATTGAATTTGTGTGCTTTGGGAATGTATTGATGAACTATTTAGTTTTAAGCAAAGATAAGACTGAACGTACTATTTGGTGTATTACCCCTCTAGATTAGACTAGGTAGTTTGATTTCATGCATTTCCTTCTCCCTTTTCCTTCAAAGAAGTAGTTAGGTGCCTCCTGATAGTGAGGAAGTTGGCCTTCTCTAAAGACTCAATCTCATTGTTTAAGTCTGACAACTTGGAGATTATTTCCATGTTTCAAAAGGTTTTCTTTAGGTCAAACTTCAAACAAGGGTGCAAAGTTTTGTGACAATAATTATGACTGATGAATAAAGGTCACTCTCCTCCTTTCAGATTGAGATAGTCTCTATAGTTCTCACATGTACCTGTGCACATTTTCTCTTATGAAATGTACTTTGATTATTGGGTTATGAATGTATGATGTTTTTCTACCAAGTATCTTTTGTAAGGCAAGATAAAGCTATAGTAATTATGGAAATGAGTTTTTTTTTATAATTGTCAGGTGATGATAAATTCAACTATATATGTTCAAACTTGTAAAGTAGGTGTTGTAAATTCATCTAGTGAAGTTTGTACTCATTTTACATCAACTAAGATTTAGGTTCTAATAAAGCCAAGTTAAGAAAAGAATCAAGGACTACTAAATTAGACATTGATAGCCATTTGTTAAAAAGGCCTAAAATCATTAAAATTACCAATACTAATTAAGATCACATAAAAGACCAAGTTTCTCATTAAATATTGTTTAAGTAATCTAAATAGTGTTAAGATTAATATCATGAAAGTAACTATTATCATAATTAAATTAAAAAAACCTATTATGTACAAACACACACAAACTAGTAATCTCCAAAAGAGGGAAACATAGAGCCTTAAATATTTATATTTCAGCAATAATATTTGGTATCCATTGGATGTATCAAGCTAATCCTTAGTGAGATTGTTGTAATGTTTGACAAACGGGAGAAGAAACCAAGATGACAAGACTCAATGCAAACAGGACAAGAAACCACATAATGTAAATATATATGTTAGACATAAAGCACCTTGAATGCGTGAAAAGATAACATCCAGTATTAAAGTATACTTAGTTGGCTTAGGGTACAAATATAAAAGATGTAGTTGGCTAGATTTAGAGTTTCATTTTTAGAAATGTAGGGCCATAGGATCTAATGTAGGAAAATAAATTGCAACAATTTATTAAATTTTGTATTTTAAATTTGAAGAGGTAGGGGTTAAGTTTGTGATTGATGGCTCAATTCTATGAAAGTACTAATCATCCTATATGGGGCAATAGTTAAATCTAAGCATATCACAACTATACTTGTTAGGTGTGTGAATAAGTGTAGTAAATATGCAAGGATGAGTATATTTATTGAAATATGTATGCATAAGATTAAGGTGAAGAATAAATTTGGGGGGATATGTACATTTTGAGATTAAAAAAGGCTAGAAGAATGAGTCCAACTTTATACAAGATTGTACCATTTGTCAATATTTGCATCTATTAATATAACATAATAGAATGTTTTTAACATTTATGAGGCCAAAGATAGATTGTGGGACAATCAACCCAACCACTTTATATTTCACAATATTAATTATTTCTATTACTGTTCCAAAGGTAATTTGTGAGACAATTGATTCAACCACTTTATTTTTCACAATATTAATTTTTTATTATTGAAGTTGATAATGAATTTTCAAATCTTCTAGATATTCTCTTATGTAGAATTTTTGTTATTTCCCAAACTAATGTTTTCCGTAGTGGCACCTAATTAATTTAAGTAGGACAATTATCATATCCCAAAGTTTAAACATGAAATATTTTTAAAAAATTTTTTATGATTTAAATTCTAATTTCCTATTGGTTAAAAGGATTTTTGCCAGGGGTAATTTTATTTTTCAATTGTAAAAAATAGAAGAAAAATTCTAGAAAAAATCCAAAGAGATAAGGTTGTATTAATTATGATAACAACCATTGTTAGAAAGTATAGGTAGGATCATTCATTGCTTTAGATTGAGGCAACGAATAGTTGTTATACATTTGGAGTCATTTTCAGGAATAAATTCTGGAAATTCTCTCCTTCTTAGCCTTTTTAGCCTTCTTGGTGGATTTCATAGAGTGACGACAAGCTCAACAACAATAGGCTTTGGCTTCACACCAATGGGTTTGGTATAAGGTTTGCAACAAAAGGAGCCTCCTTTGCAGCCATTTTTCTGCTCTAGGACACCCAGAGAAAAAAAAAAGTTAGCAATTTTCGCAAGTGTCCTCTACAATCTTCTCATCTCTCAGTCTGAAAGGTTTTGCAAGTGCCACAATCTAATCCCACTTCAATCTTCTTGATTTCCTCAAGATTCATCAAACATAGGACATAGTTGGACTGATTAAAACCATATAAACTATTTCATCTATTTAGAGGCTATACAGAGCCTTGCTTATTGATGTGCTATAATGAATTATACATTTTGTAGTGATCAATTTCAATGCCTTCTTCATAATTGTTTTTCCATGGGTTTGAGAAGAAATGAGAGAAATGTTGTGATGATGACCTTTGTAATAGAGCAGTTGGAGCGGAAGGTTTGGAGCAATTACAAGAACATAAACATTTTCATAAATATTTTTATATATAGTGTTTGTGTTTAATACCTCTACAAATGTCAGTGGTAAAAAAAGATCTTTACCTAGTTCTTCACCCTTGTGAGCATCACCTAGATCCAATGAGTGTTAAGTGTTCCATTTATTCTCATGAGAGATGGATTCATGTTGAATCACTACTCATGAAACATGGGTCAATGAGTTTGACTCAAAATCACACAATTAAATCCTGGTAGCAATATCACAAAAATCTTTACGGACAAGCTTCCATAAGAAGCAAACTCTAAAACTTGATAAATAATATATGGTTGAAATTGTTTTACAATATAAGAAGCAAATTCTAAAACTAGAATCGATTGTAGGTAAAAATAGTAGTAATCTTTTAAATAACATATGGTTGAAAGTGTTTTATAATAATAGATACTTTAAAGTGAATTTTGTAAGAAGGTAGACGATTTATCTATGTTAATGTTAATAGATTTTTACAATTGTTTATTAGTGTACTTCACTTGATTATGTGAAAAAATTAAAAGTTTAAATTTTTTTATATTCTTATATTCAATTGCACTCATGTTGAAATTTTTTTTCACAACAAAATTATAACCACAATATAAGTTTTTTTTTTGCTCCAAACAATAACATTAACACATACATTTTTATTTTTATTTCTTTAATTATTAATTATTTTATACAAACTAATATATTTGATTTATGTTAAAAATATTAAAAAATGATATTCAGTTTTAACATTATTTAATTTTAGAACATGATTGCTCAGACACCATCTTGCACTCTTTTACTTTTTCAAATCCTTGTATAAAGTAGGGACTCAAGCTCTCTAGAGCTCTTGTTCTTACATGCCTATATATTTGACTTTGTCACTATTAATCATGCTACACTCCAAAACAAAGTACTTTTCAAAGAAGACTATAAAATAGAACATATCTATTTTGCAACTAAAAAATAATGAACATAAAAAGTTACACTTCATAATGATTTTTTGCAACATAAGCAATATAATGACATTTATACAATGGACATAATAAAAAGTTACACTTTATAATTATAAAGTTGTTCATGATTAGCAATATAAGGTTGTTTATATAAGTATGATTGACAATGAACAACCCAATTACCTCACTTAGAAAGATGAGATAGAGTAACAAATCTTTAATCAAATCTACAATAAAAAAAACTAGCATTAACAAGAGACACAATGCATCAAAGTTCCTACTAATAATTGGAAAAGAAGGAAAATAAAGATTTATATATAGAAAGGAAGAATATGAAGAGAGCTAAAATAGAGAATGATATGTTATTATAAGGATAAATAAATGTAGACTGATACAAACAGTTGAAGGGAATTTAAAAAATATTAATAATAATATTATTTTTAAGAAATATATAAATAACAACAGAAATTATATTATATGGATAAACTACTCATTTTTACTAATAATTGAAATATTTAATTTTCAAAAATAAATTGTTGATTATCTAATTAAAACTACCAAAATATCTAGTAAGTTTAAAGGGTAGTATTAGTTTTACAATTTGTAAATTGGTATAATAAAAAAATTACAACAAGTAAAATAGTAGCTAGTAAAACATAGTGTAAACTTAAAGAAATAACATTTTACAATTAACAAAAATAAACATCAATATAAAATTAATAAATATATTAAAAATAATAATAAATATAAAATATTTAACTTATATTTGAACTTGGTAATAGAAAAAGATTGTGATAATTAATATTAATAAAACATTCATTTTTGTCCGAAGTGGTGTGAGGTGAAAGATAAAAATGATATTCTTTTTGAAAATCTAATTAAGTTGTCACAAATATGAAAAAGATAAAGTTGTAATTAATGCATAATACAATTGTGAGAAAATATTTGTATTTTGGTTAAGAAAATTGATTTTTCTTCCTAACAAAAATAATATGGATCAATAGAATGATTGAAAAATGTGATTTATAAAATAATGAAAAAATAGAAAAAATATAAACATTTGAAGTTTCTTTTAATGAATTAATTGGTCAATTAAATTGAAAAATTGAAACTTTGAACCATCAAAACCCTCATCCATTCAGTAGTCTCCCAGTGGTCACAAAACTAAACGGGAAAGTGGTGACTGGTATGGGAAATTCACCATTACCAGTAATAATCTGCTTGTTGGTCTCTGATGATCCCTCAAGTAGGACCCGCAACTTTACGAAATCCAACGGTTAATACTTTTACGAGGAAAGCACTGCCGTGGGATCGCAGGAATAGTGAATAACAGGAAAAGGTCAAGAAAGGCCGATAAAATTTCCCGTGACAACGTATATATACCGTTTAAAAAATATGTATATATACTGTGTGCTGATGAAGTAACTGCTACAACTTTCGGTGAAAACACATCAGGGTTTCCAGAGTAATTGAGGGGTAGTTGAAATTTAAGAGCATGGCAGCTGCAAAATTGTGGGGATTACATGAGGTGAGGGGCCATCTTCATCTTCAAAGTCCTCCAATTGCCATGCTCAAGGGAGTTGCTGCCACTAAGTTGGGTACGCGTGCCCTTCGTCACTGCCGTTTTCCTCATCAACACTCTACCACTGGATTTATCTATCTCTCCAACTCGCCAAAGTATGAATTTTTCGTTCGCATCATTCAGCAAAGTTCTTAGGCTTCGGAATTCAACGCATAATATTATTTCTTCAGTGCTTATCTTGGCTTCCTTTTACAATAATATCTCTCTATGTAGTGTAGTTCCGTTGCATATCTGCGGTTCTTTTCTCGGATGCGGATAGGATCTGTAAAGTTTTTTGTATAAAAAAGTATTGATATTTTTACATCCACCATTTATGATCTCATTCAGTTGATACATATTTTTTTGCTTTTGTTTCTTCTATGGAAGCTTATTATCTTAATTATGATATTTAAGCTTATGAGTAGTTGTAATCTGGGTCTGCAATTCAAAGTTTCCATGTCTTCTAATATTTTTAGTAACTATTTTTGACAATTGTAAAGGATTCCCTTAGATCACCCTCGTGGATTAGTCACGAGCTTAGATTTCACTACTTAAGGATGCATGTGGAGTTGGCCACGGCATATAAGCTAATGCATATTTTCTAATGATCGAACGAATAAATGAATGAATTTTAATGATGTCTACGAGACCAAGGGGTCTAAGGAACCAAGAATCCAATCCTAAATCTCTTTATGTTCTTCATAATGTTTGCTCTTCTGTTGTGGACATTTAATACGAAATCAACAATTTTTTGATCTTTGCTTCTTTTAAAATTTGTTCTAGGCAACCTTCCTTTAAGATATTCTCATATTGAATATCAATATCTTGGTAAGCAACACATTCAAAGATAAATGCCATTTAGTTTCCACTACCTCTTTGATGCAAAAAGAACACAATCTTTCTTCCCAAGCTTCTTTGGGAGTCATCCATCTACTTGTCTTGCACCTTAGATGAGGAGACCTTGCTCTTAATTGCGCTTTACATTACCAAGTTTGCAACTTGAGCTCTTGAACCAGGTTCAGTTGTAAACCTGGTATAGGTTCATCTACGGTGCGTGCTTGGTGCGCATAGGGTGTGCTCCAAGCATTGTGGGTGTGCCTAGGTTCGCATACCCATGAACTCATGCTCAACTCACATGCATCTTGTGCGCACCCTATGTGCACCCAACACACACTTGAGCGCATTGTCTAGAGACGCTGGCACACTTGTGAGAGCTCACAACCCAAACTTGGTTTAAAAACAAATTTTAATTATTTTATTGATAAACTTAAAATGCCCTAATATGAAGCTTTCAAACCTTCTTTCATTTCATTTTACCTCTCATTTTTGCTATGAAATGATTGAATTTTACAATTTTGTATATTTCTCTTATTTTTTTGTATATATAATGCACACACACACACATGTACCCATAAGTATCCAAACCCTTAAAAACAATTTTCGTGTACCCACGTGTTGGGTTCTTATACCCAAACCTGTTGTTGAACTTGAACGGATAACTTAGTTTGCGCCACTAGCAATCTATCCTTACCTTATAATTGCCTCCTGCAAGTAATCTTTTTCATCATGATCCCAAGCGGGATTGAACTCTTTCGCATAATGAGCTTTTTTCACCCCATTTGTATTGTCCTAATGGAAGCCTTGAGTTTTTCTAGCACAAATTTTTTTATCTCTTCACTATTATAGGGACATTTTTGCTTGTCAAATTTCCCATTTGCTAGCCACTCCTTGTTTTGTTTCATCCACGTTTTCTTTCTATGGACTAGCTTCTCCTTGACAACTGGTTTGGGACAACGATGATTATCCATATTTCCAACTTTATTTAGATTGCTTAAAAAATAGGTTACCACCAAAGCTTCCATTGAAATCATACCCGCTTCCGCCAAGAGAATCTCATATGGAATTGTTGATTTGACTTTGAGGTTACCAGTGATAAGATACTCTTGAATTCTTTCTATTCATTTCCATTTGTGATTTGAAAGGCTGCTCCCCTAAACCTCACAACCACAAAGTGCAACCGGTGCTGCTAGTAGGGTGAAAAGAGTTTTCTTAGTTTTTCAATTTCATAACTTTGCTTCTCTACACTTGTTTTGCAGCAGGAAAGATGCTTTCCAACCCTCTTGTATTTGTTTAGCTCTACATGTCTCCCAGCTAAGCCTATTGTGGAAATCAATTCCTAAGCACTTGTATTTCTCCACAATCTCTAACAAGCTTCCTTCAAAGAGAAAATCATGAGCTTGGTTTTGCTAGTGTTCATATGCAGCCCAACCTCTTCACAAAAGCTCTCTAGGGCTTTCAAGTGTTACCTAAAATCTTGGGCGATGACATTGTCTGTACAAAGAAATAACTTCACCACATAACCAACAAGTTGGACACCCTTTTGTTTAACTAATCATTATTAGAACAATATCTCCTTAGTTAGATTGTTTCTATATTTAATGGTCACTTTAGATATTGTAGATATTTTGTATAATAGATTCTTTCTATTATTTATATGTTTCTTTTTAGAAACATCTCTCTTCTAAATTATATAAGAACATTTTTTTCTTTGTTAATAATCATTCCATTATTTTACCATTTACTTGTGTAACATGGTATTAGAGCTTCATAAATATTTTTTGAAAAATTTAATAATTTCTTTATGAAATTATTTGTTTCCAAACTTTTTGGAAAGTTTTTCAAATATTCGTGGCTCTTAGTAATTATTTTCGTGGCACCCATCGACATCCTTCCTAATTATTTTTGTGACTTCTATGGGCTTTATTTTTTTCGAAAATGACTTTTGTGGTTTCTCCTTGCATGACGTCATCCATTCTTCTATAGTTACACACAAGGTGTTTTTATGCAACCCACGAATCTCATTTAATGGCATCTCTATGATTTTGTCGACCCTCTTGATCAAACTTCCATGCTTCTAGGGCACACATAGTTGCTTTCTTCTATTCATGTGGGTTACAAACGACTCAGTAGACCATCTTCTTGGTCGTTTCCTACAACTTTTGACCTTTCATGGTCATTTTTCTCTGATCTGACTTCGTCACCTAGGGTTTCTCAATTCCTCACTTTTTCTCTGTAGTCCGCACTTTGAATTTTTTGTGGATATTGTCTGCACCTTTCTTCATTCATCGAGGGTTTTGTCAAAACCCTAATTTTTCTACTCTTATTCAAATTCAAATAAGAATTTCCTTTTGGGTTTTTGGAGAGCTTTTCTAGGTTCTTGAATTTTTGTAGGTCTTTTGAAATTTCTGTATTGGAATTCATGTTGGAAATCTATTGTTCTATCTTGAAGTCATGTATATTTTTTGCCTTAATCTTATAAAAAATCTGACCACATGTTGATTGTATTCAGCATCCATATTTGTGTCGCCATCAGGTCAACCACAGTTGACCTTTGTATTTCATACTGGCAGTAGTAAAAAATTCAACGATAGAAACTACAATACTTGGAAGCAACTTATGATGATGATTTTTGAATACAAATGTCTTGACAAAATTGTTTTGGGGAAGACTAATCATCTTGAGGAAGAAGGCAAAGAGCAAGATAATTTTTATGAGCAAATTGACAAGTTGTTATGCTCATCAAAATTTTTGTCACTAATGATTAGCTATTGAAGTTCCTTTCTGCAAAACAACTGCTGAAATTTGGATGCATCTCAAAGGTTTGCATGAAACCTTTGATAAGGGTTGTGCATTCTTCTTGAAGGACATACTTTTAACTATCATGTGGATGAATAGGTTTCCCTGCAGGATAATCTCAATAAAGTCAAGGACATTCGAGATTAACTAGAAGCTATTGGACACAAAATGGAAGAAGACATGATGGTGATCACCCTGAAGAGTCTTCCATTTTCCTTTGAGCACTTTGTTAAAATTCTCAACATTGCTCCCACTCATTTTGATGTTTCATGTTTTGGTCTCTGTATAATGCTCCCATGACAAGATCATTGGAAACAACAATTTGATAGCAGTACCAATTCATTGTCAAACACATAAGCTTTCTCAACTAACTCTATTTGTAAGGACACATACAACTATTAGTTCTCCCAGTCTTTTTAACAAAATCCCTCTACTCAATCATCAGAAGGCCAAAAGGAGAAAAATATTCAGTGTAACTACTGCCATAAGCTTGGTCATATAAAGTTGGAGTGTTGTAAACACTTAGCTACTCAAGCGAAGGAATCTAATGCACAACCTAAAGCGCATGTTGGGGAGCACACTAAGCAGGTTGAATCCACCTTTTACACCTTCATGACTAAAAGACATATGGATCATGTAAAATCCTCTGCTTGGTATATTGATTTAGTGCTTTTCACCACTTCAGTCATCGTTGGTTCACAAATTTTTCAGCCGTTCCCATATTGAGTTACTTTTGGAGGGGTAGATTACACCTTTGTCAAAAATGGCAGCATACAGATTCAATCTTGATGAAGGAAACCAATTTTCTCTAATGTGTACTATTGTCTAGGAATGGAACTTAACATTCTCTCAATTGGTCAAATTTTGAAACATTCACCTCAGCTAAAGTGTAGTATAATTGATTGAGAGACTTAACCTACTATTGTTGTACGTCTTGAGAATCATGGTCTATTCAGACTTGTTGACTTCAGTAATTCTTAGGAGCTTGTTGGCAACCCATTGCTCCTTTGTGAGTACACTTTGGCATAAAAAAATATGGGTACTTAAATGTGCACTATCTTTTTCAACATTTTTGGGGAGATCTTGTCATTAGGCTGCTAGAGATTCAAACCTAGAACCTTGGAGTATGCAAAGCATGTCAAGTTGGGTAGCAACATTGCACTTTGTTTTTAGGTGGCTACTCCTAGAGAGATTTTGAGATACTACAACTAGTCCATGTTGATACTATGGACCTATGGCTACTCCTGTTACTGGGTCCAGGTATTTCTTACTTTTTGTTGATGATTTCAGCCATGAAAGGTGAGCGCATTTCCCTCATAAAAAATCAGAGGTGCTTGTTTTGTTTCAAAAGTTCAAAGCATTTGTAGAAAAAGAGTGTAGTCAATATATTGGTACTCTTAAAACTAAGAATGGGGGAGAATTTTATTCCTCTGCCTTATCCCATATTTTGGTGGACAAGATGGCATAAAGCACCTATTAACAACATCCTGCACTCCTCATCAAAATAGTGTCATTGAGCGTGAAACTACTTGATTACCGAAATGACCCAGTCTATGCTTGAACAGAAGAGTGTTGCAAAGAGATGTTGGGCTGAAGTAGTCAACACTGTTGTCTATCTTCTCAACCGCTTTCCTATAGTGGTTATCATGACAAAAACTTTGGAAAAGGCTTGGTCAAGCTGTAAACCCAAAATCAACCATCTCAAAGTTTTTTGCTCCACTGCTTTTGTCTAGCTTCTTGATGCTAAATGCACCAAGTTAAATGCCAAGAGCCAGAAACTGATGCTAATTGGCTATAGTGGTAATAAAAGCCTATTGACCAATTGATATTGAGACTAATTGTCTCATTGTCAATGTCTTTGATGAGGAATGAGGGCCATTTCAGCTCTCTCCTCTAGTTATGGATTTAGAGGATTAGTCTCTCAAGGCTCAAGACTT
Organism: Cupressus sempervirens; assembly: GCA_028749045.1. Classification (NCBI taxonomy): domain Eukaryota; kingdom Viridiplantae; phylum Streptophyta; class Pinopsida; order Cupressales; family Cupressaceae; genus Cupressus; species Cupressus sempervirens. The sequence goes on along the minus strand of CM053785.1, from coordinate 294,644,046 downwards.
GGGTGTTTGTCTTCCACTAGGTCCACCTAATGGGAGGGCTTCCATTGAAAAGGCGCCAATTATTCTTATTCCTGTCTCTCCACCAATTCCTTCTCTTGCACAGTCACCCAAACATGCAACTACACCACCTGATTTTTCTTAAGATTCATCTGATCTTCTATTTGATGATGATGATTCTATAGCACCTCCTACTTTTTATGTTGGCACTTCTATTCTTTGGCCTAAATGGTGAGCTAAGACGATTGGCAATCTTAATGATGATGAACTCATCAAGGGTAGTGTTACTTAGAAGAAGAGAAAATCTTTTGATTTTGTAATTTTTTTCTCACTGTCAACATTCATAGTGTGTATGAGGCTAAAACATACCCAGGCGTGAAAGAGATACCCAAGTGGGAAGAAAGCATGAAAACTGAGCATCATAGCTTGTTGTAAATAAAACTTGGGATTTGTTGGATCTTCCTTTAGGAAAGAAACCCATTGGAAGCAAATAGGTCTACAACATCAAATACAAGGTTGATGGTACTCTAGATAAGCACAAGGCTCATCTCGAGGCCAAAAGCTACCCTCAACGTGAAGGGATTGATTATGAGGAGACCTTTTCTCCATCAACAAAGATGAGCACCATCAAATTAGTCCAAGTCATGGTAGCTTGGTGTGATTGGAAGGTCCATCAAATGGATGTCAAAAGTGCCTTCCTAAATGATGATTTATAGGAAGAGGTGTACATGATTCAACCTCTTAGATTCAAGGTTGTTGGTAAAGAACACTAAGCACTTAAACTGGTAAAAACACTCTATGGCAAAAACACTCTATGGCCTCAAATAGGCTTCTCGAGCATGGTACATGAAAACTGATAAGTATCTCACAAATCAAGGTTTCCAAAGGAGTTCTATGGTGATGTTTCACACCATCGCCCCATTGCAAATGGGGACCGCCTCTTTTGCTCCAACAGTAGGCGTAGGTGGTCTTAGAGGTTCCAACTAGCAAGAATTTTGAGACTTCAACCTTTAGATGATGAGTTTGACGAAGTTGGGAAGGAGGGCTTGAGATTAAAATCAATTATGTTCTGGAACTGAAGTCTAATCTTGGCAAGTGCTTGATTGGGAAAATTTCACTAAGTGTAGGGGCTGAGAGTTGCATAGGGACAAAATCCTCTCTAGCATAGAAATCCTACCCTCCCTGTAGCTTGAGAATCTTGACCTCCACTTGATTTCCACCTTCCTAGTAATTAAGAGATTTAAACTTTTAAGGGAGTAAGGTAACTCATTGAAGGGCTGAAGTTCAAAGTTTGTTGGGAATTGAGAAGTTTTGAGAGAAAACTTGACCAAGCGAAAAGCGTCTAATCCTCGGGTAGGTGCAAAATCTGCCTCTTACCCAATTTTTATCCTTAAACCTATTAGATATCCGCCCTTTGAGTTCATGTTATGATGATTCCATAGCCCAAATCAAAGATTGATGGAAGAAGTTTGGAGCTGATTGTGAGAGAGAAGATCAAAGCAAAACTAGAAGCCCTCGAGAGATGGCAGATTCTGCCATATCTCGAGGATAAAGTCCTCTCTTCCTTCATAATTCTACCCAACTCCTAGTTAGAATCCTCATCCTATGTGAATCCCCACGTGGAGAGAAGGGAGTTTGGTAGAGTTTTAGAAATCTATGAAAAAACAAACAACGATGGACTTAAAGAAGCGACTGTTGATTTGAAAGACTAAAGAGAATACAAACTTAGCAGAAATAATAATTATCCAACTATGAGAGCTTCTGCTCATAAGCACAAGCATCTATGGCAGCATTCAAAATCATGAAGTTGAGAGGATCAAATCTTCCTTCGATTCAGCATGGAGGCATGTTCGAAGGTAGGTAAACTATAGTCAAGTTTGATTTGATCATAATCCTTATGTACACCAAAAGTCTTACTCCCCTCTAATCTCTGCCAAGCATGAGTGAAATCCTCAACCCCTTCAAGTTTTTGCCCTGAGATGGTAATGTTAAAATTTGTTTCCAAGACATTGACACGAGATCATGAGGAGGGATGATGTGCACCAACAAGACAAAATCCTCATACCGATTGGATTTCTGCTAAGATTGAAGATTTTATCCTTTCCAAGCATGAAATTCTGCTCATCCCCTAATCCTTGAGTGCTATGAATTCTGCCATGAGGGCAATCAGGTTGGATATTTGATTCTGCTTCTAAGTGTTAGATGAAGGATAAAAGGTGATGAAAAGCATGAGGTTAATCGGATGAACATTCAAAGGTGGTGAAATACAAATTCCTTGGTTCCACCCTTTCATGAGGATTTCATCCTCACAAGCTATGAAACTCCGCCCCCTTTGCAAATCGATCAAACACTTAATGATGAAATTCATTTTTGGTTAGGAGGGAAGATTTTAAGTTCGAAAACACTTCCAAACTCCTGGCCAAGTCGGCTTAAGAGAGAAAACTAAATGCAACTAGTTTAAAAAAAAAATTCATTGACTAGTTTTAGCCAGGTTGGCTGACTTAGGAGGTCACACCTTTTCAATTATGTCATCATCTATAAAGGGGGTAGATGAAATTATTTAAACACCATTCCAAAAATAATTCGGATTTCTCCCCCAAAAAAATCAGAGAAAGGGAGAGAGAAAGTAAAGTCCAGACATGGCAAATCAGAATACTTGTTTATTTTCCTTGATTTTCATATGATTTTTCACTTCAAAATTTGCATGTGGGACGATCCTAACCTGAGAAAGTTAATTTTGCATCTCTATTTTGACGTCGAATACTACATGAACTTTAATATTTTCTTATCAATTTCGCAAGTTTGGTGCATCGTCCTCTCTTTTTCTTGTAGGAAAGATTGTTCAAGGAGATGTCAAGCAAGAGGAGATGCTCGTAATTTTAAGATTGCAAGTGAATGCTACAGTAAGGAAGGCTCATGCTTGAGGATTTTGGGATGAGAAGAGGATACAAATCAAGTCACCCAAGACAAATTCAAGGGTTGAGATACTAGTGCAAGTTTAAGCCAAAGCCATGAGAAAAAATTCATGAAGATGGGAAAATCTGAAAGATGAAGCAATTGGGAATATGAACCATCACATTTATTCATAAGAAGATTATATTGTTAGAAGATGTTTAATTAAAGTTTGAAATGTTGAGTATCAAGAGATATATTCTCTTTACTAAAAGATTAAATAAATCTACAAGATAAGGACGATGAGGTGACACTTCTGCTATCAGGAAATTCCAATTTCAAGCATAGTCAATCCATTTTGCCTAGTGTCCACTTTTCTCATTGACTATCAAAAGCATTGTAATTTCTTGCCCATGATTTATTTCATACACATGAATAATACATAAATAATAAAGAAATTTTATATTAATAAAGATAAATCATAATTATATGTGTTTATGAAATTGTGTTTATATAAATATATAAGAGATAATCAAACACTAATATAAGATTATAGAAAAAACCAAACATTCTAATTGTAGATCATATGAGTCTTTCTCTTATCTCTTTCTAAGAATTCTTAAGTTAGAGGGTTTGTGGAAGGGAGAGGTGGAGCAATTTTGGGCACATGATGGATTATCCTAATACTAGGGTTAGGCCTGGAGGGAGATTGCTTGTAGCCTGTTTCACGTGACCTTCACGCAATAATTCTACCATCTTAGGAATAAATCTAGCACATGGTGAAAGTGATGGAATTCCATGAAATACATACATACATACATACATACATACATACATACATACATACATACATACATACATACATACATATATATATATATATATATATATATATATATATATATATATATATATATATATATATATATATATATATAGATATATATATATATATAGATCTATTGAAACATTACAAATAATGATTGCTAAGTATGATTCAAACCTTGAAAGGGGAATTCTAGAACAAATCAAGTATGGTCCTAAAAGGGATCATTACATTAATCTTGATATTTTTAATAAAAATGGGGTTTTGTTGATTATAAAATACTTAAATTACAAATATTGCAGCAGATAAGATAAATTTATTAATGTCCAACAAAAGACCACCCAAGGGTCTATGGTAATGAAAAGTATACAAGAAGAAAGACAACCAGCTACAAGAACACCAAACGGTGCTTGGGAAAAAGCAAATAGGGATTAATAGGAGCAAGGAGCAACAACCCAACGAGGAAAGGACTAAGGGTCCTTCCTCGGTTGAAAGAAGTCAAGCACCAAAGGTATGGACTAGTGCGAGCAATGGGCCCCTAGCCGCAGCCGAGAACTGCTTGGGGTGTGCCGTTGACGAATATAACTACTATGAGGCTCACAGATTTGGAGTGATTGGTGGTGATGGCACAAGATGGTTGCTTTTTCCCATGAGTCAGAGACAAGGGAGAAAAGAAAGTGGCGATGAGCTGAATCGGGGCCTCTCTCTGGGGGAATAGGAGTTGCAAAGTGTGGTTGCGGAATTGCACAGTCTTTTGGAGATCCAATGCAAGACACCTCTAGTCCATATAGCTGAAAAAGGCCGCAAGGGAGTAGCACTCACTGAATAAGCAATAGAATCTCCCTCGAATCTCGTAGTATGTAGGGTAAACAAAAATGAAATGGATCTCCCTCAGGCATAGCCAAGGTGCACACATGACAAGTCTGGTCCTCTCTAACAATGTGATGGTCTGTTAGGATCTGAAGCCGGTGGGAGCCAACTTTGAAGGACCTAAGGGAGATGTGTAAGGCATGACACCAATGTCTAAATAGGTAGCTAGGGCGCACAATAATACCGTCTCAAATATCAAGGAAGTGCTGAACATAAAAGGTCATCTTCGGACGTAACCCCCCAGCAAGGTTACACCACATTGTGGTGATGTACTATCTATAAATGTCAAATATGACATGCTCGTTCAACTCTTGTTGTGAGGGGAGAAGGTGAGCGCGAGTATCAAGCAAGTACTGAAAGGGAGGGAGGTGGTCAATATCAATTGTGATCGAACTAGTAAGGAAGAAGCTTGCACAAACCAACAACGGGCATGGGAGGCCAGATCAGACTCCGCAATTATGATTGAGGAACAATAAGCCAAGTATGTGTATCTATGCTAGTCACCCATAGAGTTGACAAAGCTACAAAGATGGTGAAGAAACCAAATCAGATAAAAAAGTGGTGGCCAATTTGAAGGGATGGGCCCCAAACTTGGCTAGAATAATACTATGAGGGGTGAGCCGATGACATCCGATAATACACTAGAGCAACAGAGTTTGGATGCGCTCAATGGAGGCCCAATCCGAGTTGAGAATAGAGGGCCCCCAAACCACCGAGCCATAAAGAAGCATCGGTCTGACCAAAGAGTCCAGGAGGGAAAGCTTAGACAAAGTGTCCTGGAAGTGATGTCTGAAGCACTGTCTCTTGAGCATAGAAAGGGAGCCCATCCCCTTACTAACTCTAGACTGGATGGCTGGTCTCAAATTGAAGCGAGGTCCAGAGAACTTGATGTCATGTCCCCATTTTGGAGGCAATTTGATTTAATTAATTTAATTAATTAGGTTGTCCAAAATAATGAATATTTTATGAGGATGACTAATTAATTATTTAATTAAATAAATAAGTGGTATTAAGTTAATTATTTATAAAGTTATCAAATAAATAAATATTAAAAGGTAACTTTATATTTAATTAGTTTAATAAAGTGACTTGAATTATAAAATATTTTATAAAGTCACTTAATAGATAAAATAAAATAATGTTCTAGAAGCTTCTGGAGAAAGTGGAGGAAAAAGAATAAATAGGTACCCTGGGCTTCATTCTAATCATCCAGATTTGTTGTTGTTGATGTTGATGTTTGTTGATGTGCATTGTGGAGCCTAGGGTTTCTGCAATAGTCACAACTGGCCATTGAGAACGAAAACTCTCAATTGGTACGCAATTTTGAGGGTGTGAAATATCATTTGAATCATTGCAGCTGGGAGGAAGATACTTCAGTCTTCTATTTGTGCTACATTGAGAAAAAATATTTGTGGTCATTGAGAACGAAAACTCTCAATTGGTACGCGATTTTGAGGGTGTGAAATATCACTTGAATTATTGCAGCTGGGAGGAAGATACTTCAGTCTTCTATTTGTGCTACATTGAGAAAAAATATTTGAGTACAAAAAGCAAGCCGAAAAAGCAGTTCGAAAAAGCAGGCCGAAAAAGCAGTTTGAAAAAGCAGGCCGAAAAAGCAATTCGAAAAAAGCAGACCGAAAAAGCAGTTCGAAAAAAAGCAGGCCGAAAAGGCAGAACCGAAAAAGCAGGCCGAAAAAGCAAGTCCGAAAAAGCAATCCAAAAAAAAAGCAATCTGAAAAAGCAAATTTGAAAAAGCAAAGAAAATTATTACAGCCATCTACAATCATGGGCAGCAGCTAGAGAGGCACGACTTGGGCACTTGAGGAGGTTATTTTCTATTCAATGGTATTGCAATACATCTATTCTCTAAGGCGACTTCATATGCCAGGTTTGATGTGTATTTTCATAGTTGCCTTTCACTATAGAGTGCTGTTGTAATTGTCATTTCGTATCAGACCTATCATTCATTAATAGATACATCATTCATTTTTACATTCCTCACAATGGTATCAGCAATCCATGGCTTTAGTTGTATTTAATCATGCATGTGATTAGCGTACTGCTGTAGGGGAGTATTGAAGTTAGATATTTAGTGTTGCATTAGTTTTCATTGGCAACTGTAGGTGCATATTACTTTACCAGCAATCATCATATTTAGATATCTTTGTAAATGCCAAGAGTCTTGGCTAACTTAGTATGAATATTGTATTGGATACTCATTCTCAATTAAGGAGATACAATTGCTGGTCATTAATAGTTGTCTTTGAGCATTAATATATCATTTTTTATCAGCCAGTTAGCTTGCATACCAACTGTTTGTTAAAATACCAGTTGGCTGTAGGTGATCATTTTCATGATTAGAACTCATATATGCATTCACTATTGCCAAAAATTAGTTGCATATTTATGTTAGATCATTGTTTACACAATTTGGAGTCTTTTGTAAGCATTCTCTTTGAGGCAAATCCAAACAAGAATCACTGTAGCAATCTGAAAAGTTATATTAGTCAGAGGACCCTTGCTTGCAAAGTGTTTGACGAAATGTCAAACAACTAAAGTATAAAGATTTTTGGTGTTGGAAGGAGTTATAATCTGTTGGGGTTATTACACTTGACCCCGAGGTAGACATAGAATGTGGTAACTCGATCTTCTAACCTTGAAAATAGAAGTGCAAGTACGAAGTCTTCAAATAGTTGAAGACTGTAACCCAAGTCTTACTCAGGTTCATAAAAGCTGCCAAAGGTGACAAAAGAAAGCCAAGCCATTAAGAAGCCTCTCATGACTCTCAGGAAAGGAGGCCAAAAAGGTCACATCATTGACAAATAGGAGAATGGAGATCAAGACTTGATGTAAGTAGCAACCGTCACTAGGGAGCAAGGAGTCCCTGAGAAAGGAATTGAGCTCATCAATATAAATGCCAAACAAGGTGGGGGAAAGAGGGCAACCTCGTTTCACCCCAATAGTGCTCCGAATGGGAGTTGCGAAACCCTTTGACGTCCTAAATCTACCAGTCACACTCATGTAATCTCATAATAACTGTTAATAAGACTCTGAAATCTCGATGTCTCTCAATCTCTAGAAAAGGGCCACCCGCAGTATGACATTAAAGGCCTTATGAAAGTCCACGAAACAATAGTAGACTTTCGTAGAGTGGCGACGAGCCTCCTAAATGATGGCCTGTAGAGTCAAGATGTGGTTCATGGTCTGGTAGTTCGCTGAAAAGCTAGCTTGGCCTCCGGCTCTGCAAGCTCTCTTATCAAGATTGCTAGAAAGAATAATCTTCAATGTTGTAGCATAGAGCTTGGCAAAGGTGTGCCCAATCATGTTAGTTTTGTAGTTGCTTGGGTCCGAAGCCAAGCCGGTCTTGTGAATGAGATATATGATGTGTCTTGACCATGAATCAGGAAAACTAGCGCAAACAACTCTATTGAAGAGCATTGGAAGAAAGGATACCAAGATAGGGACACCAAGCTTAAGGAGCTGAGCTTGTAAACCCTCCTTGTTAGTTGTCTTGTTGAAGCTCATGAATCTGATGGCTTCACAGATGTTGGACGGGGTGAAAAGGTGGTAGTTGGGAGGTGGGGTGAGGTGGAGAGGAGGTTGGCTTGGAATGTCATAGAGCATGGAGGCATGGGTGGTGAGGGAGTTGAGATCGAGGGTGGAGGGCGGGGAGGCAATGAGGGTATAAAGTGCACTAGAAGAGCTTTAGGTTGCATGATAACATTTCGCAAAGGGAACAACACCTGGGAAGCAATGAACAATGGTTTCTTGTAGCATAGGAAACAGCTATGGGACCGACGCATGCTGGTGAAATCATCAGAGAGACATGAAAGCAGAGCGCAAGCAGCGGTGGAAGGATTTATAGTCGTCATTGAACCAATGGTTCATAGGGAAAGTGCTATGATGTAAGGAGCAGTTGCGGGGGTAATGGGGGATGGAGAGGAGAGCAGACTCCCAGATTGTAATGGCTAAAAGGTCGAACATGGAGGAGACTGGTTCAAATCCGGAGAAACCACTAGGGGGAAGAAGCCATCTGAGATGGATGAGGAAAAGGTCACCATCACTCTCGAGGACGTAGAAGCGAACATGGGTGCGGGTAGCTGCCAGTGGGGGGTGGGAAAGGGGGGGCGAATAGTAGGGGGAGAAGCGAAGCACGAGGTTGAGGAGAGCATGATCAGCCAAGGGAAGGCAGGTGACAGTGAAACTGTAGATGAAGGGAATGAAGGAAGCACAAGTGAGGGCATAGTCCACAACACTTGCACTGTTGTCGGTAAAATGTATAGTGTAGCCGATGGGTAGAATAGTATCCGAACGGGCGCGTGACGCTTGAGTCACCCCTTTGGAAAGGTATATGTACATGTCCAAAAGGGACTTTGGAATCATTATTGTGATCATTGTAGTCATTGTATTCGGAGTGTAGCCATTGAGTGCATATATGAATAAAGTATCTGTTTTGCGTTGAATCGTGCTATACTACATGTGTTAAGTTTCTTACCTTGTAAGGTAAACATTTGGCGCCGTTGCTAGACGTACCTGGAATGAAGGAATGATATGAAGATTAATGCTGAATTTGCTTAAAGATAGGAACAAGGTGAAAGATAAGGATGAACTACGTACAACACAAGAAGTTTTAATTCTAGCATAGCAGGCAGAGCGCAGGCAAAGGCTTCAACAGATTGCCGAGGGGCACCGAAGGGTGAAGAGGCACAAATAGAGGGAGTGCACTCACCTAGTAGACTGAGGAGTGCCGAGGAATTGTTGGAGGAGACTTGACAATGATTAAATTTGGTGGAAGAAACAAAGGAGTTTCTTAACTTGTATACGCCGAGGGGAGTGTCCGAACGGAAGAGAAGCAACTCGCACGGCTCGGAGTACCGAGGGAGCATGAGCGTGGAGTGAACTCTTCATTTCCGATACACCAAATGAACAGATATAGGCGGAGAATAGAACAACCTCACCTGAAGAAGACCTTTCACCAAGCAACGCAGTTGTCAGAAACAAGGCTGTTATCTAGAGCAGTGCAGGTGCTTGGAATAGCGTGGGTTCTTTGAACAGTGTGGGTACTTTGAATAGCGCGAGTGCTCAGCAAGTACCTCAGAATCAAAGGAAAGTAACGATGGTAGGTCCTAAAGAAAAATTACCCAAGTTTCATGGTGATGGTACAATAGACCCTATCTGACATTATAAAACGTGTAAAACCATATGAATGGAAAATGGCGTGATGGATGAAGACGATTGGGTTAGACAGTTCCCAGCAACCCTGCGGGGTGTGGCAATAGATTGGTTTTCCGACACCAGTCCTCAAAAACTCAATACATGGGAGAATGTTAAAAAAGAATTTATAGCAGAATTCAGATTGCTTTGTGACGATAATGAAATAGTGGCAGAGATATACAGTACTAAAGAGGGAAAGAATGAAACAGTCCGGGCTTATGCCAGATGACTGAAAGAACTGGTTGGGAAGATGGAAAGTCAACTAGCCTACGGTTTGAAAAAATGGTGGTTTGTAGAGGGGCTACGACTGGCTCTGAAAAAGAAGATGAAGATTGTACCACCGGCATTGTACATCGACGCATATACTCATGCAATGGATTCAGAAAGTGAACAAAAGACAAGTAAGAAGAAAAAGCATAAATCCTCTGATTCAGTTGATTCATCCTCAGAAAGTAGCAGTAGTGATGAGGAATCGAACAAGAAGGTGCGAGCATTACAAAAAGATATGCTTCGAATGATGAAAGAATTCAAGAATTTGAAAAAGAATCTGGACACAATGAAGGGAGAACCGTGGTGCACAGATTGCAAAGAGGATGGCCATATGAAGGGCTCATGCTCGAAGAAATAGTTTTGTGACATCTGTTAGATGGTGGGACATTCTTTGAAAGAGTGCCCGTTTAACATGAAAGCAAAAGGACACTAGCAGGTGTTACTAATACAAGAAGTGTCCAACAACAATAACACAAGCAATGATGCAACTTCAGGTGGATATTGCAATAATAACAAACGCGGAAGGGGTGGAAACAACAACAATAACAATGGAGGCTGAAGTAGAATATAGTAAAAGTGAGTGGACGACAAATGATACAGTGCTAGGCATGCAATCTTTGGAGTCACTTTGCTAGGGACTGTCCTACGAAGGAGACGCCACAACTACTATGTAGATGGTGTGGTCCAAGGGACCATGAAGATGCAAAATGTCCAAAGCAAGGTGTAAATCTATTAAGCATTGAAACGTGTGATGAGAAGGTACTGACAATCACATGGGAACAGGCGAAGAAAGAAAAATATCCGAATGCGGAAGAAGAGAAGGAGAGGTTACAAAAAGCATGAATAGAGAGAAAAGAAGATGAAAGCAGAGAAGTCACAAGTAAAGGACACTGCTGAAACTTCGAAAAGAAACTTGGCGGAACAAAACATGGTGAAACAGATAATGCAAACGGAAGTGCCGATTAAACTAAATGACCTTCTCACGATGCCACAATTGCATACAACCGTTATGAATATGACATAGTCCCCGAGAGTGACGGAGGAAGCAAAGGATAGTAAGGGATGAACGGCAACAGACCCGATGCTACTGGCACTTACAACAGGGAGGCACTCGGCAGTAGTGGAGATGGGCATTTTGGGTACTGTGCTGACAGATACAATTGTAGATGGAGGATCGGGAGTCAACGTGCTGCCGGAAGATATTTGGGAAAAGCTTGGACAACCCACACTATGGCCACCTACTTTCCAGTTACTCACAGTAGATCAGCATGGAATAAAGCCGTTGGGAACTTTGATGGCACAGCCGGTAACAATTGGGACACAACCATTCTTACTGGATTTTGTGGTCATTCCACTGAGGAGAAGAGGGTACGACACCATCCTGGGACGGGGGTGGCTGGAGTAGGCAAAGGTAAAGCATGATTGGAAATGGAACACCTTGTCCATGGAGAGAGGAGGTAGGAGATTTATAATTGATTTGCATACACAAATGGTAGGGGAAGAAGTAGCGTCGTTAGACTCGGAAGGAGAAGGCGAGAGTGATGACGAAGACAAAAAGAGGATGGAACCAGATGAAGAAGGGGTGTTGAGATTAGGAGGATCAACTGATGATGACCTAGATTTGGTGAACGGATTGCTACATTGGCAAATGGAAGATTATGAGGTCTTTCCAAGCTGCAACATGTTGAGTGTTGAGGAAGAAAAAGTAGGCAATGAGTTTCTGAAGGAATATAGAGAAGCGGAAGAAGGAAAGGCGGTTACGGCTGAAGCTAAAGGGAAGAACATATCGGACGAACCCAGCAAAAGGAAAGATTCCATCATGCGGTACACGGTGAACGGACCGAGCAGAAAGAAAAGGTTACACCGCACCATGGATTTAGTAGAAAGGTGCTGGCAGCAAGGAAAACACATCGTACGGGCTGTATAGGAAACAAAGAGGAATGGCTTAATAAAAATTGCAATTGTATGGAGTGAAGGTTCTAGAATCAAGAATATAGTTATTGACAGCAAGGAGTGGTAGCTGATGAAATTCATGGTACCTAGTTTGAGGATAGCAATTGAGAACAAGTTGGGTGACATGGAAAGCTTAAGGGAAAGATTGTACAATTTGAACAAACTTGATGAGTGACAGCTGCAGGCACAGTGGGCCATCGAAGTTACACAAAACCGACATAAGGCATGGCATGATAAGCACTTAAAATTTAACAACTTTCAACTGGGCCAGTTAGTATTGAAGTATAACAGACGGAATGAAATCAGACCTGGAAAGTTCAAAGTTAAATGGGTCGGACCGTACAAGATACGGGAAGTTGTATATAACGGGGCTACGGGAAAGAAATACCAAATGCAGTAAATGGATTGAAGTTAAAAATATACCATGAAAGAAATGGTCCTCTGTCGAAAAACAACTGAGGAAAGAAAAAACGTTTGTAAATAATGTACACATGTATAATAAGGAATAAAATATTGACGTCGAATATAGTTTTTAAAATGCCAAGTAATAAACTATAGTTTTAAAAGTATGAAGTAATAAAATAATAAAACATGCAGCAGGAAGCAAATGTGTTAATATGACTGGAATTTTAGATATTAAAAGTGCTTGGGAACAAGAGTCTGTCGTATGGCCTTAAAGGGATATAACATGCAAATTGGAAGAAGTCAAGAAGACTGTACGACCATTTAGTATTGCTGAATCTAAACTCGGTACGAATGTAAGTAGGAAATCAGTGAGATAAAGCCTCCGTACGGGCTTAAGGAGCAATTCCCTTTGAGATATTAAAGTCCCCGTACGACCAAGAGGAAGAAACTTGAAGTCGTACGGCCAAAGAAAGAACACAAGAAGAAACTTAAAACCAGGCTAAAGAGAACATGAGAGGGAGCTGTACGGCCAGAGTAAACATAAGAGAAAGACGTACGGCCAGAGGAAGGGCATAGGAGAAGGAATTTATAGCCGTACGACCCTAGGTATATGGAAAAGCCAGCCGTACGGTGCAAAAGAAAAGAGCACAAAGGGAAAAATGATCGTACAGCCTTAAAGGCATATGGAAGCCACTATATGAAACAAAAGGAAGGAGAAGATTTGAAGGCTTAACACCGTACGAGATTCAAAATAGGAGGTGACCGTACAAAGACAGGAAGGGAGAAGGAGATCTGTACAGCGTACGACTGGAAAGGAATAAGTCGCCGTATGGCCAGTAGGGAGCAAGTGTACGACCAAAAAGAACATTAAATAAGTGGTGTACGGCTGAGGAAGGAGCCTTGAATTGAATCTGCATGCGTGAACCGTACAGAGAATTAGCATAGAGAGAGCAAAAAGGAGAAAGATTGTAGGAGGGGGGCCGTACAGCGTATAGTAGGAGAGTGCAAAGCTATAAAACTTGAGAACCGTACGGATGCAGTACTTTGAGATGAAGAAAAGGAGTAAGAGCCGTGCAGCAGTAGAGCAAGACAAATTCAGGGTGAAAGATTTGTACAGACAGGAGAAGAAATTTGTATTAGGTGAATGATGCGAGGATGTAGCCGTGCAGCAGAAAGAAATAGGAGCAAAAAAAAAGAAAAAAAAAAGACGACAAATAAAAAATGTTCAGAATGAATAATGCATGATGCCAAAGGGAAGGGACATAAGTAGTGGTAAAACATTAGTGGTTGCCAGAAAAAGTGTGGGATTGGAAGAACATCACAGAAATAGTGTGTTCTATGCAGTTTTGTGTGGGTTTGAGAGTGCTAATTTGGTTTTGGCGGCGATCCCCGGTCAATGCGGTTATCAGTCGTGGGAAGTGTGACCGGTTGATGAGACTTGGAGTTGCTGCAGGCATAGTGTGCTAGAGGTGGAAAGATCAACGAAGCAAGCCTTTCGAGAGGGGTGATACGCTTTGAGGCACTTGGAGTAGGTATTGGATGTGAAGCTGTCTTGGTGGATGCGCAGAGAGCTTGGGAGGAGCTGATCATCTAGTTGAAGGCAATTCAACGACACTTGGCTTAGGGTATCTAGGAGTTGGAAGCAGAGAAAGCAGCACAGGTGGCTATCAAGGTTAGCTTGATTAAGGAGACAGTATTGTGTGAGCAGAGGCTACAAATGCAATGTGGTTTGGAGACCAATTTGGTGCAAGCACGGGACGAATGTGGAAGTGGTGTGACAGAAATAGATTTATCTTGTTGTAGTTAGTCAGTTAATGTATTATGTTTTGTTAATCTATCTTGGATATTTTGTTGTATTGTCATTCGGAGACAACTTTTCTTTTGGGGGGATGATGTTGTAGGTAAAATGTATAGTGTAGCCGATGGGTAGAATAGTATTCGAATGGGCGCGTGATGCTTGAGTGACCCCTTCGGAAAGGTATATGTACATGTTCGAGAGGGACTTTGGAATCATCATTGTGATCATTGTAGTCATTGTATTCGGATTGTAGTCATTGAGTGCATATATGAATAAAGTATCTGTTCTGCGTTGAATCGTGCTATACTAAATGTGTTAAGTTTCTTACCCTGTATGGTAAACATGCACCACCACAATGGGGCCAGCAAGTGAACAACTTAGAACCATGGAAGTATGAGGGGTCGTTTAGAATCATCAGGTCAGAGGACTCACAAAGCTGGAGGAGATGATGACCATAAATAGAGAGTGGCTCCTGATTGTCCTCCGAGGTGCATTAAAGCGCCAAGCTAGCGGGACCATCTCAGAAGTACAAGTCCAATCAGCTTTAGTCTGGGAATTAAAATCCCCTAATAAAATGACGTCACCAATGGCCTCAAACTTGGAGACACCCTCGAGAAAGTCCAAGAATAGGTCCCCATCCTCAACACTATGAATAACATACGGAGAAGAGGCAGGTGGAAAGTAGCACACAACAATATAGATATCTCTCCGATACTAACTAGTAGGACTGATATGGATCCACAAGAGTCTAGCATGGACATCATAATGGATCAATGAGGTAGCCATGAAGAGATAATCTCTAACCTAACAACTCACACCCACAAAAGCTCGAACACCGCTCGAAGCTCACACCTCCTCTCTGCAAATAGATAAGCACAGATGCCTCGTGTAACCCAAAAGAGGAGGTACGCGACTCTCATGTGTCTTTGTGCCGACTAGGATATCCGCAAAACCAACAACGTCATGAAGGAGACCTGGTAGGGACAAATTCTGGGTCAGCTGAGAACACAACCTATCAAGAAAGCCTCTAAAATAGTAATAGGACTGCACTTGTATGCCAAATTCTCTTTTAATTTCAAGTGTCAAGCTACACGATTTGCAAACTACAATGTCCTTGGTAGGAAATAAATGAACAAATGCAGGAATTTTAATGACATCCACAAGAAAAAGCAGTCTAAGGGACCAAGAACCACAAAATTAATACATCTTCAAATTCCTTTTGATGGGAGCTCTTCTATTATGAATCTTGAATGAAATTCTCACTGTTTTGTAAAGCCTTGCCTCCTCAAGTAGTTTGTTCGTACCATCCATTTTCAAATTGTAGTTAAACTGGATATGAGTATCTTTATATGCTACACACTCTATGATGAAGTACTACTTGTTTTCAACCACACTTTTTTACAAGAGCCAAGTTATTTCTGTCCTCTCTTCCTTGGGTGATTTAACAAGAAAAGCAAAGGAAACATCTTCTACCACCTCTCTGCAATTGTTTGGGACTGGTGTAAATAATCTTCAATAGCTATGTCTTTAGGTAATGTTGTCTCTTTAGATGCTTTGTCTGCCAAAGAATTTGTAGCATCTAAGTTTCTACAAGAGCCTTATATTGGGACAAGTTGTAGAAGGGATTGACAGAGAACATGGATCTTTAACAAAAGTATCTGAATTTTCTTTGTGCTTTTTCCCTACTAAGTTTTTGGAAGTCTTCTCTTTTTTATTGGTCAGGTTTGGGCTTTTCTAAGAATTCCTTTGGAAATGTTCATGTTTATGATATGCTGTACCATATGATAAATTCATTTACTTATGTGGAAATCCTAATTTATCTACCCTTGATATGTTTCAAAATCTTATTGTCTACACATTGTCTTGTTGGTTCTTGCTAACCATGTAGGATCATAAATTCGGAGAAATTAATGTGTCATTGCAAAAAGGAAAGAAAGATGCAACAAAATGTATAAAGGAGAGATGCATTTCAACAAAGCAAAAGGACGTGTGGGGATAGTTTAAGATGTGTTGCTGAAGTTTGTGTATTGGTGCATGCCAATGGTAAGGGATAGTATGTTAGGCATGAGTATTAGCACACACATTGTAGTCAGTATGTGCCTATAGTCAACAATCTCTAAAAATGCAAAAAAATTGTCCAGTGTAAGGAAGACAATGTGTTGAGGTACGATGCAAAGAAGAATGGACAATACTTGCACAATGAATGATGTGTACTAGAGAAAAGGATGACATGAGTTCACATCGAAGTACAAATTGAAAGTGAAATTGTATCATGTGGTTAGTGAAGTCAATGAGGTTTGAGATATCAATCTTGGCATGTTGACACAATAAGGCAGTCAAAAGGGTTGTTGAAATAAGAAGCTAGAGATCCACTCATTGACTTGGGATTGGTAGTTGTAGCTGAATTTCCAGGCATGATCATGGTGTTGGATCTAGTGATGGCTTATGGTAGAGACTCTTGAGATGTTGGTAGCTTTGCACCCTACTAGGCCAATAGTGGAAGGAAGAGATGGTAATCACAACTTTGTTTGGCATGAAGACCTCCTTTCAGGGATTTGTTCTATAAGCTGATGCTTCAGATAGTCTCCACTAATGAGCTAACATTGCACAAGGATGAAGCACTATCCATGGTGTAGATAATTTGAGTTTAGATGGCTAAACACACATGGAATTTTCAAGAGCAACTTTCTTAGCAAGCATAGCTCACCAAAGCATAACAAATTAGAGTGATAGCCATAGAGGTCAAGACGGTTAAGAAGATGATCAAGCCAATCAAATGTCAACTATTTGAAGCTTCACACATGAAGGAAGCAAGGAGTGAGAATTGGGTAGCAATAACTCCTACCCATTGAAGTTGCACATAGAGTAGGCCTATGGGCTTCAATAACTTCTATCCACAACATCCACTCCCACATCTTTTGTACATCTAGGAATGTTTTCTCGTCCCATTTCTTAGTTGTTTTTGATTTCGTGTTGTTCAACTTCCAATTTTGTTAGTTTGTCATTTGGAAGATGACTTTCCTTCAACTTTTTTTGTTTGTTTGTGTGTGGGGCGAGTGTTGGCTTTGATATATATCTCTTGCTGTAATCATAGTTGTGGACCACATGAAAGGAATTCTTGTATCCTTTGCGAGTCCTATACATAAATGAATAGAAAAACACATCTTTTTGGAACATTGTTGCAAAAAATTGATATTTTTTTATTTCCCTTCCTCTTTCTAATTAGTCAAGTAGAATTACCAAGTAAGCATCACCTCCGTCATTTGATTGTAGAATATTGAAATTCCTTGTGTGGTTTCCATGAATGCTTGAACTTTGCGTATGCATCAAACTAGTCAAAACTTCTTTTTCAAGATGTTGATAGACATCTTTTTAGAGAAATTATTCACGAACTATAGAAATACCTTACATTGAGGATAGTGTGAGGTTTACAAGATTGCTCGTACAAAATGTTAGCTTTGTTGAGTTTGGCCAAATGCTAAAGGTTCAAATGTTTGTATATTTCATGCCAAATTAGTGTGCCATTCTCTTTTATAGTTAACACTTGCAAATTCGTTGTGGCTAGATAAACATGTTTGAAAACCTCCCTTGCCCCATGCCTAGGGCAACCGCTTCCACCTTTTTTAAATCATAGATGATAAACTTATTCCCAAATAAATTCACCTGCGTGATAGGATTATTTAAGTTGACAAATGGACAACCATATCCAAAAACAAAAGCAACATTGTGGATTGTGGAAAGATGATATCTTGAACTGACAACCACTGTTTGTTCTTTTTAGGGACTTACCTAAGATTACAAACTATGAGTTTGGTAGCATCACTTAGTAGAGTTCTAACTGTTAGCCGACTGGATGGTTCCGGCGGTGTTTCTGTAGCCAACGGTCCGGCGGTGTTTCGGTAGCCGACGGTCCAGTGGTGTTCCTGTAGCCGACTGTTCGGCGGTGTTTCTGTAGCCGACGGTCCGGCGATGTTTCTATATTCTGTAGCCGACGGTCCGACGGTGTTTCGGTATTCTGTAGCCGACGGTCCGGCGGTAAATAATTTGTAGCGGATAGAATATTTGTGGCCGACGGACTCCTTCTGGAAGGTTCGGCGGTAGTATTTATATCCCGTCTGGGATCATTGTAAATCATCATTCACTTACTATTGCGAATATTATGCTACTGTTCTGCTGTTACTTTCTGTGTGCGTTCATTTACTTTACTTGTACGGTAAACATTTGGCGCCGTTGCCTTATGAATCTGGAAGGTGGGAGGAATGAAGATTAATGCCAAATCAGCTTAACAAGGATCAAAATAAGGCGAAGGGAAAAGATGGAATCCGTATTGCGCAAGAGAATTTAATTCTAGCACAGCAAGCCGAACGCTGACGAAGATTTCAGAGGATCGCCGACGGAAACCGAAGTGCGGAAGAATTGTTGGAGGAGACTCGTCAGCGGGTGGAATTGGTGGAAGAAGCACGGGAGGAGTTCTTGAATTTGTGTTCGCTGAGGGAAGAAAATTCAGATGGGAGAGCATCAACTCGCACGGCTCGCAGTGCGGACGGAGCAGCACGAGTGTGGAGTGACCTCTTCGTCCAAGATAGACTTCCGCGGGAAACAATTTCGGAGGATCCTCCGTCTTCACCAAGGGTTGCAGCTGTCGACGCCTCCGGTGTGGGAGTGCAGACTGCCGGTGTGGGAGTGCCGACTGCCGGTGTGGGAGTGCAGACTGCCGGTGTGGGAGTACAAACTGCCGGTGTGGGAGTGCCGACCACTGTAGGAGTGCAGACCTCCAGAGTTATGGCAGGACCCAAAGAAAAATTACCAAAATTTGAAGGCGATGGTACAGCCGACCCCCTCCGACATTGTAAGACATGTGAGACGATCTGGCGGGCAAATGGAATCACAGATGCCGACGAATGGGCCAGGCAATTTTCGGCAACCCTACGGGGTCGCGATTGATTGGTTTTCGGATATGGATCCGTAGAAGCTAGATACATGGGATAACATTAAAAAGGAGTTCTTGGCGGAATTTAAACTCTTGCGGGATGATAATGAAATTGTAGCGGAAATTTTCAATACCAAGCAAGGGAAGCATGAAACTGTTCGTGTCTATGCCAGGAGATTGAAAGACTTAATAAACAAAATGGAAAGCAAGCCAGCAGACGGATTGCAGAAAAGGTGGTTTGTGGACGGCCTACGCTCGAAACTGCAGAGGAAAATGAAAATTGTGCCACCGTCATCATATGCCGATGCTTACAATAGAGCCCTCGATCTTGAAAGTGAATAGAAGACAAAGAAGAAGAAAACTAGCTCATCTGATTCTGATGACGACGAGCCTGCCGGAGATGATAGTAGCAACAACGAAGGCAGCAGCAAGAAGGTTCGTGCCCTACAGAAGGATATGGTTCGCATGATGAAGGAATTTAAAAACATGCAGAAGGAGCCAAAAGGCAGCGAGCTGTGGTGCACGGAGTGTAAGACAGACAGGCATACTAAAGGATCATGTCCGAAGAACCAATTCTGCGACATCTGTCAAATTATGGGACACTAGACAAAGGACTGCCCCTTTAACATGAAGACAAGAGGATCTCCGCAGGTGTTTCTCACATAGGAGGCTTCCCCGTCGGGTAGTAGCGGAAACGCGAATACTGCCGGTGCTACATCTGGAGGATACAAGAATAATAACAACAATGCAACCAATAACAATAATAATGGGAGCCGAAGTCGAACTCAGTATGATGCAAACGGACGGCCGATCGTTCAATGCCGGGCATGTAATTTATGGGGTCATTTTGCGCGGGATTGTACAGCGCCAAACACACCGAAATTATTATGCAGATGGTGCGGACCCGGCGATCACGAAGATTCCAAGTGCCCAAAGGCTGGAGTAAACTTGATCATTGTTGGCACGAATGTAGAGGAGGTTCTGGCAATTACACGGAGGCAAGCGGAGGAAAAGAGAAAAGTGGGGGAAGCACAGGCGGACATTGCAAAGGCATCGTCGGTGGGGACATCTCAGTTGAAGGATATCACCGGCACCTTGGCAAGGAACTTTGCAGAACAAAACATTGTACGACAGATCTTACAAACGGAGATACCGATCAAGATAAGTGACCTCCTTCTCACAATGCCCCAGTTACGGACGGCCATTCTGAATCATACACCGTTTCCGAAAGCAATGGAGGACATAGGAAGGGACAGTAGGGAAGCGACGGCAACAGACCCAATGCTGTTGGCACTCACCTCCGGACGGCATCCAGCGGTCGTCGAGATGGGGATTTTGGGAAATGTTTTGATAGAGACAATTGTTGACGGAGGGTCCGGCGTGAATGTCTTGCCGGAGGATACTTGGAAGAAGTTGGGAAAGCCGACGCTGTGGCCACCTGCATTTCAGTTGCTCACGGCAGACCAACATGGAATCAAACCGTTGGGAATTTTGAAAGCGCAACCGGTAACAATTGGTATGCAACCATTTTTATTGGATTTTGTGGTCATTCCATTAAAAAAAAAGGGCTATGATGCTATTCTGGGACGGGATTGGTTGGTGTAAGCAAAAGTACAACATGATTGGAAACGCAATACCCTATCAATGGAGCGCAGAGGCAAAAGATTCATAATTGACCTGCATACGCAAATGGTCGGCGAGGAAGCAGCATTGTCAGATTCTGACAGTGAAGGCGAAAGTGATGACGAAGGACAGAGGAGAATGGAACCGGATGACGGAGGAGTATTGAGACTTGACGGAGGATCGAATGACGACGACCTGGATTCGGTGAGTGGCCTTTACCATTGGTAGATAGAAGACTACGAACTCTTTCCGAGTAGCAATATGTTAACGGTCGACGAAGATGAGAAAAAGGAGAAAAACGAATGTCTGGAGGAATGCAGGGAAGCGGAAGAAGGAAAAGCTGCCATGGCTGAAGCTGAGGGGAAGAACATACAGTCTGAACACAAAAAAACGAAAAATCCCACTATCCGGTACATGGTGAATGGACCGCGCGGAAAGAAAAGGTTACACCGCAGCATAAAATTAGTGGAAGGGCACCAACAGCAAGGAAATAATCCAGTTGCGCGAAGACCGCAGGCACAGTGGGCGACGGGGGTGGCACAGAACAAACGTAAGGCGTACAACGGTAAGAATGACATCAAAGTGGAAAAGTTTAAGGGCAGATGGGTTGGACCATATCAGATTCAGAAGGCCGGCGACAATGGAGCGGTCAGATTATCAATTTTGGACGGGCAGAAGATACCTCCAGCAGTCACCAGATCCAAATTCAAAATATATGGTGCAAAGAAGACTCCGTCGCTGTCACAGGATGGCCAGCTGCCTCTGTCGTCGTTGCAGAATGGTGGCGCTTGGAGGCAAAATGGAGGTACCTCTGTTTTTTGATTTCTTTGAAAAAAAAAAAAAAAAATAAATTTGAAAAAAAAAAAAGAAGAAGAAAGAAGCAGAGTCTGTCCGTGGGCGGAAAGGAAATCCCGCGGGCAGAGTTTGTCTGCGGCCGGGAAGAAGATCCCGCAGCCGGAAAGGAAATCCCGCGGGCAGAGTCTATCCGCGGCCGGGAAGAAAATCCCGCGGGCAGAAAGGAAATCCCGCGGGCAGGATGTCCGCGGAAGTCTGGCAACCCGCGGAAACTTTTTCCTGCGGCATTATCTCATTAACCACGGCGTTGTTTGTTCAAGTGTCGTCTTTCAGGGATGGCGTAGCTTGAAGACAACCCGCGGGTTCTTTCCTGTTGCGTCTATAATAGGCCGCGAATTTTTTTTCCTTTTCCAATACTTGTCCAACCGTCTTCAGCCTGTCTTGAGCATGGCGTCTTGATTTGGCATGCACGGAAGCCTCTTCTTTGGCAAGCATAAATTGAAGCGCTGCAAACTAATTGTATTTGACAGGTCACAGGTTCGATTTGCAAGTCAAAGTCTTTTGTAAACATATCGGTTGCTGACAAAAGCCCAAAGTGGAAAAGAAAGCTTGTTGGTTGTGAAGCAGTAGGGGAATACACCCACGGGAATTCTCAGAATTTTGTGTTGCCGGAGGAGATTTCTGTTCATCATTTGCGGAGGACAGATTGTTGGGTTTGTGTAGAAGATGGGTGTGGGTTTTTCTTTGAACAAATAATTTAAAAAAAAAAAAAAAAAAAACGACGACAGAGTCAAGTTGTTTAGAATGAGTAACAGATGAGACCAAAGGGAAGGGGACGCATCCGTGGTTGCCAGAAAGAGTGCAGAATCGGTAGATAATGATAGAAATGGTGTGTTCCGTGCATTTCTATGTGGGTTGCGAAGTGTTAATTTGGCCTTGGCGGCGAGGGGCGCTGCCCCTCGACCCCGCCAATTGTGGCGGATATCAGTCGTGGGAGTCTGACCAGTTGAGAAGAGTTGAAGTTGCTACAGGCATGGACTTTCTGTGTACCAGAGGTAGTAGGAGCAGGTGTTGGTTGTGAGGCTGTCTTGGTGGATGCGTAGAGAGCTTGGGAGGAGCTGATCATCCAGTTGGAGGCAGTGCAATGACACTTGGCTTAGGGCACCGAGGAATTGAAAACAGAGAAAACAACACAGGTGGCTATCAAGGTCAGCTTGAGGAGACAGTATTGTGTTAGCAGAGGCTACAGAGGTAACGGGATGAATGTGGAAGTGATGTGGCAGAAGCAGATTTCTCTTGTTGTAGTCACTCTATTAATGTATTTTGTTTGTTAATTTGTCTTAGATATTTTTGTCAGTCGTCAGGAGACGACTTTTCTTTTTTGGGGGGATGGTGTTAGCCGACTGGATGGTTCCGACAGTATTTTGTATTCTGTAGCTGACGGTCCGGCGATGTTTCTGTAGCCGACGGTCCGGCGGTGTTCCTGTAGCCGACGGTCCGGCGATGTTTCTGTAGCCGACGGTCCGGCGATGTTTCTGTAGCCGACGTTCGACGGTGTTTCGGTATTCTGTAGCCGACGGTCCGGCGGTAAATAGTTTGTAACGGATAAAATAATTGTGGCCGACGGACTCCTTCGGGAAGGTTCGGCAGTAGTATTTATATCCCGTCCGGGATCATTGTAAATCATCATTCATCATTCACTTACTATTGCGAATATTATGCTACTGTTCTGCTGTTACTTTCTGTGTGCGTTCATTTAAGGAGACAGTATTGTGTTAGCAGAGGCTACAGATGTAGCGGGACGAAGTCGTCAGGAGACGACTTTTCTTTTTGGAGGGGATGGTGTTAGCCGACTGGATGGTTCCGGCGGTGTTTCTGTAGCCGACGGTCCGGCGGTGTTCCTGTAGCCGACGGTCCGGCGGTGTTTCTGTAGCCAACGGTCCGGCGATGTTTCTATATTCTGTAGCCGACGGTCCGACGGTGTTTCGGTATTCCGTAGCCGACGGTCCGGCGGTAAATAATTTGTAGCGGATAGAATAGTTGTGGCCGACGGACTCCTTCGGGAAGGTTCGGCGGTAGTATTTATATCCCGTCTGGGATCATTGTAAATCATCATTCACTTACTATTGCGAATATTATGCTACTGTTCTGCTGTTACTTTCTGTGTGCGTTCATTTACTTTACCTGTACGGTAAACACTAACATCAGCTATTCTCCCAATTGTGCGATCTTTTATCACCCGGTGAAAAAAATTCACGTGACTAGAATTAGTAGTGTTGGGAGAATGCCATCAATGCATATTATTTCTTTGCAACATGATCTACCTTTGAAGCAATTGCATTAGCCTTAGCATGAGTTCTTATTCTGAGATATGTGACATTGCCATTTTTCAATGTTCCTTCTTTACATGCCCAAATCTATGAAGAATAATAACCTTATCTTTTTTTGGTGGTTATGAAGTGGAAGGAGAATCAGGATCCAAACTATTAGGTTTTCTGTTATACCAAACAACAAATGTACTCTCTAAATTTCTAGAAAAAGATTCAAATATTCGTTAATGTCTATGTTTTCTTGCAGCAAGTATGTGCTGATTTTATCAGAAGTTAGAGTTTGACTTTTGGTTGTGAGTGTTAATGACTCCACAAATGACCTATTAATGATCAAAGTCACCATGTCATCCTCATCAACCTTTTTGTTTATAGTAGTGAGTTTGACCCTTAGATCACTCATTTTAAGGAGGCACTCTAATAAAGACCCACCCTTCCTGACTTTATTAGAAAAAAACTAAGTTGCTGATTAGGTTTAGGGATCTTGGGTTCGAGAATCAAATTTGTAGATTCATGAATTTTTTCCAGTATGATTTGTAAGTTTTTGTGTGTATATAAATATGCATTATATATTTACAAATAAGAGAAATATACATAATTGTAAATCTTAATCATTTCATACCATGAATCTATGATGCTTGACCATTGAGAACAACTAAAAGGGATTATTTTAGGGTTTCCAGCAAAATAATAATAATAAAATATTTTTAAACTTGTTTTGGCCCCATATTATCATTTTAGGAACTTACCTAACATTACAAACTATGAGTTTGATAGCATCACTTAGTAGAGTTCTAACATCAGCTATTCTCCCAATTGTATGATCTTCTATCACTTGATGAAATAAAATTCATGTGACTAGAACTAATAGTGTTCGGAGAATGCCATGAATGCATATTATTTCTTTGCAACACGGTCTGCCTTTGAAGCAATTGCATTAGCCTTAGCACAAGTTTTTATTCCGAGATATGTGACATTGCCTTTTTTCAATGTTCCTTCTTTACATGCCCAAATTTATGAAGAATAATAAACTTAGCTTTTTTTGGTGGTTATGAAGTGGAAGGAGAATCAGGATTCTAATTATTAAGTTTTCTGTTATACCAAACAACAAATGTACTATCTAAATTTCTAGAAAAATTGTTTTCTTGCAGCAAGTATGTGCTGATTTTATCAGAAGTTAGAGTTTGACTTTTGGTTGTGAGTGTTAATGACTCCACAAATGACCTATTAATGGTCAAAGTCACCATATCATCCTCATCAACCTTTTTGTTTACAGTAGTGAGTTGACCCTTAGATCACTCATTTTAAGGAGGCACTCTAATAAAGACCCACCCCTCTTGACTTTATTAGAAAAAAACTAAGTTGCTGATTAGGTTCAAGAATCTCGGGTTCAAGAATCTTGGATTTGAGAATCAAATTTGTAGATTCATGATTTTTTCCCACTATGATTTGTAAGTTTTTGTGTGTATATAAATATGCATTATATATTGAAAAATAAGGGAAATATACATAATTGTAAATCTTAATCATTTCATACAATGAATTTATGATGCTTGACCATTGAGAACAACTAAAAGGGGTTATTTTAGGGTTTCCAGCAAAATACTAATAATAATAAAATATTTTTTAACTTGTTGTGGCCCCATATTATCATTTTTGGCCTGTGGGGGTTCGGGCGGATCCGCCTTAGATTCCCTCGGGTCCACATGTATTCACGGTTAGTCCGCATCTAATCTGTGCAGGGTCCGTATATGAACTATGAATCTGTCCATATTCACAGTACCCTGTGGATCCGTCCATATTCACAGACAATGAACTTAGACGGATCCACAAGATCATATACGGAACTTGCATAGACTCGAGACGTATTGATCCGCAAATCCAAACCCAATACAAACCCAGATCTAATCCACAACTCATTCTATGGATCCGGTATTGCTGGAAAAACACATTTTTTAAAATACAAATTCTGGGCTCTTTTTTAAGTTTGGTAGTTTTTAAAAAATTATTATACAGTTTAGTTGTAGATGCAAAATTATGGACCTCAAGAATAAGGATATCAGTAAATTTTAACGAAAATAGGGCTGCCCAATGACACTTATCATAAACCTTAGGGTTGTTGCTGGTTTGGTTTCATTGTTCAAAATTATTCAATCATACATTTGATACTACACAATTATGAATATCTTGTGACAAAGTATTAAAATTCCATCTCAGTTAAATTCTGCACCTTCTAAAGAACTTAATTTTGGACACATTCCTCTAGAAGGTGAAGATGAATTTGAACAAACCTAGAAAACTTTAAAATTTATTTTGAAAAGGTCAAATTTATATTGTAGATGCTTATGTAGTTATGAAGTGTAAAAAATTGTCTATAGCAACCCAAGATCTAGAGGCCAATGAATAGCACCAAAGCAAGAGATAACAATATGGACAATAACAAACTATATTCTCATCAATATGCAAAATGGTGAACTGAGTACAATGTACATATGCCTACATAAATAGGCAAGACAAAAGGAGAATAGAGCGTACAATGTGACTCAATGAGATGCAATGGTAGTGCAATGTCCTCAAAATAATTAAAATACTCAATTAAATAATTGTTTGATGGCCTTGAACTTAATAATATCATTTTGGCCCCTTTTTAAAAAATTAGTTATTATAAATATTTTGGTTGTGTTGGCTATTGTAACGCTCCGAGAAACTTCTCGAAGCCCACTTACAAGACCCAAGTGTGGCATAGTTGTAGGCATGGTGCATTTTATATTTTCTTTGTATCTTCGAATTTCAGTTGGAGTTTGGCGTTGTTGTAGCTCTGGAGGTGCAAGACTGTTTATATATTTGCAGTTTCAATGGTTAGCAACCATCCTACTTTGTCGGGGGAATATTGCATTAGATATTTCATTTGTACTTCATTGTTCAAATTAGTGAATACGAATATAATCTACAAGTCTCAATCAATCTTGGTTATTGTCAAATGCTTTATTTTGATCAATCATTTTTGTCATTAATAATATAGATGCCTACCCTTGCACAAATTGTTTACCGCATAGATTAATTGATTAACGCACACAGATAATGAGCAATAATAGCAACAGTAGTACTCCGCTTATTATTCGCATATGCCAAGAGATTACATACAGATGATAAGATGATTTACAATGATCCCAGACGGGGTATAAATACTTACCACTGAACCTTCTCGAAGGGGTCCGTCGGCTACATAACAATACTAATCTACCTATCGGCTACAAAATCTTTACCGACAACATGGACCCATCGGCTACACAGTTTCTACTGACGACATCATCCCCCCCAAAAGAAAAGTCATCTCCTGGTGACTTCAAAACTAACAAAAATAGGAGACCACAAAATACAATAGAGAAATAATATACACTATAGAGGAGGCTGTGATCCTGAAGAATGCTGTTGCCGGCGTAATTCGTAGACTTGCTCTGTCCGAATGCTCAAATCCTTCTAAATCTGTTTGTTAACCTCTACGGCCTCCTTCAAGAGAAGCGCTACATCCATAGCCTGGGTCTTTGCCAACTGTAATTCCTGCTCTGTCGCTTCCTTATCCCGCAACAGTGCTGCATGCTCAGCTGCCCATACTGCTTGCTGGCTGGCCAAATCTGCATTTACCTTTTCTCTAGCCTCCTCTACTGCCAGAGACCTCTCCACTGCGACCCTGTCTGCTGCCTTGTCCGCCTCCGCATGCTTGCGAGCATAGTATTCTTCTTTGTACAATCCTACTATCTTGTGCACTAGCTTCTCCATAGAAGTGTTGCACAGACCCAACTCCGGCTTGGTGGCCTAATCCGCCAAAATCTCCAGTGTCTCAACTGCTGGCCAACCTCTCTCCTCAAAACATGAATGAAACCGCTGCGAACAAATCCCCCTTATATAAGCCCAAACCAAATGCCACTCTCTCCGTCGGGTCATAGCCTGTAATCCCACATTGTGCCTCTTTTGCAGCACAACCCGCATACCCCTGAGTTAATCTCTACATCCATCCTCATTTGACCCATAATCTTCCTTCGACACATCATCCATGGTCCACTCCCATCACTATTCGTCTCTGCTACCATTGTGGTAACCATGTCCACATCTGGTGCCACCTCCTCCCTCCTAGGCGCACCCTCCGACTGTGGAATTGCCACCTCCTGTGGCTTTGATACGGCTGCTGGACCTAGAGGGACTCCTCCATGACTCGGAGACTGAATGGATGGTCCGACCTCTACAGGAATGAGTCAGAATTGTTGCCTTAAAAATTTGCTTGCTTTATCAATCACTTCCATTCACTTGGGCTGCTCTGACTGTGCCTCCGTCAACAAGGAAGATGAAATAGTGACCACAACATCTGAATCAATCACATCCAAACGAACTTGGGGTTCAGTCTCTGGTGCTTGCAACTCTGTCAACCGTGGCTTTGCTAGTACAAAAGGGTCTGGCGGACAATCCTGGGAAGGGAAGCCCTCGGTCAAAGCTATAAAAGACACAACATCCACCGCGGCCGTGGAGAAAGCAACATCTAGGGTGGTCACCGGTGCAACAAGTGTCGTCGGTGGGACACCCTTAGCCACTGCCCGTGGAACATCTACTACTATCCATGGGACATCTCCCACTGTTGATGGGGTCATTATGACCGGTGCAGGATGCTGACCAAAGGGAGGGATGTGGGAAGTGGAGGTGGACAAGTGCACTGAAGTTGGCAACTGCGGTTGGCTGAAAAATGTGGATGCGCTAACTATTGATTCATTGCCAACTTTCGTAGAAGTACTCTCTTCCTCGTACTCAGCCCCATTGCTCTCTGAAGTCTCCTCCCATTCGCTGTCGGTGTCCCCGTGAGCTTGCAATCCCCGAAATACCTTCTTTTGCCCCGCTGCTGTCCCACCCGTGTCCAAATGTCTCCAATAAAATATTGGGGGCTCTCCTTGTGCCAACTTTCCCCGCGGTGGAGCCTCAAAATCATCCATTGGTATCTGATTAATTGCTGCCCCCAGAAACAAGCCAATTGCATGGTGTGGCATAAAGAATGTGCGGTGCTGGAGTGTCATGAACTCCTCCATCCTAGTGGCAAGAACTGTAGCCCAATCATACACTATGTCGTTCATGATGCCATTCATAAATACAATCTATGGCAATGCTAAATTTGAAGCCCGAGTTGCCCCTGTCAATTTGCTCTTGATGACATTCATGATGCACCTGCAGTGGCCTTCTCGAATAAGATCTCACCAAAGCCCTCTGCATTTAGACCTTTTTATCACTGACTCCATCTCCTGGGGCATAAGATATCAGCCCACTAATCGTATCCAATGTTCTTTTCGTTCCTGAGAGAGCTTGTGATACTTGATTTCCACCTTCTTACCTCTTGGGCCAGGGATGCCGAAAACCCTAGTAAAATCCTTAGGTTTTAAAGAAACCATCATCCGATGCTTTTTGTACAAAAATCTGCTAGTTTTGCTGTTCGGATTATATGCTTCTATCATAGTTCGCAAAACGGATTCAAATAATCGGATGAAAAAAATTGGAAGTTGGATGGCCCAATGTACCTTTGCCCGTATCAAAATTTGCTTAATTAGCTTTTTGTCCGGAGTCTTCTGCCACCATTTCCGGCATTCGCTGCCATTGAGCCCTTCCAATTGAATAGTAAGATGCGTGAGTTCGGCCCTTACTTTTTGTTTCTTACTGCTGGAAGCGGATGACCCTACAACGCGGATTCCAGAAGCTAAAACCCTAGCATTCTTCTCCATACTTGCCTTCAGCTGGTTCCTCCACTGCTTCCGTTTTTTTTCCTACTGATTCCATATAATAACCGTTTCTTTCGTACCTTTATAATATATGGTTTCTCCTTCCGTTACGTTTGTTTCCCATGGCAAGATTTTGTCCAGACCCCGAAAATATCTCTGCCGTATTCTTTCTTTTTCTACCACAGATATTTGTGAACATTCAACCATCCGCAGACAAAAAAGATCTTTACTGCAAAATGTAAGCCGCTAAATTATAAGTGCTGAAAAACGCTCTTGCCAAAGCAAATGTTACACAAGGAAATGGTGGAAACATTAAGACCATGGATGCTTCAGATCCAAAAGTGTTCAAATCCGCTTCTGAACGAAATGAATCTGCTTCTGAAAATGGTGTAACTAAGCATTCGGATGCAAATAGAATGCAAATTGTATTAGATAGCAATAATGGAAATGGTGATGTAAAAAGTTCTCTTACGCCAACCTCCAGACGAGCTTCATTACAGAAAGGCTGCTGAAGAAGGAGAAAAAGAATTGGCAAGGCTTGAAGAGCAAAAGAAAATGCAAGAGAAGGTGTCCGTGGAAGAGGAGAGTTACACCATGGGGACACAAAGACATCCATGGGGAAGGCAACTCGTAATCTTGATATAACTTGCGGAAACTAGGAAGTCGCCTGTGGTCAGAAAGAAGAGAACCCATGGGAGAAAGAAATCACCACCGTGGAAAATGAAGATGTGGCCGCGGAAACAAAAGCAAAGCCCTCCACCGCTACCCATCCACAGAAAAATAAACATCCGCGGGAGTCAATAGACTTTAAGCCGTGGCAAGAAATAGTTTGAAGCCGCTAGTCCACTTTCCACGGTAGGAGAAAACAAAGGCGTGGGTAAGAAGGGCAACCCGCAGGAGGATAAGTACTGTCTGCGGGAGACAATATTATCCGTGAAAGAAATAAGTACTGTGGAGAAACGAAAACTGCGGAAGGCAATAGAGAAGAATTGATTAATGCACATAGATAATGAGCAAGAACAGCAACAGTAGTACTTCGTTTATTATTTGCATATGCCAAGAGATTACATACAGATGATAAGATGATTTACAATGATCCCAGACAGGGTATAAATACTTTCCGCGGAACCTTCTCGAAGGGGTCCGTTGGCTACATAACAATACTAATCTACCCGTCGGCTACAAAATCTTTATCGTCAACATGGACCCGTTAGCTACACAGTTTCTACCGACGACAAAAATAGCTAACCAAGGCCTCTCTATGCATATTGTACATGTATGACTAAGTACCGCACGGTCACCATTAACTCTTGATAGTTGCAAATGTACGTTGGAGGAATACTTGCCATATAGTGGTTAGTGGAGAAGGCAAAGAAGGTGTATGGTAGTGGGAGGTGATTGTCGTACAAAGTAATAATGTACAAGTGGAGGGTAAGAGGGTTTATGAGTGTCATCAGTGACGCTTTACGAATTAGACAAAGGCAGAGTTTGGGTGGATAGACATTGTACGGGTAGTAGGTGATTTCTATATGGGAAGGCCTCACGTAGTGTGAACTAAGTATGAAGGTGCGCAAACCATACATGAAGGGTTGTGTGGTAAGGGAATGTTGATAGATGGTGTTGTGCGGCTGAGGGCTGTTGGGACATTATAGTGGTATCAAAGCTAGTGATTTTGCAAGCTTGTCTAGTGGATGGGGAATGAGCTCAAAGTGTACACTAGGAGGAGGTACCATGCTATAGGCCAAATATGGGAACCTAACATTGAAATCATGACATTGTTAAGAGATCCAACCAACAGCCAAACTCAACTCAATGGAGCCATGGTCAAAGAGAAACAATGACAACTCATGGAGGAAACTTTGCGAAAATTGGCAGAAGGTAAAACAAATGGAGAACATGATGGGCATAATGATAATCTTTTCATGGGAAAGTCGAACACACAACACACATTCTCGACTGCCCATGTTGACATTTCCCCAAAGAACAAAAGCACCTTGCAGAGAATGAGCATTCACTCTCCACGAGATGTAAGAGCAACAAAGACAAGATTGGAGGGACACAAATCTTAAGGGAAATATATCTTTCAAGGATTATGTAAATCTACAAATGAAATACTTGGATGATAGGAGTTATGTTTACCATAATAATGACATCAAACAGAAGATTGACAAGCTAAACTTATCATCCTTTGATGGGTTTGGGATAACATCAGCACAAGCATGGGTACAAATAACTGATACCTACTTCCTACTCAATTCGATGCCCAAAGATGAGACAATCAAATTTGCAACACTTCATCTAGGAGTCACTCATGAATGGTGGCACCACGAGATGGTCACCCTCGATCACGATTGAGTCACTTCATATGTAGATTTCACAAAAAAACTGATAGACCACTTTGATGGGAAGCATCCAAAGCTCAACTTAAAGGAGTTGGCACTACTAGATTGGTAGATGATTACATTTCAAAATTTCAGAGGTTCTCAGTGTTGGTTACCGACATGTCTGAAAGAAGATTTGTTGTGTTGATGGATGGATTGATGGATCCCCTCAAGGGTTGGGTCAATCGTTTCAATCCCAACATGCTCATAGAGGCACAAAAGACGTCATGTAACAAGGCTACCTCATCCTCCAAGAGTAACACACATTCCTAGTTACCTCTCCCACATGAGGATAGTGACAAGGAGCCATTTTAGAAGAAACCTTTGATGGACTATGCCACTGGTCAGGAGCTCCAAATGAGGAAGCTTTGTTTTACCTGTAAAGAGCCTTGGGAATTGGGTTACAGTTGTCTTGGTAAAGGGAATATTTACTATATTGAGATGGTACCCGATGATGGGGAAGAAAGTAAAATACCCAAAGAGGAAGAGACTAATCGTGCAGAGAGAATTGCCACACTTGTACAAAGGGTAGGTTCCATTGTTGTACTTTCTGCAACTTTTGGGAGTAGTGTATTTCGGGTCTACTATACACTTCAGGGGAGTGTGTCATAATCATGCTTGATATTGGGCCACACTTAATTTCATCAATTCATCACTTGTTGCTAATAGGTCCTTGCACATGGTGGAGAATGAGGGATTTGACGCCAAAGTGACAAGAGGAACTTTACTATCCTGCACTCATGTGATTCCACAACTCAACATTACCATGGGAAACTATACAGTGATAGATGATTTCTTTTTGATAGATCTAGATGATACAAATGTCATATGGACATTCAATAGATAAAGACCCTCCATTAGTACACACAGAGTTTCAAAAAGATGGAGTTTCCTTTTGAGGTGGACAACGAGAAGGTGGTGCTAAGAGGGATGTCAAATAGAGGCCCATGAGAAATATTAGTGAAGAAGATAGAGGCAATTTTCAGGGAAGACAAGATTCAAGCATATAACCTTGACATTGAAGATGTAAGGAAGAATGTGTTAGCCACTGCTTTACTTGAGATAACTACCATATGCCCATTGTTTCAGATTTTAAAGGAGTGGAGGGCTCATTTGTTGGTTGAGTACTCCAAGAACACCTTTGCATGCCAGTTGATGGATGGTCAAATACAAGATGAAAAGTACAAGGTGGTCGATGATCTCATCTACTAAAATGACAATCTATTTGGTACTTGACTCAAAATTGAAGAAGATGATCTTAGGGCAGATTCATAACCCACCCCTAGCAGGTTTCCTAGGATTGAATTTGGATTCTCTTGAGAACAAGAAATCTCTGTGTAGATGTCCTTGAAATAATTAAATAACTCAATTAAAGAATTGTTTGTATGGCCTTGAACTTAATAATATCTTTTAGGCTCTTTTTTAAAACTAGTTGGTTATAATTTATTTGGTTGTGTTGGCCTGTTTGTAAGACTTTGGAAACTTCCTAGGTCCCATCTAGAAGATCAAGTTTGGTATAGTTGTGGGCATGGTGGATTTTATATTTTCTTTTTATCTATGAATTCCAGTTGGAGTTTGGCATCGTTACGGTTTCGAAGGTGCAAGACCCTCCCTATTTTGTATTTGTAGTTTCCATGGTTAGTAGCCAACCTACTCTACAGGTGAAATATCGCATTAGATATTTCATTTGTACTTCATTGTTCAAATTGGTGAATACGAATATTATCTACAGGTCTCAATCAATCTCAATTCTTGGCAAATACTCTGTTTCAATCAATCATCTCTGTCATTAATAATGTAGACGCCTAACTTTACACAGATTGTTAAGTGAGGCCTCTTTGTGCATATAGTACATGTACGACAAAGTATTGTATGGTCACCATTAACTCCTAAGGGGTGCAAGTCGTACGCTAAAGGAATATTATCTTACGATGGTGAGTGAAGATAGAGGTGGTGTACTCTAGTGGTTGGTAAATTATATATGAAGTAATATTGTACGAGTTGAAGGTGAGAGGGTGTATGGTTGTCATTAGTGATGTTGTACGAATCAATAAAGACAATGTACAAGTGGATAGAAATTGTACAAAGAGGAACACATGGACAAGGGTGGTTGTTGTACGGGAAGACCTCACACAAGGTGATCTAAGTACGGAGGAGGGCAGGCCATACATGAAGGTTTATGTAGTAAGAGAGTGCCGACAAAGTTGTATGACTTAGGGTTGTTAGGACATTATAGGTAGGTAGGAGAAAATAATAGATAATTTCACTTAAGGTGGATCACTGTCCAAAGGTTGCAGTATTATTCCATTATAAGTGAGTATGAAAATGTGATAACAAGATCTACCAAAGGTGGGATTTCTCCTACAACCCTATTCCCTAGATATGCAATTGCTTGTGTCTCCTATGCAAATTACTATAATATGCATTATCCTAAGTTAAATAAAGTGTAATTAAATGAGACATAATTTACACCAACACAAAGTTAATTTAAATTATTTATTTACCACACTTTCTTCTATTCTGGATGGTGGCAAAAATTGTTGTCATGCAACTATATTTTATCCATGCAAAAACTTTATATCAAGAATGTTGATGAAGTGTTTTTATACTTTTCCGAATTCCAATGAAAATGACTAGTTGATTTATATCTCAGCTTTTTTAGTTAGTTTTCAAAAGAAGATTACAAGGTTGGAATTTCAGAGTGAATCATTACTTTAATATGTATAGTCTGCAAAAAATCCGAGATAAGCCATGCTTTCAATATGATAAATAATTTAACATGGACATATATTTCAACGGACTTGAAAATCTCTTATCTTCTTGAAATATTTTGGTTGTTTATAACTGTTTTCAATTATTTATATTTGTTCAATGCACTTTATGTTATTGGTGCTTGACTCTAGTTTTCAACTTTTTTTTCTGTGGCAGAACATCGAATCAAATTTGTCATGACTCAACTGGTGTTATTAGACAAGAATATTTGGTAGGCTCCTGGGATCTCACTGTCTATATTCTTTGCTGGACCTTTATGACTTCAAAATAAAAAATCTGAACATGCTACTCTTGTATTGGAAAAGCTGTTTTAGACCTACTTCCATAATAAAAGATTGGACAACTAAAAACCAAACATTCATCTATTTTACTAAGGGGCATTTTTTTTTTTTAAATAGAAATAATATGAAATAGACATGCTTAAGTGTTCTGTTAGAGTTACAAGTCTCCTTGGTGAATACCATTCTCAACTGCGGTCCTTTTTTCTTGGATTCATATCCAAAATCTCATGGTCTAGTTCTGGTATTAATAGAAGGGCTTTCTGTTTTGCTGCATTGTGTGCCTAACCATTTATTATCGAATTTTTATAAGCATCACACAGTAATTGATACAGAATTGTGCACATTCTAACAGGATGCTGATGAAGGTGCTGTCCCAACTCCAATAGTTTTAATAGATCAAGACTCGGACTCCAATGCAACAATTGTGGAGGTCAGTTTTGGTGATCGCCTTGGTGCGCTTCTGGACACGGTATGGTTCCTTAAACAACCATTTGTAAAAACACTTACATATATTATGTCTTGTTTAGAAACTTTGTATTTCAAGTTGATGTCATTGTAGACCCTGAATCTTTATAGTTATAGATAGAGATTTACATATTAAAATGTTCACGTAAAGTCCCTAATTCCCTCACAGCATTTGTGGCCATTTAATCCTATAATCTGAACTTTGAAGTATCTTTAATGTAATGTCCCTTTTGAGATTAAATAGTAAACTGTAATAAACTAAAAAGAAAAATTTAAGTTAATGAATGGTCAAAAGAAATAAAATGGAGAGTTATGACTGTTGAAGGGTTAAGGTATAAAGGAGAGATCATTTTTTGAGAAGAGATTGTGAAGGAAGTAATCAATCAATTTGGAAATAAATAATTATTTACAAAAGACAACAATTAAGGATGACTAGTTGTGACTCTTTCAAAGGTTAGAAATCATGAAAGTTTGTCACCTACTGAAGAATAAGATATAAAAAGGGAGATTATTTTCTTGGAGGAGATCATTAAGCGAGGAATAAATATAGCATAAGCTTGGAATGAAGGAATGAATTTGGAAATAAATTATTATTCTTAAATGCAGCAGTGAAGCGTGGTGACCCTTTGCTAATAAAGGGGAGATTAATCGAAGAAGCATCATTTACACAATCATCAATCCCTCAAGAAATCCAGCAAACAAGTATCAGATGAGCATCAATCATCAATTCATCTTGTGATCAAGAAAACAAACAATTTAGCAGTCAAGCAAATCAATCGATCATTGATACAAAAAGTGTTGAAGCATTGAATCATTTGAACATCAATAATCCAAGATATCAATTAAAAAATTCATTCAACAATAAATTAACTTATAAATTCATATTTCATATATCAATTCCTTCAACAATAAATATAAAACAAAAACTTATTGAAGCATAATCCATTAAAGCATCAAATCAGAAACAGTGAAAAATACATCAAGTTATTGGTTTTGAATTCCAGGTGGTATTCACAAGTCGGAAGGATGAAATCACTTCTGGGTTCATGGGAATTGGAAGGTTTGTCACCTTTGAGTTAGGAACAAGAACCTATAATTCAGCACATTTGCAAGCATTTATAGAGAAGCTTCTGTATGATTGAGTTTTGAGTATTGTGCTATGCTTTATTGATTTGAATATTATCATAAATTCTTAATGCTTGATAAAGCCAATATTAGCATAGTTTGAAGGAGAAAATCAAGATATGCTCTGCT
This sequence comes from Cupressus sempervirens, assembly GCA_028749045.1. Taxonomy (NCBI): domain Eukaryota; kingdom Viridiplantae; phylum Streptophyta; class Pinopsida; order Cupressales; family Cupressaceae; genus Cupressus; species Cupressus sempervirens. Next base: position 294,607,240 of record CM053785.1, on the reverse strand, counting down.
TTTCAGAATTATGCATAGACTACTAAGTTGAATATTTATAATATTAGAAATTTTATCATTTTTGATAAATTTTTATTAATAACCACATAAACATAAAGAGTGCAACTATAAAAACATTAACACCAGATTTCTTGTGGAAAACCCTTTTGGGGAAAAAACACGGTATATAAAACTTTCATTAACCAAAAAGGGCACCAACCTAGATTACAAAATTGAGCACCAACTCATAGAGCACCAGCCCACTTTAAAGCATAATAGCAAATATTGCAATTATATCGTGCATAGCACATATATTGTGAGATGCTAACCCGAACGATACAATCGCCCCATATCTCGTAGGCAATAACATAATTTTTTGTGGCTTGAAAATTTTCAATATATCTTGATTAAATCATGATATGCCTCCACGAAAATGGGTCCCATGCCTGCCGCCCAATTAGCATAAAACGCTAATGTCCACCTAGTCAACATATAAAGAAAAAGCAAAATGCCAAATGTAAAGTTTTTTTAGGGTTGTTGGCACCATTTTTCCATTGTCGTTGACTCATTTCCAAGTAGCTGCCACAAAGATTTTCTTAGGCAATTTTGCGAATGTTTTTGCATAGTCCAGACGATTTTCCAGACATTTTTCTAGAAAATCTCAGCCAAACATGCCAACGACCATTTAAGTCTAGACACATGTAATAAATTATAATTTTTTTAATATATATTTTGAAACTAGTTGTATATATTTGTTATGTTGTTTCTAACTTTATATCTGCTGATTTATTTGTTTCTTAAAAATATATAATTATTATATATAGTGTTTGTAAATTTTTTGATATACAATAATATATATTATTATGCATATTGCATATATGACACACTCACAAAATATATAATATTCTTTGCATATGTATATGAATTTTGTATATTTTCAAATTTCAGCTATGATATAAATATATATCTTCTGTATAATTTTACATCAAACATATACATCTTTAAACTTCTCAATGGATATGTATTATGTATAATCAGATCTTATACTAAGATACTTTCAACTTTCAACTATGCTTCTGAATCAAAAACTTTTTAAAAATACAATAATATACAAAGATATTTTGTATATATTCTTGTTTTTTATCGTTGCTTTTGCAGACTTACAGCCACAGGTAACAAAACCAATAATTGTACTTAGAGAATGGCCGGCAGCAGAAATAAGGATGAGTTTTGGAAACATAGGACACCAAAAGCAAAACGGGATGTGAAATGTAACCATTGTCCTAAGTTGATGAGTAGGGGCATAACTTGACTAAAATATCACATTAGAAGGATAGAAGGCCATGATATCACACCATGTGATGGCTGTCCTGAAGAGGCTACCACCGCGGCTATAACAAGCCTTTAATACATATGAGAAAAAGAAGATAGCAAAAAAGAGCACAGGAAATGCCATGGCTGCCCTAGTGGGAGATTTTAGTTCTACAGGGTCGAAAGATTTTTTTTTCCATTGCACCATGAATATGAGGATTGTCATCCGACAATGTGAGCGACCATATTTCAGAATTTTGGGTTCCATGTAACACTCTTGGTACTCAACTTGGATTGAAAGGCACTGCATGGGACAAAGAGGTACATGAGAAGACAAGGGGTGGCCATTGCAAGATTTTGTTTCTACAATGATATTCCCTTCAATGCTTTGTGTAGTCTATATTGGGATCAATTGGTTGATTGATTTTTGTGTCTAGAAGAGCAAAAAAAATTTTGGCAACAAAGAGGCTGCACTATTATATCTGATTGGTGGACAAATGGTAGGAATATGATGCTCATTAACTTTGTTGTTGCTTTAGGGAGATAGAATTTCTAAAATCAGTTGATGCCTTTGATCAAGTGAAAAATGCAAATATTTTGTGCAACATTTTGGATGAGGTGGTAGTGGAAACGAGAGTGGTTAATGTCATTCAGATGGTGACTGATAATGCAGTTGCATATGTGGCAGCCGATGAACTTTTGATTGAGAGGCACCCCACATTATTTGGAGCCCTTGTGCTGCCCATTGCCTTGACTTGCTCCTTGAGGATGTAGGGAAATTGAGTTGGGTGGAGAAGGTGGTTGAAGATGAAAGGAATGTTGCAAAGTACATCACACATGGGTACTGAGTCTTATGAGAGAACACATTAGTGAAAGGATCTTGTGCAAGTAGGGATCACACACTTTGCTACTAATTCTCTCAACTTGCAAAGCATATTGGAAACATTGAACAACTTGAGGTGTATATTTGCAAGTGTGAAATGGTTATAGAGTCCTTATGTCAAGAAGCCTGAAGCAGATAAAGTTGTGAAGGTTGTGTTTGATGTTAGATTTGGCAAGCTAATGGAGGAGATCATCAATTTAAGTTTTCAAGTCTTGATTGATTTATTATTTAATTGTCAAATATTGCAATTAGCTAAGTTCTGTATAATTTTTTATGTCTAGGTGTTAGTACTGTTGGTAAAGGTTCTATGAATGGTGGATAGGGATAAAAACCCCAAGGGTATCTATATGAGGCCATGGATAGGGCCAAAGAGGTCATTCAACACTTGTATAGGTCAAATGAGACCAAATTATAGATCCATATGGAACATAATCGATCGTAGGTGGAACCGACAACTCCACCAGCAGATTCATGCAACCACCTACTATTTGAATCCCATTTTCTATTTCTTTGACCCTTTTCGAGAAGACGTAGAGGTTCAAGTTGGCCTGGACACATGTTCAGAGATTGGTTTTTGATATGGACCTTTGAGACCTTATACTTGATGAGTTACAAAGCTACAAGAGGGAAGAGGGGCCATTGTTTCTCCTCCTAATTGCAAATGTAGGAGATACACCGTGCAACTAAGTAAAAAGGTACATGTGTTTTGTTTTATTATACCATTTATATTGCTCATAAGTTTATTAGAATCTTGACCATATTATAAATGGCTTTCTTATCCTTTTAGATTTGTGCTGGGAAGATTATGGTGCTACAACACCTAATCTTCAAAAGCTTTCCATTCAAATATTATCGCAACCTTGTAGTGCTTTTGGTTGCAAGCGAAATTAGAGTACTTTGGAGAACAGACACACAAAGAAGTACAATAGGTTGGCTAAGAAGCACTTGAACGGCTTGGTTTATGTGCGGTACAACCTTTGATTGCACAAAAAGAGGGTACAAGGGCAGGCTTCATATGAAATTGATCCTTATGCAACAGATTGGATTGCTCCTCTTGATGGGGATCATGTGGATGTGCATGAGGATCCTTTGTTGACTGATGAGTAGCTAGCTGAGTTTGAGATGGAGGCAGATATTTGGGATGCAGGAGCGGCAACACATGAGGGGGAATGTGAGCGAGGTCATCCATCAAAGACTTCTATTATGGCACCTATTTAGGCACTTGTTGAGGCACCTATTTAGGGACCAGTTGAGGATGTTGCAATTACTTAAGCAACACCCACCCAACAACAACGATCTCTTTTGAGCTTTATTTGTAGACGCAATTTATGATTTCTACTTCTAGTTTTGATCAATACTAAAACTTAATATGTATTTAGGAGTTGTATTTTCATGGAGTTTGATATGTGTTGAACTTATGTTTATTTAGATGTTGCAATTTTTTTTGGTAATGATTCTATGTTAATATGCTAAGTTCTAATTGTAATGTATGTCTCAAACATTAATTAATATATGGTAGATATCTCAAATCATTATATGTTCCACAAATTTGGTGTATATGTTGTGTTTTTTAAGATTATTTTAAGAAATTATATATTTTCAAATGTTTGATAAAAGTACTGGGTTATTGCCGATTTTTTTGCCGAGTTTATGGCGATTTCAAGAGTTTGAATTTTTTTGGGTCAGCCGAGATATTGCCAAGACCAAGATTTTCAACTATGCTTTGAAGCACCAACTCTAATTAGTTGAGGCACCAACCCTAGTTTGAGGGCGCCAACTCTGAAATGCAAAACTCAAATATTAGTAAAATTGAAAAGACACCTATACGCAACTTCAAAAATAATGTCACTTAATAATAAGCTTCCTTTAGAACATACATCTTTCAGTCGAAAATGTAGTCTACTCAAACGCTAAAACATTTTGCATAGTCTTATATTTTGCTGTACCCTCTTTTGAAAAAAATTATATTAGTATTGAAGTTACTCAGCTCTACTCCAAATGAATTATTGCTGCTAATGTTTATCTCAAACATGTAACTTCATTTATCATTATACACTCAAATCACATCTTCGTACACTAATCACATAACTAAGTTGTTATGTAGGTAGTCATCACTACCCACCAAAACTTACGTTTTCCTTGCAATCACAATTTCTTACCCCACATAAATCCTTAAAAATCATTTAATGCTGCACACTTTCTATCATAGTTCAAAGTTTATATCTCAAAACATCGACTCTATTTCTCAAAACAACTTCATTATTGATAATGTAAATGATTTCATCCATCAACTCTTGTTTTAGAAAATGCAACCTACAAGAAATATGTGAAGCTACCACCCAATGTTATTTTCTACATATTCTACTAAACATAATGCACAATAGCTCCCAATTTTTTTTGTTAAATTTTATTTCAACCTAGATGCCTATGATATATATTTCTAGTCATCAAATATCAATCAAAATTTTACAGAACTATTTTGCCTCCTTTCTGTCACCTGTTCACCCCGTCTCACATTTACGAGGCCATCAGATCTATGAGATGCATCAGAGCGGTGGATGATAAGGGGTTTCAGGCTGAACTCTTCAAGTTTGGTGCCTCCATTCTCTACCCCTATCTCTCCATACTATTTAATAAGATGATTTGTATTGGGTTTCCGATTTCTTGGTCCAGGCATCTGATTTATCCAATCCATAAGACCGGTCCTGCATCTGATCCTAGGAATTATAGGACTATTATGATCGGGCACACATCTGCCAAATTATATGCTACAACACTCAATGCTATGTTATCTAGAGAGCTTGACAAGAAGGGTTGTAGAGCTAGAGGTCAGGCTGGTTTCCGGGCTAACTATCAGACTATGGATCATATTTTCACTTTATGAGCTATTATTAAGGAGGCTAGACACAAATCGGAGAAAGTTTACTGCTGCTTTGTTGATTTTCGCAAGGCTTTTGATTTTGTTCCTAGGATGGCTTTATTTTAGAGCTTTAATGACTATCATGAGACTTTATGAAACTGTTGTGGGTAGATTTAGGACTCCTGATGGTTTCTTAGTCTCGATCCATAGCACCATTGGGGTTAAACAAGGCTGTCCTCTCTCTCCCACTTTGTTCGGTTTGTATATTGATGAGCTTGGGAATTTCCTTTTAAGTCTTCGCTCCTTGGTGATAGTTGCTACTTACACCAGGTTTTGATCTCCATTCTTCTTTTCATGGATGATGTGATTCTTCTCACTTCTCCAGAGAGTTTACAAAGGCTTCTTGATGGTTTGGCTTCCTTTTGTGTTTAGAGACAGGTAGCCGTTAACTTGGCTAAGACTCGGGTTAAGATCTTTAATTGCCTTAAAACTTCTCATCTTCGTATCTTTTTTAGGGATAGGAGATTGAGATCACTTCTTATATGTATCTGGGAGTCAAGTTTTCTGGGCCTTGTTTTAGTATGAGACCAAGGATACAGTCCAGAGTTACCAAAGGTATGGGTTCTCTTGCTATGCTTGAGAAACAATGCTTCAAACACCATTTTCAAGATACATTGTCCAAGTTATCCCTCTTGGACTCCCTTGTTTGGCCGAATGTTCTTTATGGCTCAATGGTTTGGGGGCCTTCTCTCCTTAGTTCTGGTTGGGCTTCGATTGAGCAGGTTTAGACATTGCTTCTGTGGCGCATCATTAGATGTCACAGATTCACTCCTCACTGTATTATTCTTGTCGAGTTTGGTGCTCATCCCTTCAGTCTTGCGGCTATTTTTGATTTGGTTTGGTTCCTTCATCGTCTGTGCGGCTTTGCAGATTCGGTTGGTGAGTGTGATAGATATTCATATTGCTCTTCGGTTGCTATTGCACATTCTGATACTAGCTCTCGGGCTCATTGTTGGTTTGCATAGGCATCTTCTCTGTTGAGCTCAATTGGGATTGATATTGATCGTCTCCCTCCTTATCAGTTCTCTTTGAATGCCCTTGCTCATCTTCTCCCATCTAGACAGGAGTTAAATGAGCATGTCAGACTTGATATTTATAGACAGTATATTATTACTACTTGGACTAACCCTCATGGTGGCTTACATTCGAGAATGGCCTTCTATGTGAAGCACTTTCTAGAGATCAGTGATGGGATTATTGTCTGTCCTAGTTACCTTTCTTGACGGTGGAGTCATGCCCTTCATATCTCTTTGGGGTCTTTTAGAGTTGGTTCTCATCGTCTTTGTGCTCGGACAGATCATCATATTGACAAGGGAGAACAGATCTGTAAGCTGTGTACTTTAGCCGAGGTCGAGACAGAGACTCACTTTATTTTCCGATGCCCTATCTTTTATGAGATCAGTGGGAGATTTTATTGTCTTTTCCGGGATTGCTTTTCTCTTTTTGCGTTCTTCAATTATTGTGACCAACGGTATCTTGCGCTCTATCTTTAGGAAGCCACTCTACTTCGTGATAGTACTCTACAGTCACTACTTCCTCATCGACATTGCTCTAATCAGCCTATCATTGCCTTTTTTGCACCCTTATCTCCTTAACAGGTTGTGAGAAGGCCAACTGCTTCTACCAGTTCTGCTAGTCATTCCAAATCCATCAAATCTCGCAGCGGTTACTTACGTCAGCGACACTCCTCCACAAGTTCACAGAGACAATTCAGGGCTCCTGTTCACTTACTGTCTTATCCTTCTATGACTGAATTCTTTTTGTCAAGGAAAGACTCCTAGTTTTCTTCGTGTCCTCTCTTTTCTTGTTTTTGTTTGCTTTTCTTGGACATTGTTTTGTGCTCTTGTTGTTGTCAACTGTCTAGTTGTAAACTCTCAGTCACGTAGACCTTTTGTGGTCTTTTGTTGGATATTAATAATCTTATCTTATCTAGTACATCTATGTTTTATTCTTACATGCCATGATAAGCATCAACACACAGACCAGTCAAAAAAACATTCAAGGCAACAGTTGAAAGTAGTGTATTTCACACAACACAACCTTACGTTTTATCCCAAAACATTCAGCCCAAAAATTATGCTTGACCTTTTAAGAGACTCAAAAACTAATAAAATATGCCCAACACCAATTAATTTACACTATTTGAAATGTTAATGGTGTAGCTTTAGTCGGATTGAATTGACCTAGAGATTATCCTTCAATGGTTATTTAATCATCAATTAGACAAGCTCTCATATATATATAGTCAAATTGATGAGTGAAGAGACATGACTCTTCTACAAATATTTATATAACATTCAAATCTGCATTTGGAACACACAGAAATAATTAGGTGTTATTACATTTGCAGAAAATGATCTTGCAAAACTAACATGGTATCAGAGCACCAGTTTGTAAATGTAGTGGTGATGAACCTTAACGTACTTGGTGCAAGCATGATAAATTGGATTGTTCACAATCTTTGAAACTCTAGAAAGATATCGTTGGAGACTTCTTTCTTAACAACAAATGATCTGCAGTAAATGATATCGCGTCATAACAACAAAGTATTCTTCAAGAAGGTTCATCTCAGGTTTGATAATAATTTCTGGTTTTATCAGACTTATCCCAGGTCTATACACAAACAATTTTTTTATCAATATTGATTTTCTTAAAATGACAAGTTCTTTTCTAATGGAAGATGTTAAGCTGTTTGTTTAAATTAAACTGGAAAAAAAGATGCGTTTATAATCTTTTTTAGTTTGGACAAAATTATGAGACAACAACTATTGTTATTATTGGCAAATTTTTAATGTGGTTGAGGTGGCATTTACCAAGTAGGTTAATTGATTTAACTTGTATGCATAATTAATTTATGGTCAAACAACATTTGTCAAGCAAGTCCCGATAAAGTAATATTTGTTGGTTGTTAAGTCATCAAGTCTAGACAGATGAAGAAGATAACAGGTCCTCGCTATCCAGCAAACCTTCAATTTCTTTGCATATATAATTGTCGAGAGTTAAATGAGATTGCAAGTTTTGCATATTTACATTCCATCAAAGAGGTCAAATAGACGATTGTGACAAAAGAGGTCATTGGAGGTAGAAAAACAAATGGTCGAAGCAAATCGTGTCAGTTGGAATGAATCGTACTCCTGTGGAGCATAAATCAGAGATGTATCTGATTTGAATAAATTAACCAATAATCAAATGCTAATTGCTTGGACATTGGTGGTATAGGTGTTCGAGTGTGAGTTATTTTCTTCTTCGTGCTCTATGAATATCAAATTTTGTGCAGTATCCCAAAGTGTTATACTGCCCCTATCATGTTGTACAGATTTTCCCTTATAGCACCAAGGAGGAAATATAGGGCAAGAGAATCCAATCAAAAGCGAAGAAGGAACACGGTGATGAGATATATTTAGTCACACTGGAAACTTAAGTATCCTTCATTAGCAGCAAAAGCAACTTTGAAATATTTGTCCATATGTATTGCCAGTATGACTGTTTGACTTGTGAGGTTGATCAATCTTTTGCACATTAGGGAACCGGAATGAAGCACATCAGTAGAGAAATATCATAGAGGGAGCACAATTGTTGAACACCAAGCAACAGGTCCCACTTTTGGCAATTAGTATTTTAATACCCTCGTTTCAAGAAGATTGATACACTATTGAATTGAGAGCCCATTCCACAACGAAGAAGACACACCCACATTAGATATATACAATTTCTTAATGTTCATGTGATTAAGCATGGACAAGAGTAAAAACAGGCACATGATCAAATGGCAAGCAAATAATATTTCTATATTTGGAAGAATATCGGGCCTTCTTAAATAACATAAATGGCAACCATTCTGTACATGGTAGAGTCACCAAATTGCAAAAACTTTCTTCCGCTTTGTCTTGAAAATCCAACGATGTTTCTAGCATCTTCTCCAATAGAAGCAAAGGTTTCTGATTCTCAAGCATCATAAAATCTCTCATAATGGCATTGCAGATTATGCTTCTGTCAAATGGATCTAAAGCTTTGCTGAGGCTATCTAGCTAGAAAGACACTTGTGAAGAAGCTCGGTCCGCTTGCTTGACATGGAAGTGCAAGCAATTGAGCATGAAGGAGGCGTCCTGAAACATTAGTCATGCTAAAGTTTCCTTCTTTTAGTAGAGATATTTGTGGTAGTTGTTCCTAATCTGATGGTCGTAACTCTTCACCTCCTCCACCATAACTTCAAAACTTACCATTTATGGTCTTCTAAAATTTCTGCACAACAACCACTGTATATCTCTCCATTTCATATAGTTGGGATCTCAAACGGTGATATGGTCCACGGAGACACACTATGGAATATATAAGTTCTAGCTTCACTAACATCAAATCAGAAAATGCGCATGTACTTCCTCAAATATCGTACAAGAGATTGGTCATTTCCCAGTTGGTATAAAGAAGTGAATTGGATATTTATCGAAATTAAGATAGAGTCAACAAAGTATAGTTGTCTTTGCTGTGGGTAGTCGTCTCCGATAATACTTATATATTATTATAACAGAGTTATACTAACTAAGATGAAGTAACCTCAATCTACAACCATTTGATTATCTTCCAAGGAGACATGCTACAAATTATTTTCCATTCCTATCTGCATCATGAGAGCTCATTAATACATATTGCAGAATTGGTATACATTGTTTCAATATAATTTGAATGTTATATGATTCACAGTATTAGAACTATTCAAAGTCAGCTCTAATGCTTCTTGCAGCATAATTACTCATCCAAACTGAAGTTTTGTTGTAGGAGTCGAGAGGACACTCAATTCTGGCAAAATTTGCAACAAAATGTTCTAGGCAGCAGTTTCATACCTTGACTAAGAATCTACAAGATGAATCAAACAAATTATCTAAGTTAATGAATAAAAGTCCTTAACTCTTAGCGACGATAGTGAAGTAGGCTAATTCGCTCATCATTAGATTGCTTTCTTGGAGCAAGATATCTTCCATAATAGGGACCATGTGAGTTGGGTGTGTTTCCATGTCAGAGGGAGAAACTAGAGGCTTTTGACTATCAAAGATCTTGCCTCAAATTGACTATCAAATTGACTAAAGTGTCGAGATCTATTAAACATAAATAAATTTGTCAGATTAGATGTGATGCAAAACTGTTCAACGATATAAGAATGATAATTTTACATTGTGGGGAGTAATAATAACCAATGCCACATTCCCATTGTTTGACAACTGTTTATATGGAGGCATTTCCTGACTTGATGGATATGGACCTTTTAAAGCAACTTGTATCAAGATGCACAAGAAAAGAAAGTTGGTGCTTTACACATGCTACCAATATTGTGAACAACTCAATGTTATGATAAAGAAGTTTTGATCTAGAATTCATTAGTCATCTGATGATCATGTTGGATAAAGTGAGGCTCTTGAAGTGAATATCCCTAGTTGAGATTGTGAAATATCCTCCTATATCAAGAGGGAATCTAATAGTTCAGTAGAGGCAACCTTGGACAAAGAGACGAAGCAGATAGAAGATATGGTCAAACTTTTGGTGATTTTGATAGTATTGACTCAAATGGAGTTTACAATGTTGAGATGGATTCTCCAGTGATCATGTGTGTAGGTTGGAAGGTCTTTTGCTATCAAGATAGTTGTTGAACTAGGGAAGCATGATACAACTTGCTGCCAGGAGATTAGAAGGACGATATCAGATTCAAAGGGAGTCTAACACTTTATTGGAGACAACCTTGTATGAGGAGGTCAGGTGGTTGATATTAGTTTCAAAGGGCGTCTGTCGCCACCTTAGAAGCAACCTTGGACTGAAAAAAGTCCACAGATTGAGAGGGAGAAGTTCGAGCTGAAATTCCTTGCAATACATTCTTCTCTATGAGAGAGAAGTTTGAGTTGAAAACCCTTGTTAGAAAATATCATGAGAGGTGATAATCTTTCATCGATGTTGTAATGTCCCCATTTTTGTCAATGTCGAAGTTTCAGAGATTAGCCTATTATTGTGATCCTTGTAGGCTAATTATTGTGGATAAAGGGTCTTTTGAGGCAGTGGCTTGGCTTGGGAGGGTTGTCGTCGGTAGAAACTGTAGCCGATAGGGTGTTATCGTCGGTAAAGATTTTGTAGCAGACAGGTAGATTAGGATTGTTTTGTAGCTGATGGACCCCTTCGAGAAGGTTCGGCGGAAAGTATTTATACCCCATCTAGGATCATTGTAAAGCATCTTATGCTCTGGATGTAATCTTTTGGGCATGTGCGAATAATAAAGGGAATACTGCTGTTGCTGTTCTTGTTCATTATCTGTGTGCATTTCTTAATTACCCTATGTGGTAAACATTTGGTGCCGTTGCCCCATGAACCTGGAAGGTGGGAGGAATGAAGATTAATGCCACATTGGCTTAACAAGGATCGAAATAAGGTCAAGGGAAAAGATGGACTCCGTACTGTGCAAGAAAATTTAATTTTGGCACAGCAAGCCGAACGTAGGAGGTTCTAGAAGATTGTCGACGAACACAGAAGTGCGGAAGAATTGTTGGAGGAGACTCGATAGTGGGTGGAATTGGTGGAGGAAGCAAGGGAGGAGTTTTTGAATTTGTATTCGCCGAGGGAATAGAGTCTAGACGGAAGAGAATCGACTCGCACGGCTCGGAGTGCCGAGGGAGCAAGAGCATGGAGTGAACTCTTCGTCCGAGATACACTTCCGGGAGGGACAACTTCAGAAGATCCTTCTTCACCAAAGTTCGTAGCTGTTGAGACCACCGGTGTCGGAGAGCAGACCACCGATGTGGGAGTGTAGACTGTCGGTGTGGGAGAACAGTCCACCGGTGTGGGAGAGTAGACCGCCGGTGTGGGAGAGCAGATCGCCGGTGCAGGAGTGCAGACCGCTGGTGTGGGAGTGCAGATCGTCGGTGTGGGAGTGCACACCACCAGTGTGGGAGTGCAAAGCCACGCCGTGGGAGTGAACAACGCCAGTGTTGCAGGACCGAGCAACGCCCATTCACAAAATCTAGTAGTGATGGTAGGACCAAAAGAAAAGCTACCAAAGTTTGATGGCGATGGTGCGGCCGACCCCATCCGACATTGCAAGACATGCGAGACGATTTGGAGGGCAAATGGCATAACAGATGCAAATGAATGGGTAAGGCAATTTTCGGCAACCTTACGAGGTGTCGCAATTGATTGGTTTGCGGATACAAATCCACAAAAGTTAAATAGCTGGGACAACATTAAAAAGGAGTTTATCGCAAAATTTCAATTGTTGCGCGATGATAATGAGATTGTAGCAGAGATATTCAATACCAAGCAGGGGAAGAATGAAATTGTTTGCGTCTACACCAAGAAATTAAAAGACTTGATAAGTAAAATGGGAAGTAAGCCAGTGAACGGATTTTAGAAAAGATGGTTCATGGAAGGCCTACGCCCGAAGTTGCGGAAGAAGGCCTACGCCCGAAGTTGCGGAAGAAGATGAAAATTGTGCCACTGTCGTCATACACAGAAGCATACAATAGAGCAATGAACTTGGAAAGCGAGCAGAGGACAAAAAAGAAAAAGAAGAATAGCTCCTCCGATTCAGATAACACATCTTCCGGAGAGGATAGCAGTGATGATGAAAACAACAGAAAGAAGGTCCGCGCATTACAGAAGGAAATGATCCGTATGATGGAGTTTAAAAACATGCAGAAGGAGACAAAGGGAAGCGAGCTGTGGTGCAAGGAGTGTAAGACGGAAGATCATACTAAAGGGTCCTGTCCAAAGAACCAATTCTGCGACATCTGTCAGATCACGGGACATTCCACAAAAGAATGCCCCTTCAATATGAAAACTAGAGGACCTCAACAAGTGCTTCTGACACAAGTAGCTTCCGCGTTAGCAGGGAATGGAAACACAAACATTGATGGTGCCACTTCAGGTGGGTACAAAAATAATAGCAGAGGGCAAAACAACAACAATGCAAACAATAACAATAACAATGGCAGCCGGAGTCGAATTCAGTACGATGCGAACGAGCGGCCGATCGTTCAATGCCGAGCATGCAATTTGTGGGGCCACTTCGCCCGAGACTGTACAATGGCGAACACACCAAAATTACTATGCAGATGGTGTGGACCCGGTGATCATGAAGATGCAAAGTGTTCAAAGTTTGGAGTGAATCTGATTACTGTTGGGACAGACGAAGAAGAGGTGTTGGCCATCACACAGAAACAAGCAAAACCATACCCCGACCTGGTCGAAGAAAAGAAGAGGCTGGAGGAAGTACGGAAGGAAATTGAGAAAGTGACATAGGCAGAAACATCTCAGTTGAAGGACACCATCGGCACCTCAGTAAGGAATTGCGTAGAACAGAACATCGTACGACAGAGACTGCAAACTGAGGTACCCGTCAAAATAAGCGATCTATTGCTCACAATGCCTCAGCTCCGATTGGCACTCATAAATATTGCGCCAGCTGCTAAGTTACTAGGAGAGCCAGGAAGAGGGAAGGAAATTGCCGTCGGTGGAGAAGACCCAATGTTGCTAGCCCTCACATCCGGACGGCATCCGGCGGTCATCGAGATGGGGATCCTCGGACATGTTCTCATAGACACAATAGTCGACGGAGGGTTCGGCGTAAATGTCTTACTCGAGGACACCTGGAGGAAGCTGGGACAACCGACGTTGTGGCCACCTACATTCCAGTTGTTGACAGTGGACCAATAGGGCATTAAACCTCTCGATGTTCTGATGGCACAACCAGTGACGATTGGCACACAACCGTTCCTGCTTGACTTTGTCATGATCCCGTTGAAGAGAAAAGGATACGATGCCATTTTGGGCCGCAGATGGCTTATTCAAGCCAGGGTTAAACATGATTGGAAGAAAAACACTTTATCACTTGAAAGTAAAGGGAGGAAATTTGTCATTGATTTGCACACCCAGATGGTGGGGGAAGAAGCTTTGTCCTCAGATTTTGAAGCAAAAGATGAAGGGAGGCAGCATATGGAACCAGATCAGGAGGGAGTCCTGCGGTTGGAAGGAGGATCAACGGACGACGATTTGGATTCTGTCAACGGTCTTTACCACTGGCAGATAGAAGACTACGAACTCTTTCTAAGTTGTAATATGTTAAGGGTCGACGAAGGTGAGAAAAAAGAGGAAAATGAATGTTTGAGGGAATACAAAGAAGCGGAAGAAGGAAAGGCTGTTACAATTGAAGTTGAGGGGAAGAATATGTAGTACGAACCTAGACAAAGGAAAGATCCCACCCTTCGACACACGATGAACAGACCGAATAGGAAAAAAGAATACACCGCACCATAAAATTAGTTGAAGGGTGCCGACAGCAAGGAAATGATCTAAATAAGTGACGATCACAAGCACAATGGGCCACGGAGGTGACAGAACAAATGCAAAACATGGCATGATAAGCACCTAGAACTAAACATGTTTGAGCTGGGGTAGTTGGTGTTGAAGTGTGACGGCCGAAATGAAATCAAACTAGGAAAGTATAAGGTCAGATGGGTAGGACCATACTAGATCCGAGAGGTCGATGACAATGGAGCAATAAAATTGTGGACCTTGGATGGGCAAGAAGTGCCATAGGCAGTCAACGGGTTGAAGCTAAAGATGTAGCATGCCAAGAAGACTTCGTCGTCGTCCCAGAATGGCCAAGTCTGAACAACTCCCTCGTCGTTGCAGAATGGCGAGGTTTGGAGGCAAAATTGAGGTGCTGAAAAAAAAAAAGAAAGAAAGAAAGAAAGAAAGAGAGAAGTTCAAAAAAAAAAAAAACCAACGATAGATTGACAGAATGAGTAATGCATGATGCCAAAGGGAAGAGAAATACATGATCATGTAGAAAACATAAGCAGTTGTCAGAAAGTGTGTTGGATTAGAAGAAAATCACAAAAATGGTGTTTCGTGTGGCCAGGACTCTGCGAGGGCGCTGACCCTCGACTCCGCTGCCCCCTAGACCCCTAGTTGTTGCAGTTATCAGTCGTGGGAAGCATGACCAGTTGATGAGACTTGGAGCTGTTGCAGGCATGGAGTGTCTGTGTACCAGAGGCACTTGGAGTAGGTGTTGGACGTGAAGTTGTCTTGGTGGATGCATAGAGAGCTCGGGAGGAGCTGATCATCCAGTTGAAGATAGTACAATGACACTTGGCTCTCAAAAAGCAGCATGGGTGGCTATCAAGGTCAGCTTGATTAAGGAGACAGTATTGTGTTAGCAGAGGCTACAGATGCAATGTGGGTTGGAGACCAGTTTGGTGCAGGCATAGGATGAATGTGGAAGTGATCTATCTTGTTGTAGTTAGTCAGTTACTATATTTTGTTGTTAATTTGTCTCGGATATTTTGTAATTGTCGTTCGGAGACGACTTTTTCTTTTGCAGGGATGATGTCATCGGTAGAAATTGTAGTCGACAGGGTGTTATCGTCAGTAAAGATTTTGTAGCTGACAGGCTGAAGGGTAGATTATGATTGTTTTGTAGCCGACGGATCCCTTCGGGAAGGTTCGGCGGAAAATATTTATACCCCGTCTGGGATCATTGTAAAGCATCTTATGCTCTAGATGTATTCTTCCGACTATAGTTTCTACCGATGACAAGGGTCTTGTCTTCTCCACAATTCAATAAGTTACAAGTTGGTCTTCATTTGGCTCAATTTGGGCTTAGTTTTGTGTATTTACTATTTGTAGGAAGTTGGGTGCTGATTGAGATGGACCCTTTCTATTTTTGGAATGTGCATTTGGTTACATGGAGAAATAATAGGTGTGGCTCCTACTTCAAATGACATATTTTAACTATGAGTATTTTGGGAGATTAAATTTCTAGTGGCCAAGTTATTATTAAATCATTAAATGACTTATTATAAAGTTATAATTTAAATTTATAATTTCATTTAAGTTGAGGCTTGAGTCGTCATTGGAAGGGGTCATTTATTTAATTTGTTATAAGCCAAGTATTAAATACAAAAGGGCAGGGAATTGTTATGGAAGCTTTTAATTAATGTCATGTTGGTGAAGCTTCTTGAGTGGAGTTTTGCTTGGGAAACAAGTGGGTTTTGGAGATTATAAATATGGGCTCATTGTGAAAGGAAATGCATCCAGTTATTTGATTATTTGTTTGCCTTTGTTGTTTTTGTGACAATTCTGAGTTAATGGTTTTTTGTGCCCTTGCTAAAGTATAAGGGTTTGAAGTTGATCGTTCTTCCATAGCTGAGGTATTGTGGAATTTTGAGAATTTGTTTTGTCTTTCTACTTTCTTATTGTTGCTGGAAGGCATTAATTATTATTATTATCTTGATATCTGGCTGAGGGTTTTTTGGAATTATGGAAATTCTTCTGGTTTGTATTCCCAATTGTTGTTTAGCTAAAACAATTGTCAGCCGACTGGATAGTCCCGGCGGTGTTTCTGAAGCCGACGGAATGATTGTCGTCGGTGTTTTGTATTTTGTAGCCGACGGGTAAATAGTTTGTAGCGGACATAATGTTTGTGGCCGACGGACTCCTCCGGGAAGGTTCGGCGGATAGTATTTATATCCCGTCTGGGATCATTGTAAATCATCTATCAATTATTCATCTTATGAAGCATAATGTATGTCTGGCATGTGCAAATATAATTTCTACTGTTCTGTTCCATTGTCTGTATGCGTTCATTTATTTTACCTGTATGGTAAACATTTGGCGTCGTTGCCTGATGGACCTGGTATGCAGGCAGGCAGATGGAAATTAAATGCCGAATCTATTGAATAAAAATAAGAACACGGTGAAGGATAAAGATGAGATTCGCGCAGCTCAAGCTAATTTAATTCTGGCACAGTAGGCAAAGTGCCGGAGGAGATTCCAGAAGATTGCCGACGAAAACCGAAGCGCGGAGGAATTGCTGGAGGAGACTCGACAGCGGGTGGAGTTGGTGGAAGAAGCACAGGAGGCGTTCTTGAAATTGTGTTTGCCGAGGGAAGAGAATTCAGACAGAAGAGCATCGACTCGCACAACTCGGAGTGCCGAGAGAGCACGAGCGTGGAGTGACCTCTTCGTCCGGGATATACTTCCACGGGAGACAACTTCAGAAGATCCTTCTTCTTCACCAAGGTTCGCAGTTGTTGAGACCTCCGGTGTGGGAGTTCAGACCTCCGGTGTAGGAGTTCAGACCACGGGTGTAGGAGTTCAGATCGCTGGTGTGGGAGTGCAGACCTTCGGTGCGGGAGTGCAGACCTCCGGTGTGGGAGTTCAGACCCTCGGTGTGGGAGTTCAGACCGCTGGTGTGGGAGTGCAGACCTCCGGTGTGGGAGTGCAGACCTCTGGTGTGGGAGTTCAAACCTCCAGTTTGGGAGTGCAGACTGCCGGTGCGGGAGTAAATAGCGCCAGTGTTGCAAGACCCAGTAACGCCTCTCTACCAAATTCAGTTGTGATGGCGGGACCCAAAGAAAAGCTGCCGAAGTTTGAGGGCGATGGTATAGCCAACCCCATCCGACATTGTAAGACATGTGAGACGATCTGGTGGGCAAATGGAATCACAGATGCCAACAAATGGGTCAGGCAATTTCTGGCAACCCTACGGGGTGTGGCGATTGATTGGTTTTCGGATACAGATCCACAAAAGCTAAATAGCTAGGATAACATTAAAAAGGAGTTCCTGGCAGAATTTAAACTCTTGCGGGATGATAATGAAATCGTAGCAGAGATTTTCAATACCAAACAGGGGAAGCACGAAACTGTCCGCGTCTACGCTAGGAGATTAAAAGACTTAATAAACAAAATGGAAAGCAAGCCGGTGGATGGATTGCAAAAAAGATGGTTCGTGGATAGCCTACGCTCGAAGTTGCGGAGGAAAATGAAAATTGTGCCACCGTCGTCATATGTGGACGCGTATAACAGAGCACTGGACCTTGAAAGTGAGCAGAAGACAAAGAAGAAGAAAACTAGCTCCTCTGATTCTGATGACGACGAGCCTGCCAAAGATGATGGCAGTGACGACGAAGGCAACAGCAAGAAGGTTCGTGCCCTACAGAAGGATATGGTTCGCATGATGGAGTTTAAAAACATGCAGAAGGAGCCAAAAGGCAGTGAGCTGTGGTGCACGAAGTGTAAGACCGACAGTCATACTAAAGGATCGTGTCCAAAGAACCAATTCTGTGACATTTGTCAGATCATGGGCCATTCGACAAAAGAGTACCCCTTTAACATGAAGACAAGAGGATCTCCGCAGGTGTTTCTTACACAAGAGGCTTCCCTGTTGGGCAGTAGCGGAAATACGAATAGTGCAGGTGCCACATCCGGAGGATACAGGAATAATAGCAGAGGGCAAAATAACAACAATACAAATAATAGCAATAATAATGGGAGCCGAAGTTGAACTCAATATGATGCAAATGGATGGCCGATCGTTCAATTTTGAGCATGTAATTTGTGGGGTCATTTTGCGCAGGATTGTACAACGGCAAACACACCGAAATTATTATGTAGATGGTGCAGACTCGGTGATCACGAAGATTCCAAGTGTTCAAAGTCTGGAGTAAACTTGATCACGGTCCGCACGGATATAGAGGAGGTTCTGGCAATTACATAGAGGCAAGCGGAGGAAAAGAGAAAATTGGGGGAAGCATAGGTGGAAATTGCAAAGGCATAGTCGGCAGAGACATCTCAGTTGAAGGACATCACCGACACCTTGGCAAGGAACTTCGCAGAACAAAACATTGTACGACAGATCTTACAAACAGACATATCGGTCAAGATAAGTGACCTTCTCACAATGCCCCAGTTACGGACGGCCATTCTGAATCATACACCGTTTTCGAAAGCAACGGAGGACACAGGAAGGGACAATAGGGAAGTGATGATAACAAACCCAATGCTGTTGGCACTCACCTCCGGACGGCATCCGGTGGTCATCGAGATGGGGATTTTGGAAAATGTTCTGACAGACACAATTGTCGACGGAGGGTCCGGCGTGAATGTGTTGCCGAAGGATACTTGGAAGAAGTTGGGAAAGCCGACGCTGTGGCCACCTACATTTTAGTTGCTCACGGCAGACCAACATGGAATCAAACCGTTGGGAATCTTGAAAGCGCAACCGGTAACTATTGGAACGCAACTATTTTTATTGGATTTTGTGGTCATTCCATTGAAAAAAAAGGATATGATGCTATTCTCGGACGGACTTGGTTGGTGCAAGCAAAAGTAAAACATGATTGGAAACGAAATACCCTATCAATGGAGCACGGAGGCAAAAAATTCATAATTGACCTGCACACACAAATGGTAGGTGAGGAGGCAGCATCGTCAGACTCAGAAGGTGAAGGCGACAGTGATGACGAAAGAAATGACGACGAAGGAAAGAGGAGAATGGAACCAGAGGAAGAAGGAATATTGAGACTAGACGGAGGATCGAATGACAATGACCTAGACTCGGTGAATGGCCTTTACCATTGGCAAATAGAAGACTACGAACTCTTTCCAAGTTGTAATATGCTAAGGGTCGACGAAGGTGAGAAAAAGGAGTAAAATGAGTCTCCAGAGGAATTTAGAGAAGCAGATGACGCAAAGGAGGTTACGGCTGAAGAAGGGAAGGACATACAATACAGACCCAGAAAAAAGAAAAATTTCATCGTTCGGTACACAGTGAACGAACCGCACAAGAAGAAAAGAATGCATCGCACCATAAAATTGGTTGAAGGGTGCCAATAGCAAGGAAATAAGTTAGATGTGTGACGACCACAGGCATAGTGGGCAACGGAGGTGACACAGAACAGACGTAAGGCCTGGCATGAAAAACATCTCAAACTCAACAAATTTCCGCCAAGGCTGTTGGTACTCAAGTACGATGGTCGGGATGAAATCAAACAGGAAAGGTTTAAGGCAAGGTGGGTTGGACCATATCAGACTCGGGAAGTCGGCGACAATCGGGTGATAAAATTGGAGACATTGGATGAGCAAGAGGTGCCTTCGGTACTCAACGGATTTAAATTGCAAATATATGGTGCCAGGAAGACTCTGTCGCTGTCACAGAATGGCCAGCTGACTCCGTCGTCGTTGCAGAATGGCGACACCTGGAGGTAAAATTGAGGTGCTCTCTTTCTAATTTATTTTATTTTTGTCAGTAAAAATAAAAATAAAATAAAAAAAGCCTCCGTAGGAGGGGCACCTGGCCGCGAGAGGTGTTCCGCGGACCTCCTCCGCTGGAGGTGCCCCGTGGGCACCTGACTGCGGGAGGTGTTTCGCGGACCTCTTCCGCGGGAGGTGCCCCGTGGGGGGTGTTCCACGGACCTCCTCCGCGAGAGGTGCCCTGCGGGCATCTGTTCGCGGGAGGTGTTCCGCGGACCTCTTCCGCGGGAGGTGCTCTGCGAGCACTTGTCCATGGCAGCTTGTCTGGAGGTCCTCTTTCCGCGGGTTATTCACGCCATTTTCAGGCTTGGAAGCTCGTGTTCGATTCCCTCCTTTAACTTACTGTCACACTTTGAGTTCCATGCGGGTTGTCTCTCCTTCTTGTTTGATTTGCCGTGGAATAATTTTTTGCCTTATTTGCGGAAGTTGGATTCAAGATTCCTCCTGTGGTTATCTCGGAGGTCGGAGGTCGGTGGGAAAGGTGTGCTTGGTTACGGCATAATTTTGTTGGCCTCTTCCACAGGGTAACAGGCGGAGGAAACTAAAAAAATAAAAAAAAATAACGACGACAGATTCAAATTGTTCAAAATGAGTTACAGATGATGCCAAAGGAAAGGGGACGCATCCGTGGTTGCCAAAAAGAGTGTAGAATCGGCAAAAAATGACAAAGATGGTGTGCTCCGTGCATTTCTGTGTGGGTTGCGAAGTGCCCCAGGACCCCGCGGGGGCGCTGCCCCTCGACCCCGCCAGGGGCGTTGCCCCATGGACCCCCAGTCGTTGCGGATATCAATCATGGGAGTCTGACCAGTTGAGAAGAGTTGAAGTTGCTGCAGGCATGGACTTTTTGTGTATCAGAGGCACTGGGAGTAGGTGTTAGCCGGGAGGCTGTCTTGGTGGATGCGTAGAGAGCTCAGGAGGAGCTAATCATCTAGTTGGAGGCAGTGCAGCGACACTTAGCTCAATGGACCCAGTGTTGGAAGTAGAGAAAGCAGCACGGGTGGCTATCAAGGTCAGCTTGAGGAGACAGTATTGTGTTAGCAGAGGCTACAGATGTAACGGGATGAATGTGGAAGTGATGTGACAGAAGCAGATATTTTGTTGTAGTCACTCTGTTAATGTATTTTGTTTGTTAATTTGTTTCAGATATTTTGTAATTGTCGTCCGGAGACGAATTTTCTTTTTGGGGGGGATGGTGTCAGCCGACTGGATGGTCCTGGCGGTGTTTCTGCAATCGACAGAATGATTGTCGTCAGTGTTTTGTATTTTGTAGCCGATGGGTAAATAGTTTGTAGCGGACATAATGTTTGTGGCCGATAGACTCCTCCAGGAAGGTTCGGCAGATAGTATTTATATCCCGCCTGGGATCATTGTAAATCATCTATCAATTATTCATCTTATGAAGCATAATGTATGTTTGGCATATGCGAATACAATTTCTGCTGTTCTGTTCCATTGTCTGTATGCGTTCATTTATTTTACCTGTACAGTAAACAACAATTGGAGACTACTTCTCTTCTATGGTGATTGTAATTGAGAAGGTGACTGGTGTAAGATTCTAATTTAATATTGTAAGCCATCTGAGGGGGTCAATTGCATAATCACATCTGTTGGTACTAGCGATTTTTCAAATTGGTGATCAAAGTGTTGTTGGCGGCTATCATTCACATATTTGTAGACAACATTTATTGCCATTAAGGACACATGTGATTGCATATGCATACTTGCGTTCATCACCAAGCCTGTGAATTACTTTGGAGGTTCTGCCATGTGAATTGAAGACTACGTGAAGCAATCTGAGCGTGTATACCACTCACAACAGCAATCTCTTGTCTAATTTTGTGCTGTGATTAAGACTATAGGGGCTGCGTTTGGATTTCAGAGGGCCTGCATTTTGATTTGGGAGAATTTACTGTAAAAGAATGAAGGATCCCTGATAGAGAGACATAGATATATGCTTTCAACTGTTATGATTATTACTACAGAAATATTGATATGATATTTATCTAATTCAATATGTATGCTTACTGAATTTGAAGTGGATTCAAGATAGAGATATACCGTTTCAGACTTATGTTATCGACTTGAAATAACTTAATAATGCTTATTGTTTATACTGCAGATTGTATTGCTGAGGGAAGGAGATCATTACCTTTGTGATTGATGATTCTCTTCACCGGCGATAGTATATTAAATATAATATCAAAGCGTCATGTTCCCATACGGACAAAGGTCACGTAGGGTCATGGCCATATGGGTTCATGATTCTTAGACTAATGATTGGTTAGTTAACCGATATAAATACTAAATCATAGCAATCGAAACCCTTAAGGTAAGTATAGATTAGTAAACACAAAACACTGATTAGCATATGTATAGTATGCTTCACTTCTGGTGGAGCTATACTTTAACACTCCCACTTAGCGAGGGAGAAGTGAAATACCAAGGATATCTTCAAGACTCAAAAGATATAATAATATTAAGTTTCAACATTAATGATATTCATTCACCAAGCAAATTATCTGACTATAACACTCTGAATGTAGTGACTTGTCAAATAACCAAAATCTCAATGTTATGAACACTATCATAACATGTATTATGATCTCCGACATTTCCGAATCAATAATTAGAATGATCATAATACGTTTGTTATCAATGACGCCTAGCGTATCTGGATCAATACCAAAATTCATCATGATAATAGGCCTATCATTTGTAAGATTGTCACCTTACAATGATTACCTTCTGAATATATATGTCTTTGGAAGATTGTCATCTTTCATTACATATCTGATGCAACTATTCAACTGGAAGCATAAACACACATACAATTGAAAATCTCAAATTTAATACTCAAAAATTACAATTTGATCATATCAAGTTTTCCTTGAAATGTTCCAATTCAACCTTGGCAAGAGGCTTGGTAAGAACATCTGCAGTTTTCTCATTAGTACTTATGTACTCTAATCTGATAACATCTCGATATATCATATCTTTGATTCAATATGCTTATATTGCAGAGAAAAACTGAATTTACAGATAACTGATTTATCTTTAGGTCTGAGTACAACATTGCATACGTCATTTATGTATTCAACCTTTGGAAATGTATCATTCTCCCTTTGATTCCTCACTTTGGGATTCTCTTTTAAATTTATCCACTTTATTTCTTTGTTCAACAACAAAAAGTGCAAGATTTTCATCCTTTTTATACTTAACTTCTGCTAGGGCTGCTTGAATTTTCTCCCATTTTGGACAGATGTTATGAGTGTGATCAAATTTATCACATTTGAAGCATTCTACTTTGGACCAATCCCTTTTCTTGTATGATATGTTGAATTCCTTGTTTTGATGAATTCCCTTATTATTGGTACTGATTTGAAGAGCTTGAAATTATCCCTCTTGATTTGAAATGATTCCTCTTGTAATTAATCTTGACTCTTCTTGAGTGCATTTGTTTTTGAGTAGTTCAAACTTAAGAAGATCTGGTTAAGAACTTAGTCCATGAATAAATGTCTCCCAAGATAGTGGTAGCCCTTTTAGGGCTATAATGCTGAGTTCTTTGTCATCTACTTGATTTCCAATGGTCGCAAGTTGATCTTTCAATTCTGAGATTCTTAGGAAATAGGAGGCAATAGTTTCTCCATTATACATCTTGATGTATAGTAGATCTTGCTTTAGTGTTAGCAATCTGCTTATGTTATTAATTTCGAAAGTAATCTTTATAGTGGAGAACATCTCAAAGACTGTCTTAGGATTTGCTATGGATGGAAGAATGTGATCTCAAACTGAATCTATGATGATCTTCATGTCTTTGTTGTTGCGTCTTTTGCAAGTTGTTTTGTTTGGATCATTTTCTGGCACAGATTTATTTTCCTCTTTTAATTCTTCCAACTCCATTTCACATAGTACAATCTTTACTCTGATTTTCCATGATGCAAAATTTGAAGCCCCTTCAAGTCTATCCTCTAATCTTACATGATTCACCATTTTGATTTGAAAAGATTTAAAATCTGATATTAACACTTTTGGAATTTAATCAAATTTTATATCAGGGTTCTCTATCAGGATGGCTCTGATAACATGTAAAAGAATGAAGGATCTCTAATAGAGAGACACAGATATATGCTTTCAATTGTTCTGATTATTACTGCAGAAATATTGATACGATATTAATCTAATTCAATAGGTATGCTTACTGAATCTGAAGTATTCAAGACAGAGACATACTGTTTCAGACTTATGTTATCAACTTGGAATAACTTAATAATGCTTATTGTTTATACTGCAGATTGCATTGCTGAAGGAAGGAGATCATTACCTTTGTGATTGATGATTCTCTTCACCGGCGATAGTATATAAAATATAATAGCAAAGAGTCATGTTCCCGAATGGACATGACTTTACGTGGCCAAAGGCCACGTAGGCTCATGGGTACACGGGTTCATGATTCTTAGACTAACGATTGGTTAGGTAACCGATATAAGTATTAAATCATAGCAATCGAAACTCTTAAGGTAAGTATAGATTAGTAAACACAAAACACTGATTAGCATATGTATAGTATACTTCGCTTCTGCTGGAGCTATACTTTAACATTTACATCTCTGTTTGAGGCACACATAGTAGTGTATGAAGGCTGTGAACTGTTTAGAGGCCATTAATGTATTCAATCTGCCAAACGTGTGTAATGGAGGATATTGTTATGTGCCACTAGGAGCTCGATTGATTAAAACATTGCATCATTGGGTCTGCACATTATCCAGGTTCTTTATGTTGGCTGTATTTAATTATGTAATAGCTGATAGTATTGATATTTATGCAAAATTCAGAATTAAGCAATCAAGAGGTTGTTAGTTCTTGCGAATAATTTCATAGTATTGCTTTCCTCTTTCAATTGCCATTATTATCTTAAATCTCATAAAAGCGAATAAACCCAAAATACCAAAATTTGTAAACACAACATAAAAGAAACATCTTGCTTCATCAGCATTCCAGCAGAAATAGTTCAGGGTCTTCACAGTTTTATGAGAGCATGAGTGTTGAGTGTTTGATGAAATGGAAAACCACTGATTAGCAGAGGTAATTGGTGTTAATCTAAGCTATAACCATGTGGGATTATTACAATGTTTGTGTTGTGAGGTCACTATTGTAAGGTGACGATCTTAACAATGGTTTGAACTGTTATCATGATGGAGACTACATTAAGTTGTCCTAGAATGTCAGAGATCGTGATAATTGTCATGACGGACTACATTAAGTTGTTGTCCTTGAGATTATGACTGTTATCCGATACACTACATTCAGTTGTTGTACTAGGGGTGTGTCGGAGATCAGATAACACATATCCTTCTAGGATATTACTTCAAGTTGCTGAGGTTATGCTTGTTATCTGATAGACTACATCCAGTTGCTATCCCAAAATGTGTCGGAGATCAGATAACACATATCCTTTCCAGGATATTACTTTAAGTTGTTGAGATTATGATTGTTATCTGATAGACTACATTTAGTTGCTATCCCAGAGTGTGTCAGAGACCAGATACCACAAATCCTTTCTAGGTTATTACATATTCTTTTGGTGGGCATCATGAACATAATGCTAGTGCACATAACAAAAGAATATAAGTATGATAAATATCATGATTGATAATTCTTGTTGAATCATACTGCGGATGATATCGAAAGATAACATCTATTTTGATGGATATATGTTGATATCTTTAAATATGCCATTCCAAGAATATCATATTGAGATGATATCTATCTATATAGTTGAGAGCATAATGTATTCTGTAACAATCCTCCCTAGCTAAGAGGGAGTGTTAATGTTGTAACTTTAGTCGGATTGAATTGGCTTAGAGATTATCCTTCTATGGTTATTTAACCATCAACTAGACAAACCCTCATATATATTAATATTGGCAAATTGATGATTAATTTATTACCATAGACATGTCTCTTCTATGGATATATATATATATATATATATATATATATATATATATCATAGTTATGGGACTCAGACTCGCCTTTGACTTGAAAAGTCAAAATCCGACTCGGACTCGGACTTGGCAACCGGACTTGGCCAAGACTCGAAAAATCGAAAAAATCATGAAATTCAAAGATTTTTAAGGATTTAACGATTTTTTCATGCACCATTTAGTCAATTAACATCAAATACACAATAATTGAGATAAATAGAAGCTACTTAACACTCATACACAATTTTGCATAGATCACATAAGTATAACAGCGAATTTCTAAAGGAAAAAAACTGAATAACATAATATAAAGTTGAAGATTTAAGATTTAAGATTCAATCCTTAATAAATTCATGACATACCACAATATCATTTTCCAATTAATATACACTAAAAAAATACCTTCTATCTTTTTAAATTTAAAAAAATTTAAAACTTTTTTTTTTTTTTTTTTTTGGAGAGTCTTGGGCTCGGGACTCGACAAAGTCCCTGGACTCGGCGAGTCCAAGTGGACTCTGCCAGGACTTGGCCGAGTCAGCGTCCAGAGGCCATTTGCCTCGGATAGGCCACCTCTGCCTCAGACTCGCAAAGTCCTGGAACACTAACATGAAATATCCCGGTCATAATCAATTTTTAAAACTGCTGAAGTAAAAGCTTTTTCAAAATACATGGCAACTTACTTTAAAAAAAATAAGTTAGATTCATATTTTCCTTAGCCCCTCCGCCTAGTTATAGTCAACATCACCTCTTCTTGCCAATACATTACAAATCTACTATCGAACCATTGTAGTGAAATAAGGAGAGAGAAATAAGTAATAAACTTCCAAACTCTAATATCCCACCCTTGATAGGATATTTGCTTTTCTAATTTTTGCTCATCTTTGTGTTAGGTTTTATGAGTTTTGATACAACAATATAATGCAAAAAAATAGAAGATATTTTAATAAAGATTTCAACTCAAAAATTGGACATTACATAGGGAATATACAAGTAAGTTTGCAATGTTTGATACAACAATATAATGCAAAAAAATAGAAGATATTTTAATAAAGATTTCAACTCAAAAATTGGACATTACATAGGGAATATACAAGTAAAAATTCCATATTTTTATGTCACCTTAGTTCCTTGGTATTTTTACAAAATAATGACAACCTAGTTGATGAAATATCCCCTATAATCTTTACCAACAATACCCAAAAAATCTAGGATTTAGAATTATTGAACTCATAGGTAATACATGCCTTAAAACTATAATATCCCCAACAACTGCAACAATAATACTTGCAAAACCAACATTAGAATTTATGCAATAATAAATCTAATTTTAATATTATATCCTTTATCTTAAACCTAACCTTAAAGACGTCTCCATATCGGGATTACTAACCCTCCTAAGGATCTCTACGTCTTGAATGACATAATATCTATTCTAGTACCATCCTCGATTACTTCTCTGTTTTCTATGGAGTGCTCCTTCTAAGGTCTTTCTTGAAAGAGATATCTTCTATTCGAGGCCCTTATCACATGCATATGTTACCTTCGAGGGAATATTCCGGTCTTAAAGAACCATATTAAGATCACTCTCTTCCCTCGAAATGGACTCTCTTGATCTTAAACCTTTAATTATTAAGTCCATATGTGTCGTTCATTAGAATTCCACATTTACATGTACATATATACATTGGTATATATTGTATATGTATAAGTTATCCAAACGAAAATAAATAAATTCATAATTATCCCACAATGAATTTTTCTTAATCTCTTTGATACTTTGTTCACTGATCCTTGTGATTCCACCTATTTCCGTACCTTGTTCCATTTGGTATCTATGTCCTTACTTTTAAATGACACCCTTTCTTAATAACAATCCCTTGAAAAATCACAACACTTCACAATTGCAATCCTTTCAAAAAGTCACAACACTTCATAATTACAATCCTTCTGAAAAGTCACAACACTTCATAAGTAAAATCTTTTTGAAAAGTCACAACCCCTTTACAATCATAAGCCTTTAAAAAGTCACAATACTTTATCATTACAACATATTTGAAGAGTCACATTGTTCATAATCATGGTCCTTTCAAAGAGTCACATCCTTTCAATATCTTTGATACCTTTTGAGAAAGTAACTTCCTTATTTTATTCACATGACTTTCCTCTTCCATTATTCCTCCCTTTTCCTCCTCCCTCTTTCTTTTTGAAATGAACTCTCCTCTCTTTGATATCGTATTTTGAAGGAGTCACATCTTTTTATTACATATCTCTTGAATTTTCATTAGATTTAGTTAACTTATATTACTTATTTAATTGTTTACTTTCTAGAATATTATCTCTTGTAGTAAATTTTATTTATTTATTCATTCATTGTAATTTTGTTATTATTTATTTTGAGATCTTATTTTATTGCTAATGGATTATATTATTATTTATTTTAATATATTTTTTATCAATTAATACGAATTGCAATATATGATTTTATTATCATTATTTATTTAATAATATTATCTTATTTGATTATTATTAAATATTCTATCTTAAAATGAGGATATGGCAGT
Source organism: Cupressus sempervirens (assembly GCA_028749045.1). Lineage (NCBI taxonomy): Eukaryota > Viridiplantae > Streptophyta > Pinopsida > Cupressales > Cupressaceae > Cupressus > Cupressus sempervirens. The sequence goes on along the minus strand of CM053785.1, from coordinate 294,578,533 downwards.
CCACCCTTCCTCAAATTGCTTGTCTTCGAGCAATTAGATAATTTCTTCTATTGACTTGAAAGATGTGTCTTTTAGTCCAAACTCTTAGGTAGTTGTCAAGGATTTGGTTGAACCTCTTCCAATATCCATTGGATTTCCACATTAGCCTTTTATATGAATTATTTTCCTATATCCTCTTAGACCTTACAGGATGATACGATCATGCTTTGATACCACTATAATGTTCCTAGCAACTGGAACAAGAATACCTACAAAACCAACATTAGAATTTATACAATAATAAATCTAATTTCAATATTATACTCTTTATTCTAAACCCAACCTTAAAGATGTCTCTGTATTGGGATTACTAACCCTTGCAGGGATCTCTAGGTTCGGAATTATATAATATCTATTCTAGTCCATCCTCAATTACTTCTCCGTCTTTTATGGGGCGCTCCCTCTAAGGTCTTTTGTAAAAGAAATATCCTCTATCCAGGGCCCTTATCACATATGCATATGTTACTTTCAACAAAATATTTTGGCCTTAAAGAACCATATTAAGATCACTCTTTTCTCTAAAAAGGGACTCTCTTGATCTTAAACCATTAACCATATTAAGATCACTCTAGGGACTCTCTTGATCTTAAACCATTAACCATATTAAGATCACTCTAGGGACTCTCTTGATCTTAAACCTTTAACCATTAAGTCCAATGGTGTCGTTTTTTTAGAATTCCACATTTACATAGAGATATATACATTGGTATATATTGTATATGTATAAATTATCCATATGAAAATAAATAAATTCATAATTGCAATTAAACAATTTTAAACACAATTCACAACTTTCCTTGCTTACCTTGTCTTTTCTTAGCACATGTGGTTCGTTCCCAACTTCCCACAATGAATTATGCTTAATCTTTCTGATACTTTGTTGATTGGTCCTTGTGATTCCACCTACTTTCCTACCTTGTTTCATTTGGTATCTATGTCCTCACTTTCAAATAATCACAACCTGTCTTAATAACAATTCTTTGAAGAGTCCCAACACTCACAATTACAATCCTTTCAAAAAGTCACAACACTTCATAATTACCATCCTTTTGAAAAGTCATAGCACTTCATAAGTAAAATCCTTTCGAAAAGTCACAACCCTTTCATAATCATTAGCTTTTAAAAAAGTCACAATACTTTATAATTACAACATATTTGGAGAGTCACAACCATTCATAATTATGACACTTTCAAAGAGTCACATCCTTTTAATATCATTGATACCTTTTGAGAAAGTCACTTCCTTATTTTCTTCACATCACTTTCCTCTGCCATTATTCCTTCATTTATTCCTCCATTTTCCTCGCTCTTTATTTGAATGAACTCTCCTATCTTTTATATCTTATTTTGAAGGAGTCGCGTCTCTTTATTACATATCTCTTGACTTTTCATTAGATTTAGTTAAGTTATGTTATTTTATATTATATTATTCATTTAATTATTTAATTTCTACAATATTATCTTTTGTAGTAAATTTTATTTATTTATTCATCTATTGTAATTTTATTTATTTTTAGATCCTATTTTATTGGTAATAGATTATATTATCATTTATTTTAATATCATATAATAATATTTAAATACTATTTTTTATTTTTTATCTATTAATACTAATTGTAATAAATGGTTTTATTATAATTATTTATTTAATAATATTATCTTATTTGATTATTATTAAAAGTTCTATCTTAAAATGGGGATATGACAAAAACCTTTGAAATGATGAATATTGGCAACAAACAACAAATGCAGCAAACTTATATCACACTTATAGCGATTTAAAAAGAACAATTTTCAGCTCCAAAAATTAATCCTCAAACTTCTGATCAGCAATTAAATAATAGACACTCTTTAAAACCCTTGTTATAATCTCCAATGAAATAAAATATTGATTTCTAGATGAAGCTATTTTCATAGGCAAACTTCAGCTGTTTTTTCTCAACCTCAGAGTGCTAAAACAATGAAGAGTTTTCATTTCTGGTGTCAATATCAGCAAACCCTGGTTTTAATTTCTCCACAAGAAGAGCACAAACACAAACTTCAAAGTCTTTAATTGTCAAAATGAGTGAACACCTTCTCTTTTCTCTCAAAAGCCTCATATATTTTCCTTAAGAGGTTGATTTCCTTCACATGTACTTCAAATCAGGTAAAATGATATAAACTTGTTTCTTTTGAACTTCATTGAATGTTTTCATAATCATTTAAAAACTTAATATTTCCTTTTGACTTTATAAAGTGCATCAATAAATGGACCTCAAATATTAAAATCATTTATTCCATTTCAAGTCTCTTAAATGATAGGTGAGGGATATAAAGTGCGCATAAAACTTTATATTATAATTTTATAATATTTTATTATTAATAAAATGACTTTAATGATAATAATACCATAAATACTCATCAACTAGCTGGAACCCAACTAAACTAGAAGATCAACACTACAAATCTATCATGTTGAGGTGCCTTATCATAAAATTTAACATTGGGCTCCATTGGCAAGGTGACTTACTATAAATAGTAAGTGTATGAAACTAAGTTTGAAGACATCAAACAAACACCCAACTTGAACCGATCTCTACTTTGCAGAAGAAGGCAACTAGAACTGCTAAGAAAAAATCTTTTAACCCCATTATCCTACAAGGGTTAAGAAATAGGCTAATCCAAGCATAAATTATATCATCCACTCACCTCACAAAGGAATCCAATCATTAATATATGCGATGCATCTTTATATTAGCAACCACATTAAAGATCGAGCCTTAGATTGTTCAAATGTTGATATAGCCCATTAATCTATTGTGACACGAGGTGGCAAGAAAGTAGACAAATAAATATCTTGAACTGAGAGCCAAGCAACTCAATCATCTCAAGCAGCTCAAGGATGACAAGCACCTCAACCAACCAAGCATGTAGCTCAATGAATTTTCTATAACGTTGAGTACACCTCTGAGATTAGACAACCTTGATCATCAACCTTTGAAATCAATAACAACATTCTCAACATTTATGCCATTTTCTTATCCATAGGAGATTCTTTTTGGTGATTTTGGTGCTTGGAGACTATCACACATGTATTCCCACTCTTGAGTGAATGTTTATTGTTTGAATGAGTTGGATTAAGGGAAGTCTATATTAGGTGTAGTAACAACTTAGCAAAACCTCAACAAATGAAAAGATGAAGACTTTTTTTCCCAAAAAATGCAAAAGAAAAAGACAAAAAAGGGGAAAAAAATGTAAAACTGCTATATTTTCAATCAACGGCCATTCTAACTACTAGTTCCATAGAGATAAAGAGAGTGGAATTTTTTTAGTTTACAACATGAAAATTTTATTATATATTTTTCTTATAACTTTTTATCACTGATTGCATCAAAATGCATGATAATATAATATGATAGTTTATTACTCTATAGCAACATATTGAAAGTACATAATTGGCTTTGAGGTACAAGATAACAAAACATGGTGTGAGAAAATGACTCTTGTTGTGTTGCAGTGTGCTACACTAGAGTTCTATTGGTCTTGTTGATGAAGCTCTAGAAGTAGCATCTCATAATTTGATTAATTTGCTCAAGATCAATCTTTGTTTTTCCCAAGACATTCTTTCTTATTCATCATTTATGATCTGCTCAAGATTTGGATTAAGCTAATCAATACCAATTAATAGATCTTCCATGAAGTCACATAATGTCGTCCAATTCAATTCATGAAGTAGTAATATTCACAAAATAATGTCTAAATAGGTAGGAACTACTTTGGAAATGAATGACAACAATAATTAAAATTTATGACTGATTATTTATGCTCCATAAGGATACATCCCCTATATTTTTTGACATGTTCCCATACAGGGGATGAAACGGGGACATAGGTACATTTTTTTGCTTTACCCCATGCCATTCCCAAACAGGTCAAATCAAGGGTCGTCCTTGAAACACAATTTTTGAGCTAGAGGAAATTGGGGGACGACAATCAATACTGGGGTGGCGTGGTCATCCTGCACCCGTCCTTGGTACTAATTGTTGTCCCATGTTTCCCAATCGGCACGTAGATGGTCACAAAGCCAAAAATAACATTTAAATTTTGTTTTTGTTTGAATGAATGGGCCCCACATGGCTTCTATGTAATAATAAATAACGTAAACCCTATTTAACCATTAAAACACTAAACGTGTAAGTCTTCTTCTCATTTCTAGTTTTATCAAAGTTGCTAAGAGGAAGAGGAATACATAGAGCAACAACAACTGCGAGGAAAGATTTGCATTTGGAATTGCAATAGGAGGTTTTGCATTCACATCTTTTTCAGTCCAGGTATGTATTTCAATTTTTTTGTTAGTTTCAAACTTTGTTGCCATTTTTCATTTTTTTTTTCATCACATAGTGAGGCATTTTGAACGGAACATTGAAATACCTTTTTTTAATAACTTGCAGCACTATATTACATTGCAAAATTTGAAAAAATGAGCATTAGTGAGAGTGGCTAGGAGAGAAGTTGTGATAGCATAGATGCCGCTATGCAAGAAAAACAAATATTACAAAGAAAAAGGCCTAGCTTTTAATCATGCAGCTTTAATGTGGATGTTCATAGAGAAGATGCAGCAACCTCAAATCCATTTGAGTGCCCTTCCCAAATCCTCAAAAAGTATGCCAAAGGCCCATTCGACCCTGGCAAACCTCTTCTACAATTTGCCTCAAGAGTAGACAAGAATAAGAAAAAAAATTGGCATGTAATAGGGAATGGGAGTGCATATATGTAATAAACATTATTTTGGGAGCTACACTAGAGTGCAGTGCCATCTTTTATGGATAGGTGGGCAAAGAGTTAAAGGATGCAAAATGATTACACAAGAGGACAAAAATGAGGCCACTAGATTGGACATGGAGGGGGACGAATTGAAAATGGGGAGTCCAATAGAAATACCAATGAGTAGCATAACCCACACAACCACTACCACTCCCACTACTACTAGAGGAAAGGGAAGACCAAAAAGAAACAAATGTTGCTGATTTGTTTATTGTACTAGCAAAAGAGAAGGATGAAGAATCTATTGGTAGGTTTCGTTTGGCTCAAGGTATATGTAATGTTCCTTTCCGTAACGATTATTATTATGAAACCTTCCAAATTAATTTTGATTGAAAGAAACACTTGCTCAATGAAATATTCTCCTTAACCTGTATTCCTATGCTAACTTACATCGATAATATATGTTTCAATTCAGTTATTATTCTTATATCCCACAATGAATATCTTAAGTCATTATATGATGTTCATCAATCATGCTAACCCAATGACTAAGTTTGATATTTAACTATGAAGTATATGAATCTTATTAATGTTATCTTTGAGGGACCAATGGTCAACCCTCTATCAAATGATACTAACTCTCGCAAATTTATGAATTTTTCCACCTTATTCTTGATGCCTGATGTTAAATTGTATTAGTATTGAACAACTCCACAATATCGTTTAGAGACCTCTGCCCGATGATGGATTGACTGGAATAATGGTTCTGATCAGACCTTGTTTGTAACCTTAAATAAATGTTGGTATTTCCTTATTCCTCTGTTGTTATTGCCTGCTGCAATATAAAAACTTGAATGTCTTAATCTATACTTTACTTCTTTGTTTATTGCTGACTTTATATCGTTAAATCCTTGAAGTTTTGTCTGTTCCTTTTCTACTCCCTTGTGTATTTTACAATGAGCAACATCCTCATATATACAACACCAGATATTTACAAAACAGCAAGTATCTAATATTAGACCGCTACAATATAGGAACATAATAGCAAGTATCTAATATTAGACTACTATAATACGGGAAGCTATCTTGACCATTAAAGGAAACATTCAAAATATATTAATACCCTCCCATAATGCTCAATCTATCAACACCACTGATAGATTCCCTGAATTTTACAAATTTATCAAACTGAGGGACTTGGTGAAGATATCTGCGGGCTGCTCCATTGTAGGAACATACAACAATTGGATGGATTTGTCTTCAACCAGCTGACGAATGTAATGACAATGAGTTTCGACATGCTTGGTTCTTTCATGGAAGACTAGATTTTTTGCCAGTTTAAGCACGCCTTGATTATCATAGACTAGGGGAGTCGGTCTTGTCGGAGGAACATGCATATCCGCAAGCATTTGCCAAAGCCAAACTGCCTCACAAGCTGCCTTAATTGCTCCCCTATACTTTGCTTTAGTTGAAGATAGAGCCACCGCATTCTGCTTCTTACTAGTCCAAGTGATAGCACTAGATCCCAAATTAAACACATATCTAGCGGTAGACTTATGATCATCAATAGAACCAGCCTAGTTTGAATCTATGTAGCCACATAGTGTAGGGTCTAGACTCCGAGTGTACAAAGGGCCATAATCAGAAGTACCACTTACATAGCGCAGGACACGCTTTGTTGCTGTCCATTAATCAGCCTTGGGAGCTGTCATAAAGCAGGATATGTAGCTTACTGCAAAGCTAATGTTAGGGCTGGTGGCAGTAAGATAAATGAGACTGCCCACTAGTTGTCTAAACAAAGATTCATCCACAACAAGTGAAGTGGACTGAGCTGAAAATTTGAGCCCGAGTTCCATAGGAGTGGAGTCAGGTTTGCAATCCTGCATTCTGAACTTGTCCACAAGATTTCTGGCATACTTAGACTGAGAAAGGAAGATACTGTGCTCAGTCTACCAAACCTCAACTTCGAGACAATAGTGCAAGAGTCCCAAATCTGTCATATCAAAGGTGCAACACAAATCCTGTTTGGTTTCAGTGATCAAATGTTCTGAACTGCCAGTAATGATCAAATCATCCACATAGACAACTATAAACAATATATCATCACCTACATGTTTGATATACAAATTTGAATCTGATGGACTCTGCTGGAAACCTTGATTGGTTAAGTATTTATCAATCTTCATGTACCAAGCCCAAGGGGCTTGTTTCAGACCATAGAGAGCTTTGACTAGTTTACAGACTTTGTGTTCTTGACCAACAACCTTAAATCCAGGGGATTGTGTCATGTAGACCTCTTCTTGCAAGTCACAATTCGAAAAAGCACTCTTAACGTCCATCTATTTGATGGACTTTCCAACCAAAATGTGCTGCTAAGGCAAGGACAAGCTGTACGATACTCATTTTGGCTGTAGGAGCAAAGGTCTCCTCATAGTCAATGTCTTCTTTTTGTGAGAACCCACAAGCAACAAGATGAGCTTTATACTTGTCTAAGGTTCCATCAGCTTTATATTTCACCTTGTACATCCATTTGCAACTAATGAGCTTCTTCCCTGAAGGAAGATCAATAAGGACCCAAGTATGATTTTTTTGAAGACTTTGGAACTTTGCTTTCATAGCCTGTTCCCACTCAAGGATACCTTTAGCCTTAGAATAAGTCTAGTGTTCATAGGCACTATTAATGTTAGCCATAAGAGCAAAATTAACTGTAGGTTGTTGTTTGCTCTTATTTCTGGGAGCTCTACCCTCAATGAGCTCATCATCCTTGATATCACTAATAGTTTTAGCCTACCATTTAGGCCAGAGAGTGGAGAAGCCAATGTTTGGAGGGGCTGGAAGAGGATTAGGAGTAGCAATAGGAGCAGGAAGAGGATTATGTTCTGGAGCCTCAACAGGATCAGCAATAGGACCCTCATGGCAAGCATCATCTGCATCATCCCTCCCATTAGGTGAAGCTAGAGGAAGAGGAACACTGTGAGGCTGATCCTCAGAACATTTCCTAGGAGAAGAAAGAAAAGGTCCCTGAGATTCATCAGAAACATCAGGACTAAAGATAAGACGATCAGTTTCAACATCTATTAGTCTGTAGACCTTATGATTGTCACTATACCTTGTCATCATGAGTCTTTGACTCTTGGAATCCAACTTTGAGTGCTTAGCATCAGGAATCCAGAGATATGCAAGAGAGCTAAAAGTCTTTAGATGACTAATCATGGGATTACGACTAGACCAAACTTCTTTTGGAGTCTTTCCATTAACAACTTGAGTAGGAGAACAATTTAGGAGGTAGACAACAATAAACACTGCTTCTGCCCAATACTTATTAGGAACAATTTTGTGTTGTAACATAGAGCGAGCCATCTCAATAATCGTATGATTGCGATGCTCAACAACACTATTTGCTGAGGAGTGAGGTGTAGTGAACTAGCGTTTGATGCCATGGGTAGCACAAAAGTCAGAGAATGCATTGGAACAAAATTCTCCACCATTATCTGTTCTAAGAGAAATGATACTACAACTTGACTCTTTTTCAACCAAAGATTTAAACTTCTGAAAGGTACTAAATGCATCTAATTTTTGTCTAAGAAAGTATACCCACATCTTTCTACTAAAATCATCAACGATGAGTAGAAAGTATTTGCAACTAGTAATTGAAGATGTATTCATAGTGCCACAAATGCCAGCATGAAGTAAATGAAGTACCTTAGATGCACGCCAAGAATCTCCATCATTGAACGGAGTCCAATGTTGTTTGCCAGCTTGACAAGCGCTGCAAACTCCAAGATGTTGTATCTGAATATCAGGTAGGCCAGAAACAAGTCCCACCTGGGACATCTAAGATAGGTACTGGATGTTGAGATGTCCATATCGCTAATGCCGCAAAGTGTTGAGAGATGAAGTACGAGCTGCCATAGCTATCTCAAGAGAATCATCGGTGTGATTAAGTCAATATAAGCCATGATCTACTAGACCAGTAGCAACAGTAAGACGAGCCTCTTGATCAATAATAGAACATTTTTGAGTATTGAACACCACATCCAACTGAGGGGAATTCCTCATGATTCGACTCACAGAAAGAAGATTGAGTGCCATACCAGGAACGTAGCACACATTGAGGAGGAGCTTACTCCCACCAGTTTGTATCTGAACATTTCCTCGACCAACAATTTTGTATTCCTCTCCTCCGTCAAACACAACTGAATCACTGAATGGAGAGAAATCTGTAATCCAGTCACGCCAATGAGAAAAGTGATGTGAGGCACCAAAATCGATATACCAAGTAGAAGACCTAGCTAGATCTGAAGAGCTTTTAGCCATAAAAGCGTAAAAAATTGACTCCTGCTCAGAGTGTTCAACAACATTTGCTTGCTGATGTGACCCTCCTTGCTTCCTTTGTTCAGAAGCGCTTCTCTGATGGCAATCTTCCTTCATATGGCTGTACTTGTGAGAGTAGTGACACTACACTTTCTTTTGTTGAGGGTTGCCTGAAGGTTGATGAGAACCTCCCTGTTGTGAGTACTGAGATGGTTGAAATGTAGCTGCAAAAGCTTGTTTTGAAGAGGACAAGGAGACAGGGCTACCAAACTACTACTTCCAATGATCTTGCTGTAGGAGTTTGTTGCATAAATCAAGAAACGCTTGAGCAATATTCGTAGATGTAATGTTGAGAGTCTCAACAAAGTACTCGTAAGATTGTGGTAGACTCTTGAGAGTGATGACTACCATATCTTCTTCCTCCATTTTCCGACCAATAGCCTCAAGCTGATCTTGAATGTCCTTAATCTTCGTGAGATGCTCCTGTAAAGACAAATTGTCATCCATCATGATATGATAGATTTTAATGACGTCCACGAGACTAAAGTAGTCTATGGGACCCATGCAATCGCCCTCCCGAGTCAGGAGCCAAACTAGTCAGTTGCAAAGTTTTGGTTAACTTGTCTCTTCTTCTCTGAATTTTGATAATCAACTCCGCTGTTCTCTTCACTTGATCTTCCTCAAATAAATAGTTGAAGTCCTTGTTCTGCAAAATTTTTGTATAATTAGATCTGATGTCGTTGTAAGCCAAGCATTCCATGATAGAGAACAACAAATTTTTCAAGAATGCTCAACTTTTATCAGAGGTCTCATGTAGCTCCTGCAAGTGCCTCCAAATGTCAGAGGCTGTCTTCCATAAGGGAATCTGAAGCAACTGGTCATTTGTAACAAACAACTTTAGAAGCATGACATCTTCTCTGTTATGATCATCAAACTTTTCCTGATCAGCTCCAGTTGTGGTAGGACGAGTTTCTGTGCCCAAAACTAGTTTATCGAGGAGGCGATACTCAAATATAGTCAACATACGTTGCTTCTAGGTATTATAATTACTGTTATTAAATCACTGACTGCCCTCTAACATCAAGTTGGTCAAAGAGGCCATTTGCAAGAAAAAAAATGAATATTGTTAAACAAAATCAGGTACACACTTCAAAAGATGAAGTTCAACAAGCACAAATTTCAAAGAAAATTCTTGGCTGACCCAAAAAGATCCAACAAGTATTCAGAAGAGCTGACAAAAAACCCAAAAAGAATCTGAAGTTAGATTTCAAATCCGTTGGCTCAAAAATCGAGGCACAAAAAATGAGGTACCTAGAAAAAACTGATAAAGACCCAGATAAGATCTCAAAAAACCCACCAAGTAATAGTATTCAAAAAAAATTTGATCCCGAAAATTAGGGTTTCACAGTAAAAACGGCTCTAGTTAAAATTGTCGTACGAGCAAGAGCCAAAAAGATTGTAGGAAACATGAGCATCAGAAATTATCTGCTGGAGCAAAATCACGAGTCGAACCAAGAAAACAAAACGTGGTCAGAAGAAAATTGCGACTGAAGAACAAAAACCCAAACAGAGAAATTGTGACTGAAGGGAGATCACAGTAAAGGTAAATCGTGAGCAGAGACAGGTCGCGAATAGAAAGAGCTGAAAACAAAACTGCCGATTTAACCACAAACTTTCTATTAGACCTTGTAATTTCTAATGTGAGAACAGTTCCCATGAGCTCTAAATAGTTTGGAAGAAATTTGACCAAGATAATTTCAAAAAAGAAATTATAAATTTCTCAAACAAACTATTCAACCTTGCTCTGATACCATAAAATAGTAGACGCAAGAGCAGATAGATTTTAATGAATTGCTATCTATTTACAATGAGCAACACGCTCATATATACAACACCAGATATTTGCAAAATAACAAGTATATAATATTAGACGGCTGCAATATAGGAACAAAATAGAAAGTATCTAATATTAGACTGCTATAATATGGGAAGCTATCTTGAGCATTAAAGGAAACATTCAAAATATTCTAATATTATCCTTAAATCCCTAAGTTGTCGATTCGAGTTTGGGGACGGGTTCGGGTTCGGGGTTCGGTTCGTGGGTGGGTTCATTAGTATATATATATATATATATGCAAAAAAAATATAAACTCATATAGTTGTAAAAGTAAAACTAAGTCATTCCATAGTATGAATATATCAATGTTACTTGATTATTGATCAATGCCAAATGTCAAAGATAAACATTAAATACTCACTCATTAATCTATGCTAATGTTGTAAATAAAATCATACATTGAATTACTAAAATGCAAAATGGAATTTCAAAACATAGACTACTTCATCAGATTGATAGATAATAAATTATGACTTAATAAAGTTTGAAACTATGGAACATAGTGATAAATCATAAATGACTCAATGAGTCAATGACAAATGTTTAAACATAGTTTATCAAAGATGCAAATGCCCTTCAAGGGTCAAATGGGTCATCAAAATATGAGGGATCAATGGCTTCATCCTCATCTATATCATTGACATTTTCCACATTATTGGAACCCAAACCGGTTCCACTAGCCCCAAATGCAGCCACATCCTCCTCCTCGTCCTCCTCAACATCTAGAAAGGCAATTCTAGATATATCTTGGACAGTCAGATCCAAGTTAGAAGTCTTAGGTAGTACATCTCACAACTTCTCTGGTCCCTTCTTATATCCTGAATCCTTGCGTGATAAGAGGCACCAGTTGTTGTGAATAAATACCAAGTCCTTTGCTTTCTTTGAACCCAACCGGTTACGCTTCATTGAGTGGATAAAGGAGTATGTACTCCAATTCCGCTCAGCAACAGAAGAGCTTGCAACCTAGAGAGACAACCAACAAATTTTAAAAAATTAGCTAAGTAATTTTACAATACAATAGGAATTTAAGAGTGCTAATTCGACAAGCTAAGTGGCCATAAGAAAAGGAAAAAAAACTTAAATACATTCTTGTGACAAGATCTTAATGGCAAGAGGTTGGAGGTACATGTAACTTTCCCCATGTAAGCACCACCATCCAATGGCATCCAATCTACTTTGGTCATTGATTGCATCAGGCTCTGCATTTTTGCTTGAGACAAAATCAACAAACTCTCTCCTAACATTTGATGCCACATCAGGATCACTAAAGAGCCTGTTAAGTGCCCTCTTATACCCAGCAGCAACTTCAGGATCTCTATATGGTGCCACTCTACCAGGAATAGCAAGTATCTCACTGCTATAATATCTAGGAGAAAGTGCATATGCCAAGAGGTGTAAAGGTGTAGTCATCTTGTTCCAACGATGTAGAACAATTTTCTCCACCTTAGTGGACAAGGTATCAGGATCCTACTCTCTCCTCTGAATGACCTGGGATGTCAAATGATGTACATGTAAGTTATCTTGATGTAGTGTTAATAACTTAATTAAAATCAAAAATCAAAATCTCTCAATAAACAAGGATAAAGTATTGTATAAAAATTTAAACTTACTGATTTCATTCTTTCTAGCATAGAGTCCATGGCATCATATATGTTCCCCAAACAAGGCTCATCCGTGTCGGCATACCGAAGCATAGACATGATGGGCTCGGTGAGTTCTAATGCATATTCCACCCTATTCCAAAAATTATCACTCAAGATCAAATCCTTTACAGTTTTGGCCTTTTCTGTATCAGCTTGCTTCCATCCACCCCATTTGTTGCTAATAACCATTTGACCCAATGCCTCTTTCACCCTCACAACTCGTCTAAGGACGATTGTGTGTGAAGCAAACCTTGTTTCAGCAACCTATTACCATGTTAATTCAAATTGTAAGTTAATATGATAAGTTGATAACACAAAAATTTAAGAATATGTATTAAATTTTGTAAAGTATGACACAAAAATTAATATGATAAATGAAGCTAAATAAAGTTAAAAATTTACCTTCAATAATTCCAAGTGGGAGAAAGTTCTGAAAATTGCTTGTGACATATGGTGGTTTGTCACAAACATTTGGATCTGCTCACCCTCCTCATACACATTTTTCATCCATTCAATTTGGCTGCCCATTGTTTTCATCACCAAGTTCAAGGTGTGGACAGTGCATGGTGTCCAAAAGATATGCTCATATCGTGCTTCTACCAAAGCACTTGCAGCCTTACAAACTTTAGCATTGTCTGTTATTACTTGGACAACATTGTCAACTCCCACGGACTCTATGGATTCAATTAGAAGTTGGGCAATAAAATTTGCATCCTTTACTTGCCCTTCACAATCAACCGCCTTTAAAAACATTGCCCCCTTGAGGCAAATAGCAATCACATTTATTAATGGACGGTTTTTGCAATCTTTCCATCCATTAGAGACAATGCTCACCGCCGTTTGGATCCAAGAATCTCTTATTGGTTTGAGGAGGTTTTCTACATTCTTTCTCTCCTTATGCAATATGGTGGTTCTCAACTTTTCATATCCAGGGGATTGGTAACCATGAGGTGCATCATTTATTGCTTTCACCATCTCTCTCCAATAAGGGGATCTCACTAGATTGAATGAAACACCATTTGTAGTGAGGCAATGCTCAACCTTTATGTCAGCAATTTCTCTCTTGTCATTTTCAAATGCCATATCTAATGGGCCTCTCTTGCGGGATGCGGGTGTTTCTATTTCATCTTCATCCATAGATGGGGTAGGTAGGAAGGGATGTGGTTTACTAATTGTTTGAGAGGGTGGTGTTGGTGGTATTTGCGTTGACTTATCTTTTTTTGCCTTTGACACTAACCTATCAGCCTCTTCTTGTTCTTTTAACATGCCTTCTATTTGAGGAGCCGACAACCCTTTTTTACCTCCCTCTAAGGGCCCCTCACACATGGAAATCCCTTGACCTGGTGGACCTATCAAATGATGTTTAACTTGGAAATAGGAGCTTCTATATTGGTTTTGGCAAAAATTGCATTTCCATATATACCCTCCCCCACCAGCACATTGCTCAATTCTTGTTGTATACTTCCACAAAGGAGAGCCTTTATCAATTTTAAATCTTTGGGATCCCAACCCACCCACTGAACCCTGACTACTCATTCTTGGATTCTTGCAATCTATAAAAACAAATTTAAAAAAAAATTTCAAAACTTATACAAAACTTGATAAAAATTTAGAACAATAAATATAAAAAATTTAAAAAACTAAAAACAAACTATGAAAGAAGCAAAAGGAAGGATCAAATGCATACCTGGAACACTCAACACTGATTATTTGAAGGATTTGAGACTCCACAAACAATCTCTACAACCTTCTCTTCAAACTTGCAAAATGGCCACACCAAAATGAGAGAGCAAAATGACAAAGCAAATGAGAGATTAGATGAATGAAATGCATCTAATAGGCCTTACTTTAGGGTTTGGCAAAAAAAATAATGAGAAAAACATAATTTAATTGCTTTTTTGGGCCACTTTTTGGCCCCACCTGCCGCGGGTCTGCCCGGATTCACTCGGGTCCGCGACCGGTCCGGGCAGGGTCCGCATTTTGGTCTGCGGGTCCTCCCGGGTCCGTGCTTGCAGGCCAAAATGCGGACCCTGCCCGGACTGGTCGCGGACCTGGGCTCGGATCCGGACCCAAATGAATCCAGACCCGGACCCGAGCTCCAGGGTGCGAATCCGGTAACTTAGTTAAATCCCTGAAGTTTTGTTTGTTACTTTTCTACTCCCTTGTGTATTTGCTGACATGCCCCTGCAAATCTTCTTCTTTGATGCCTTATGTTGCTGCTGAATGGATGGTCTATGAAGTGCTGCCCAGTCTTCTTTTCTTTTTTTGATTAAATCTGTATCCTCATTGCCTTATATATTTTCTGCAATTTTTCTAATGAATGGGTGTTCGGTTTTATTGCTAATGCTGCCTGCTGAGTTATATTTGTCCAATCCTTTACTTACTCCTTGCTCGTATGCACTGTTCCTTACAAAAATCTTGAATTACTAGTCACCATTTTGTGTCGAGCATGGAATTTCTTTGAGAATGTTTCAGTTAAGTATAAAGAACTATTCATTTTGTTCCTTTCAGTTCAAGGTATGTTTTTTGTATATTCCTCTCTTCTGCTGGATGCGTATACTCTGCTTATATATTTATTTATCCATATGTCCCCCCATCTCTTGGTGTTATATTCTCTTTCAAGAGTCATACCTTTTTGATCAATCACGTTCTCTTATTAACAATTAAGCTTGTTGTCTGATATGACTAATTGCTTATGTTATCTCTATTGTTTAGTCATGGCTACATAATTATTGTTGAAGATTATAAGTGATAGCTGATTGTGTTGAGTGTAACCGACCGTTCATTAACCCTCGCTGATGACTAAGCTGTGATTAAAGTTTAAAACTTTAAACAATGGTAATCTGATTTCTGAAATACTATCCAGTACAATATCTTTATGAGTTGATAATAGCTCCTTGTCCTATATTTGATTGGGTTCTCCCAGATTTATGTTTTGAGTGGTGCCACATCGTAATTAGTTTGATCATGAGCCAATAAAGAAGTTGACATTAATCTTTCAGCATGCTACCATTTGATAGTTATTTATACCTTTCTCCCCGAGCATGACCGCGACCGTGAGCATCTCCTACAACGACCAGTCCGAATGTGCAACTAACTTCCTTCTCCGTGTTGGTCCATGGCTTCTCTAATCATTGCTTTTTGCATCGGGTTGGGCGTTCTTCATTCCGTTTTGTTTTGTTTTGTTGGCTTTGGACTCCCCTTTTCTTCTTCTCGTGTGAAGTTTGTTTGTTTGTGTCATCTGTCGCTGGATCTCTCTCTCTCTATTGGTTCTCCATGATTTCTTATTCTTTCTTCTTTGCGAGCAACCTCATCCTCCTACGGCTGGATACTTGACTCACGATTATTCCAATCTTTGCATTGGCAGTGCTTGACCTCTGCATGTGTTGTTGACGGTCTGTCTCTGTATCGACAATGCTTGACCTCTGCATGTGCTATCAACTGGTCTCTCTCTCTGCATCGTTTGGGATCTTCACACTGCTTAGGGATAAGCTTTTTGCTGACTCGGTTGTAATTTGTCTAGTTGTAGTGAATACGATTGTTGTTGGAGATGTATGCTCATTGCAAAGCCAACCTCTAATCTACTAGAGGCTCTACAATTGGATTACTAAGCTAGAAATGGACAATCAACAACTCAAAGAACAAATACTTTCACGGACTAAGACAATTATGAAACTCAAACATATCACAGGTTTGAGCACTTCTGAGATTAAAGGATTTTCTGATACTTTCACGTCTGAGACTGCAAGTTTAAAAACCCACCTTGAATCCATAATTGTACAACTTGATGGGTTAGATACCATCAAAGAACAACAATCGAAAATTGCGGCTAAACACTCTTCTCTGATTTCTGAACCTGAATAGAAAGTGAAATCGTGGGCCTCTCTTTGCAATAACACAACTGCTACTGCACCTATATCGAGTTTGGATAAGATTGTTCAGGGGACAATAGAGGATGAGCATGTGAGACATGCTCATGAGCTCAACGTGCGTATCCGCGGTCTCCCTCTCACTTCTGACCTTCTCTCTATTGGATACTCTTTCCTTACTGGTCAACTTGGTATCTTTGCCATCATACTGGATAAATGTTGGATTGGCCAAGGGGACACCCTCTTCATTAGGTTTCTCAATTTTTTTGACAGGGTTCGTGCTCTTAGAGCGAAGAGAAAGTTGTTCTGTCTCCCCTCTAAGATTTTTCTTGATGAAGATCTCACAAAAGCACAGGTTCCAGAGCTGAAACACACTCTGAGTCTTGTGGTTGAGGCTAGACGTGCTGGGAAATGGGCATTTATTGGGAATCTTAGAGTAGTTATTCATGATCCCCCCTAGTGGATGGGAAGCAAGATAGCCCCACAAGACCAAATGACGGTTTCACCAGTAGTCGGACAAGAGGGAGCCCTCCATTTGCTCTTTTCTTTTTAACTGTTGGAATGGTAATGGTTTTTTATGGTCATTACCTGGTCTCTTTCACAATGTGGTGGGGTCCATTGATATCTAGGTCATCACTAAGATTCGTGAGAGTCCCATGCGTCCTCTTCTGGGATATGCAGGTTATAAGTGGTTATCAATTTGTAGAGAGGAGGTTCGTGCTTCCGGTGGGGTCCGTGGATTTGGGGGTATTGCTTTTTTGATTAGAGATGATAGATTTAGTTCTACCTCTATAGTTCACTCTGACATGTATGCTAGATTCTTGTGGGTTCGTATTGGCCATAGGAATCATCGTTAGAGAGATATCTTCATTGCTATGTGTTATTTCCCGTTGGCTTCTCCTTATGCCATTTATGGTATCGAGGATGGGGATCCATTTTTTGACCTTTATGAGTGCGTCTCTCAGTTTGCTACTTTGGGGGATATCATCATTCTCGGGGATTTCAATGCATCGACCAGAGAGCTCCAGACTCCTCTATATGACCGTTGTTCTAATTCGATCTGCACTTAGGAGATAGATCCAACCTATTTGGTACTTTAGCGTACTTCTAATGATGTTCTTGTGCTGATTTCCTATTATGGTCGTCACCTACTCCAGATTTGTGAGTCCTCTAGTCTGGTGATTTTGAACGGTCTCTCATGCTTTCCGGGTTCCGAGCTCTTTACCTGCTAGCCTCACTGTGGGTGCACGAGCATTGTGGACTATGCCTTCACTTTTTCTTCCTTCATTCTCTCCATTCACAGCTTCACCATCTCATGCCTCCCCTTTCCTGACCATGCTCTCCTCAGTATTGCTCTTTGCATTTCTCCCCACTCATTGCCTTCTCTCTCTTCTCTCTAGCCTCCTCACCTCTTGTTTGTTGTTACCCACCCCTTGCTAGTTTTCGCTTCCTCGACGGTGATAGTGAGCTCTTTTCTTACCATCTTAAGAGGCTCCTTAACCTTGCTTGCTTTAGCGACTCTTGTGAGGCCTTCTCCATGTTTGATTTACTTGTTGCCATTTGGGAGTCCGCTCTCCTTTCCATTCCTGACCGCTCATTGCTCTTCCTTAGAACCAAACACTGTAACACTTGCCCTATGAACCAATGGTTTGATGTTGACTGCAAATACTTCCATCACTCCATGCGTTCTTCTTTTGAGGCCCATTCCCCCACATATGCTTGCCTGCGTTCTTCTTACCTTCATTTTCTTTGCTGTAAGAAACGGTCTTTTTTCGTGTCTCAGTATAAGTCCCTATGCTCCACGCTTATCCGCTATCCTCGGCTCTTCTGGTGCACCTTGTTCCCCCGCTGCCCCAACCCCCCGCCCTCCACTCTTGACTTTGGCTCCCTAACCTCTCACACTGTTGCACTTTATGAAATTCTTGGCCAGCCATCTATCCAACCCATATCACCTCCTCACTGTCACTTGTTCACCCCTCCAACATTTATGAGGCCATTAGATCCATGAGATGCAGTAGAGAGGTTGATGAGGAGGGGTTTCGGGCCGAACTTTTCAAGTTTGGTGCCTCGGTCCTTGGCTCATACCTCCCTATACTCTTTAATAAAGTGGTTTGTACTGGTTTCCTTGATCCTTGGTCAAGGCACCTGATTTATCCAATTCATAAGACCGGGCCTGTTTCTGACCTTGACAACTACAGGACCATCATGATCAGGCATACATTTGCCAAACTTTATGCCACAGCCTTGAATGCTATGTTATCCAGAGTGCTTGACAGGAGAGGTAGTAGAGCTAAAGGGCAGGCCGATTTTCGGGCTGACTGCCAGACCATGGAGCACATTTTGACACTACGGGCTATTATTGAGGAGGCTAGACGCCAATTGGTCAAAGCTTATTGCTGCTTTGTAGATTTTCGCAAGGCTTTTGATTCCGTTCCTAACTTCCTAGGGTAGCTCTATTCTAGAGGCTTCGTGAGATTGGGATTTTTGAGATGTTGTTAACTGCTATTATGAGACTATACGAAACTGTGGTGGATAGATTCAGGACTCCTGAGAGCTTTTCAATTCTGATCCATAGCACCATTAGGGTGAAGGAGGGCTACTCTCTGCCCCACTCTGTTTGGTTTGTATATTAATGAGATTGAGGACCTCCTTAAGATCTCCTCGCTTCTCGGTGATGGGTGTTACTTACATCAAGCTTTGATCTCTATTCTCTATTCAAGTGATCTCGGTTTTTTTCTTTCCTATGTACAATCTTGTCATGTTTGGACGCTGCAGTTTTGTGTGACTTTTTCTACCTGTGACTTATTTCTTTGCCAAACCTGTTTGTGCCTACTGTTACGAGCATAGATAAAGGACACATGCTCAGGTTTCTCTGGTGGTCTCTTTGATCTCTTTGTTCTTCTTTGTTGGCTCTTACAATGACCACAGAAGATAACTACCCTCCCTAGATTCAAACTCGGACATATCAGAGATTTTGCAATAGAGTGCTTAAGCTGGAGACTGACAACACCATGTCGAGAGAACAGGTCGTTGCTTTGATAGCGAAACTTTCAGACCTCAAACAATTAACTTAATTGAACATCAAACGTTTCTTAGAGACCTTCATATCTGAAATAGAAGGGCTGAAATCCAATCTCGAGGCTGTTATTGAACAACTAGACGGGTTGGGTAAAATCAAGGAACAACAAACCGAAATGGCTACAATACACTCTTCTCTGATTGCTGAAACTGAACAGAAAGTGAAATCATGGGCTTTGATTTGCACTAACACGGATACTACTACACCCAGGATGAGTATAGACAAGATTGTCTAGGGTAAGATTGATGATGAGCGTGTGCAGCGTGCACGTGAGCTCAACCTGCGTGTTCGAGGCCTCTCACCCACTCCCGATCCTATTGCTGTGGGGCATTCTTTTCTTGCAGACCACCTCAGTATCTCCAATATTACCTTGAATAGGTGTTGGTTTGGTACAGGTGATATCCTTTTCATTAGATTCTTCTCTTTTTTAGAGAGGCTTCGTGACCGTAGTGAAAAGAGAGTTGTTTTCTCTCCCCTCTAAAATTTATCTAGATGAAGATCTTACTAAGGCACAGGTTACAAAACTCAAACATGCTCGGGGAATTGTGGCAGATGTTAGGTGAGCTGGAAAATGGGCAATTATTGGGAATCTTAGAGCTGTGGTTCATGATTCTCCTCCTAGTGGGTGGGTACCGAGGACAACCTCCAAACTGGCATGACGGTTCCGACAACAGTCTAACAAGAGGAAGTCCTTGCCTCTTCTTGTCAACTGCTAGAATGGTAATGGCTCTTTATGGTCATTACCCGGTCTCTTTCATGATGCGGTGGGGTCTTCAAATATTTTGGCCATTATCGAGACTCATGAGAGTCCCATGCGCCCTCTTACAGGATATCTTGGATACCGGTGATTGTTAGTTTGCAGAGATGAGGTCCAGACTTTTGGTGGGGTCTGTAGGTCTGGGGGTGTAGCTTGCTTGATACGTGATAATATTTTCAGTTTCACTTCAGTTGTTCACTCTAATGCCTTTACCAGATTTATGTGGGTTCAGATTGGTCGGTGGAAGCACCGACAGAGACTTTTTTCTTGTTTTTTATTTTCCACCGACCTCCTCCCCTTATGCCATTCATGACCCTGAGAATGGGGATCCATTTTGTGACCTTGAGGAGAGCATTTCACAGTTTGTAGCTTTGGGTGATTATTATTCTTGGAGACTTCAACACTTGAACTAGGGATCTTTAGAATCCTTTGCATGATCGTGGTTCTGATTTGAACTGCACGTTTGAGTTAGACCCTACTAGTATGGGACTTCAATGCACCTCAGAGGATGTTCTTGGATCACTCTCATGTTATGGCCGCCACCTCCTCCACTCTGTGAGTCTTTTGGGTTGTTGATTCTGAATGTTTTATCCTTCCTTCTTGGATCAGACCTCTTTACCCGCTGGCCACACTGTGGTGGTGCGAGCGTAGTTGACTATGTCATTACCTCTCCTTCATTTCTTCCATTCGTAGATTCACCATTTCCTGTCTCCCCTTTGCTAATCATGCTCTTTTTAGCATTGCTACCTACGCTTCACCTTGCCCGTCGCATTCTCTCTAGTCTTCCTGTTGCCCGACCGATACAGTTTCTATTCCTACTTGTTTTCACTACCCCGAGAGCGATGGTGAGCTCTTTACTTACCACCTTAGGAGACTTCTAACACCTGCTAGTTTTAGTGAGTCGCATGCGGCCTTCGATATGTTTGATTTACTTGCCTTTACCATTTGGGATTCTGCTCTTCTTTCTATCCCTCATTATTCCCCTCCCTCGCTTAGAGCCAAGTGTCGGAATACTTGTCCTATGAATAAATGGTTTGATATTGATTGTAAGGCTTTCCACCGCTCTATTCACGCCGCCTTTGAGACTCAGTCTCCTGCCTTCACCCACCTGTGCCTTTCGTACCTCTATTTTCTTCGCCACAAGAAACGTTCTTTTGCCTCTTCTCAGTGCATAACCCTTTGCTTCACACTTATTCAAAATCTTTAGATCTTTTGGTGTATCCTTTTCCCTCTGTGTTCCCCCTCTGTCCTCTGTTCTGGACTTCCACTCTTTGACCTCCCATATCATCACACTTTATGAGATTCCTGGGTAGCCACCTCTTCACTCCACTCCACCTCCATACTGCCATTTGTTCACCTACTCCAGTATTATTGAGGCTGTTAGATCTTTGAGATGCAACAGAGTGGCGGATGAGGATGGTTTCCAGGCAGAACTTTTCAAGCTTGGTGCTTCGGTTTTTGGATCTTACCTTCCTACACTCTTTAATAGAGTGGTTTGTACTGGGTTTCTTAAGTCCTAGTCAAGACATGTGGTTTACCCTATTCTTAAGTCAGGGCCTGCTTCCAACCCAGGTAACTACAGGACTATAATAATCGGGCATACTTTTGCCAAACTTTATGCCACTGCTCTGAAGACCATGCTATCTAGTGAGCTTGATAGAAGAGGCTGTAGAGCTAAATGACAGACTAGTTTTTGGGCAAACTGTTAGACTATGGACAATGTCTTCACGCTGCGAGCCATCATTGAGGAGGCTAGGCATCGCTCTTAGAAGGTGTATTGATGTTTTGTGGACTTCCGTAAAGCTTTCGATTCTATTCCTAGGTTGGCCTTATTTCAGAGACTTTGTGAAATTGGGACTCAGATATGTTGCAGATTGCTATTATGAGGCTTCATGAGAAGGTAACCGGTAGGCTCAGGGCTCCGAAGGGCTTTTCTGTTTTGATTCAGAGCACCATTGGGGTGAAGCAGGGTTGCCCTGTTTCTCCTACACTATTCGATTTTTATATTGATGAGCTTGAGGATTTCCTTGTGAACTCCTCACAACTAGGAGACGAGTGCTATTTACATCAGGTTTTGATCTCTATTCTCCTTTTTGCTGATGATGTGGTTCTCTTGGCCTCTTCTTTCGATAGTTTGCAGAGACTCCTTGATGGTCTGGCTTCTTTTTGTGATTAGTGGTAGTTTGTGTCGATTTGTCCAAGACTCAGGTTATGGTCTTTAACTGTTTAAAGACCTCTCATCTTCATTTCTTCTTTCACGGTCAGGAGTTTGAGATTACTTCATCTTACATGTATCTCGGCATGAAGTTCTTGGGGCCGCACTTCAGCTTGAGACCGGCTATTCAATCCAGAGTTAGTAAGGGCATGGGTTCCCTTGCTTTGCTGGAAAGACAATGCGTTAGGCATCACTTCCAAGATATTTCGTCCAAGCTGTCTCTTTTGGACTTCTTGGTTCGACTGACAGTTCTCTATGGCTCGATTGTTTGGGGGCCTTCTCTTATTGCTTCTAATTGGGCCTCTATTGAGTGGGTTCAAATGTTGTTGTTACGGCATATCATCAGATGTCACAGACTCACCCCCCACAACATTGTCTTAGCTGATTTGGAGCTCATCCTTTTAAACTTGCAGCCATTTTCGACTTGATTTGGTTTCTTCGGCTTTGTGGTTTTATGGAGATGGGTGCTGATTGGTACATATATGCTCATCTCGCATATTGTTCTTCTATTTAGATTATGAGATTTTGACACTTGTACTAGGTCTCATTATTGGTACGTCCAGGCCACCTCTTTGTTGGGCTCAATCAGGATTGAGATTGATCGTCTTCCTCCTTACCAGTTTTCGTTGGATGCTCCTATTCATCTTCTCCCCTCACGTTAGGAGTTGAATG
This sequence comes from Cupressus sempervirens, assembly GCA_028749045.1. Taxonomy (NCBI): domain Eukaryota; kingdom Viridiplantae; phylum Streptophyta; class Pinopsida; order Cupressales; family Cupressaceae; genus Cupressus; species Cupressus sempervirens. The sequence goes on along the minus strand of CM053785.1, from coordinate 294,555,305 downwards.
AGCATGTCAGACAGGATATATATAGACAATACATTACCACTACCTGGAGTAATCCCCCGGGGGGTTTGTGACTTAAGATGGCCTTCTATGCTGAGCATTTTCTTGAGATTCAAGATGTTATTATTGTTTTCCCTGCTTATCTTTATTGGCGTTGAAGTCATGCCTTGTGGTTCTCTTTACGCTCTTTCAGAGTTGGCTCTCATCAGCTTAGGGTTCGGACCGATCACCATATGGATCGGGTTGATCGAATATGTCAGCTGTGTACTTTGGCAGAGGTTGAGACTGAGATCCACTTCATTTTTCAATTTCCTCTTTACTATGAGATCAGAGGGAGATTTTATTGCCTTTTTAGAGATTGTTGTCTTTCAGCGTTCTTTAGCTATATTGACCAGTGGTGTCTTGCAGTTCCTCTTTAGGAGGCCACCCACCTTCGAGAAAATACCCTGTAGTCCTTTATACTTCAGGGGCATATTTCAGACTAGCTCATCACCACCTTTTTCTCTCCCTTGTCTCCTCTACGGGGTTTAAAAAGGCCTTCCGATACTTCTCATTCCAGATCGGTTAGACACTACACCAGTCTCTCTAGGCAGCAACAATCCTACAACGGCTCTGCACGATGTTCTAAGACTATAGATCGTTCCTGGTTTTATCCCTCTATCACTGATTCTTGGTGACAAGGAAGGACCCTTAGTCCTTACCTTGTCTTTTCTCTAGTTGTGTGTCTTGCTTTTGTTTCTTCTAAGTCATTGTTTGGTGCTCTTGCTTTGGCCAGCTCTTCTGTTTGTATGCTCAGTCTCATAAACCTTGGTGGTTTTTCGTTGGACATTAATAATATTATCTTATCTCCTTTTTGTGCACGATGTGGTTCTTCTATTTTCTTCTCTGGAGGGTCTACAGAGGCCCTTCATGGTTTGGCTTCCCTTTTGTGACCAATGACAGCATGTGGTCAATTTGGCTAAGACTCAGGTTATTGTTTTTAATTGCTTAAAGACCTCTCACCTTCATTTCTTCTTTCAAGGACAAGAGATTGAGATTACTTCTTCATATATGTACCTCAGAGTGAAGTTCTTTCGACCCTGCTTCAGTATGAGACCAGTCATCCAGCCCAGAGTCAGTAAGGGCATGGGATCCCTTGCTATGCTTGAGAGACAATGCTTCAAACATCATTTTCAAGACACTTCGTCCAAGCTATCCCTCCTAGATTCCTTGGTGCAACCGACTATTCTTTACTGCTCTGTGGTTTGGGGACCTTCTCTTCTAGCCTCAAATTGGGCCTCGATTGAGCACGTGCAGACTCTACTTCTACGACGTATTATTAGATGTCACAAGCTCACCCCTCATAGTACTATATTGGTTGAGTTTGGTGCTCATCCCTTCAAACTTGCAGCCATACTCAATTTGGTTCTTTCATCGCCTCTGTGGTTTTGCGGATTCGACTAGTGATCGATATAGATACTCCTACCTAGCCTACTGCTCCTCTATTACGACTGCGAGCTTTGATACTAGTACTAGAGCTTGCTACTGGCATGCTCAAGCAACCTCTCTTCTGAGCTCGATTGGGATTGATATTGATCGCCTCCCTCCATATTAGTTCTCACTGGATGCCCCTGTTCACCTCCTCCCTTTGCATTGGGAGTTGAATGAGTATGTCAGACTTGATATCTACAGACAGTACATTACCACTACCTGGAGTAATCCTCCTAGAGGTTTACATCGAAGGATAGCCTTCTATGTTGAGCACTTTCTGGAGATCCGTGATGGGGTTATTGTTCATCCTAGCTACCTATCTCAACGTTGGTGTGATGCCCTGCGTATCTCTCTTGGCTCCTTCAGAATTGGTTCTCATCATCTTTGGGCCACGACTGACCATCATATGAATAGAGATGACCGGATTTGTCAGTTGTGTATTTATTGGAGGTTTAGATAGAGACTTACTTTATTTTCCATTGTCCTACCTTTTATGAGATCAGAGGGAAATTTCATTGCCTATTCCGTGGTTGTTTCTCTCTTTCAACATTTTTCAGTTACATTGATCAGCGGTGTCTTGCACTTTACCTTTAGTAAGCCACCTTGCTCCACGATGGTACTTTGCAGTCACTACTTCCTCACTGCCATACCTTTGATCAGCTCGTTACTACCTTTTTCTCAGCCTTGTCTACATCACGGGGTGTGAAAAGGTCGTCCATTACTACCACCATCAGTCACTCCAGGTCTATGAGACTCTACATGAGTTTTTCCCGACAACAACACTCCTCCAGCAGCTCTCAAAGACAATTCAAGGCTTACCCACAATTATATCCTTCTGTGACCGATTTCTTTATGCCAATGAAGGACCCCTAGTCCTTGCCTCGGCACTTCTCTTCTCTTCTTGTTTCTTGCTTGCTTTTCTCGGACACCATTTGATGCTCCTACTTCTATCTTCTATCTTGTTGTAAGCTCTCAGTCCCTTAGACCCTTTTATGGTCTTTTGTTGGACATTAATAATATTATCTTATTGTTATTTATTTCTTTTAATTTAATGTAATCATTATTATTTATTATTAATCTTGTAAACATGAATTAAGCACCCCAAATTGAAGAAGTGTAAAACAAAGAATTCTGGATGATGATTGGTGGACCATGATAGGTAAGAAATTTAAATAATTGTTATTGCTGATTTGAATTTTGTTTTCTGACTTTAGCATTTGCTGATTTGATTATTCAAGATTCAACAATTTTAAAATTTATTATGTTTCTCACTTGTAACTTGCTTGCATTTGCAGCTATAGTTGCTCCTGCTTTGACCCCATTGTGTGGGTTATTAGATATGTTGATATTGACTCTCCTAGCCTTGGAGAGATTTATGAGACCTTTGATAATATGCTTGGGTAGATCAAGCAGGTTATTCATGCCAAGGACCCTAATTTGGGGTTTTATGAGGAGCATCTTAAAGCAACATATCTAACCTTGAGATTTCTTTAGCTTAAGGTGGAGTTTGGGGGGTCAAAAGTCTATCCATTGTTGTGGCAAATAGTTGTGTTTTTTGGAATGAATTTGTTCAAACATACTCCATGTATGCTTACATGCAGATGATCCACATGGCTAGCCGAAAAGACATATCACCATCTATTCAAGATTTTGGAAATCGGGTCTTGTGTTGAAAAACATAAAAGATGTCTAGATGTGATCATTTACAATTAAGTGTAAACTTCAACCCATAAGATTCTAGAATACAAAAGACAAACTTTAGAAGCTTTTGGGTTTCACTCAATTTGAAGTTGGTTCTGTCTTCTATGGTAGATTTATTGGAGAAAACTCTTCCATGTAATAGTCAAATTCCTCATAGCTTCATGTGGTCCTTTCAACTAGGAAACACATTCCATGCATGTGAATAGGCCCTTGTTGACCTTCACATATACTTAAAAGAAGGTTCTATAGAATAGTGATGGATTTGATTTGTGCATCACCATGGAGGAAAGAATGCATTTGCCTATTTTGTTGTCGTCGATAAATATTGTGTAGCTGACAGGTTGATGTTGTCGGTAAATATTGTGTAGCCGATAGGTTGATGTCATTGGTAATTGTTATGTAGCTGACGGACCCCTTTGGGGAAGGTTCTTGTTATGTAGTCAATGGGCCCCTTTGGGAAGGTTCTTCGAGATGGTATATGTACAACTTTGGATCATGGTTGTAATCATCATTGGAAGCACTGTGTAATCTCTTCAGCATATATGTGAATAAAAGGAGTACTGCTGTGTTACATGTTCTTGTGTATTGTGGGTGATTTCTGCCTTTTGACTAGTTTCAAAACTCTTAAAAGAGACTTTGGGAACCAAACAACCTATTTGGTCTTATCTCAACAATTTGCAGATGAAATGAAGCTTGTAGTCGACTTTCTATCTATTTGTATGTCTTAGCAACAACTTATCCACTAAATTCATTTTCTGGTGGCAAAAAATTATATAATACAAGGAAATGGGTGGTGAACCTTGTTGCCTTCGGCTAGAGAAATTATTTTCCCTTTATGAAGTCACTCATCTTACTCAAGCAAAAGTGGATGAATAAACATTTGATGACTTAGTGGACTCACTTTGCAGTCCACACATAACAAATGGTTTTCACTTTGTCCACATCAAGCAAAGTGCTTACACACACTCCACATAACTTTTTTGTTACTTGGAGCACAACCATCATTGGAAGGTACAAATTGGAACAAGGAGGTGCATTGGCAAGCAGATGCTTTTAAACAAAATCCCTCTCAATGTGGTGAGGTGATCTTAGTGGGAGGATGGTGACTGAATTGATAGTCGTAGGAAAAGGCTACAAGACACGTCATAAAGACTTAAGTGGGAGGTTCATAAATTTATCCTAAATTTTAGGCTATATTTATGTTGATTAATTTTTTGTAATTTATGTTTAATTTAGGCAATTTGTTTCATTTAAATTAAAATTCGGTACTTGTAAGTTGTTTATAGATGCAATTAAAGAATCAAAGCTAATAGTGGAAGAACATAAGAAGTAGCAATGAAAATATGGCTGCATTATTATGTCAAATGGGTGGACAAACAAAAAATTTGTACTATTATCAATCTTTTTGGTAGGTTCAAATGATGAGGTGGTTCTTTTAAAATCGCTTGATGTCTCTAACAAAGTAAAAAGAAGAGGAACATTGATTCTAATGTTGGAGGAATTTCTCATGGAGGTGGGCATAGAGAGTGTGGTATTAATCACAAGTGGCAATGCAACAACATATGTGGGCTGCCTAGAGATGCTCCAAGATAAGCAATACTGATGTTTTTGGACCTCTTGTGGAACAGATTGCCTTGTCCTTCTTTAGGATGACATGGGCAAACTTGATTAGGTGAGGTTGGTTGTAAATGATGTAAGTAGCATATCAATGTTTACCAACAATCATACTTAGGTTATAAATTTGATTAGAGATCACACCCAATGGTGCTGCTTGATGCAATTAGTTGTCACGAAGTTTGCATAAATTTTTCCAGTGTTTTAAAACGTTATTGGTTTTGAACTCTATAATGCCCCTCCCCAATCCTTCTCCTATCTAGAATTGATTTCACTAAACTCAATTCGTGAAATACCTCTTAAATAATTTTTGAATCTTAAGTAAACCTGTACGGTTCAAACTCTGTATACTAAATCCATTTTGCCTTATGAATTATGTGTATTGGGTGCATTTAATATTACCTTACTAAGAAAATTCTCCTTTATCCACAAGGGACTTATCTTTCCTTAATTACTTACTGTGGTACTATGTTTGATCTCAGTAATATGACCTCTACGCAGTGATGGTGTTACTTATATATATTTAGACACTCTTATTGGTTGTCAATGTGATCCTTATAGTCAAAATGTTGTTTCTATAATGAGATTACGGTTTCTATCAAATAAATTTGATAATGATGACCAAAGTGATATTATCCAAAGTTTTTATAATTTGTTTGAATATAGTGCAATTTGACTGACATAGTGTCATGAGCCCTAATTAGTGTCTACAATAATATTGTTCTAATATCCTATTGATATAGTTAATTAATAAATATAATATCTATCATGGTAATATTAATATTAAATATTAAATAACAATTTACTAAATTAACTATATTATAGTAAGATGTAATATAAATCATATTATATAAAATAATAAATATTTTTAATATTAAATAAGACAGACATTTTATATGAAATAATATTAATATTTTTATAATAAATATAAAATAAAATGTCATTTTAAATCTTAAGGTCAACCATTCAATAAATAAGATATATAATGCGGAAGAACATGAGTCCAATAGATCAACACTGAATTTGAAATAAAAAGACAATGAAAGAGACATTGAAAAATAAATTTGGAAGAGAATAGAAAATATAAGATTTTTTGTTTTTTAGAGTGCTCATCGGAGGAAAATAAATTCAGAAGAGAATAGAAAAAATAAGATTTTTTGTTTTTTAGAGTGATGATCGGAATGGGATCATCACAGTGGTATCAAAGCATGTTCCTGCCAGCCTAAAGGGAACTAACGACCACCTGCAACTAAAGACAAAAGCAATACACAATGAACAATATTCAACATGAATAAGGAAGTGCGTTTGATAGTAAGTCTGATACATAACAAAACAAAATCAACGGAAATGGATTATAATAATTGAAGACTAATGCACAAGGGAAATAATATCACAAACAACATAGAAATCAAGGAATAAGTAATAAACAATAGTAATGGCAGAACGTAAGGGTCATTACAATTGGTATCAGAGCTTGATCTTGTCAACCTGTGGAAAAAAACATCAAGGCAAAGGATTTATGAATAAAAATATATATGCATTCTACAAGGAAGAGATTGGATCGAAATCATAATAATGGAAAGATTATTATCGCTACAAGGGACTTTAACTCAATGCGGCAAGGGATAAACTACGTGAAAATATTATTATCACTGCAAACTTTACATCACTACAATTATCATCAGCCACGACGGCAAAAGACTTTGAAAGATAAATAGCATACATTTGCAATGCACCGAAGATAATACGAAAGGAATCATCATTGAAAGTATTTTTGAATGTAGACCTTAAATGTCGGTCAAACATTGAAGATGCTCTAATGTGCAAGGGAGTCGTCTAACGTGAAATAGGAGCATACGGCTAACAAAGGAGGCTAAAGGAGGAAGAACGGTTCAAATAGGGAGATCTAGCCAACAATTATCTCAAGCCCACATTGCAATTAGAATTATGTGTAGTGACACCTATTTTGAGGGAAAATGGGAGCATGATAATCATGCAGCGAAGAAGAGAGATATACTCATCCCTAAGGTTTGGTAGACACCCATCTCTATTTAAGATTAATGAAACTGGAGATAATGCCTAATACTATAATCCGATGCAATTTGGTGACAGTGCCAAATACTTCTGTGAATTTTCCACATCCAGAATGTTTGCAATAGTTGAAGACCAAAAAAGTTGTGAGACAAATGAAATCAAAAAATATTGAAGGCATTGATGAGTGAGTTTTTGGAGGCCACTAGAGAATCTTCTAGTGTGACCCTGACCTAGGACAATCATGCCAGGATACAAACCCATAAGAAATATAGAGCATGAAGGCATCGAATAAAAAGGAAGAACAAAAGAAAGTGGTAAATGGAGCGAATGAAATTTAACTACCCACAAATTGGAAAATACCAAAAACAATAATTGAAGAAAGAGCATTTTAAAATAAGGGCATCACATCAGATTTGACCCACTAACCGGAGTCATATAAAACATTAACCAAAGACAATATGCTCAGTAATGGGCCCACAGAGGTAGAGGAGTACGCTTTCATTGCGGATTACATAGAATGCGATCTTCATATTAACTACCATGTATTAAAACCACATTGGAATCCGAAACCCAAGAATTGTATTACTCTCATTTGCCATTATAAACTATGGTCCACATGAGACAAGGTGGTGGTTCATTGAGACCATTCGCCACATATATAGTATGTGGCCCAAAAATTCATAATGGGAATTAGAAAATAAGATGGGCCAATTACCAAAGGAACTACCAAAAATATCTCGAATAAGAATTAAAAGGTACGGTGTCGAGCATTATAAAGGTTGTCGACAACCTTCAGAAATGGGCAGAGATAAATAAAATTAGGGAGCAGAAAAAATAATATACATGTCACCTCTTTAGTAAATAATTAATAATAGCAAGGTGCATGAGATAAAAACATGGAGAAACATTTAATAAAAAGAAATACCAAAACATATTATAAGGTCATGAAAAGGTTAAAGGAAGTAAGGAAGGGGAAACGGGTATTAAAAGGGAGACATTTACAAAACAAAAGAAAATGGAAGAGCAACAAATAAGGGGGATATAAGGAGGATCTTAATATATTATGTATAAATGACCTTTAGAATAATAATGGTAGAGGAGGGCTATATAACATAAACAAACCCCTAAGATATAGGAAATAATGGAAAAGGGTATGGAAGATATAATAATTAATGTATAAGTATATTGATTTAATATTATATAATGGAGTTATCAGTTAAGATATGACAAACATCCACTTAAAGGTATAATTTGAAGAACATTGAAGTAAGGAGATAAAGTGAAAATAAAATGTAAGTAAATAAAAAGAATTTTCTATACTCACCTATGTAAAGTACTTTTGGGAAGAGGTATATGGAGAAAACTGAACTAAGATAAGAAAGCCCCTGCCATGAAAATTAGAGAAATTTGTTAGAATTCCTTTGTGTTTAAGTGCATGATAGATAGGGAGTTTGCACAGGGGAGAGAGTAATTCAATCACATTGAGGCAAGTCCCAATACAGGTGAGAGCCATGAGGGAGCCTTAGGTAGATTGTTTCTTTCCTTGAGCAGCAATAATTTTACCATCCATTATGTAGTTAAACACATAAGGGAAAGATAGAAGACAATCAAAAGGGATATAACAAACAACATAACACAATAATATGGATAACAAGGAAAAAAGAGGAGTGTAACTAAAACAAGAATTTAGAAAGAATTATTCCTTTTAAGTGCATAATGGATAGGGAGCTGGGGGAAGAGTAATTTGATCATGTTGGGGCAAAGGAATCCCAATGTGGATATAAATCTAAGGGAGTCCCAAGGAGATTGTTTCCAAATTCGAGTAGCAATAATTCTACCATCCATTACGTAATTAGTGGGTAGGGAGTTTGCACAGGGGGAGGAGTAATTTGATGACATCGGGGCAAGAGAATCCCAATATGGAGTAAATTTGAGGTAGTCCCAAGTGATCGTTTCCAAACTTGAGTAGCAGTAATTCTACAGTCCACTATAGACTTAGACACACGAGATGAAGTCTACAATTAAGGGAGGAATGAATTTACTATTGTGATATTGGCTAAGAGGAAGTTCCTAAAAAGGTACACTGTCAAGAAATTTGATCTCCAAACAGGAGGAAGTAGCACGATATTTACAGTCAAAATTGGTAAAACATTTTTTTAACCTTTACCTATTTCAAAATATGAAAAGGAATCTAATAAGTTTTAACATGTATACTTTGTGTCTACATCATGTCTTCATGCATTAATGTGTTTGCTTCGTGTCTTCTTTGCGTCTTCATTCATTCGTGTGTCTACCTCATGTTTACATTGTGTCTTCCTGGATTAATGTGTCTACTTTGTGTCTTCATTTATAGACCACCATATTCTAACATGTGTACTTTGCAAGTGTTTTAATGCATGTGTAGGGAAAAGAATGAATCTGAGCTATGAACCAATTAGAATCACATTAATTGCTTGAGGACAAGCAAATTTGAGAGGGGTGGACTTGTCATGAGCCCTAATTAATATCTACATTAATATTATTTTAATATCTTATTGATGTTGTTAATTAATAAATATAATATTTATCATAGTAATATTCATATTAAATATTAAATAACAATTTACTAGATTAACTATATTATAATAAGATGTAATATAAATCATATTATATAAAATACCACTTATTTTTAATCTTAAATAAGACAAACATTTTATATGAAATAATATTAATATTTTTATAATAAAAATAATCTTAAATATAAAATAAAATGTCATTTAAAACCTAAACGACACAACCATTCAATATATAAGATATATAATGTGGAAGAACATGAGGAATAGATCAACACGGAATTTGAAATAAAAAGACAATTGGAAAGAGACATTATGGAGGAAAATAAATTCAGAAGAGAATTGAAAAAATAAGATTTTTTTTTTTTTAGAGAAATGATCAGAATGGGATCATCACACAGATAATGTTCCTCAAATGCCGAGTATTCTAAAGTGGATGCAAATATGTGTTTATATATCTCAAGTCTTCACTGAATGGCTATGAATCACTGTCTGAACCGCTGCCTCTTAAATATTGCTGAACGTGATAATTGGTTGCTTATGGACTCTCCCATTTTCTTCCCTTCGTTTCTATTTGGATGCTGCCATGTTTATTTTGCTCTGCTTAACATGCAGTCAAAGTTGGTTCAGAATATTGGTGTTGGAGGCTGACGTGCTTCTCCTTTGCTGAGATGGATTTGTAAAGTGAATGACAAATTGAGTTTCTATATCGTGCTCTCTTGAAACACAATCTTATAAATCTTATTATGTTTGCATGAATATCCGTCCTATCTCCTATATCTTTTTCCAAGTCTCAATCGTATATGCCCTTGTTCTGATTAATGGCTTCCTTTTATATCTAACATTTGGCCCAAAGAGCCATAAGGAATAATCGCACCCCTTATTGATCATAAACTTGCCCTTATATCAATTGCACCCTTTCGATATTTTGCCATGGATATACTTGCAAAGTTAGTCTATCATGGGTTTTATAGCTCTTCCCAAATTATAGTTTATTGAAAATTATCTTTTATATGTTAATATTGTTAATGTATATTATTTTATAAATTATATTAATTTTATAGTTTATTATTTATTTATTTATTAATTTTAATCATTGAAACTTCCTTTTGGAAGGGGCTACCACATTAGATTATTTTCTTTCGTTATAAAAATAGTATTCTATAGGGTATTATTATTATTGTTTATTTAATTTCATCAATATAATTAATATTATAAATTCTAGTTATAATTTATTTATTTATTTGTTTAATCTTATATTAACTTTTTTATTAAAATTGATCTTGGAAATGGGGACATTACAAACTCTATGAAAAAAAAGTATAATGACTTGTTTGTGAGTTAAGCATGGCTAGGCTCATCATATTCAAAGAAGCTTGAAAGAGGGAGGGTTGGAAGCATATATATTTTATTTGCACTAAGAGATATAGAGATCGTGAAGGTAACCTCAAAACTTTGATTCTAAATTCAAATTCAAATTCAAATTTTCCAATTTCAGTCTTTTATTATAATTTTGTACCTTAAATCTTTTTATATTTGTACATTGTAGGTGTCAGGGCAGTTGGATAGACTTCTCTCTTTGGTAGATGGGGATCAAAACACAAAGGGGTATATTTTATGTCAAAAGACTCCATTCAAAATTATTATAATGGGACAACCTCAAATTTGATCCCATTTGTGAGATTATTTGTGGGAGGTGGAACTGTCAATGACACCAAGATATCCATGTCATAGCATTTATTCAACCCCAATTTTTTTAGATAGCTTCTTTGTTCTTGACAAAGAGTTTATGGAGGGCATCATGACATGCATTTAGAGGATGACACCACAAGTTGAGATGAGAGCCCTCAAAGTTTAAGAAAATTACATAGTTAAGCTGTATTAGGGGTAGACTCTTTTCACCAAAACACGTTATTCGAGGAGGAACTAGTAGTCACCAAGCAACAAAGTATGCAGTCTATATATCACATGCATGTCACAAGTTACACAAAGTTTACAAATATTAATAATTTGATAAAATATAGTTTGGTCTTTCTAATGATTTAGAATTTTATTTTGTAGATTCTTGGTGGATAGATTGGGCTGAAGGAGCCCCAAATATCTAAAGATTGTCCCTCCACATTTTGTCCAACCTTGTAGTGTATCCAATTGTGAGTGCAATTGGAGTTCTTTTGGGCCATCCATAAAAGAGGAATAAATTAGCTCAAAACACCTCAATGACCTTGTCCTTGTACAATATAACCCTTGGCTTTGTACACATAAAGAGTAGAACAAATAAAGAGAGCTCATTAATTTGGATGACGTTGATCCTTAAGTGATAAAATAGGGTGATATGAGCAACCCCCATTGTTTATCAAAGATGAGATTATTGATTTTAAGAGGTAGGTATTGGAGGATGTGGGTGCCTAGGAGATCAATATTGGATGATGGTAATGTTGCAAGGTGTGCGCCCTTGGTGTCCTTGTGATGTGCAGTGCAATAGTGGTTTATGACATGGCTTAACCACCTCCCATGTCTTTTATAAGTCTAGTGGTTTTATCGGGCATTAACATGCCGATCTTTTCATGCAATGACAATCAACAAATGGTATCCAAGTCAATCTCACAGATTTGGACCCTACGCTTGCACTAGGGTATTGTTGCATGGTGTGTGTCCTTGGTCTTCTTGTGCTATGCAACACACTGGTCGTTCGTGACATGACTGAAGTGGCTCCTAATGTTAATAGGTCAATCCTTTGGTGCAACGACAACCAATAGGTATTGAGGCCGAGAAGGAATCATTGCCATCTACTAGCAAGATGGACAAGCATAGCCTTTGTCCCCAAGTGTATAGCCACAATAAACTCCAAGGATTAAAAATCCAATGTCTCCTAAAACATCTCTATAGTGGGGAAGAAGAAGATATGAAGTTTCATAATTTGTAACATGTAATTTATGAATTATAACAATGATTTTCAGAGAGAACATCATAAGTAGATAATATTTATCAGCTATTTGTCATGTCATCCATTGGGACTTCCCACAATGATGTGAATTTGTACTCGATTTCTATTCAAATTAACCAATTTAAATAGAAAACATTATTTTTACTCGTTTATGGACTTGCTGAATGCATCTTGTCATTGAATTTTGAAAAAGAAATGTACTAAAAAAAGAAATTTTCAAAGTTGCTAAATTTTTTGCTAGGTTGAAAATTTTGAGTTTGTTGAGTTTTTGCCTTATCTAGATCTATTAACCATGGGTTATACCTATCTAAATTTATCTCACATAAGACAAATGAGTAAAATTTCCCAGATCTGAAGAAAATTGTTTGGAATTCCATCTCATCAAGCTCCTTGGTTGTATGGAATCTCTTTAAATCTATTTGCATATTCATGTATGAATACATCTTATGTTGGGGTTTTGGAGTTTGAGTATGTGTGTGTATGTAACTAGGCACAATATTAAAGTGAGTTGTAGAAGCAAGATCCACAAGATGACAAAACATTGGAGGGCATTGTAGAAGTGTCAAGTTCTACAATTTTTTTGGGAGGCGTCATTAAGTTAAATTGATTATGAAAATAATGCACAGAGGTAGTGACACCACAAGGAGGCACAACTCCACTCTAAAGCAATGTTTCCACATTGTGTTTCACTAGTGTAATCTTATATTATATTATAGTTTCTCATGTGTTGTGGTTCTTTCCTTGCATATGTTACTAATGTAACTACCACAATTCCAACATTCAAACATCACAAATCTAAGGCAAATTACTATTTTTCTAATCAAAATACTTAGAGGTTAACGATCATAGCTTATGGATGAACTCCATATAATATTCATGCTCGTAATTGGCTATGAAATATATATTTTGATTGCATGTAAATGCGTTAATAAATAAACCAGAAAGTGTTTCCCTAACCCCTATTAAATTTTCATGATTTAACTTGAATGTTATAAATTTGAAGTTGTGTATGTTGGTTTCCTTCCCTATTTAAAGTTTGAACTCGATAAACTGGAAGTTGATTCCTTGAGATATACATTGCAGTGGAGGTTTCTTGCTAAACTATAAAACAAAGGTGATAAGATAGATAAGATAAGACAAATTTATTAATGCCTGACAAGAGATCACAAAAGGGTCTAAGGGATTGAAAGCATAAAACCAAGGCAACTACTAACAAGAGGAGCACCAAACAATGTCCAAGAAAAGAACAAGCACGAAAGCAAACGAACCGACAAGAGAAAGACTAGAGGTCCTTCCTAGGTGAGGAATGTGCATAAAAGTGAGGTTGTCTGTTTTTCTGTACAAGCAAGTTTGTGCTATGAATCCTATTTCATCAAACTCATCCCTGCTTTGTCTGGACAATGTTTTGTTGGTGCTAGGTAGTGATGTGATTTCTTATGATTTGGTTGTTGATGGTTGTGTAACCAATTACGATGCAAGTTACCAATAGCCGCAAGCATTTCTATTTCAAAAGAAAGTTTTATTTAAGGGAAGGCATGCTATTCTTAGGGCCCTTTCTGTACTAAACAATTATATAGATACTAGCTGAATAAAATGTTTGCTTATTCCATGATTTTGGCTTTCATTTTTACTTTTGGTAGTATTCAAATTACTGATAAGTAGGAGATATTTTCGACAGCAAGTCACATTGTGATATTGTTATCGGGGTTCAACTGTGTAGGTTTTGAGTCAAACTCATTGACCCATGTTTCATGACTAGTGGTTCACTTGAACTCATCTCCAATGAGAATGAATGGAACATTAAGCACTCATTGGGTCTAGGTGATGCTCAAAGAGGTAAAGCATCGGGACTTCTCGGGATGTGTCACCCATCCCACTACTACTCCAACTTGAGCATGCTTAACTATGAAATTTCCTTGGTGTTGTTCATTCTCATGAGAGATGCATTCGTGTGAACCATTACTTATGAAACATGGGTCAATGAGTTTGACTCAAAAACTATACAATTGAATCCTAATAGCGATAACACAATTCAAATTACTATTAACTGACAGTGTAGAATTTAGTAGAATACACTAAAGCCAAGATTTTATAAATTTGTATAGTTCCATTGTGGAACTAATGGATTTTGGGCAGCAAATTTTGATTTTATGAAATGAACATAAATTTTAGCACTTTGTACCAAATAATCAAAAAGGATAAGATAAGATAAATTTATTAATGTCCAACAAGAGACCAACAAGGGTCTAAGGGACTGAAAGTTTACAATAATGGAAACCACTCATAGCAGGGACATCAAATGGTGCACGTGAAAGAACAAAGCAACAAAGCAACAAAGAAGCAAAGGAAAGATGCCCAAGAAAACGACTAGGGGTCCTTCCTTGGCTGAAAGAAGTCCATCACCAAAGGTAAGGACTGGGCAACCAAGGGTCCCAAAACATCTCTCAATGCTATTGGATGAGGAGTGTTGGTGTCTCATTGATTTGATGTGGCTGGGAGCAAAAATGCAGAACTGCCGCTTTATGTCCTTGGCGGGGGACATGGGTGCTGTAATGTCCTCGTTATAAAATAAATTAAACTTTGTAACAAGCCGATTGATTTAATTTATTTGGGACCCATTCTTATTTTTGTGTGTTTGAAGTTTGTGTCGCTGTCGACTATCTTTGTACACCCTCAGAATGGTTTCCCGACGAGTATTTAAGCACAACTTGTAGGAAGTTTTAGGTATGCTTTGGATTATATTTCTCTGTACTATGAATTCCTATTGGAGTTCTGGATTGTTCGTCATTTTGGAAGTGAAAGACCTTCCCTATTTGGCTCGTGCGGTTTCGATGGGATTGGATTTGGAAAATAAAATCGGTGTCCTTTCTTATGGCATATGCGTAAACTTGTATCTTTGGTAACAAATTGAATCCATTATCCTGATATCAATAAAGGAATGCAATTATTCTGGCACTAAACACAATTCCATTTCATTTATCGTACGGCTCATTACCTCTCTGATATTCCTAGCAGCATCCATTCCTTGTATGGTCATCTTGCTTGCTCATCCATACAACCATTTCCATCTGCACCGTACGGCCAAGCGGTATTCTTGCCGTACGGCCCTCCAATCCCATCGTACGACCCTCAAATCCACCCATACAACTATGGCCTTCACATCATTTGTCTCGTACATTACATCTGCATAAGACCGTACGGCTCCCATCCTCCAGAAACACCATTGTAGACTCAGTAATCCTCGTACGGCTAGAGTTTGTATGGCCTCTATCCTCACACCATTTGGCTGTAACTCCATACGGTCACTGCTCCTACCCATACGGCCCCCATTCTAAGAACTTGTATGGCCATTAATTTCAGTGCGTGGGAGTATTTCAGTAGCGGGAACATTACAGTGGTATCAAAGCGCTTCGATCTTGCTAGCCTGTGGACAGTGAATGAGAGTTTATAGTCGGAAGAGGACATATTCCGTTGATCAAATTGCTGACAAATGGGAACCAACTGCTGCGGAACTTGTGGCTCTACTGAGGGAACTTGCTAGAAATCAACCACAGATCACTAATACGCAGCAACTTATGGAAGAAACTCTCAAGAAGTTGGCGGAGAACAAAATATCTAGAGAACAAAATGGTCACAGCGCGGACTCGATGTCAGGGAAATCAATCCCTTAGCCAGCATGCTTCCTGTAACATCTGGTTTTCCCGGGTCTAAATTAACATCTATCATACTCAAAGAAGACAGTTATTACTTTGTTTCATAGGAAGACAATTATATCATTCAGGTTCATGTGAATAAGATTTACCGCTAAAATTAGTTAAACAAAATTTCTTTACTTAAAAACTTGAAATATCATCAAATGAAATTATTACAGAAATTGAAAACTACATATGTCGGAAATCTGAGATCGAATTCAAACTAGGGATGCTTTTGCAACCACCCGGGTTAGTCCACAAATACACTATAACAATTTCACATGACAACTATCATCTAAAAACAGCTATCTTAAAATCAAATGATAATTACAATTAAATACTTCTATTATTTTAAATTAGGGCATCACATACCATTGTATCAATTAGGGCATCAATTACCATCAGTTCATTTAGGGCTCCTGATACCACTTTACCACTTAGGGCTTCCACGACCACAAATTCAATTTAGGGCTTCCGCGACGACGGATTTAATCTAGGGCTTCTGCGACCACAAGTTCAACTAGGGCTTTCAATACCACAGATTCACTTAAGGTTTCCAATACCACTATATCATTTAAGGTTCTAGCTGTCACACAATCAAATAGGGCTTCGGATTTCTTTTCCTTCCGATTGCTTATCTGTGACTGTTTCTCAAGATTAGATAAATACTTATATTCAATATTCTTTTATATGAAAGTAAAATGATGATAATAATGAAATACTTCAATTTAATCTTACCTTCTCATAAACAAAAATGATAATACCTGTTTCCGATAAACAATTGAATGCATGGCTTATCTCTGTATGACACATATCCGACATCTTGAGAGAGTTGAAACATTGTCAGGGGCTTAACCACCCAACCTCGGACCACAATATATATCCGCACATGATCTCTAATGAGAAAGGCCCTCCCTACCCAGAATTGACAAGGAACATCTTACCATCCACTGGACTTCCAAGATATAAACCTGCCATACATCTTGGCAGCAGGAGATCACCATAACAAGAATTTGCATGAGCTATCAATTAATTCATATTGAAATGTCTTAACTGATACTGGTTCAAATTATTATGGATTCCTCTCCTTCACCTCGCCACCCTTTTTCTTGGCTACACAACCAAGTGGATCCCAGGTGTAAGGAATCCTTAGAACAACCGGTTTGTCAGTTAAACATGCATCCAACATTTCATTAACTGTGATTACATAATTATTTCTCTAAAGATCTCTAAATTGAAAGACTAATTAATTAACTCCACCCTATTGCTTGGTGAGTTCCGTGGTGTTCAGATTTACGATAACATTTTCATCTTTGTATGGTTTGAATAAAAATATAACATTCTAAGTCAAATTTAATTGCTCTCAACTCACATTGCATTACTATCTCTTATATGCACGATTGATATACTCTTATGAATAAAGTATCATCTATGATTTAAGATTAGCTTTCAAGAACTAGAAATCTGTTACCGCCCATCATGGTTCAGTCTGTGATTAAATTAGTTCCAGTATGTTGGATTTGCTTTACATTTCTTCACCTTAACATGCATCATTGCTGATGAATTGGTGTTCTGATTTTCAAGATCTCTTTTGCAAATATATAACTGGATGTACCTGATTCTGAGATGGTTAATTTTTACATATGTCATGAATTATATCAAGCTACAGAATGAATCTATTTATTATCCTATGAATGAAAACACATATATCTTGATATGGGTTCATTAACTCAATCTCAGTTTTTCAATTTATAACAGGATATATTTGATTTACTAGAGTAGATAACATTCTTTAATAGGGAAATAAATAATTACACATTTGAACAATATAGGAAAATGCTTGAACTATCATATGTTAATGGCAATGATAATAAAGTCAGCAAACGGCAGACTGGAACATAAGCTCCATAATTAAAGACTGGAATATTCATACTTCAAGTCAAAGGTATATGGAAAAATGATTTGCTGGTATAAAAATGCAGTATCTTAGATTTTGTACGACTTCCTTTCTCATAATAGACTGCCTGAACATTTATCTTTATTTGTATAGCTTGCACCTTCATCTCCTCATTCTGGCCCTAGCCGGGTGATATACTTGGTGCTCTCAAAATTGTTATCAAATATTTCAAATGGATATAAATAAAGTTCCATGAAAACTTCAGAGACTGTTCATAAAGATTGTCATTCTTGAATGTAATCTATCTCTAAGACATATGACTAATTCAAAGGTATTTATTGGACAGGGAGTTTGAGTCTTCCTCTGGTTCCTACCTAATTACATGGCACACAAAATGTAGAGGCAGGCTCTAAGAAGATTTTAACTATCTGATACATATTGAAGGTGGCACGTTTAAAACAAAATCTGGAACATGGAACTTTTAAAAATAACTCACAGTCGGCTCTGTTAAGCATGGTAAGAATGGAAGGAATAAGCATATCTCTTTACGAAACACACCCACGGTTCTGTAGTCGAAGTGCCTTCTCTTATTTCCAGTCGTCTCCTTCTGAACTATCTACGGCTGCTCTTGGGTCGGATTGCAAAATAATAAATACAGACGAGTGCTATTAACACCGTAGTAGGGTTGGGATGTATTCGAAAGGGAAGGTAAAACAAAGAAAATTTGGAAACGAGCATGGGTGCCAGATATGACAAAGCTAACATATAACATCTCTGAGTCGACCTTACGGCTTCCTTGCCGTTACAAGATGCCATTCAAATACCTCAAGGAGAAGTTGAAAAGATTAAACTCAAATTGCAAATGTTTAAATTGATGAATTATGCTATATGCTTGTCATGTCCCCATTTTGGAGGCAATTTAATTTAATTAATTTAATTAATTAGGTTATCCCAAATAATGAATATTTTATGAGGATGACTAATTAATTATTTTAATTAAATAAATAAGTGGTATTAAGTTAATTATCTATAAAGTTATCAAATAAATAAATATTAAAAGGTAACTTTATATTTAATTAATTTAATAAAGTGACTTGAATTATAAAATATTTTATAAAGTCACTTAATAGATAAAATAAAATAATGTTCTAGAAGCTTTTGGAGAAAGTGGAGAAAAAAGAATAAATAGGCACCCCGGGCTTCATTCTAATCATCCAGTTGTTTATTTCTCTCTTGGCATCAAATTGTGATTCAGTCACAGTCTATTGTGGAGCCAAGTGGTTTCAGATAGTCAATTGATCTTTGGGAACGAAAACTCCCTTGGATTTGCATAACTGAGGAAGTGAAATATCTTCTAAAGGGTTGCACATTTGGAGGTGATACTTCAGTCACTTCAGCTAGGGCATCATTGGGCCTAAGGCCATTTTTAGCATTTTAGCATTTCAAGAGGCAATTTTAGCAAGGCCGAAATTATTGGAGGTCATTTCTAGCAGGTCTGAAATTATAGGAAGCCATTTTAAAGTAGAACCGAAAAAGCAATCCGAAAAAAGCAGGCCGAAAAAGAACCGAAAAAAGTAGGCTGAAAAAGCAGTCCGAAAAAGAAGCTCCGAAAAAAGCAATCCAAAAAGAGCAAATTGAAAAAGCAAAACGAAAGAAACAAATCCGGAAAAAGCAAGTGGAACAAGCAGATCGGAAAAAAGCAAAGCAGAAGGGATAGCATTGAAGAAAATTATTACAGCCATCTACAATCAGGTTCTTCACTTCCCATTTGGCATATTTACTGAGAAATGTAGGTTTACAGCTGAGTACCAAATATAGCTTCAGCACTTCACTATTTCACATTTTACTTGTCTTTGTTTGCCATTTGGCATTATTGGTATCAAAGGAAGGCTAGGATTTTGCAATTGAAAGAGCGTTATAATTTTTAGACTATTTATATTGCAACCCTAGAGTTGATGATTAGCTTATTAGTTTGCATTCCAATTGTTTGACAAAATATCAATTGGCTGTAAGTTCTCTTTTTGGCATAAATAATGTTATAATTTTGCATACTAAGTGTTTATATTAATGCCACTTGGTTGTAAGTGCATTAATGTCATTTTAGGTTGCATCCAAAGTATCTGTCATAATTACTAATTGCTGTAGCTGCATATTGCAAGTAGTTTAAGTCACATATTTGTATTGAATATTGCCAAAATTAGTTGCACATTCATGTTAGATCATTGTTTAGACAATCTGGAGTCTTTTTGTAAGCATTCTCTTTGATGCAAATCGAAACAAGAGTCATTGCAGCAATCTGAAAAGTTATATCAGTCATATGACCCCTTGTATGCAAAGTGTTTGATAAAATTCTTCGAGCTTTCAATCAGCATTTTAAGGTCGGAATTGAGCAGGATTATTACAGTGGTATCAGAGCTTGCTTGCAAAGTGTTTGGCGAAATGTCAAACCACTGAAGTATAAATATTTTTGGTGTTTGAAGAAGTTATAACCTGTTGGGGTTATTACAATGCTATCATTAAAGAATATTAAATTAGAAATAAAAGAGTTGGAAGGTGAAAATAACTCAAATATTATTATAATTTGAAAATTATTAAAATCTTTTAAGTGCTTTAAAACATCATTAAATTATTAAAATATAAAGATGCCAAAACATTTTTATATTCAAATGCACATATATAAACTATTATTAAAAAAAAATTACGGCAAAAGATAATTTAAAATCCTTTAAGAATACGTTTATATTTAAATTTAATTAATTAAATTAAATTAATTATTAAAAACTCATGCACTTCCAGAGATGTAACCTGTTTCAAATCGCTAGGTCTTCTACCTATCTGTCCAATGATGGTGATGCCCTGCCTAATTCTTTTCTGACAATGCTTCCACCCCCTTCGACATGCTCCCTGCAAGGAATTTCTCTGTAATTAATTTATAAATTATATAATCTTAAATAATCATAACGGTTAACCTTTCATCTTAATTCCATGAATTCGCGATTAACGATCAACAAACATGTCATCTGCACTTGAAATCATAACGATCATCTTACCATCTCGCCAGATTATATCAAATTAAACTGCCAATTGACTTCATGTGAACCTCAATGTCTATATTTCAAGCTAGGTCAAAAATTGGGATGTAACACTCCCGACCTTCCATGCCAACTTTTCCACCACGAACGGAGGCACAATACGGAGGGAGACAACCAACTTTCGAAGAGATGAGAAAAGATTGGAAGAATGCAAACCTTGAAGAAGATATATCCTATAAAGATTACGTAGATCTAAGAATGAGATATTCGGGAGGCAGAAACAGAGGATACTTTAATGATGATCTCAGGAGGAAGTTGAGTAAGGTAAATCTGTCACCATTTGATGGATCGAGTTCCATATCAATGCAAGTGTGGGTTATGAAAGCCAATACCTACTTCCAGCTGAATCCTATGCCAGAAGAAGAAGCAATCAAATTTGTCAGGTTACACTTGGAGAGAGTGGCGCATGAATGGTGGCACCACGGCACCATCACATTAGGGCATGATCAAATAAAGACTTATGTGGAATTCACCGAGAGATTGATAGAACGATTTGATGGTAAAGATTCAGAGCTCAATTTCAAAAAGTTGGCGCAACTAAGGCAAACTGGGTCGGTAGATCAGTTCATTGCAAAATTTCAGAAACTCTTTGTTTTGGTCACAGAGATTTCCAAAAGAAGGCAGGTAGTGCTCTTCATGGACGGACTTTCTGAACCTCTGAAAGGTTGGGTGAAGGGATTCAATCCGGCTACCCTATCAGAAGCAATCAGTAAAGCACGAAGTATGGCATCGTCATCAGCATCATCCTCATCCTCTCGAAGTTACTCACATCCTAAACTGCTGATGTTTTCGAGGGACAAACCTCCGCCCAGGAAGTCGTCATTGGATGAAGTTATTAGACAGGAACTTCGAAGGAAGAAATTGTGTTTCAACTGCAAGGGACCTTGGGAGCCAGGTCACCAATGCCTCGAAAAGGGGAAGATCCATTACATTGAGGTCGTGTTCGATGATGAGTGTTGGGTGGATATTTTGCAACCGACAGTTTTGGGTAAAAATTCAGTCGTAAAATAGGATGACCAGCCATAGCATGTGAGACAGAGTCTCTCCTACCTTAAAGGGAAGGCTCCCCCTTCTTACTGTTCCTTGGATCAACTCAAGGTAAGTAAGAAATTGAGAAATTTATAAAGAGGGTGTTACTATTATCCTTTCTTCTTAACTTTCAAGAAAGGATCTACTTATTCGTAAGGCAAATAATGGGCAAGGTGAATCTCTAATTACACTTGTATCACGAGCTGAAAACAGTGATACCGATAAATTTTAACTAACTCAAAGGCTAGCCAAAACGTACCAGTTTGGCTCTAAGTCCTGTTGTACTTCTATGTGGTAAAATTTTTACAATTAGGGCACAAAGACTCCTAAAAGTCTTTTCTATCAATAACAAAGGATACAATATCAATAACAAAAGATAATACGAATCAAAGATAACTTGAATGAATAATAGACAAAGCTTATAATTCATACAAGTGACAATTTCACTTAATCAAAGTTAAGTCTCAAATGCGCCTTTGTATTCACTTTTTCTCAAAATAATGCTCACACAAACGAAGTTCTACTGGCACAATTAATCCAGAGCTCTCTTGTATAAAGATAATGATCATTTTACAATGAGGGGGTACTCCTTTATATAGGCAAAGAAGTTGAGAAAAAGGGGGCGGAAAAAGTGGGAGCAACTCAACCAACTTTGACCAAGTCTAACTACAGAAACTAATGGATTACATGCAACTGCACATGCAATTCGCATTACATCTTTTACATACATGCAATTCGCATTTCATGCAATTACACTTTATCATGTAATGCATCTTAAACAACTATGAAGTAGAAATTACATAACAATCTTAAAGATTGCTTCTTAATGCTTTGAATTTCACAATGACGTCACGCACTGTAGGAAGATCAGCAATCTCCATTGTCTTTGATATAGCTTCGATCCTCACTGCATTCTCATATGCTGATTGAATAACTTTAGAATTTGCTGTTGTATTATCCAACAAGTGTTTTGTCAAGGATTTGTACAAAACGAACTTGTTCATTGTGTGCTAACCAAATTCTTCAAAATCTGCATCAGCATTGATTCTGATTGTATATTTTGAATTCACTCTCTCTGCTGCCAAAAGATTACCAAGATTATCAGTAAAATGGCATCCCAATTGCTCCAAATCACAAGTAAGGCTTGTTTCAACTGCTTGACAATCTTCAAGAGCCACTTGCAATTTTGTGATCAACTTTCTTAAGGTCTCTTCCTTGTAACCAATGAGTCCTTGAAATCTGAAGAACATGTCACATGACGGAAGAACGTCACATGAGACCATAGCATTTAGATCAAATTTTATCATTTCATCCCAATCCTCAAGGATTTCCATCAGGTTATCTGCTTCCTGAGTCAAAGAAGAAATTAAGCTTAGTTCCATTTTGTTCATCTCTTTGATACACTTTAGAACTGCAAGTGTCTCTGTGATAGCTTGAACTCCTTTAACAATGATTTCCTGTATCCTAGCAGCTTCAATCAACCTTCTTTCTTTAAATGTTTGTGATGCAACAACATTCTGAGAAGATTGCTTCTGGATGACCTCATTCAAACGAGTTTTTTCCATTTTCAATTGATTCTTCTTTTCCCAAAGCTCATGACTGCTTTTTGATACATTTGCCAATGCATCATGAGCATCTTGTAAAGAACTCAAACGAGATTGCTTTCCAACTTCAATCTTAGTAACTTTATAATCAGAGCTAGTGAGTTCTTCAACAGGTTTATCTACTAAGGGCTCAACAACCTCAACATACTTGGTTTTGTCAGAATCAACCAAAATTTTAGAAACAATCTTGTCCTTCAAAGATTTGGATTTAGTCTTCTTCACAGGAAGATTGTCAGGAGGAACAACCACCTTCTCTTCATTGTTATTCTACTCAACCATGCAGGTAGGCTGAAACTTTCATCTGTAGAAGCAAGCACAGTGGAGACCATTGGCATTGATCCAGATTGTATATCTGTAGTGACTGAACAAGATTCAGTTTGCACCGCTGTAGGCATAGGAACATGTTGTGAAGATTTTGTCATGAAAAATTCAAATCCTATCAAAGATGTATCAAGTTGGGAAACTTGACCACTAGTAAGAGTTGGAAAATCTTCAAACACATTTGCTAAGTGTTCAAATTGATCATGTGCAGGAACACGAGGAGCAGTAGATGAAATCGGAAGAGCCATGGTATTAACTTCTGAGACGAGAGTAGAGTGAGTGAAAACAGTAGAAAATGAATCTATATCATCATCAACCTCATGCAAAAAGGGCTCTTCATATGGAGAAGACATGCAAGCTTGTGCGGGCTTGTGAGGAGATATGATTCTAATTTCTCCTTCTTCATCTAAATCTTCTTTCTCGGATTCTGTTTCCAATTCTTCTTCTGATTCTGTCACTGATTCTTGAATTGGTTCAGGAACTTGGGATGATTTAGTCCCTTTTCCGCCCTTTAATTTGAATTTGAGAGTATTCTTGACATTTGAAGATGAAGCACCATCTTTCCCTGTAATTTCCAGTTGTGACTTCCTGCCAGGAGGACCAAAGCTTCCATAATTCAGACCCATTTTAGGATTTACTCTTTTTAGGCCTTTACTTTTCAACCACTTGTTAGTGTTTGCTAAGATGGATTGAAACCTGTCCATAATAGATGTACCTTCTTTTTGTTGCCATTGAATAGGAAAAGGACACATTTTTATCAAAACCGGCTTGATGAAATTCCGGATCAAGGATGTCGCCGTCATCTTCAACTTGGAAATCTAGAGGGATTTCCAAAATATTAAGATCGATTATTTGTTGCAAGGTTAACTTGCAATAATCCATTTTCATAATATCAAGCTTTGTTCTCATGTCAATCCAAATGTCTTCAATGCGATGAACATGAGTATAAGCCCTTTTTATTTGAGAGTTCATCTCTCGATAATCAAAGTCAAATCTAGCCTTGAACCTCTTCAATGTAATCAATTGCAACTCTGCTTCCATTATTCTTTGCTTTAGGCACAGAAACAATTGAATAATTGCCAATAGATAAAGGCCTAGCTGAGGTGATGCCAAATCCAGGCCTATGTGACGCATGTTGATCATTCTGCACGTCCATGAATTGTCTTGCTAACTCCATTAGAATAATTCGATCTATAGCATACCTAGGAAAGGTATACGGCTCTCTTTTGAAATATCCAACTCTCAAGTATGTGAAAGTGGGAAATTGAAGAAAAATGCAGCCGTATTGGTTTACTTTTTCCCATGCTACATCAGATACTCTTTTGATACACAACTGTTTGTCGAACAGACACCTATAATGTCCAAAGAAAGCATCTTGGACTCTTCTGTAATGATATTTATTGTTAGCCAAAGTAATTTGGTCATAATATTCCCAAACAGGTACTTGAAGACGATCATCTTTGGTGGAAAGCCCCGAAAAAGACCCCATAGCAGCAGCAATGTAAACTAAATATGAATTCATGTAAAACGGTACTGATGTTCCTACATTGCATATCTGCTGACAGAGTGCAGTACTGATAAACTCTCCCCAAAAGATATGTTCTTTGTTCTCTATGATTTGAAACATAAATTTGTACATCCATGGCTCAAAGTCGGAAGAATCCTTAAGACCACAGATTCTATTGAGAAGGATGATGAGATCTTTGTATTCCTGTTTAAAATTGGACCGATGAAGAGTCTTTGGCCACCTGGAAAAATTACTTTTGTTGTCTAACTAGTAAAGGTTGACATACTTCTGATAGTTGCTTTTTTGTTCATTCCAACAAGCCAATGACAAATCTTTGGTCAAATCAACACATTCTGATTTACGAGGAACTTTGAAGACTTGTTCAATCACTTCAGGGTCAAGGCTAATAATAACCTTGCCGTCAGCGTCTTTGATATTCCTTGTCTTAGGAGTGAAGCGCCGAGCACATCCGTAGACAAAATCAGGTTCTATGGCCGCCATGGGAAATGTAGAAACCAAATGAATGTTGCTTCTTTTAATATGTTTCATCTCATGCATAGTTGGAGCTTCAATCCTTTGTAGAAAATCGGCTACATCTTACGTGACCAATCTTGGTGTCTAGTATGTTATCCAGAACAGACGTAACTGAAGAAGGAATTGTATGAGCCAATTCTTTGTCATATTGGTATTTCATCTTGCCCTTGGATTTGGAAGGCGAGGACATTTCTTGTGTTCGTACTGTAACACAAAAATTCCAAAACACAAATACATTGTCAGAAGGAATCTCCATGTAAGTGGAATTCCAAAGCAGCAGTGAAGAGTCGAAAATGAGTGACTTTCGAAGAGAAAGCATATGCATATGCAACGAAAAGTGAAATGAAATGAAATGAAAGTATGAATATGGAAAATGGAATGAAAATGCGCGAAGGTGAAATGCATGGGAATGCGTGCAAAGTGAAAGTTGTTGATTTCAAAAGTGACTTAAATGTTTTCAAAGTTTTATTGAATGAAGCATGTATATATGTAAATGCAATATGTAACGGAAGGTGAAAAAATGAAATGAGCTGTAAGTGTGAATGCGTATACTTTACATGTATATGCGGATGCGGATGGAGGGTAACATGTAAATTATGTTATGAGGTGGAAACATGTATTTATTCATGTAAGTGCGAATGTGTATATGAAGATGGAAATGAAACAATGGAGGTGAGATAATGAATTATATGGTCACTTTTGGAGGAAGAAAGAAGTCAAAATTCACAGAAAGCTAAAATAACATATTTTTTGTCTTTTCAAAATATGACTTTTGATTAAAATCGAACCTTTTGGATGTAATTACACGTAAGGCATTTCGTGTAATCGTGTTGTGCAAATGGAAGCGAAAAATGAGATGGATGAAAATGGAAACGGAAAATGGGATTACGTGCATGTGTGGATGGTGAATGAAGTGAAAAACATGTAATCGCATTTGTCGGATGAAATGTGAGATGTAATGACATGGAAACGGAATGTGAAAAAATGAAATGATAATGCTTTCGCATGTAGTGAAGGAAAAACAAGTTTTTTGGAAAAAACTTGCAACTTCTCCAAAATGGAGAAAAACTGGCAACAAGCACACAAAACCAAAACAAAAGAAAAACAACATACCTTTGAAAACAGCTCAAAACATGCCAACATGCAATGCACTCCAAAGATGAAATTCGAATTTGGAACTTGGGGAAGAACTAAAGACATCAAAATGAAAAAGAAATTCATATTTAAAGGAAAAATGCATATTCTAAGGCAAAGATTTTCACAAATGGCATCCATTCAACGATTTCATGCGTAAAATTAGCAAGGATAAGCATGAATTAAAATGTAAGAAAGAAGAGGTCCACTTACATGATGAATATGTGCCAAAAATGAAGGAAAAGATGCTCTTTGATTGAATTTTTCTTCAAAAAATGATGAGAACTTTTCAAATCTCCAAAATCCGAATGATGAAGGGCAGCAAACAAGGAGATTATTTAGCAAAATGCCAAAACGTGCCCTAGATTGGCTCCTCTTTGCAACGTTTTAAAGATTGCATGTTCTTGAGCCGTTTTTGCCAAAACAAGCAAAAAACGTGATCTTCAAAGTAAAATGTTTTGATGATTTAACACCAAAATAATGATCTTCAACCAATGTAATCACTTAATGAGGTAAAAATGACTTGATCTCATGCAAAAACGTGATCAAACTTGGCAGATTTATGGAGTTTTATGCAAAAAAAGGTGCCCTAGCTTGGGAGTTTCAAACACGTTTTTGGGTGCAATAACTTGATTTTTTATGAGGGCAAAATGATCACCTCTCCAAAACATGATGAATGCAACTGATTTCATTCAAATCCATGGAGAAAATCAAAAGTTATGATCAAAATAGGAGGTTTTTGGAGCAAGAACATGTTTTCTTCACATAATAGGACATTTTTATGTTCATTACATATTTTAAAACATGTTGGAAGGCAAAAGAGGACCTTTTTGAGTCCAATGCATGTTTTAAAATATGTCTTGAGATAAAATCTCACTTTTTGAAGCCCATTCCATATTTTAAAATGTACAAGTCTCCAAAATCTCACTTTTTGGAGTTAGTCACATATTTTATAAACATATCTCACCTTTTTCATGCACAAGCATGAAAACTCAACTTTTCATGGCATTGCATCAAAAAGGTCCACTTTTACAAGTTTTTGATGTAATGACTTGAAAAAGGTCCTCAAAATGAGTTTTCATATGCATTAGCATGAAAAGTTTCCACTTTTCATGGTTTTTTACATGCATATGCACATAAAATGTCCACTTTTAGGCTCTTAAGTTATGCATTTCACTTATTTTTATAAAAATGTCAACAATATGGGTCAAAAATAACATTTATGCATTATATTAATCAATATAAGTCATAAACATTAAGTCAAAGTGACATTTATATAAGTATTTGATTTGAAAAATCAAAAATTTAAAAAGTAACTATATAGTTCGATAGTCACTTTAAGTGAAAAATAAAAAAGTAACTCAACTTAAAATTATAACATAAAGTGCACTATAGTCACTTTAAGTTATAAATTTAAATGAAAAGTAACTTCAAAACATAACAAAAAGTGAATAAAATGTTATATTTTTAAAAAGTGAATGTTAAAATGAAAATATAACATCATTTTTTTTTAATTCGTGCTGTTGCACCTAAAATGTCCACTTTTGAGGCACTAAAATGACCATATCTCTTGACTGACAACTCTGATTGACCTCTAGGTTAGACCAAATTGAAGGGGAAATCGAAAGGCATAACATGAGCAAATTCAAAGGACCAAAAACAAGCAAACACAAACTCAAAAGCAAAGAATGGACTGTGAAGGCTTCAAAAATCAAGCAAAGGCTCGACAAAAAGCAAAACAAAAATGACTTGACGAAGGCCTTCAGTAAAAGAATTTGATATTCGAATTGAAATGGATCAATCGATCAACATTAAGCAATTGAATATCAAATTCAAGCTTAGAGAAACACGAAACTAGCTTGGAAAAATTTCGTGCTGTTACCAACATTTTGTGGTGACAAAATATAGGACAACAATGAGGACGAACAAGAAGAAATGTCGGCCGAAGATAACCAACCCCACTATGACACCAACATTGGTTTGAACCATACGGAGAGAATTGCCGCTTTGGTATAGGGCAAAGGAGCCATTGCATTGGCTGGCAACCCGAGGTGCACAATTTTTCCTGTACGGGGTACCCTTCAAGGACAAAGGGTTACAGTGATGTTAGATAGCGGCACTACTCTAAATTTCATCAACTCATCCTTGGTAAGACAAAGAAGTCTCCCTACGGAGGCACACACAGGCTTTCAGGTCAAGGTTGTCGGAGGGACCTTCCTGCACTGCATGCACCTTGTTCCTCAGCTGAGCATCACAATGGCGAACCACACAGTGACAGAGGACTTTTTCATAGTGGACCTTGCTGACATGGAAGTCATTCTTGGCATATAATGGATGGAGACCCTTGATGAATACACTCAGAGTTTCAAGCGGATGGACTTCACTTTTGTGGTTGACAGAAAGAAAGTTGTCCTCCGAGGAATGGCAAATGAAGGTCCGAAGGAAGTTTCTACGCATCGGATGGAGGCAATCTTTTGGCATGATGATGTTGTGTGGGTTGTGCATTGTTTTATCTTGGCAGAACCTATAAAAGGGCAAAGAACACCTCCACAGGATGATGAGCTCCAAGATATTTTAAGTAGACATGAAAAGGTTTTCATGGATATTCCTCCTGGCATACCACCTTACCGGGGTTTTGAACACACTATTGAGTTGGAATCAAAGGCAAAGCCAATCATAACCACATCGTATCGCCATCCCAAGAAATTCAAAGATGAGATCGAAAAGACGATTCAGGAATTGCTGGAGAAAGGATGGATCCGTCCCAGTTCTAGCCCATTCACATCATCTATGGTCTTCGTCAAAAAGAAGGAATATCCAAAAAACAATAAAGAACAAATATCCAATTCCAATGATAGATGAGCTGCTGGATGAACTACATGGCGCGCTCTATTTTTCAAAAATAGATCTTTGTTCCGAATACCATTAGATTTGCATGAGGGAAGAAGATGTGGAGAAAACGGCTTTCCGTTGTCACTACGGACATTATGAATTCCTGGTCATGCCGTTCGGATTGACCAATGCAACTGCTACATTTCAGTCTTGCATGAACCGCATCTTCAACAAACAATTGCGTATCTATTGGTATTCTTTGATGATCTTATTTATAGCAGGACATGGGAGGAGCACCTAAAGCATCTAAATGAAGTTCTAAGTATCATAGAGGAACAATCCTTGTTCGCCAAGCAATCCAAATGTGAGTTTGGTATGAAAAAGATATTGTACTTGGGGCATGTTGTCAGAGGAGAAGATTCAGGCTATCCTCGATTGGCCTCCCCCAAAATCACTCTCAGATTTGCGAGGATTCTTCGGACTGTGCAGTTACTACAAAAGGTTTGTTAAAAGATTCTCTCAAATCAGTGCACCTTTCATAGATCTGACAAAGCGGTCATTCCAATGGAATGAAAAGGCACAACTCACCTTTGATAAGCTGAAAGAGGCCATGAGCACTTGTCTCGTACTTGCACTACCTGACTTCACTGAACAGTTCATTCTAGAGTGCGACGCATCTAGGGAAGGCATTGGAGCAGTACTGATGCAAGATAAACACCCCATCGCTTATGAGAGCAGAAAGCTTACACCAACAAAATGCTTGTATTCCATCTACGACAAAGAAATGTCGGTCATCGTGCACGCACTAACCAAGTTCCGGTAGTATCTGGTAGGTGCCAAGTTTGTCGTCCGTACGGATCATAACAGTCTCAGATATTTTTTGGAGCAGCAGGACTTGAACGAACGGCAACAAAAATGGGTAAGCAAAGTTCAAGCTTTTGATTTTGACATTGAGTATGTGAAAGGGAAAAACAATGTTGTTGTAGATGCCTTGTCCAGAAAACCCACCATCTGCTCACTAGACCGGATTTCAGCTGACTGGAAGGCACATCTGCTAGTGGAATAGTCCAAGAATACATTTGCCTGTGAAATAATGGATTGCCACACCCGCGATGATCGGTATAGAGTGTTGGATGATATCATCTACTATAAAGATCGAATATACCTGGTGTTAGAATCCAAATTGAAGCAGAAGATCTTGAGGGAAGTGCACGACTCACCTCTGGCTAGACACCCCAGTTTCCTCAAAACTTATAGAAGTCTTCAGGAGAGGTTTTCATGGAAAGGATTAGAAGGGGACGTGTTGCAACATGTAAGAGAATGTACGGTCTACCAACAGAACAAGTCTAAACATACTCTTCCTGCCAGGCTGCTACAACCTTTGCCAAATCCCAAACATAAATGGGAAAGTATATCAATGGACTTCATAATAGGTCTTTTGAAGGTGAATGGAAAGGATTGTATCTTCGTGGTGGTTGACAGGTTGACAAAGTATGCACATTTCTTTGCCATCCCCTCGGACCTTTGGGCTGCACAAGTTGCCGATCTGTTTTTTTAGGGAAGTCTTTTGTCTGCATGGGTTACCCCGAAACATCATCAGTGATTGGGATGGACGATTCATCAGTATCTTCTGGACAAAATTGTTTCGGATTGCAGGAATAGAATTATCACCAAGCACAAGTTACCACCCGCAAACGGACGGTTAAACCGAGATTGTGAACAAATGGCTTGAAGGCTACCTTTGAAACTATGTGTCGGCACAAGCAGCGTGGGTAAAATGGATCCATTTGGGGGAATATTGCTACAATACCATGTATCACATGTCTATCAGGATGACACTATTCAAGGCCCTATACAAGTATGAACCCCTCTCTTTCATCGACACAGTTCTGGGTGACAGTCGCGCACCAAGGGCGAGGGACTGGCTTCAGGAAGGACAAGACATACTGAGTGGCTTGAAAGAAAACCTGCAATGCGCACAAAATCAACAGAAGATGTATGCCGACAGGCACCGAATAGAGAGGAGTTTCGAAGTCGGGGATCTGGTCTATCTCCAGCTTCAGCTGTACCAACAATCTTCATTAAAGGGAATAGGAAAGGAAAAATTGAAGCCACAATTTTATGGCCCCTATCGTGTGGTTTGTCGCATTGGTGAGGTAGCGTATGAATTGGAACTCCTGGAGGGAAGCCGCATTCATAATGTCTTCCATGTTTCTTGTCTGAAGAAAGCCATAGGGCAAAATGTCACAGTTGCTACCAACCTTCCGCCACTCAACGAAGAAGGAAAGCTCATTTTGGAACCTGCCGAGATCCTCGAAGTACATGAAAAGACCTTTTGGAACCACACTATGAAGGAATACTTGGTGCGCTGGGGACACCTACCGTTGGATGACGCAACGTGGGAGGGCGAGCACATTCTCCAGCATCCGGCACTGCATTTGCTTGAGGACAAACAAACTTTGGGACGGGAGGACTGTAATGTCCCCGTTATAAAATAAATTAAACTTTGTAATGAGCCGACTCATTTAATTTATCTCGGACCCATTTTTACTTTTGTGTGTTAGAAGTTTGTGTCGCCGTTGGCTATCTTTGTACACCCTCGAAATGGTTTCCCGACAGGTATTTAGGCACGACTTGTAGGAAGTTTTAGGTATGCTTTGGATTATATTTCTCTATACTACGAATTCCTGTTGGAGTTCTGGATTGTTCGCCATTTCAGAAGTGAAAGACCTTCCCTATTTGGCTCATATGGTTTCAGTGGGATTCAACCCTCACCCTATTCCGTTGTTGCTTGTATCACTTAGCTCGGATCTGGAAAAAAAAATCGGTGTCCTTTCTTATGGCATATGCGTAAACTTGTATCTCTGGTAACAAATTGAATCCATTATTTTGATATCAATTAATGAATG
Organism: Cupressus sempervirens; assembly: GCA_028749045.1. NCBI lineage: Eukaryota > Viridiplantae > Streptophyta > Pinopsida > Cupressales > Cupressaceae > Cupressus > Cupressus sempervirens. Next base: position 294,522,442 of record CM053785.1, on the reverse strand, counting down.
CAATTATTCTGGCACTAAGCACAATTCCATTTCATCTATCGTACAGCTCATTACCTCTCTAACATTCCTAGTGGCATCCATCCCTTGTACAGTCGTCTTGCTTGCTCATCCGTACGACCATTTCCATCTGCATCGTACAGCCAAGCAGTATTCTTGTCGTACAGCCCTCCAATCCCACCGTACGGCCCTCAAATCCACTCGTATGGTTACGGCCTTCACATCATTTGTCCCGTACATTTCATCTAAATAAGACCATACGGCTCCTACCCTTCAGAGACACCATTCGCAAACTTAGTAATCCCTATATGGCTAGAGTCCGTACGGCCTCTATCCTCACACTATTCGGCTGTAACTCCGTACAGTCACTGCTCCTACCCATACGACCCCCATTCTAAGAATTTGTACGGCCATTAATTCCAATGCGTGGGAGCATTTCAGTAGCGAGAACATTACAGGCGCGTAAAAGTCGGTGACACGCTGATCAAAGCCTGGTGCTGAGGAAAAAGAAGCTACGAAGTACAATTCCAAAGCTAAATGGCCTCCCTAAGATAGAGCACTAGGCAATGCTAGTTAATGTAATTGAAAAAAGTCGATAAGAACCTGCAATCTCAAAAAAGTCAATAAAATCTCCCGTTGATCTCACAGTAGATAGGATAGCGAAAGATGAAATGAATCTTCATTTTTGTCTCCACCAAGGTACATAAATGGAAAATATAGTCCCCTTTGTCAATGCGATGGTCAGTTTGGTATCTAAGTCGTTAGGATCCAACTTTGAATGAACCAAGAGAGATACGAGGGGCATGGCACCAACCCTAGGTCAAATATGCAGGATGCTGTCATGTCCCCTTTTTTGCTGACATTGTTTAGCGTGTCGAATCAGTCTATCACAGGCTCTCGTAGACTGGTGGTGATGTGGAGAGAGTTGACCAGTGACTATTTGGCAGTATTTTGTCCTTACAATTGATTAGTGATTTGGGCCTACGTTTGTTATAAAGTAAAGTTACATATTTGGACCCAATTTTATAATTTGATGTTGAGATGCACTTTTTATTATAAAGTAATATTTTATAAAAAGTGCACTTTATTCTATAAGAATATTTGGATGCTTCTAGAATGTTTAAGTGACTTCTAGAGGAAGCTACTGAAAAGTGAATAAATAGACCCTATGGGTCTTGCATTTGATCATCCAGTTGTTTATCTCTTATCTTGACATTAGATTGTGATTCAGATAGTCTATTGTGGAGCCAAGCTAGTCTTCAGATAGTCAGTTGATCTTTGGGAATGGAGACTCCTAAGGATTTTGCATAACTGAGGAGGTGAAATATCTTTTGAAGGGTTGCACATTTGGAGGTGATACTTCAATCATTTCAGCTAGAGCATCATTGGGCCTAAGACCATTTTTAGCATTTCAGCATTTCCGGAGGCATTTTTAGCAGGGCCAAAAAAAGCAGTCCGAAAAAGCAAAGTGGAAAAGTAGATCCGAAAAAGCAAAGCAAAAAAGCAGATCCGAAAAAGCAATGTGAAAAGGCAGATCCAAAAAGCAAAGCAAAAAAGCAGATCCAAAAAAAGTAGAGCGAAAAAAAGCAGTTCGAAAAAGTTTTTGCTACAAGTCTAATTCAGTTTTCAGAATTTCAAGATAGGGTTTGGAACCACCTTTTTGTTCACATCTCACATCCAACTAGGAGTCTGATTTTCAGATTTTGGGAGGGTATTCCTCCAACCTGGGTGCCACCATTCATGCCAATTTCGGCACCTTGCAGCCCAGCATTTACTTTTACCAAGTGTCGTACAGTTAGTATAGGTACGGCTGTACTTGCAAGCCTTACAATTGCTGGTCTTAAGGACAGTTCGGGTTGCATTTTTATCATTCCATCGCCAGCATTCAGTCATTAGCACTTGCACAATCCAGGTTCTACATTTCAGTTTGTAGTTGCAAGAAAATTCATAGTTTGTAATCAGCCAGTATGGGTTTTCTTATTTAATGTACTTCTTTCAGCTTGTTAGTATCACGTGTAAAAAGGAGTACTACTGCGTCCCTACATCCATTCTTGCATATCAGCAATAGTAGTTCGATTTGGTACTTGCTCGCATTGCCTAAGGCTGAAATTTTGCATATCAATGTAATGGCATTTAGATTATTGTTGCATGAATACATTGGCATCATTTTTACATCATCAATTTGAGTGGATTTGTTGCTTAACAATTTCCTATATCTAGTTTTTACTTTCAGTAGTGTAATTCAGATTGCATGCCAAGTGTTTGTATTAATGCCACTTGGCTGTAAGTGAATTAATGCCATCTTAGGTTGCACTCAAAGTGTTCGTCATAATTACTAGTTGCTGTAGCTGCATATTGCAAGTAGTTTCAGTCACATATATGCATTGAATATTGTCAAAATAAGTTGCACATTCATGTTAGGTCATTGTTAGTCAATTTTTGAGTCTTCTTGCAAGCATTCTCATTGATGCTAATTGATGAAAAGAGTCATTAAAGCAAACTGAAATGCTATATCAGTCATATGACCCTAGTATGTGAGGTGCTTGACAAAATTTCTCAATTCAGCATTAGAGGTTTTTAGTGGCCTATTGGTAGGGATCATGACAATGGTATCAGAGCTGATCATCTTGCCATCCTGTTGGGTAAGAGCCGTCTTGTACGAGTGATCAGCACTCTACTTTATCCAGAATGGACAGGTATAGTACAAAGTTTTAGAGGACACGATCTTGGACAGCTGATAGACAAAGTAGGAAGATCCAAAGTTAGAACAGTAGAAAGGATGGTTATTTAAACATTCGAGATGAACTTAAGAAAATAAGCCATGACATGTCTGAACAGTTGGTTAAGTGCCATCGTATGATGAATGACATGTTGTCCGACCCAGCTAAGGTGGATAAGTTGACTGGATTTCTATTTGGCAGATCTTCTCACAGGGCAGATGACACAATTACCAAGAACTTGCATGAGGAGTTCGAGAAACTAGCTTACAGCCAAGCAGAGGTCTCAGATTCTACTCCGCCACAAGAGGAAATGGTGAAGGATATGAAGCAAATTGATAGTAACTGTCAACTTGATACTCAAGTTGAGACAGTTGTATACAGATTGCTAGAGGGTGATGTCATAGGTACTCAGGATGGTTTGGTTACGATAGACAGTGACTACAGTGTAGAAGGTTCAGATGATGATTTTGAGGATGTTGTTGTGCACGATGGTGAGATACCTGGTAGAGATGAGCAGACATTAAGTATTCATGACTTTGTTGAGAGGGAGTACCAGGCACATTTGGATGCTTCGTCACATGAGGTTGAGGCTGGTAGAACTTCACATGATTTGTCCAGCCAGCTGAAGGTGAGTGAAGACAATATTGTGACTTAATTATCTCATCATGATAGGATGCGGGATATGATAGAGGATCACATCCAGATAATTCAGTTACAGGGCAGACATAAGGGAGTTCAAGTAGAGTTGTCTTGTGTTGATTTACAGGCGATTAGGGAAGGAATGGGAATGATGAAGTTGAGTTATTTACATCTTCTATCAGATCGTGACCATCTTCTTAGCCTTGCCGATGACTATTCAGATGCCTTGAGGAGGAAGGAGAAGGAAGTTCACAGGCTTTCTCGCGAGTTTGAAGACACTCGAGCTTTCTTGGTGAATACTCCATTCGCATTACAGGACTAGGAGAGACATGGGGATAAGCATGGCGTGGAGTTGAGTTTAGTTTCATCTTGCACACCTGATACTCAGCTTTCTGCGGTAGGCAGATCATATGTGGTCGTTGATAATGTTGTGAGTTCATCTTGCATTCACATCCAAGATACAGGAACAATGTTAGACAGGTATGTGGAGTTAGTTGGTATTAGTCATATTACTCAGGTGAGGAGTTTGCTTGAGTTACCCGCTGATTCTAGTTTACGGATATGGACTCAAGATTTTTATATTGGCGTTTGGGATTCAGTTGACTAGAAATCTTTATCACTTTGTGGTAGCAGTGACTGAACCAACAACAGTGACTGAAGACAAGTAAACAGTAAGCAAGAAGAATCTGATGTTGTTCTTGAGAAGTGTGTTTAAATGTGAACTTATCGATCCACATTTGTTGGAAACTATTACAAAAGAAAGTGTTCCACTTTATTTTGATGTTGATTTGAAGAATTTTGTATTAAAATTTCAGGTTTATTCATGTTAAAAATATTGTTAACAATTATTTGAGCTAGAGCTAAAGAAACTAGATAAAGTTAGTGCTAATGGGGTTGCAAGCAAAGTGAGTATAACCATGGAGGACACTTTGTAGCTAAGGATGCTTAAGCTGGAGTAGCACTGGAATGGGTGACATCTCGAGAATTCCCGGTGCTTCACCTTTGTGAGCATCACCTAGATCCAATGAGTGTTAGGTGTTCAATTAGTTCTCATGGGAGCCAAGTTCATGCAAACCACTACTCATGAAGCATGGTTCAATGAGTTGAATCCTAATAGCAATATCACAATTCAAGTTTTTATTTCCTCGGAGTGTAGATTTTAGTAATACTAATATATACTAAATTCAAGATTTATAAATTTGTACAGTTCCATTGTGGAACTTCTGGATTCTAGGCAGAAAGTCTCTGATTTTCTGAAATGAACAAATATTTTTAGTGTTTTGTACCAAATAATCAAAAAGGTAGACTATGATGTTTTTCTTGAGAAGTGAGTGCTTTAACATTAACTTATCAATAGACATTTGTTGGAAACTATTACAAAAGAAAATGTTCAACTATATATTTTGATGTTGATTTAAAGAATTTTATATTCAAATTTCAGGTTTATACATTTAAAAAATATTGCTAACAGGTATTTGAGCTAGAGATAAAGAAACTGGATAAAGTTATTGCTCTTTGCTAGTTCTGTGAAGGTCCAAGAAGGAATCACACGACCAATGGTCTTATTCTTCTCACGGTAGCTTTTTTCTTTTACTTTAGGTTAAATAACCTTTTGTCAAGCTTTTGGACAAAAAGCTTTTTAAGAATCAATGCTGTCCACAAGGAGGAAATTACTGCATTAGGAAAGAAGATAATCTGGGATCTCAAGGAGAGATTAGGCTATAAGTGTGTGATAGTGGGGAAGGACCTCAATACTGGCATTTGGTTTTACTTCCACATTACAGGTTTTTCCACAAAAAACCAACACTTGCGCATGTTGGGTCCGAGCTTTCGTCACAGCATATATAGTTGAACTAGTGTGATTGTACAATTCATTTTAATTTTAAATGGTTTAGTCCTCCAAGTCTCTGGGCTGTGAACCTAGCTCCATGAATTGTGGTTGGTATGGACCTCCTGAGCTTCCGAGCCCAATAATCATAAATCTAGTTAATTTCATCCCCAGGTTTGTCGTCGGTAGAAATTGTGTATCGGCCGATGGGTCCCTTCGGAAAAGAAATTGTGCATCGGTCAACGGGTCCCTTTGAAAAAAGTCTTGTTATGTAGCCGACGGGTAAATAGTTATGTAGCGACATGTTGTATGTGGTCGACGGACTCCTTCGGGAAGGTTTTTCGGAAATTATTTATAACCCCTTCGGGAACCATTGTATGGAAGAGATCATATCTTATCATCAAAGCATAATGTATTGTTGGTATATGCGAATAATAATAAGAGTTCTGCTATTTGCTGTTCGGTGTTCGTGTCTATTTCCTGTGTGCGTTTCTTAATTAATCTATGCGGTAAACATTTGGCGTCGTTGCTCGATGGACCTGGTACGCAGGCAGGCGGATATGAATTAAATGTCGAATCAGTTGAACAAAGATAAGAGTAAGCTGAAGGAAAAAGATGACATACGCATTGCGCGGAAAAATTTAATTTTGGCTTAGCAGATAGAGCGTCGAAGGAGATTTCAGAAGATTCTCGACAGAAACAAGAGCGCGGAAGGATTGTTGAAGGAGACTCGACAACGGCTTGAGTTGGTGGAAGAAGCGAGGGAGGAGTTTCTAAACCTGCATACGCCACGGGAAGAGAATCCTGACGGAAGGAGATCGACTCGCACGGCTCGGAGTGCCGAAGGAGCACGAGCGTGGAGTGACCTCTTCGTCCGAGATATACTTCCGGAACAAACAGCTTTGGTTGACGAACCCTCTTCTTCACCAAACAGCGCGGAAGCAAAAAACAACGCAGGTGTGTAGAACAGCGCGGGTGTCCAGAACAGCGCAGGTGTGCAGAACAGCGCGGGTGTCCAGAACAGCGCAGGTGTGCAGAATAGCGCGGGTGTCCAGAACAGCGCGGGTGTGTAGAGCAGTGCGGGTGTTCAAAACAGCACGGGAGCTCAGAACAGCGCGGGTGCTCAAAACAGCGCAGGTACACAACAAAACCCTCGACATACAGTGATAATGGCAGGTCCGAAGGAAAAATTGCCTAAATTTGATGGTGATGAAGCAGCTGATCCCATTCGACATTGTAAAACATGTGAAACGATCTGGAGGGAAAATGGCATAACAGATACAAATGAATGGATCCGACAATTTCCTGCTACCCTACAGGGTGTTGCGATTGATTGGCTTACTGATGCTGATCCACAGAAATTAAATAGTTGGGATAATATTAAGGAGTTCATTACGGAATTTCAACTTTTGCGTGATGATAATGAAATTGTAGCCGAGATATTCAATACCAAGCAAAAGAAGAATGAAACAGTACGGGTCTTCGTTAGGAGATTGAAGGACTTAATCAGTAAAGTGGAGAATAAGCCGGCAGATGGCCTCCAGAAAAGATGGTTCATTGAAGACCTTCACCCGAAGCTGCGGAAAAAGATGAAGATCGTGCCACCATCGACATACATTGAAGCGTACAATCGGGCAATGAACCTCAAAAGTGACCAGAAGATAAAGAAGAAGAAGAAGAACAACACGTCCGATTCAGATGACGATGCATCCTCAGGAGATGATAGCAGCGATGACGAAGGAAGCAACAAGGTCCGTGCCCTCCAAAAGGACATGATGCGGATGATGAAGGAATTCAAAAACATGAACAAGGAAACTAAGGGCAATGACCTATGGTGCACGAAATGTAAGAAAGAAGGCCATACGAAGGGATCCTGCCCGAAAGATCAATTTTGTGAAATCTGTCAAATCCTGGGACACTCGGTAAAGGAATGCCCTTTCAATTTAAAAACAAGGACACCGCAACAAGTGTTCCTGTCACAGGAGGCATCCCCGTCAAGAGGGAACGAGAACACTAGTACAGACGGTGCCACATCAGGTGGATACAGAAACAACTGGCGCGGTTCAAACAACAACAGCAATAACAACAATGGTGGCAACAACAACAATGGCGGAAGGAGTCGAATTCAGTACGATGCGAATGGTCGGCCAATTGTTCAATGCCGTGCATGCAATCTGTGGGGTCACTTCGCCCGTGAGTGCACAACGACGAGCACGCCGAAGTTGCTATGCCGATGGTGTGGACCTAGTGATCATGAAGATGCTAGGTGTCTGAAGTCGGGAGTAAACTTGATCACCGTCAGGACGGACAAAGAAGAGGTTTTGGCCATCACACGGAAGCAAGCGAAAGTGTACCCCGACCCGGCGGAAGAAAAGAAGAGACTGGAAGAAGCACGGGTAGAGATCCAGAAAGCAACACAGGCAGAAACGGCACACCTGAAGGACACGCCGAGTACTTCCGTACGGAACTGCGCAGAACAGAACATTGTCTGGCAAATTTTGCAAGCCGAGATACCTGTCAAGATAAGTGATCTGTTGCTCACTATGCCTCAGCTCCGATCGGCACTCACAAACATTGTTCCCGCTGCTCAACTACCAGGAGAACATGGAAGGAAGCAGGAAAGTGGAGCAAGTACAGTGGACAAAAAGGAGAAGGAACAAAAAGGAGAAGGAAAGTGGCGCAAGTGCAGAAGATCTAATGCTGTTAGCCCTCTCATCCGGACGCCATCCAGCAGTCGTCGAAATGGGAATTCTCGGGACTGTATTGACGGAAACAATTGTGGACGGAGGGTCTGGTGTCAATGTGTTGCCTGAAGACACTTGGAAAAAGTTGGGACAGCTGACATTATGGCCGCCTACATTCCAGCTGCTAACGGCCAATCAACATGGAATCAAGCCATTGGGAGTCCTGACAGCACAACCAGTGATGATTGGAACACAGCCATTCCTGTTGGACTTTGTCGTAATCCCACTGAAGCGGAGAGGATATGATGCCATTCTGGGCCGGGGGTAGCTGATACAAGCCAAGGCAAAGCACGATTGGAAGAAAAATACTTATCACTCGAAAGCAAAGGCCGGAAGTATGTCATCGATCTGCACACCCAGATGGTTGGAGAAGAAGCTCTCTCATCGGATTCTGAAGGAGAAGACAATGAGAGGAGGCAGATTATGGAACCCGATCAGGAGGGAGTCCTACGATTGGAAGGAGATGACGATCTGGATTCAGTAAATGGTCTTTACCACTGGCAGATAGAGGATTACGAGCTCTTTCCAAGTTGTAATATGCTAAAGATCGACGAAGGTAAGAAGGAAGAAGGAAATGAATGTCCGAAGGAACACAAAAAAGCCGAAGGAAATGAATGTCCGAAGGAACACAGAGAAGCCGACGGAGGAAATGAATGTCCGAAGGAACACGGAGAAGCCAAAGGAGGAAATAAATGTGCGAAGGAACACAGAGAAGCCAAAGGAAGAAATGAATGTCCGAAGCAACACAGAGAAGCTGAAGAAGAAAATGCGGATATGACTGAAGCTGAAGGACAGAACATACAGTACGAACCCAAAAGAAGGAAAGTTTCTACTGTACGACTACACAGGAAGAAAGTATTATGTCGAACCATAGATATAGCAGAAAGGTACCGGCGGCAAGGAAAACACACGATACGATTTGCACAGGCAACAAAGAGGAAGGGTTTAATAAAAGTTGCAGCAGTACGGAGTGGACGTGTTATTCACAGCCAAAAGGGGCAATTGATGGAGTGAGCTTCGGGAACAAACTGGGCGGTATGGAGATGACACAGAACAGGCGTAGCAGGTTTCAACTCGGACAGTGGGTGTTGAAGTACGACGATCGGAATGAGTTCAACCCAGGCAAGTTCAAGGTTAAGTGGGTCGGGCCGTATCAGATTCGGCAAGTAGGGGACAATGGAGCAATCAAATTATGGACTTTGGATGGACACGGAGTGCCTCAGGTGGTGAATGGGTCGAAGTTGAAAATATATCACAAGCGGAAGACTTCTGCGTCAGGAAATGGCCTTCAGGAGACCCCTCTGTCACTGCAGACCAACAGTCACGACGGTCGAAGGGAAAACTGATTGTTTTTTAAAATTTAAAAAAAAAAAAAAAAAAAAAGTACCGTACGGTTTTCCATTGTTAAGGTACGGATTTCATTAGCACCGTACGGTTTTCCATTGGTAAGGTACGAATTTCATAGTACTGTACGGTTTTCCATTGCCAGGGTACGGATTTCATTGCCCGTACGGATTTCATTGCCAGGGCACGGATTTCATTGCCAAGTACGGTTTTTAAAGACAACGTACCGATTTCATGTTTACAGTACGGTTTTCAAAGCCAGCGTACGGATTTCATGTTGCAATACGGTTTTTAAAGACAATGTACGGATTTCATGCTTGCAGTACGGATTTTAAAGACAATGTACGGTTTCCATCTTCAAAGTTGGTGTATGGTTTTGCTGTGGTACGGTTTTTTCTTGGACCGTGCGGTTTTAACATCTAAAGAATGGTGTACGATTTTGTAGTACGATTTGTGTAGTACGATTTTTTGCAGTACGGCTTTTGTAGTGCGGCTTTTTTCAGATAAGGTACGGGTTTCAAATTTGAAGTACGGTTTTAAGGCAATTTACGGTTTCCACTTTCAAAGTTGCTCTGTGCCTCAGAAGATTAACGTACGGTTTCTGGAGCCAAAATTTGTTAATTTTCATTGTACGGATTTTCCAAGACGATGGGATATTGCAGTACGGTTTTTTTAAGCAGATTGGAATCCGGATTGTGTCAAGTTGGAAGCCGTACAGATTTCATCACAGAAGGGTGACAGGAGGTTTTCTACAAAAAAAAAAAAAAACGGCGACAGAATCAAGTTGCTCAGAATGAGTATCAGATGATGCCATAGGGAAGGGGAAGCATCAACGATTGCCAAAAAGAGTGTAGAATCGACAGAAATGGTGTGTTCCGTGCAGTTTTGTATGGGTTTCAAAGTGCTAAATTGGTCTTAGCGGCGAGGGGCATTGCCCCTCGACCCCGCCCTATAGCGCACCCAGGGCACTGCCCCTCGACCCCGCCAGGGGCATTGCCCCCTGGACCCCCAGTCGTTGCGGATATCAGTCGTGGGAGTCTAACCAGTTGAAAAGACTTGGAGCTGCGGCAGGCATGGAGTGTCTGTGTATCGAAGGCACTGAGAGTAGGTGTTGGCCGTGAGGCTGTCTTGGTGGATGCGTAGAGAGCTCGGGAGGAGCTGATCATCTAGTTGGAGGCAGTGCAGCGACACTTGATTCAGTGTACTCGGAATTGGAAGGCAGAAAGCGGCAAAGGTGGCTATTAGGGTCAGATGTCAAATTGGCTAAGGTGACAGTGTTGAAGACCAATTAGTCAGTCAATGTATTTTGGTTGTTGATTTGTCTCAGAGATTTTGTAATAGTCGTCAAGAGACGACTTTTCTTTTTGGGGGGGATGATGTCGTCAGTAGAAATTGTGTATCGGCCGATGGGTCCCTTCGGAAAAGAAATTGTGCATCGGCCGACGGGTCCCTTTGGAAAAAGTCTTGTCATGTAGCCGACGGGTAAATAGTTATGTAGCGACATGTTGTATGTGGCCGACGGACTCCTTCGGGAAGGTTCTTTGGAAAGTATTTATAACCCCTTCGGGAACCATTGTATGGAAGAGAACATATCTTATCATCGAAGCATAATGTACTGTTGGTATATGCAAATAATAATAAGAGTTCTGCTATTTGCTGTTCGGTGTTCGTGTCTATTTCCTGTGTGCGTTGCTTAATTAATCCATACGGTAAACAAGGTCCATCCTGGTCAAAATGCAAATAACTTGCTCAAGCATGAGATCAAATATTACAGTGTTGGTATGTAGCTTTCATACTGTCCTGAAACTAGAACTGATTTTGCAATGATGGAAATGCCATGCATAGCAAGTTTTGATTGATTCACAGTATTTTAGGCATTGTGAAAGATCAGCTAATTGCACAGAGATTGCAGCTGACCAGTCACTATGTAAAATTGTCATTAAATGATATTTTTAAAATTTCTATGAGGAGGTTATTTTTGTTTTACAAAACAAGAAAGGCTTGGCAATTGATTTTTATATTATTTGTTGAGTTCCTTGTTTGTTAGTAAGTTGATAAGATTGCATTCCTTCATTTTTAATATATTTTCTGATAATATGTTTCATGTGCTTCTTTGGGTATGAATTAAAATTTATTGTATCTCATACAATCTAATTTACTAATAGTTTACTGAAACTAAGAATCTTTTTGGTCAGCTTAGCTCTTGATAATAGTCTGCAGAAAATCTTTTATGCTCATATTTGAAAGGCAAAAATGTGAATAATAAATATAATGCTGTAGATGTTACCTGCTTCATTACTTAGTCTTCTAGTGTTGCTGTTGCTTTGTTTGTGATACTTCGTATGCCATATCTTTTTCTTCTCAGTGACTGTGCCACTGAATGATTAACACTAATATCTTCACTAGGCATTATTTACTTCGTGGAGTCTTGATTTGATTAATAATGTTTGAATATGTGAATACTTTAACGTAGATTTGGATTCAGATTTTAGTGCTTTTTTTGGGTTAACAATAACTCTAATGCAGATGAAAGCACTCAGAGATCTTGGCCTGGATGTGGTGAAGGGAAGTGTTCTCACAGATGCATCAGTTATTCGTACCAAATTCTTTATAACACATCTGTAAGTTTGACTTACCTTTTGACTTTTGCATTGCAAAAGACATCATTAGTATTTGGAGATTGCATGGAGCACTAGATGTATTATTAATTGAAAAAAAATCAGGAGTGAAATAATGAAAATATCAGATTGATCTTCATCTTAAACAATATTTTTGTACTGGTTGTTGTCAAACTATCCAGCTGCAGTCGATCGAGTTGAGTTGGGATAATTCTAGTACAAAGCCTTGTAATGCATAGGAACAGCTCTATCCATTTACAAGACAGTTGATTTACAAACAGTACCCAATGCATCCATGGGTTATTTGAGATATCTTGTTTCTTTCCTGTCCTGCAAAATATTCTTTTGGGGATGTCTCCGTAAGTGGGGTGCGTTTGCCAGGAGTCCCAAATTATTTGTGGACAAACTGTCCCTGATGTCCCTGTGATCTCAGAACTTACCATGTAGCCATCAAGTTTGAACATGCAAAAAGAGCTAGAAGCTTGATTCCTTCCTTGAGAGATTCTGCATAATTTGACTCTTTGCATGAATGACAGGCTTTACCTTTTAATTTGTTATTTTGTTTGACTTAATAATCATTTCCTGCTACAAATTATTATTCCATCAATTTATTCATACTGACTAGCTATAATACTTGATAGATTCTTCAGTGTGGTTCTGTGCTACTATTTTTATGAAATGAGTTTCCATGCTTTCTATTGTTTTGAATCTGATATTCTGTATTGAATTGTGACATGTTGCAATTTGCATGCTGGCACCCTAAGCAGGCCAGATGAGTTTGAACTTTGAAGGAACAACCCCATGTGTAAGCTGCATGGAACTGCTGTCTTATATTGCATATCTTATTCTATTGAAGATCTTACTTGTGTCAGAGTTTAGCAGCCATATTTATCTATGTTCCCCCAAGTTTCCAAGACAGGGATGGTAGGGGACAGCTGGATGGGGATGGCAGAGGACTGCAAATGGGGATGGCTATATAACAATAGAGAAAATAAAAATATATAGAGAAATTTAAAATATTTATATGAAAACATGGATAAAGCATGTACTTGTAGATAATAGAACCTTTAAATATAAGAATCAGCAGAATTCATATGCCAAATTTGTGTTGCTTTGAGAGTTAAAGTCTAATTTGTTCTAGAAGTCAACGTCAAAGTCCCTTAGGTGTTTCCAAGTCTCCGAGACATTTCCAGGACAGGCACACGTCCTCAGGTAACACTGATATTTATATTTTGTAAAATGAAATTGCTACCATATAGAATAGAAGTCTAGAGTTCTTTGTTTGTCGTTTTACACTGTGCTGAATACATTCTTTTTTTAATTGGTAAATTGTGGGGTTATGGCCCACTCCCACTATAAGCACAAATAACATAATAAAGACTTCTTCAGATCCATGAATGGGGAGCTCAAAAAATAATGAACTGACTAATGAATAATTGAATCCTATAGAGATCTCATAATATTATAGAGCTTAAGGAAAAGAAATAACAGAGAAACGAGCTGTTGTGGTAACAGAGTCTATAGAATCAACAACTTGGTAGAAACAACTCATTTAGCCTTTTTGGTTGTCACCTTCCTCATGCTCCTTTTGAGGAGTGCATTCATGGTCCTTCCTCCATCAACTGCATCTGCTTTTGATTTGTATCTATTTCTCCTTTTAGTTGGGAAGATTGGCTTGGAGACACCATTAGGAGTTTGGGCAACGGTGCATTTTCTAACTGAATCAACCAAATTGTCTCAATCCAAGAAATCAGAAAATTTCTTGAACAGAAAAGAACTTTTAGAGTGAACACAATTTCCAGCTACCTCAATAGGCTGGACATGACTAGGAGGGTCTGCTATGAGCTAAGAGGGAGGTGGCCCATTAGGAGCGCCAATAGACATAGAGGAGGGTTGCTCTCAAGGAGTGGATTCCATAGCCAGGGCCTAAGCAGTAGGCTCAGTTTCCTCACAAGATGTGCCATAAAGTTCGCTTGATTATACCAAACTAAATCAGCATCAAGATTACCAGGTTTCTTGATCCATTTTTTGAAGTTGAATCTCCTTGAAGTGATTGCCCCAGGAGAAGGGCAACTACCAACCTCATGACCAATCTTGTTACAACGAGAGCACTTGGAGGGGAGATCTTCATAATTAAGGTATTGATATGCTGTGAGGTTTTCACACCATTGCCCCAATGCAAATGGGGACCCCCTCCTTTCACTTTAGGAGCTAGTAGTTTAGTAGTCTTTGTGGCAGCATAGAGGTCTAAGTCTTGGGCAAGGTTGTAGTGAGGAGATTGTCTTGGGTGTGAATTGAAGCATTTTGAGGTAAGTATTGAACATCAAATTCCAAATCTGTAGTCAATTTAAGGCTTTTGAATTGGAGAAGGTGGGAGTGTGAAGTGTTTGAAAATACAAGTGATCTGACAAGTTGATCCAATTACCTTGAGGAATGTGGAATTTCCAATCAACTCAGCATTTTGCAACCAAGGTACAAATAAGATAACTTTATTAATGTCAACAAGAGACTACAAATGGATCTAAGGGACTAAAGAGTACAACAGGGCTGCAACCAGCAAAAGGAGCACCAAGTGGTGTCTTCAAAAATAGCGAAACAAGAAAACAAAAAGAAAGGAGAAGAGCCTAAGTACTTGTAGGAGAGGAATACCCAAGAACTGAAGGATAAGGCCTGAGGCAAAGGTGAGTATTGGTCTTGTGGTGTACACCACTGGAGGTAGGGTGGGGCTGCCAAGTGTACCCACAGCAAGGCCTCACAGATCTAGAGTGACATTGAGAAGTAGAGGGAAGAGCTGGCGCCCTCTTTGTCCCCTCGGTAGGAGACACCAAAGTGAAGGAGGTGTTGAGCTGATCAAAATCCTATCGTGAAGGGCACTAAGACTCGAGAATGTGAATCGTAGTCGCACTGGTCGGTGTATTTGAAAAAAGAGGATAGGCTCCTACACCCTCTAAACAAGTAGTAAAATATCCCCCTAATCTTTCCATAAATGGAACAACGAAAAACAAAGTGAGTCTCGAACTTCATGTCCCTAAAAGAGTAGAGGAGACATATCCTATCATCCTTGGCAATTTTGATGGTCCATTTGAATGTGAAGCTGGTGCGAGCCCACCCTGAAGGAACCCAAAGAGATATGAAGAGCATGAAACCAACGACGAGAAAGGTGCCAAGGGAGAACAATGATCTCATCTTAAATATCTATGTAGTTGTTGATGTGAGTTTTGTATCACTTACATAACATATTAGGATTTGAATATTCAATATGGGATATCAAACATGCAACTCCTCTCTTGAAAAGTTAATGCTCATGAGACATGAGTATAACTCCAATGTTCCTTACACCGTTGGATACTCGCTCAATTTTATCAATGTGATTTGCTGGTAATCACGTAGGCAGCCTTACGCTATTCATTCGAGGATGATTTGGATTTTGGTGGAATGAAGGTGATGGTGGCTCGGTTTGTGAAATGTGCAGAGGCAGATAATATTGATGGTGGCGATGATGGAGGATGTGTCTGCCAATGGTGATGTTGATGGTAAAGTGATGGTGGTTCAGTGAGTGGATGTGTTCTAATACTCGACCTACTCTAACTTCTTTCTAAACTTCAACTACCCAGCTATTCAATATTCTACTCCTACTCCTATGAATGGAAGGTTAGCAAATGGACGGAGATCGAACCTAATGAGAGCTAACTAGCGGCCTCACTTCCACAGGTGCAATGATTCGAAGGAATAATAAACTAGTTTACAACACAAAGCTTCACAACCAACCGCTAGGATGCTAGTGGCCTAGTATTGATCCCTATCAAACATTTACCAATGCTACCATACAACTATCCATCTACTTTAACTTCACTTAAACAACTTCAAATGCAACCAACTTTAACAACTTGAAAGGAAATCTAACTAAGTGGAAGTAGAAAACATGCAATAACACCCAATGTTCTTAATCAACATGCAAATCACAACAATGAAAAAGAGAGCAATTTTGGTATTATCTTCGCAACAATTTCTCCAACCACTTTACAAATGAGAGCAAATGGCCTTTTATAGGGGCTAGAAATACAACGAACGGTGGAGATCAAAACAAAATCAACGATCCAGATTGGATCCTCAAAACCCTAATTAGGGTTGCCACCCCATCGGCCAATGAGAAGCTACCACCTCATCAATGGACCAATGAAAAAAGTGCAAAAAGTGGCAACCAATGAGAAGGCACCAAAATGGTGGCCAATCAGAGATAGACACTTGTCCTATTCTAGAAGAAAGGGAAATTGCCACTTGGGCTTACATCAAATGATCTTCTAATATAAATCTTCCCTTTTCTTTCATCTTCTTAGCTAAGGAAATGAACTTAGCTAGCCGTTCGTTAACTTCTTCCATAGGAGGACAAGGTGTGTGCTTCGCCTTGAGTTCTGCTGACTTAGCCACGCTGCTTGCTACTTGTAGTATCCTTTCATGATCCTTCTCATATTCCTTTGCAAATTCAATAAAAGCACTGAGAAAGGAAAGGGTGCCCAAATGCATTTTCCTGATGGCAACCTTTCCCAACTCATCCAATCTCGATCCAAAATCTGTCTCATTGATATCCTCAAAATCAGGTGCCACCCCAACATCGCTCATCATGGTTGAAATAGAAGTGTCGATGCTTGGACTGTGTCGTGCAACCTCATGTATTTCCTAAAGTGTTCTAAATCTGGTAGTTAATGCAAGAAACCAAGATTCAACTATACTCAATCCTCTCTCATCAACCAATCTAGCCCTTTGCAAATATGCCTCTGGTAGCCCAATGAACGCCTGTAGCCTAGGAATAGCCAAATCTCTGATGGAAAGGAAACTTTTCCACTCCTCTTCGAATAATCTGAACTTGTCTCTAATGGCCACTAATGACTGGAATGTCGAGATGAAGGAAGGCAAGAAATTTCGCCCATCTTGGATTGTATCATGGATCCAATCCCTCACTTCATGTAGTTGAGCTCATATCTCTCCTGAATTGCTCCCGCTGTCTTGAGGAAGGGCTACCTGGTGCAGCTGTTAGATAGGCTGGCTATCTCTCCAATATTTGTTCTCAGCGTCCAATTTTACTATCTTTTCATTTGCCTTCCTTAACCTTTCTCTGATTGATGCTATACCTCGCTAGACCTCCTCACACTCCATATCATCTGTATTCCTTCCCAAGTTACGTTCCACTATGTCATATTCTTGGGCCACAATCTCATCTGCTGCCTTATTGATTGTTGAAATAGCAATCTGAACCTTTCGGTGATCATCATTGTCGCTCCTAATTGCCCTTGCCACCGTTCTTGCCATTTGTTCTTGGTTCTCACTATCACCCTTTTCCATTAACCCTTGGATGTCCTTAGCTATATGGGTCGTTACCACCTCGCCTCTTGTCATAAGCATTTGTCTTAACCATAGTGGTGCAGTGCATCTCCCCAAATCTGGATTTGGTTCGACCAACAAAGCATCACCAATAGCCTCGGGTTCTTGACTTATTGCCTCGATGTCGATTGGTCCATCTTCTTCTCTATTAGTTTCTTCCTTATCATTTCCTTGCTAGTTCTCCGAGAGAGGGGAGTACTCGGTGCTTTCACTATAGCCACTTGATTCTAAATCGGAGCTCACCTCCACCGCGGCCCCTTTATCATTTGAATTGACCTCTTGGCTTCTAGCCTCAATTATACTCTCTCTTGATGGCGTTGCATACTGTCTCTTGGTTGGAGGCTCTGGATGTTCTTTTACCTTCTCTACCTCCAAAACTTTCTTCTTGCTTTTTCTAATCATTTCCTGTTGCCGGCTATTTCCTTCATTTCTTTGTCTGACTGATTCTGCTTGTCTCTCTTTTGGTTTCATCATCTCATAGGTAAGGGGAGTCCTTTGTCTTTGTAGATTCCTTAGTCCTTCATTATACCATGACTCCGTATGTAAATCCACTACCCTTGTGACTGCTTCCAAGGAAGGATTCTGATGGTCATCCTAATCCACTGGATTCAATTCTATTCCTTCTACTATATCATAGTCTTCTCTCAACACATTTCCATCATCCTCCAGTTGATCTGGAATATCAAGGCCTCTCTATCTAATAGCCCTCATCATGTTCACCAACAACCTTGAGAAAGCTAGCTTTCTCACATGAAAGTCATCTTTGGCGTTGGCCCAAAAGTCTTCTATGGTGGGAACATGCTTGAATTCATTCCCATGAGATACCTTGATAAGACCATTAGGATCGAATCCTTGCCTTGCTTTGTACCATCCTAGATGATACCATTCCAATTACTTCTCCACGGCTTCAAGGAGGCCCGATTTGGGCAACTATCATTGCCAATTACGATTGAGAATGAAATGCCTGTTTTCTCTTCGTTTCTCATTATTCTATCATAATGCTCAAGTTGCCTAGCCAATTCTAACAAAACTACCTTGTCGGGTGGGTACCTTGGAAGCCTCTTGGGACAAACTGTACTTCCTGCCACTCTAATGTATGTAAACTGCGAAAATTGGATGAACCAACTCCCAAACTTCTTAATTCTTGCTTCTACTTCCGATGAAAGTCTCTTGGCAGGTGTCCCTTGTAATACCCTTATTGTCTTCATGGCGAAGGCATCGCAAAATATCTTGTAATCCTTGTTGTTGTGCAAATGGAGCTGCGAATAGCATTCATGTACCAAATATTGTCTCGGTCCGCTACCAACTTCTCCTAAGGCCTTAAGTCCCGGACTCTTGTACAATCTAGCAATTAGGTAGAATAGATAGGAACCCATGTAGAATTGCCTTTGGTTTTGCACAGTTCTAAGTTGCAATTCTAAGTTCTCGCTTATGATCTTGGCCCAATCAAACCTTATTTTCCCTTTCTCAATCTCATCAATGAAGAAGTACATCCAGTTTTCAAATTGCATCCCTTGAGCTAGGCCCATGATCCGGCTGAGTAGAACAACGAGATCACCATATTCTAGTTTGAAATCTGCCATTGTGAGCCTCGATGATCTGTTAACTCCTTTCCTTCCCTCGTGTATCCAATTCTGCTTTAGATGCGTGTAATAGGCCTCTTGGTTATCTTGAAATGATTTAGTTGCTTGGTCCATCATCACAACCGTCATGCCCTTGTATTGGGGAATGTTGAATGTTTCTTCAATTGCTTGTTCGCCAATGCTGGCCAACACTCTCTTCCCTTCATCAAAAATGATGGATTTACTGTTTAGATTAAATCTGGATGCACATTCCATAATCAATTCTGGACAAGGCAATGTGGGAGGAAAAGTCGTTGCATGTACAATTCTGCTCTTGTATATCCTTTTTGCCAAGGGGGATTGTCCTTCCTTTAGTTTGTCCCTCATCCGTATCATGTCCACTGTACCGATATTGGTGTCGGTTATTCTCTTCATTTTCGAGAAGAAGGAAGTTTTGGGCATCTTATTCTCTTTGTCTTTCTTAGTGTTTGCCTGCTTGGGATTCTTACTTGCACTACCATCCTCCATGCTCGTCGCCCTATTACGGGATGATAGAGTGGTGGACCAGAAGGCAAGAAGAACCAAGCGGAGCAATCCTTAGACTAGAACAAAAGATGGATGTCAGCTTAAGCACCCCTTGCAACTCTAGATGATGAAAATTCACCTTAACCAATAAACTTACAACGACTTTTCGGAACCTAGGATATGACTTTCAAGAATTTCAAATCCCTTTGCAAATTAGAAATTTAAATTTCTAAAACTATCCAACACTTGCTCAACAAACAAAATTCAGACTTCCATATGCATCCCTTGTCTCAACAAAATTGCCAAGTCTGATTTTTTAAAAAAAATGCAGTCCTAAATAGGAAAAATTAGACCTTCACCATGAATTGCCCATGTCACCAAATCAAATCTGCCTCAAGAAAATGTCAAGAGTGAAAGTTCTGCCCTTGCCTTAATTCGCCCAAGCATGGAAATGGCTAAATGCAAGCAAAATCGCTCAAGAATGAAGAGGAATCTGCCTTAGAACAAAATCACCTAAGCATCAAATCTTCTCCTAAGGAAATTCGCCCAACAAATGCAAGAAAACTGCCTTCCACAAACTCGCCAAGTCTGGAAAAATCTGCTCCCAAGGAAATTCGCCTAAGGATAGAGAGGAAGAAATGAATTGTGAAGAAGAAATGGGAGTTGGGGTCTCCTTTATACCCAATTTCCTTTCCCTCTAAGCTGGCTGACCAAGTCCTGGAGGAGGAAAAAAAAAAAACAAAAATTAAATCCAAGCTAAGGCCCACAATTAAATACTTAGCTCAAAAAATTTAATTTTGCCAAAAGAAAATTGCACTTTAAAATTTGCCAATTAGCTCCAAATTGCAAAACGAAATTAAATGGCCTGGAGGGTGTTAAATATTTCCATTTAATGGGGGTTTAGTAATTAATACGTCATTAAATTTGGATTTTGGCTAACCAAAAGCCATTTTTTCAATATTAAATTACTAAATTCATTAAAAACTTAAAAGTTTTCAAGGCAAATTAATCCAATTAAAGCCAATTTTTTGCAATTTTCTACCAAATCGATTTTGCCAAGCTAAAATAAAAATAAATTAAAATTGCATCTAGAACCAAAAATCGATTTTTTTGCAATTTAGCCTCTTTTCAACAAAATTAAAATTTTCACCAAAGAAAAATTTGAGATTTTCCAAAACTTAAGCCTAGCAAAAATTTTCTTTTGAAAGATTTTTTAAATTTACGCATTTATATCCAGATTTTCAAAAGAAAACATCTAGGTGCATAATTCACAATTTTTTCTTGCCAAGTTGAAATTAACTTAGAAAATTATTCGGCCTAGGGATAGAATTGATAGCTCTGAAAAATTAAGTTGAAACCGGGTGAAAATAAGCTAAGCCTCCCCACATTTGTCCTGAAGGTGCCAAGGCGTGAAATTTTCAAAACTCAAAAATTTTGGGCAATCCAAAAATTTGCTGAGGCGATTAGAAAAAATGGGGTCCCTAAGATTTGGGGCGATGTGTGAAAACCTCACAACAGTAGTGCTCAGCGTAGAAGAACATCCTCGGTTGGAGACCCCCAAGGGGGTTAATCCAAGTCGTGATAATGTATTGTCTGTAGCTATCAGCCCTAATGATCTCGTTTAGCTCCTAGAGGGATGGAAGGAGGTGACCTGAGGCATCCGGGGAGAATTGAAACGGGGGAAGGTGGTCAATCGAGATCCCAATAGAGCCAAGAAAGGTAGAAGCCTGAGTGAACCAGCAACAAATCTGCTAGTTGGGTTGGACTCGATGACTATTGCAGAGGAGCAATATGCTAAGTAAGAGTATATGTTGAGACCCTTCGAGGAGTCAGCGAAGCCCTGTAACTGATGAATAAACTGAGGAGAGGTAAAATTAAAATTAACATGACTAACTGAAGAGAATGAAATGCAAGAAATTTGAGCAAGAGACAAGTTGAATTCAATGCTTAATCAACTTTTGGAGGTGAGTTTGTGTGAGCCTGAGGCATGAGCAAATTCCACTTCAAACATGCATTGTGCCTAATGAGTGTACAAGTTTTTCTCAAAGACGTTGCATGGACCCCAAGACAAAGTGAATTTCCATCTTGCACCAAGTTGTCTAAGCCCCAAGTCTATGCGATTTTCGAATTGTTTTGCGCCCCAAAAGTGATCAATTTCCGCAAATGCCACGTTCTTGCCCCCAAGGGATTTGACATTTTCCATGAATGTAATGTCCCCAATTATGGCAGGTCTATGCAGTTGATGGAGTTAGCTGATCATAGTGACCCTCGTGAGCTGATAGGGTGTTTTGGGGGTCTTAATTGTGGACTTACTATTTTTAGTAAGTCTATTTTCAGTAGTTTCTATTTTTGGAAGTGTAGTGGGTGGCTTCAGCAGTTGGTCGTCACCTACAATTAATAAAGTACTAAATTGCATGAGCTTTTATTTATTTATTAATCATTGAGTTGCATTATTATAATAATGTTTATATTATTATAATAACGACTTTGAGAGATATTTCTAAAAAAGCGAGTTGGAAAGTTTCTAGTGTTGAATTCTTTTGAGAAACTTCCACAATTTCTGAAGTGGAGTTTTAAAGAAACTTTGGCCAACGAAAGCTTATAAATAAGAGCTCATTTCAATGGGAAAGGCACGCTTGAAAATATATTTGCTTTTTGTGCCTTGTGGCTTTTTTCTGAGTTTTGAATGGTGAGCCCTTGCTGAAGTATAAGGGTCCTTGAGTTTTTGAAGTTTGTTTGGAGTTACTGCTGATGGATAGTTGCTTCGTTGGATAGATCTCCCTACTATGTTTTTCCGTGACTGGGGGATTGGTTTCTTAATTCCGAGTGTTGTGCAAATTATTGCTGATTTATAATAATTTGCTATTGTACCCCTACTGTTTTGCTTGTGTCTACAAAGAAGCTGATATTGGAATGTGCATTCGGAATTGGTGAAGGAATTAATTGTGAATTTTATTACAATTCTGAAATTGTTCCTGGCGGTGCAATTTTCTGCAATAAATATCCAGTGTTCATTTGGCAATTCACATGGGGAATGTGTGGTTCATTTTGATGCTGTAAAGGCTAGACGTCATATCCTCAGCACTTGCGGGCTGCAGTTCAAAAATCCTATAGCCATTTCTTTGATCTGAGATCCTGTTTGCAGCCCAACGTTAAACATTTCTGGGCCTGCGATTTATTGTCTATGCCCTGCAATTCGTATCAGACCCAACATTTCACTATTGGAGGGGTTGGCAGTCAGTTTGGTGAGTTGCTATTGCAATTTGAAGGACTTGTGATTTTGGACTGTGCTGATCTATTCATTTCCACACCAATACGATTTGGGTTATTGGGATCGCCAGGCTATGTACGGCAATCATAATCAGGGGTTTTTACAATGAAGCCCAAGGAAAGGGCAATTTTCAAAATGCATGTATTGTGCCTAAACTCAAACATTTTCCCCAAGGTAAAACTCTGATCAAGTTTATGACATGAGCCCAACAGGGCTACATTTGTTGCCTAGTCATGGCAAGGAGCCCAACACAAATGCAATATTCGATTTGCACTAGGTAGCCGAGCACGCAAGCTATTTAATTTCTAAAAATGCCAAGAGTGCTCACCCAACAACAAAGTGACTTATAGAAAGTATGATGTGTAGCCAAGAGATGCATGTTTTCCGCTCCATGCCTAGCTACTTTCCCAGATTCGCCCAATGTTAGAACAAGGTTTGACTATTAATGAGGGTACTTCCTATGATGAGATTTTGAGTTTGATGGAGAGGAAAATGATAAAAATGAAGTGCAATTTCAAAGTAAGACTTTTTCAAATACAACCCTAACACTTAATTAGAATCATGTAAAAAAACGTTTTGATTTATTATTGACAAGCTTCACATGTTTTTTTCTGGTTTCACGAGAGTATATGAAGGTGACTTTGGAGGGTGGAGCTTGGGTAAGTGCATGAGAATAGGAGAAGTTGAAGATCAGATTTTAGGAAGGCCGATTTACAAGTAAAGAAACCTCAAGTAAGGTGAAAGGAAAAGTTGGAATGGCAAGGTTTGATTTGCAATCACAAGAGATTTTATGATCAATGCAAAAGATGACCAATACCAACATGAAAGTTTAAGATAACATGAAGCGTCAAGAAGGCCACCACAAGTTTAAGTTCAAGTCATCAAGTTGGAATTCAAAGAGAAAGTTCTGTGCATATGATGACCAAGTCTAGAAGTGGAGAAGAGTATTACAAACTTGAATTTCCCTCAGAAATCCTAGTTCAATTAGAGCAATCCAGCCACCAATCCCATTAGAGAAAGATCAAGGTGAGATACCAGTACAAGCAGGTTAAAAGTCATATCAGTGAAGGTTTTAAGTTAAAGGCTTCAAAGGAAGCAATTTGGGAAAATGAGCCACCATGTTCATTCAAAGAATGGGCAATGTTGAGTATTAAGAGATATTGTCAGAATGTAGACTTCTTTATAAAGATAGAGAAGTTGAATTGATAAAGTTTATGATATAAGTAGGTTGAGGTGACACCCACTCATCTTTAACCAATCAAAGGATCATAGCTCCACATGCCCTAATTCATGCAATCAATTGTTCCAAGTGTACATGTGAAGTCCACTTCATATCTCTACCTATCATATTTTCTCATTGGTTCGTAAAAGCAATTCAATTTTTTCATCGGCCCATAAGGAGGTGATTTTATGTGATTGGATAAGCATTCAATGCTTGTAGTTAATAGTTACATAAGGTTGTGTTGGCTTAATCTTGGTCATTGTTTAATAACCCTCTAATAGTGAATTTTAATTATACTTAGTAAGCATTCAATAAATTGATTAAAAATATATATAATGAAATGACGAATTTATTATAAATAATTACATAAGTAAATTTCTATTGTAACAAACACTATAAGAAACAATTAAATAAGACCTAAAAGCTTCGCTATAAACTAACATAAAGATCACATCATCATATGAATATGATAGATCCAAGAAGATAACACACCCATCCGACAGGAAAAAGAACTAAACAAACCGAAAAATACATAAGGAAAAAAATCATATTTAAAAGTAATAAGTTCTTATTTGCTAGGATATGATATGAGATGGCACATATTATATTAGAAGTGTCTTGTCCAACAATAATGTGTGATAAAACCACATTTAAGAGGCTGAAATTACCAACTCATCCCGTTAATAAATATTAAATGAAAATACATTTTTTCCCACGTCACACCCTTGCCTTTGACCGATCACAATAAAGAGGGCTTTTGAAATACAAATAACCCAACTAAGCATTGGTAGACGTGTGGGATAAGTACTAAGTGAGGTACGAGGGTGTCTTCACCTTGTATTGTAAACCCACATAGAAACCTCCAAAGTAGGAATTATAAGGTCTACGTAATCAATGGCCTGCTACAACATATCCATTACATATATATACAAAGTGACAAGGTAAGTACGTGGCATAAATGGTACTTACAATAAACATTCAAATGCTCATTATTGAGAGTTTACCAATGTCACGAAGTTGCTCCATTTCGATGATGGAATAAACCTATGGCCCACCAAAACTAACAATGCTTTTATATACAATAAAATCAGCCTGAAGATATACTTTTATAAATTTAAAGTGAGAGAATATGAGATCTAATAAATGTCTTATAAGACAATACCTAATATAGATATAAGTAATTCAGAAGGAATTATTTGAAAAATAGTGTTATCAGCATTTATCAAACATAAGATTAATCTTAATGCATGTTTATAATCTATTAGAGATACTTTCCAGAGTAATTATATATTTTATTTTCCCTAATTATATTGTTATTATGAGTAATCAAAATAATAATATCCTTGACATTATTTGATTTATAATCGGAAATATACAATGTTACCAAGAAGGGGCTTGTATAAATCCAATTTAGTGGATGTATCCCAATAGAAGGTAGGGGTCAGCATCCCATTAGTGAAGCAGGCTTGGACCTATAAACTTTGAGGGAGTCCATAGATGGTGTCTAGGCAGCTTGGATAACATTTGTATCTTTTGATCGTAAATCTAAATAATTAAACATTGTTTGATAAGCAAAAATTATGAATATTATAGTTGATTTAAAGACGTCAATCAAAATGGACCTAGAAATGGTACATTACACATTGATCTCAAGTTATGTTGGCCATTCATTGTAATTGAGCTCCCTATATAAGGCAAGCCATCTCATTTTTTAAGGGGGAGACTTGTGGAGATTGTTTCTATAATGCTGCCAAAACTATTCCTTCATTGTTGTTATTATGGGGAATGTTTCTAAAGTTTTGGAGTGTTGCATGGTTCCAATATTCCCTCACTTAGGGTAGGATTTTATTCATGTTGAATAGGAGTAGAAGTAGATGAATGGAAGATATTGTTGTTGGTGAACTTCAATGAAACTATGTTCATACCTTTCGGTTCTTATTGATTGCAATTAATAGTACAAGGTTGGTCCAAACTTATTGCAAGCATTAATTTCAATTGGAAATGCTCATTTAGATTGCACCATCTAATACATTGTTGGATAACCAATATTATCAAACATAACAATAGGAATTTGTACACTTATACATCATTTCCCCCAAAAGAAAAAAGTTTTCTTTTGACAAAAAGTATGCAAGTAATCTTAGTAAGACTAATGACAAGAGTGTAGATAATGACTTGTACTATGCAAATTCAATGTTATAGTAAAAACTCAAACTGGGGTCAAGGGGCAGTGCCCCCGTTTAAAAACCTTCAAAACCACATAGATCTCAATGACACAAATCATTTTTATGGTTTCTTAAGATGTTAAACACAATTTTGATAAAGCTAGAAAATAGAGATTTCGTAGTGTTCAACCAACATATGATATGAAAATTCTGATCTAGTCATATTCTCCACTTTAGAATTGATGGTTGTACTAGAAGTGTTCATATAGAGCTTGCATAAGATTTTCATACCAATGCCAAGGGATGATGTTGTACAAGTTTATGGACTGCCCCTACCAATTTATGAATTGTCTATACCAGCCTATGTCATACAACGTGCCAAGAACCAGAAAGTAGTTGTACACTGCCAAAGAACCATACTTGTATTTTGTCAAAATTTTGTTAGCATAAAAAGTTTATGCCATAAGAAGTGAGGAGATTGTAATAGAAGCTATGTATTTGGGTTCCATAGTCAAAAGATGTTCCTATGTGACGTAGGGAAGTTGTACTTGTACGATGTGGAGGAGACTATTGTAGAGCTACCATACCCTTACAATGTATAGTAATATTTGACATAGTCATACAATGTTAAAGAGTCTTACCAAGTTGATGCCAAACATAGAAAATTGAGGTTGTATGGCTTGGAATTGTTGGTGTGTTGTTTGCATGTGTGGTTGTATTGTGTAAGAGGATTCCATGCCTTGCAACATCATACATGAGAGCCATATGTGATGGCTGAGTTGTACAAGAAAACTGACCATACTGTATAAAATTGATGTACTTCTCATACAGAAGGTCGTACGATTAAGTAAGAGTCATATTAGGAAGTTGAAGTGTTGTACAATGAAGGGTAAATCATGTATGAGAATAGAAACCGAGTCCTATATGGCACTACCTCAAATAAGAGGATCTGGGATTTTTTGTACTATGAGGGTTTGGAAATGTCATACAATATGTTGTATCTCAAAATGCAATTGCCAAAATCTTAAACTATTGTGCCAACATTGTTGGATGGGCTTTGTCAAATGATGTGCAAAGATGTTTTATGATGTAAATCCTTGTAGGTCATGTGCTCAATATCGGGTGTCATACCAGTGTTGGGTTTTGTATTGGTTTGAAACCTCCTTTTGTAAAATATTTCTAACTAGCCAACCCCATTTTTCACAATTTTAATTTATTAATTTTCTCCAAGTCCTTTACTTTTGCCTTTTCATTCCATTTTTCACTCCTCCAAATTCTCTCTTATTCTCTTGTGAATTTCTGGTTACATTGATTTCCCTTGACAATTATTTGTATGCTTTACATTACATGTTTTTCTCTCATGTAATCAATATCATCTGTAATTTTACATGCTTCTGTCAATTGCTCTTCACTTAGAGTTATAGCTTCTATTGTTTGTTTTTCACCAAGAGTTGTAGCTTCTAGAAAGTTACACATTCATAGAAGTACCTCATAGCCCTCTATTTTCCAATGGAACAGTCCATTAAAGGATTTGCCTTGTCATGAGAGAAAACTTCTAGCTCGAGCAGTGTTTCATTATTTGGTTTCATGCTTTTACTTCACATATTCTTGACTCTCCATCTTCTGATGTTGATTTGGAGGACACCAACTCCTTGGTCACCACTTGATCTCTCAAGTTGATGGCCTTCTTTCTATATAGATGTTCTTGCAAGCCTTATAGAGCTTTGTTGGATCTTTTGATCCGTCCTACATGAACTTTGGCGATTTTTGCTGATCCACTTTCAAAGTTGCCAGAGGAATCGCGATCTTTTTCACTTACTCCCTTGTGTGCCAAACTTGGGTGGACTATTTGGACTATTATGTTTGGATGCTTTCCTTGCACTATTGGCCATGTGTGCCTCCTCTACACATTTTCCTCCAACATCCCCAACACTCCAAGTACTTTTTGGCTTTGACTCATTCCTACACTCCCTCCTTTTAGGGGTCTTTAGTTCAAATCCTCCAATCTTGACTTCCCCTAGGATAGATAGATTAATGTAATGGAATATGTGTTAAAAATTGAAGTCCACCAAGATAACTCAGAGAGGGGGGGTGTAAATCAGTTATCCAATTAAAACAACTCTTATTAACCTTATTAAATCTGAAGCATGTAATCAACAAGTACAACAACTACAAGAAGATAACCATACACAATAACACCACATTTGTTAACAAGGGAAACCCTTGATCAGAGGGAAAACTATGGTGGGGATGGTACCCACAAAATGACATGCTAACATATAGGTTCCTTGTAAGAGGATGGACCCTATTATGAGTCAGTCAAATACATTCAACACATATAAGTCCCTATTAGGAGACTTTGAATCCCTATGAGGAGATTTCAGCCCTGTTAGGAGTTGTGGAAGGTAGAAGGACCCATTGTCCAAACAACTTCAAGGGCAAGACCACCGAACTCATTGTCCAACTGGCCTCTGTATTAGCCTAGCAGAATAATACCAATAAACAATTGTCCATTGCTATCTGTTTGCCAAATGCAATCTCTTTGTTAGCTTGTTGTGCCTTTTCTGCACCAAATACTTCTCTGATCTTAGGATACTCAATATCAGATTCGCTAGATCTCACATCCTAGTTCGCTCATTCGCATTACTCAAACTTCGCTTACAATTACTTTCACATCTTCTTTCAACACTTAACCAAAAGGAAAATAATCTTTCCTTTATACCAAGTCCTCAAACTAATTAATTGAGTCAGCCTTGAGGCTTTCTCAATTCACAATTAATACAGGACCACATTAAAGATAATACAATACACGTTACAATACATCTTTTCATAATTACATAAAATTATCAACTCATAGTCTTCACAAATCTTCACACGTGCAACCTCAGACTTAGTGCAATCAACCACGCCATCATTGTCATGTTTTCTTCCTATGTCTAACTGCGCTTAACCAGATTCTATCTCTATTAGGAGATATAATCCAATTACCAAAATCTACTTCTCAAGAACTCTACCAGATTTTTGTCTTCAATAAATCTTGAATAACTGTCAATTGTCTTCATATTTTCTCATGCACTCTTAGCCATGGAATCAGGATACTCTATATAACACGTCCTCAATTGCGCTTTTCTTCATCTTTAAACCTCGAACCGTACAATCTCAATCTCTATCTATTGCTTTGTCATTCTTCATAGAATCATAAGTATGTTGACACCAATGACAAACACAGTCATGAATGCAACACACAATCATACTAACAATCTCCCAAATGCTCCAGCAATGTTAGTATACTCCCCCATAGGAACATCATTGTCATTCATGCTAACAATATGTCTATCAGCTCATATTTCCTTTGTACTTCTTTTCTAATGTTGACTGTTTGTTTGGTCAGCAAGGTTGAGATATGCTTTGTCTTGGGGTGCTAAGTGTTTGGCAATCTCCCACTCACTCTGTGCACAATTTTCACCTTACTTGCTAAATTTGCTTCCTTTCCTTTTCATTATGAGTTCATCTTATGCATTGGCTTTTATGTCGATCTCAGGAAGGGCCTTAAATGTTTCTCATAATCTTCTTTGTACTCCTTGTTCTACAATTCTTAAAGATCACTTGGTCTTGACCACCTAGTTGTTGTCGGTAAATTCTATATTGTAGCCAATGGGTAGAATAGTATCCAAGTAGGCACGTGACGGTTTAGTTACCCCTTTGGGAAAGTATATGTACACCATCTGGAAGGGACTTTGGGATCATCATTGTAATCATCGGAGTAATTGTAATAAGCATATTGCGTATATGAATAAAGTATTTGTTCTGCGTTATATCTTACTATACTACATGAGATAAGTATCCTTTTACCTGTACGGGTATAGATATGGCAAAGCGAGCTGCTATGACACCCCTACTATTTATAAGGGCACCATACCCCTACTATTCTATGGGTTTATGGTTTAATCAAAGAATTCAGCCCTACCCCCTACTATTATAAGGTAAGGGTAAGGGCGGGCAAAGAACTATTCTCGCTTCGATGAAGACCCCCCATAGAATAGTAGGCAAGCCGAGTGCAGCAATGAAGAGGCCGGGACGGTGCTCTAGTTCGAACTAGCGGGTTAGGGGACATGCCGATGAACTGCCCGGTCCAACATTTGATAGGGTTCCGATCCACATAGACCTATACGAGTGGGGATATGTAGGCATCATGGTCTTCATAGCCAGAGGAGCCTATAGAATAAACACTAGTGACCTCTTCTTGCCTTTATTGGGATCTAAGGGCATGAATCACAGAATCTTGACCTCATATCTTATAAGGCAATGTTGCCAAATGTTTACTACTATATCTGATGTACACAAAGTAATAGTAAAGATAATAATGCTATTAGATTTAGGAGAAAAATATATCTTTATTTTCTCATGAATTTATTATAAAGAAGAAAACCATAAATAGTTGACCAAAGTAAAGTTCATCCAACTGCACCATACTACCTCCCTTGACGATACACGATAGATTTACAAGACCCAACAATTGCCAAGAGAATCACAAACATCAACCAATTGACACTTAGAATTACCCAAGAGTGACAACCAACTTAAAATACACAATTAATACATTGCTGGATAACCAATATTATCAAACATTACAGTAGGCATTGTGTGCTGACTACAATTCTGATATCCTACTGCATGCAAACACACACACAAAACACCTTTCTCTTCAATGGGTTGCGAGTTGTGATAGGTGGGACAAACTACACAATTGACTCATTCTTGTACGATATCATCATATCTATCACATGATTAATTTTTTGCTCTTTTTGTGACTTTATTCTCTTATTTCTTGATAACTGAATAATAATCAGATTTCCCTACTACATTAACCCACTACTTTAAAAAAAGTCCTTTCATAACCACTAGGTTGTGAATCAAGGGTTGATGAAGTGCTCATGCCTTAATCACATTCTCTATAAGGTAAGGTCTTAGGAAAGATTGTTAAGGTAGCTGATTGAGAGCACTACCTAGGAATCTGGTAAGGAGATTATGATTCCTAAAGTTTCCTTTCATGTTGATTTCATTGAATTTGGTGAAATTTTTGAGATGCCATTTATATTCACAGTTGCTATTTTCAACAATTAATGGAGTTATCTAAATATTAATCTCTCCCAAGTTTATATATACTTTTCTTCCAGAAACAATTAATGTTATCTGAATGTGGATACTGACTGTCAAGAGCTAATTGCACAATTAGATAACACTTATTCTGCAGAACATTCTACATTCTAACTATGCAACAGTATTGGAATGTCTAGTTTCCAATTATTTATGCTTTCATTTACAGGACTACTGGCCGTAAAATTGAGGATCCTGAAGTGCTGGAACGAATTCGCCTAACCATTATTAACAATTTATTGAAGTATCACCCTGTATGATTTTGTACTTCCTGAAAAGTTTGTTATATGTTAATTTGCTGAATTGTTTTTCCTTTTAATGATTGATGTTATTCCCCAATGGACTCTACTCTATGCGCTATTTATACAGGAAAGTAGTGAGTGTTTGGCAATGGGAGAAGCCTTTGGGATAAAGCCTCCAACAAAAAAGGTATGCTTGCACATGAATCTCCTTTTGTTCATTCTTTTTAAATTTTTATGAATCTGTGGCTTTTCTTATAGTGGCTTCTGTTGCAGTAATATATGTGATGGTCGGGATATTACTTACTGGAATAAAATTATATCTATTTGCAAATAATGAATATCCTTTTCTCCAGAAAACTCGGGCTGCTTGATTGTTCTATCAGCTTGTTTCATCTTACATCATCTATTTTCCTTTCTTGTGTGTTTTATTATTTATATGAATTGCCTCATATAGTTTTTGCCTACTTTATTGTCCATTCAAAAAGAATATACATAAGGTTGTGCAAAAATCTTTTGTCTTATGTATGTATCAGAATGTGAGTTTGACGTAGTATAATACAACAGCTTGAAATCTATGTTTAAGATTGCAAATAAGAATTCGTTTGAGAGAGGTTAATACATTGGCTGCCATGAATTATGTTCCATAAAAAATTGTGTATATTGTAATCCTATCAACTGAAGCTAACTACATATGGGTATCAAAGTTTTATTTGGTAACATAACTGCCCACATTAATTTTAACAAGTCGTTGCCCATGCCATTACAATATTTTGATTTTTTCTTTTTCCAAAAAATGGCTTATTCATATAGAGGAATACAAAATTCAAGACAAGATTAAGCAGATGTGTTAACCTAGCAGAAGGATCTAAGTCATCTTTCCAATATGAGATTTTTTACTCTGGTTGCAGATCCTAGCACCAACAATCTACAATAGTCTTTTTTTGTCAAGAGATTTGATGGTGTTGGTAGAAATGAGCTCCAACTTTGTAGTGGTTGTCTCTCATTTAACTGCTAACCCACTTGATAGCCATATCCAATTGCTACCTCTTTGTTGAGAGGTACACAAGTGGTGGTTCATAGTTCATTATTAGCTTGGTCTGCCAAAATTCTTTGGTGCTATGGTAACCATCTTGAATTTAAACACAGAACTTTATTAACTTCAAATTAACCATCAAAGAAATGATTTCTCTACTTTATCATTTTCTGTTTTTGTTGTCATATTGTTAAGCCAAAACTCTTGCATTTTCTAGTAGTTTTCTCTCTGCTGCATGGCTAGTCATTAATTTATATGTAAGTAGCAAGACAGTTAAAGCTGTGTATATATATATATATATATATATATATATATATATATATATATATATATATATATATATATATATATATATATATATATATATATATATATATATATATATATATAATTTGTAAAACAAGAGATCTTTTCGGGGCCCTCATTCATAAAGCAAAGCACTAAACAGTGTCATGCTATGGTAGAATACTGCTGACAAAATACCCCATAATGCACAAGTACATCTGAATAATTACACAAATGTAACCATGAGCTAGGAGGTGAAACATATAGCTTTGAAGAAAGAACTACCTTATACTCAACATAAAGCAGACAGATGTCAGACACTCAGATACTGTCTTGCCTGCAAAATAAATCCAGACGAGCAAAAGCAACTATTCCTAACAGGCATAACAATCTGTGGCCTGGAAAGCACCAACTACAAATGAATTCAACATAGTGATCGTTGTCTTACCATCCCCAACATAGGCCTTGTCACAACTGAAGCCTTGCTAGGCTTAGCATCCAATCTGCTACCCCAAATCCCCTTTTGGTTAGAGTGAATTATGACCTTCAGTTCAGAACTGATCATCATAGAGTGATTGGAAGCCTGTGATATTGCTATCAGGATTTAACTGTGTGATTTTGAGTCAAACTCATTGACCCATATTTCATGAGTAGTGATTCAACATGAATCCATCTCTCATGAGAATAGATGGAACACTTAGCACTCATTGGATCTAGGTGATGCTCATAGGGGTGAAGCACCAGGAATTCCTGGGAGGTCACCCATCCCAGTACTACTCCAGCCTGAGTGCACTTAACTACGGAGTTTCCTCCATGGTTAAACCCAAAGCTTGCAACCCCATTTGCAAAACCTTCACCAAGTGTTGTGCCTTATGAACCATTCATTAGAAAGCCTCTTGAGCTCATCAATTGATAAGTAGGAGATAATTTCCATAGCAAGTCAAATTGTGATATTGCTATCAGGATTTAACTGTGTGATTTTGAGTCAAACTCATTGACCCATATTTCATGAGTAGTGATTCAACATGAATCCATCTCTCATGAGAATAAATGGAACACTTAACACTCATTGGATCTAGGTGATGCTCATAGGGGTGAAGCACCAGGACTTCCCGGGAGGTCACCCATCCCAGTACTACTCCAACCTGAGCGCACTTAACTACGGAGTTTCTTCCATGGTTAAACCCAAAGCTTGCAACCCCATTTGCAAAACCTTCACCAAGTGTTGTGCCTTATGAACCATTCATTAGAAAGCCCCTTAAGCCTTGCATCGTACAATGAAAAGGATTAGATTTCTCCTCTCTGTGATACTAGGAACTATCACCAAAGTTTTCTAAAACTCTGATATGTTTGTGCCCAAGAACCATATTGTTTGAGCTGTGCAAGCTCTGTTAAGTGCAATTTAGGATCATTCTTATCAATAATCTAAAATTGTTCGCTTGTGAACTCACTGTATGTAGTGATTAGATGGCTGCCCAATGTATCTAAGCCATGTTAGCACTACTCCTGGGCTATCTTATCCAAATGTAAAGTGCAAACGTAGTTTTGTCATTATCTAGCATAAGTTCCAAATAGTTATGTAATATCTGAACCCATGCCTTCATTGTGTATTTGTTGTTTTACCGTACTAGGTAAAGAAATCAACGCACAGACAATAGATATGAAACAGAAGAACTTTATTATATTCGTATATGCCAAACATTACATTATGCTCAATCCGAACTGATGATTACAATGCTTCCCGAAGGGGGTATAAATACTATCTGCCGAACCTTCCCGAAGGAGTCCGTCGGCCCGATACAACATGTCGGCTACATAATATAAAATCTACCGACGACATCATCCCCCCCCCAAACTCAAGCTGACCTTGATAGTCACCTGTGCTACTTTCTCTGCTTCCAACTCCTCGGTACCCTAAGCCAAGTGTCGTTGCACTGCCTCCAACTGAATGATCAGCTCCTCCCAAGCTCTCTACGCATCCACCAAGACAGCCTCACGGCCAACACCTACTCTCAGTGCCTTTGGTACATAGACAATCCATGCCTGCAGCAGCTCCAAGTCTTCTCAATTGGTCAAACTCCCACGATTGATATCCGCAATGACTGGGGGTCCAGGGGGCAACGCCCCTGGCGGGGTCGAGGGGCAGCGTCCCTCGCCGCGAAGATCAAATTAGCACTCCAAAACCCACAGGAAAATGCACGAAACACACTATTTTTGCAATTTCTCCTAATCCCACACTCTTTCTGGCAACCGCTGGTGCTTCCCCTTCCCTATGGCATCATCTAATACTCATTCTGAGCATTCTTGATTTGTCGATTTTTTTTTTTATTTAGCGCCTTTCCCTTCTGACTGCTTTCTTCTGCCCTTCCTTTCTGACTGCTTCTTTCTGCTCGTATGCTACACTCCCATGGCTATATGCTAGTCAAAATCAAATACTGCTACTAGTCGTACAGTTGCATTCAGAGATATACATTTTTTCTGCTCTTAACTGCAAGGTCCGTACGGACATCAGACTTTTAGAAGAAGCCGTACGGTGCTCATTTGATAAGATCGCTGTACAAATGCATCAAATATCCTTCCAAAAACTTGTTGTATGGACACCTCAGATATATCACCGTACGGATACATCAATGATGAGAACTGAAATATCTTAACCCTACTTGAAAGTTCATACGGTGGGACACTTAACTTTTTAAATCCGTACGGTGGTGATCAGGTACCATATTGTTCAAATTCGTAAGCCAAACGCTATTCTTTAAATCCGTACGACAAACGGGGAAGGAAATCCGTATGCCAAAACTGGGATTCAATGTCTTCTTCAAAATCCGTACGACCAACTATATGAATCTATCCTTCACATCTACACGGTGTCCTTCAGGAGACCCCAATTTGCCGTACGGTGCCAGGTTGCATCTTCTAGATAACTTCGAAATCCGTACAGCAAAGACATTCCTCCCTGCAAAATCCGTACGGTGAAGAGAACTCCCCAAAATTTGTATGGTGATTTGTAAGTCGCCAATAATATTCTCCAATATCCGTATGCCGTACGGTAGATTGTACGGTGCATGCTCATATGACTTAGAGCCCATACAGTGCAGCTTTAAAAGCCTTACAGTGACTTTCTCACACTTTTCTTCGTTTTTTTTTTTCAATTTTTTTTTAAATTTTTTTTCTCAAATTTAGAACAGTAGACTCAATTTTCCATCCCAACTTCACCGTTCTGCAACAACGAAGGAGTCGTTCAGAATTCATTCTGCGACGACGGAGTCTGCCTAGTATGGTACATCTTTAGCCTCGACCTGTTCACTGCCTGCGGCACTTCTTGTCCATCCATAGTCCACAATTTTATTGCTCCATTGTCGCCTACCTCCTGAATTTGGTACGGCCCATCCCATCTAACTTTGAATTTGCTTGGTTTAAATTTGTTCCTTCCGTCATATTCCAACACCCATTGACCTGGTTGGAACCTGTTCAGTTTGAGGTGCTTATCATGCCACGCCTTGCACCTGTTCCGCGTTACCTCCGTGGCCCATTGTGCTTGCAATCGTCGAGGCTTATTTAAGTTACACGATCTCTCCCTTAGGTTTTCCATATCGCCCAGTTTGTTCCCGAAGCTCCATACCATGGACTCCATTAGTTGCCCCTTCTGGCCGTCAATAACACGTCCACTCCGTACTGCTGCAACTTTTATTAAACCCTTCCACTTTGTTTTCTGTGCGGACCGTATGATGTGTCTTCCTTGCTGCTGGCACCTTTCTACTATATCTGTGGTTCGACGTAATACTTTCTTCTTGCGCGGTCGTATGGTGGAATCTTTCCTCCTTTTGGGTTCCTACTATATGTTCTTTCCTTCAGCTTCAGTCATACTTGGGTTTCCTCCTTCGGCTTCTCTATGTTGCTTCAAACATTCATTTCCTCCTTCGGCTTCTCCATGTTCCTTCGGACATTCATTTCCTCCGTCGGTTTCTCTGTGTTCCTTCGGACATTCATTTCCTCCTCCTTTCTTACCTTCATCGATTCTTAGCATATTACAACTTGGAAAGAGCTCATAATCCTCTATCTGCTAGTAGTAAAGATCGTTTACCGAATCCAGATCGTCATCTCCTTCCAATCGTAGGACTCCCTCCTGATCGGGTTCCATACTTTGCCTCCTCTCATCCTCTTCTCCTTCGGAATCCAACGATAGAGCTTCATCTCCAACCATCTGAATGTGTAGATCGATGACATACTTTCGGCCTTTGCTTTCAAGTGATAAAGTATTTTTCTTCCAATCGTGTTTTGCCTTGGCTTGTATCAACTACCCCTGGCCCAGAATGGCATCATATCCTCTCCACTTCAGTGGGATCACGACGAAATCCAACAAGAATGGTTGTGTTCCAGTGGTCACTGGTTGTGCTGTCAGGACTCCCAATGGCTTGATTCCATGTTGATCAGCCGTTAGCAACTGGAATGTAGGTGGCCATAATGTCAGTTGTCCCAAGCTTTTCCAGGTGTCTTAAGGCAACACATTGACACCGGATCCTCCGTCCACAATCGTTTCCGTCAATACAGTCTCGAGGATTCTCATTTCGACGACTGTCAGATGGCGTCCGGATGAGAGGGCTAAGAGCATCAGATCTTCTGCACTTGCGCCCCTTTCCTTCTCCTTTTTGTCCGTTGTACTTGCTCCACTTTCCTGCTTCCTTTCATGTTCTCCTGGTAGTTGAGCAGCGGGAACGATGTTTGTGAGTGCCGATCGAAGCTGAGGCATAGTGAGCAACAGATCATTTATCCTGACGGGTATCTCGGCTTGCAATATTTGCCGTACAATGTTCTATTCTGCGCAGTTCCGTATGGAGGTACTCAGCATGTCCTTCAGGTGTGTCGTTTCTACCTGCATTGCTCTCTGGATCTCTGCCCGTGCTTCCTCCAGTCTCTTCTTTTCTTCCACCGGGTCAGGGTACACTTTCGCTTGCTGCCACGTGATGGCCAGAACCTCTTCTTCGTCCATCCCGACAGTGATCAAGTTTACTCCCGACTTCGGACTCTTAGCATCTTCATGATCACCGGGTCCACACCATCTGCATAACAACTTCGGTGTGTTCGCCGTTGTACACTCTCGGGCGAAGTGACCCCACAGATTGCATGCGCGGCATTGAACTATCGGCCGACCATTGGCATCATACTGGATTCGACTCCTCCCGCCATTATTGTTGTTGTTTTGACCGCGCTGATTGTTTCTATATCCTCCCGATGTGGCACCTTTCGTACTAGTGTTCCTGTTCCCTCCTGACGGGGATGCCTCCTGTGTCAAGAACACTTGCTGCGGTGTTCTTGCTTAAGGGCATTCCTTTACCACGTGTCCCATAATCTGGCAAATTTCACAAAATTGATCTTTTGGGCAGGATCCCTTTGTATGGCTTTCTTTCTTGCACTCCGTACACCATAGGTCATTGCCCTTAGTCTCCTTGTTCATTTTTTTGAACTCTTTCATCATCTGAAGCATGTCCTTCTGAAGAGAACGGACTTTCTTCCTGCTGCCTTCATCATTGCTGCTATCTTCTCCTGAAGGCTCATCATCATCTGAATTGGATGCGCTGGTCTTCTTCTTCTTCTTTGTCTTCTGTTCACTTTCGAGGTTCAATGCCCGATTGTATGCTTCAGTATATGTCGATGGTGGCACGATCTTCATCTTTTTCCGTAGCTTCGGGTGAAGGCCTTCAATGAACCATTTTTTTGGAGCCCATCTGCCAGCTTATTCTCCATTTTACTGATTAAGTCCTTCAACCTCCTGGCGAAGACCCGTACTGTTTCATTCTTCTTCTGCTTAGTATTGAATATCTCCGCTACAATCTCATTATCGTCTCGCAATATTTGAAATTCCACAATAAATTCTTCTTAATATTATCCCAACTGTTTAACTTTTGTGGATCTGTCTCAATAAACCAATCAATCGCAACACCTCGTAGATTAGTGGGAAATTGTCGGTACATTTGTTTGTATCTGTTAATGCCATTAGCCCTCCGGATCGTTTCACATGTTTTATAATGTCGAATTGGATCGGCGGCTCCTTCACCATCAAATTTAGGCAACTTTTCTTTTGGACCTACCATTATCACTGTATGTTGAGGGTTTTGTTGTGTACCTGCGCTGTTCTAAGCTCCCGCGCTATTTTGAACACTTGCGCTGTTCTACACAACCGCGTTGTTCTGCACACCCGCGCTATTTTCGACTTCTGCACTGTTTCCTACACCCGCTCTATTTTCGACTTCTGCACTGTTTCCTACACCCGCGCTATTTTCGACTTCCGCGTTGTTTGGTGAAGAAGAGGTTTCGTCCACCGAAGTTGTTCGTTTCGGAAGTATATCTCGGACAAAGAGGTCACTCCACGCTCGTGCTCCCTCGGCACTCCGAGCCGTGCGAGTCAATCTCCTTTCATCAGGATTCTCTTCCCGTGGCGTATGCAGGTTCAGAAACTCCTCCCTCGCTTCTTCCACCAAATCAAGCCATTGTCGAGTCTCCTTCAACAATCCTTCCGCGCTTCTGTTTCCGTCGGTAATCTTCTGGAATCTCCTTCGACGTTCTATTTGCTGAGCCAGAATTAAATTTTCCTGTGCAATGCGTATGTCATCCTTTTCTTTCAGCTTATTCTTATCTTTGTTCAACTGATTCGTCATTTAATTCATTTTCGCCTCCTTGCGTACCAAGTCCATCGGGCAACGGCGCCAAATGTTTACCGCATAGATTAATTAAGAAACGCACATAGATAATGAACAGCAGAACTCTTTCGCATATGCCAGAAACATTACATTATGCTTTTATCCGAACTAATGATTACAATGCTTCCCGAAGGGGCTATAAATACTATCCGCCGAACCTTCCCGAAGGAGTCCGTCGGCCCAATACAACATGTTGGCTACATAATATAAAATCTACCGACGACATTTGTTACTACCATCAAAGTGTGCCAATCTATCTTCTCCCAATGCCTGCTGGAATTCTCTCTGAACTGCTGGTCCCTTCTGTTCAACTCGACTACCTCCCCTTTTCTTCCTCTTATGTAGATACTCATTTAGGGATCAGTGATTTTTTATCCCATTGAAAATTCCATCATGCCCAACATAAGCGATCGTCTCTCATCAACCATGGAAGTTGAACTCTTGAATGAACTGTATCTCCTCTCTGCATATGAAAGGAAGTTGTAGAGGCCTAGGAATGGACCCTAAAACTGCTGCAGTTGTGCATTTGTTAGTACTCTGTTGGATTCTGGAAATTGTTTCTCCGCTCTGCAACTCCCTTTGGCATGTTTTAGTTGAACTTTGCTAGTATTTCAAACATTGTCTCTAGCATGGGACTGAATTTTCTTTCAGCTCTGGAATTAGGACTGACTGAACAAGCTCTTCCCTTGTATCTATTTGCCATATTCTAGGTGGGCTATGATGACTG
Source organism: Cupressus sempervirens (assembly GCA_028749045.1). Taxonomy (NCBI): domain Eukaryota; kingdom Viridiplantae; phylum Streptophyta; class Pinopsida; order Cupressales; family Cupressaceae; genus Cupressus; species Cupressus sempervirens. Next base: position 294,482,286 of record CM053785.1, on the reverse strand, counting down.
GACTCTGGAGTACTATCACTGTCATCAATCAAACCCCCTTGTGGCTTTTGAGTTCTAGATAGACGATCAATATTTGGATTGTGCTGGTTATAAGCAAACTATTGACGTCTTTTTCAATCTCTGATGTAGTATCTGTTTCTTTTGTCATCATAGATGATGTTCAGTTGCACGAACAGGTAAAGCACATGCTAGTGGGAAAAACCAACTGTGATACAACTATAATCACCCCCCCCCCCCCCCTTTTTTGAAATATTTTTTGAAAGAAGCCACAACAATGATCAAAGCAGTTAACATGTAAATATGAGAATTTTATCTTATGATGTTTCCATTTATATAATTCATGCTGTTACAAAATTTGAAGCAAAATACATCCAAAGAAAGTACTATGAAGCACCAATTCATCACTCAACAAAAAACATCGAAATACTTAAAGACAGAGGCACTATACATTTGGTCACAGACCTGTTTACAGTCAGCTAGTGTAGAATGTGGACAACATTTGTCAAACTGATATCCCATCACCATGCACAATCCTCCCAGCTGGAAAGATAGGCCTACCAAGCATTTCTTTGGAAACCAGCACTGCCAAGACTCAAGGTCAAATAGATAATGTCCTACAGGTTTGAATGAGACTCTAACAGGTCCAAAAATAACTGATTTCACCCCTGTTAATCAACATCAAAATGCATAAAATACCATCTGAAAGCCAATATATCACTCATTAATAAACCAGCACCATTGTGCACCTTAATAATGTTGTAAAAGTAAAAAATCAGGTCTGTAAGGGTATTTTACTACATTTAGCATGTAATGTCATCGAATAAAATGTCAGTTAGTCATCAAACCCTCAAAATTGCTCACCAAACTTCAAGCCTCTACCAAATCAAGGCTGGATATTGCTTGTCATGCACTGGGCGCCACTTATTGCAAAGAGAAGAGACCAAAACCTGAGGCATTCCAACTGGGGATAGCCATGCCACCCTCCAGGAGCCTTGCCACAATGGTACGACCAATGATATTAAGTGTTTTGCTTCTTCAAACAATCACATTTGCCCTTCAAACAGGGCCGGCCAGGTCTGAGGAGTTAGAAATTGCTAACACTATGAACTCAGTTCCCTTCAATAATCAATGTGAGTAAAAACTGTATGTTCGATCAGCTAGGGCATGTGGGTTGTATTCAACTTGTACGACCAAGAGAACCACATGAAGACACAACGAAAATACTCCAAAGCCAATGCAAAATATCAATCAAACAATTATATCTTTATCTCTCCTTGAAACCCTGAACTCCAAGAATTAGTGAAAGCAACATGATTTATGTATGAAATCACCCTTCCAGCTTGGGAGGATCTTCACTACTAAGTAAGTGATTTGATGAGACTTTTCATCCTCAATCAATCCTTGGAAGAACTCTCTGCTCCTTGGAAGTACCTTGAATTGGTCTAGTGGTGGAGACCTTGTACTCTTGAAGGAGAGATCACAAGTTCAAATCCCACAAGGTTGTAGGGTATGTATGCCTTGTTTGTAGCATAGCTAAGTGTCTCCTGCAATGAGTACAGTGTCGTCCCATATTGCTGTCACCATATGTAGACCCAAAAACATATGTCTGGTACCATGGACCATAAAAGGACTTTTCCTTTCATTTTATTTTGACAACATCGTGTTAGATGTGCACTTGTAAATAATATGAGAGCCAAAGTCCCCATTATGTAGAGTAAGAGAGAAAAAGAACATTTTGAATTTTTTTTAAAATCTTATTTCCTCAAAAGCCTTTTTTACACTAAAATTATCTTAGTCTTAGTCCTTGTTTTGTCAAGGCATCCAATTGAAGGGAAGTACTTCATAAAATCAAATCAGTAGAGTGAATAATTTAATATAACTAACTGCTATTGAATAGTTTAAATAATCTTGACCACTTGGTGGAAAATGCACCGAGGCACCAAAAACTAAGAGTAATCATACCAAGAAGAAACTTTGGCAAAAGGATAATGTTGGATACCTAAATGGGCGCTTACTTGAAATATTTGTGTCCTTCAAGAAGGATGGAGAATGACCCAAAAAGCCAAAAGTGCTTCAAGGAGCATCACAACAAATTAGAACATCAATTGATATTTGATCAATGGTTGTTGGAAGCCAAGAGAAGATGGTTCTGAGCTCCTCTAGAATGCTGCTGTCCGCTAACCACCACTAATTAGCCTATGGGAACCTAGCGATAGGCTAACAACTGACTAGGTCCAAAAAAGTGGACATTAATTCAAGATTTTGCTTAATAAATTTAAATTCATGTAACTAGAGTGCTGTGCACATTTTTTAATATGTTGAAAATAAACTTAGTTTGTTATACTATTGTGATTATCAACTACCTTACCAGTGTGGCATCCAAGGCTGGAAGTTGATGTTGACGCGTTCAGAAGCTGGATGCTCTTTGGGTGCCCTATGGATGAGTGTATTAAGCGCTTCTTGGGCACACTTGTTTGATCAACATTGAATCATGAACTAAGTTTTGATTTTGTAATTCAAATTGCATTGGAACCTTGAGCATGAATAATTTACTAATATAGTAATTAATTATTGAACTTATTTCAATTTGTATATTTGTGTTTGTGAAGTTGAACTATCAAATATTAAATATCTTGAATCTTGATCAATGATGTGGATCAATGGTGAAGTATCATACTGTGGAACAATTTATTTTTGTATATTTCTTGCATTTCTTTGTGTGCACACACACACACATATATAGATATATGTAGAAATGCATCCAAGATCTCCCAAATAAAAATTGCACATCCATGCACCCAATTCTCACATCCACATCCGAATCTGAATCGGCAACTTAGATTATCAATTGTACTTGCACCATATAGAAAAGCAGGGATCAGGTCATTTTCATTACAAAATCTGGATAGATTTCATCCTGATTGGCAGTAGTGAAAAAAAGCACCTAAGCCTGTTGCTGGTTAGTTATGGATCAGATTTGAATTTATAAGGGAAAGCATGCAAGTTTCTTCATGTAGCCCTGTCTTCCCCACATGAATTGTAATTTTTCCTGGATGGGATGTTTAAACTTTATATTTTTGTTACATGTTCATTGTTTTATTATTTTTCATACAATGATTTTTCTTGCATATAAGGGGGACATTGAAACTTGAGAAAGTGCCGTTTGAGTTTGGTCAAGTTGTGATTGAGCATAGATCAATGTTTAGCTCCCAGGGAGCAATCCAAACTAGGATAGGTCATCCTTGGAACTCAAAAAAAAAAAACCATCCTAGCTCTGGCCAAATATAAAAAATTTGCTCCCAATTGAAATTTCTACATAGTTATCTTGATTGGCTTTGGAATTGAAGATGATGGAGTGCAAATTTTACCCCTAATATTTGTACCAATAGTGGTTTTGTTCTAAGCCTCTTTTTGACATAATTTAATGATGATTTCAAGAGTATATAGAATCACTAGTTAAGAATCATATGTGATTAACAAATAGTTGTAACTACCAATTTATGGTTTGTAAAATGTTGTGAAGTCTTAAGTAAAATCCATGAATCTCTTCAAATAACAGAAGAGATATCCCAGCCTTCTATCTGGATATTGAAGATGCCGGATTGAATTGATTTTAAGGTTTGAAAGCAATAAACGAGTTTGCAAATAGAGATGAAAACATAGCGGCTAAGTTCATTATGCTTCAAAGAAAACTAAAGATGGTCTCTGAAGTAAATGATTTTGGGAAAATAAGATTTTATATCAATGATGTACTCCTTACCATAGTCTTCATGTCTATTGTATAACTCTGTTTTTGCCTTGTATTTCAGTTATATAAAATTCATGCTCATGCTTCTTAAATGATCAGATCAATAGCTTTTTTAGCAGAGGCCATACTGATGGGTTTGATAAAAAACTAGAATGGACTGAGCAATCATTAGTTCCTTGAGATTGCTGGTCAAAAGTAGCACTTGGACTGTGGACTGAAATATAAGTGCATTGCACATATGGTGCAAATCATCTGAAAGGGGAAAAATATAAACTTTATTACCATATATGATATTCGATCCTCATGATTGATAGGACACAAATTCAGTAACTATTAATGAAATATATATCTTGGCAGCATGATATTGACATTAAATGTTTTCTGATTTGGTAGTGGGATTTATTTTGCAGCTGGACATTGATGGTGCTACTCATATTCACATTGAGGATGATGGCCCCAAAAGGAGGTATGCGATAAAAGGAAGCTAATAAAATATGCATTACTGTCATCATTCTTGCAATTTAATAGCAGTTAAATAATCTGTTTGTCACCCATATATGATTTCTTGGCTCAGAGTTGAAAACCATTTGGAAAATAAAGATTAAAAGAAAAAGTATGTTTTCGTTTAGTGGAGAATGAAGTTGTAAACAGAATGGAGACAGACACATGTTCTCTTGCTTTCAGTTTTCTATCTAGTGTTACATCTGTTCACATTTGACATTTAGCTATTATGAATTTCTGCGCTTTCAGGTGTCGGCATGGAGTATTTGCACTAAATCATGATTCTCTATTCAGCAAATGCATTTACTCCACATCGTCTCCAATCTGTGCCTGTCTATAATAGAAGCTATAACTTTCTTAAATCTTTCACTTCATATGGTTTTTGCATCATTTAAATGTTGTTTGCTAGTTTGTTTTATGAATTAATGAACGGCCTACAAAGTCTCTCTCTTGTTTAGAGAGATAATATAAATACCCCCAGGGGCCCAAAATACAACTAGAAATAATAGCAAGAGGGAGCCAAAAGAAGTTTCCAAAGAAGCTGCAGAATAAAGATAACTATTGTGAAGGCACCAATGCAAGTTTGGATGATGTGCCTTGTCTCAGCCCTGGTTGGATGATCCTAGCGAGTGTGATGGGCACCATCTCAAACCTTTATCTAAAGCTATCCTAATATCCATGTCCACTGAACTCTTCACTATCCATGACACTGTTGGAGTTGGGAAAGAAACTCATGATGTGCATTACAGAAAAGTTCTAATAGATCATTTAATTGCTTTCTTTTAAAACAAGGAAAACCATAGCTGATGTTGAAAATCTGCTCCAACCACGCTTAAACTACGTACATCAGCAAGAAAAAGACAAACCCCTTTAGATAACACTACTAGGCTTGTAAGACACTAAGGCATATATTAAGATAATGTAGTGGTCCATAAACAAAAAAAGGAAAGGTATGTGTCCTTTCGATCCGCAAACTATGAGCTGGATCCAAGGACATTTGGAGGAGTATCCTATCTTTAGTGAAAAACAATATAATAGAACATGCAAAGGAAAACAAAAACATGATAACCAATGTACATTTGAAAAGGGTGTGAAAGATATTTGCAATAATATAATACCTCTATTGAAAACAGAAATGAATAGGTTAGAATACATGTTTTAGATAGCAAGGCTGAGAATGCGAGTTCTTGTGACCAAAAATGGGTAAACACGTCGAATTGGTTTTTATATAAACAATTTCTCCATCCATTTATCAAAATTGTGGAAAAAATGTCTAAATGTACATTATAGTTCTAAAAGGGCATGAGGAGATGAAACTTTTCATGTTCTAAATAGCTTGACTTTACGATTGCTTGGTGGGTAAATTCTTGATAGTGTTATTCCAATTCTAAAGTATGTAACCTATGTGAATGCCATAGGTGCAAGATTGTTGATTTCTTGGTGAATGCTAGGTGGCATGCAATGACATTGACGCTAGCGCATACAGTGTGCAACACTATTGGAGATTGCATGCTTGTGCAAAAAACTACTAAAGTGTGTGCACTTGGCATGAAATGTTGCAAATGCATATATAAGGTTTATTGAGACTCCTGCAATTTTGCTTTGATAATTTTCCCTTTGTTGATAAGTGATAGCCTCAATTTGGGCTTTGAATGAATCATAGAAATTGAAAATGAAGTTGTTGAATATTATACCACTTTGCTTGCTTTACCTTGGATGCATTGAGTAGACAACGTGAACCTAAGTAGGTCGGCATTATGGTTACTTGTATGATGTCATCTTAAACAGCTAGTTAGACACTCATGATTTAAGTTTAAAGGATGGCGAGTTTTTGCTGGCTCAAGAAGAGAAGGAAAAATATGGCTAAACTTTCTTCTTCTGTAGAAACTTCTGACAGAGTTGGCTAGAGTGCATTCCAACTTCACTTAATGAGGAATTTAACTATTTAATAGATATTTCCATTTCTTGGCCTTTACCAAGTTCCTCAGTAAGGTTCTCATTTTCCTCATTTTCTAACTATTGTTTTTCTTCTTTGGCTTGAGAAATTACTTTCTCAAGAAATTGTATGTGTTGTCTGTGCCAAATTCTCCTTGCCATACTTCTTACTGCTGGTGCTTCAGTGGGACTTTGCTGATTCAAAGGCAGGAGTTCTAATCCTGGCCTAGCAAGAGACCTAGGGGTTTTCTTTGTCCAATTGGTTAGGATTGCCTTTGCTGTAATTGTACCAAGCGCCTTTTCTTAGCTTCTAGTTGGGCCAGTTTTTCTTTGTTTAACCTCGAGGTTTCTGGCCCTATATTCATAGCTTTTCGTCTCCTTTCTAAGATGCAGATTTCATTTACAATAGTGGTTAACCATGTGTCAACAGAAAGAGAAGAAGATGGAGATATTTTCATCATTCTACAAAAGAACGAAGATTCTGAGTCAAATTCAAAATCTGACAGTTGTTGTTGCTTAACTGCATCGGAAAAATGATCAGATTTTGTCTCAATGTAGTTAATTACAAGGTAGTTAATTACAAGGTAGTTAATTATAAGGCACTAAATAGTTGCTTGTAGGATAACCTGCATCCTTTACCAGGAAAGGATTATATTTGGCAGACTATTCGGGGCAGCCATATCTACTCAAAGTTTGATTTACAAAAGGCTTTTGGCAAATTGTTGTTTGTCCAGATGATAGGTACAAAACTGCATTCTCTGTACCACATGGCTTATATGAATATAATGTCCTACTATTTGGTATCAAGACAACCCCCAATATCTTCCAACAGCATATGGGTACCATCTTCCGTAATTACTCCAAGTTCATATTACCTTATATTGATGATATCCTTGTGTTTAGCCAAAGTCCTTCCATTCATCCTGATCATCTACCTCATTTCCTGTATCTTTGCCAATAGCACAGTTTAGTGGTTAATCCCTCTAAAAGCCACTTTGCTCAAATCTCAATTACCTTTATTGGCATTCGACTTCTTATGGGGGGGGAGGAACGGAGGCTGTCACAGACCCTCAAATGATGTATATACAAATTTGGATAATAGATACATTTGATTTAATTCATTACTAAAGTTGATTTGATGTTACTAATTATTATCAATATTGACTAGCCGTCAAAATAATAAAATACTAATATTATTAATAATTAATATAACTAATTAAGCTCAAATAATTAAATGAATCAATATTATTCAACATAAGAATCAATAGATCTCTATTAAAATAATTAAATATCATGTCATTTAATATCAAGATTTACAACTAATTATAATAAAGGGCCCATAAACATTATAAGTTTCTAACTATTAATTAATCTAAATAGGCCACTCATTGGTGTATATACTTGATGAGACGTGAACCTCCCAGTGGGTTACATCACCCTGCTTAATGGGAGACCCATGTTATGGTCAAGATCGAACAAGAAAGTTGAGCGAATGACATAAAATGTCCCTAGCCACAGTTGGGAAGACATTACTTATTGATAGCTGTAGAATTAGCGACAATTGCCAAATCAAATGAATCAAGAGTGGAGTGATATTTGTTAGGTGATTGCACATCGATAGGGTAAGGTACAGCTCAATCAACTCTTTCAGCAAGTATTTTACTCCATACCAATTCCATGATAGTTAACTTATTATTAAATAGCGTACACAAAAATCCATCGCATATTAGTATTACTAGATACGATTCTAGTTAATCATATTGACCTTTGGCAAGGTACTTTATAGATATCAACTAAGGAATATAATATATGCATATATTAAAGAACACACTATTTACGTGTGATATATACTTATTTTCAATAAAGAAATATATATAACTAAATGTATATTCATAATATATAATTTATTATATAAAGAAATACTAAGTAGACTTATATTTGTAAATCTTATAATAAGTAATGCAAAGGGATTAAGATGTTTTAACCAATTCTCTTATTTTCTTACTATACTCTTGAGAGTTGATAGATGGTGTTGTGTAGGGAGAGGCAGAGTAAAACCAGATGATGTACAAGTTTCACATGCCCTAGGAAAAGTAAATATGCGCTCTCCTTAGGATAATTGTAGGAGGGAAGCAAGGAATCAATGCTTTAATCATGTTAATTACTAGATGCATTCTAAGAGATATCTTGTTTACTTAAAAATTAATTAAGTTTCTTGTGTAGTAATGAAAATTGAAAATTGGTTATTGACAGCCTTTGAGTAGGGGTCATTACAAGTGGTACCAGAGCACAATCATGCTTGTTGAAAATATGAGATAGGCAAGGTTACTGAGAGGGGAGGGGTGAATCAAGAACCAATAAAACTTAATGTTATTTCACCAATCAATCCTTCATATAATATTCTGATCTAACTACATGCATGGAAGAATGAAAGCAAATAAACATTCATAGCAATTTGATACAAGATATGGTGACTCAGAAACCTTCCAAATAGAAAGTAAATCTGGGGTGGGGATAATACCCACAAGCTTTAGTACTACAATATAAAGTTGGCCTGTTAATGCTTACAATTGATCACTTCTAAAGCAATAAGGACTATGAGGTCCACCTTGTCAAAGGATTTACAAAACATACAATGAAGTATGCACTCGATAAAGAGATTTATCAAAGACTGTTAAGTCTACCTTGTTAAAGGATTTGACTGATGCACCTATTAGGATGAACCAGTGGCTGATCTCTGATCTGCAACTCTGATTTGTTGGTTGAAATTCCTTGAATTGTAATGATCACCTTGCTGTGATAGATAATACTTTGTTGTCCCCTATACTGTGATAGATAATACTTTGTTGTCCCCTATACTGCTTGTAGCCTTCTTTAATTTTCACTTCTACTCATCATATGCTTACATTTCTCATTTGGATATGATACAATGCATTACATATATTCCAATCCAAATCACAACTTACTGGTGTTGGCTATAATACAAGTTTCACCAAAATTCTTAAAGTCGGCCAAACTACTGTAACTCGGGTTCTGAAGACAAACTCGATGATGTTCTAATATTCGGCAACCACTGTCAACACTCAACATCATCTGGCACTCAGTTGATGAAGAGGCTTTGTTCATACTGATCACTTCCAGGTAGCTTTAACTCAGTCAACACTGTGTGACTTGGTGAGCACTATAAAACTCAACATATACTGAATCACTCGGTTGACACTCGATGGCTTGGTCAACACTAGATTTACATTGCTAACACTGCAAGCTTGGTAGACACTGGAGAACATGGTTAACACTGTGAAACTCGGTTAATACTAAAGTTTTCATCACTTGCACTAAACAACTCGGTAAACACTGCTACACTTGGCATAAACTGTACATAGGTTATGAAGCTTGGTAGCAACTGAGAAACTTGGTACCAACTGTATTTTGACTAAGTGTGAGTCACTAATAGACAAATTGACCTTAATGTCAACAATGTCATCCTATAAATAGATGTTTATGAAAACTCATGAGAGAAGGACAAAAAGACTCACCATTGGCAAAATAGCAAATGAAATGAGATCCTATATGGAACAAAACAACCAAACTCTAATTGGTCAAATAGAAAAATCAAACCAAGCACTTCTTCAAGCACTACAAAATATGGGAAATTCAATCAGTATTAATCTGATAGGTCAACCTACCCATATAAGAGACACGATTCAAATTACTCAAAGAATAATATTGTGTCTTCCATGGTCCCATATGCAACCCCCATTCTTACCCAGAGGAGAGTCACCAAGAGAGGAAGAAGGGATATAACAACCCATGAATCAAACCTAGGATATAGCAAGAGCCTATGCAAATTAGAACCTCATATTAGGGAAGTAGTATCATTTAGGGAATTTTGTGAAGATAAGAGAAGATGGATATACCGAACTTTGTGTTTACCGCATAGGTTAATTAAGAAATGCACATAGATAATGAACACGAACTCGAATAGCAGAACTCTTCTTATTATTCGCATATGCCGAGATATTACATTAGGTTTTGATATTTGATTACAATGATCCCGAAGGGAGATATAAATACTGTCCGAGGAACCTTCTCGAAGGTATCCGTCGGCCACATACAACATGTCAACTACAATAATAGAACCTTCTGGATACATGTCGGCCTGACGGCACACATCCCGATACACTGACAGAAACCTCCCGATACACCGTCGGGAACCTCCCGATACTTCGTCAGGAACATCCTGATACACCGTCGGGAACCTCCCGATACACTGTCAGGAAGCTCTTGATACACTGTCAGGAACATCCTGACGACATCATCTCTCCCAAAAAAAAAAGTTGTCTCCTAACGACGAGACAACAAAAAACCCACACTATCTACATTATTCATAAAACAAAAACAATATGGACTTATACATCATGAACCCGAAGGCTGAGTCTTTGACTGTGACAATCGGCTGCGTCGAAGCTAATACACCTGATCTGTCTGTATCTGCAAATCAGCTCTAATCTGTGAGTTCTCCACCATTTCCTTCAGCATCAATGCAACCTCCTAACACTCAGCTTCCTTCTGATCGTGAGCCTGTTGCGCTGAGTCCTTCTCTTGAAGTGTTGTTGCCAACCGCTGCTCGGCTGCGGCTAGTTGTTGCTCCACTGTGGTTAACTGTTGTTCTGCCTGTTGTTTCCCTCGTGGCTGTGCTTGTGAGGGTCCCACCTGCACATCCCGATTCATGGCAGAATCCACCTCCAGTTGCTTTCGCCAAGTCCTCCTACCGGCTGAGTGCATACTATGGCTTTACAAATTGTTGAGAAAATGGCATCGTTAGAGCAGTTATTTGGCTGCAACAACTCCTTCCACCTGTGCACGGATGCTGGTTCTCGCCTAAGATTTCCCAACACAACCCAACCGGACTGGAACACTATTCAATGCTCCCCAATACCAACAAATTTACAAAACGCTACTACCCCAATTTAGCAGTCGTGGTCCATGATGATTTAGATTTCAACTGCGACCTGAACTTTGCCATGATTATGCCTTCATGATTTATTCCTAATCCAACCCTCGACTTTGCATTTTGCGAACTAGAAAACAGCAAGAGTCATCGCCATCACCAGAACTAGACCCTGCTACTTTACACCTCCAATTTGCATGGTTTGCATTGAAATCTGTTTGCAGTATAGTCGGTTCTCCCTCAGATGCACAACCAACTTTGCTGACTGTTTTCTCTTTCAATCTCTTTCTCTATATACAACCCTCAGCTATCGCATGCATTCAAAAACAAAAAAACCAAGGAACTCACCACAATGCCTTCTGATCGTCCATCAAGAGAAAGGAAGACTATCAAGTGCTTCGTTGCTTCTCCCAAACGGAGTAGGGCTGATGATAGTCTGAAAACTCTCCACTTTGTTTTTACTCATTCACCACGTCAAGGGCCTTGGTGATATTCCGAACGCCAAGAGGATAAATCATGAAGGTTCTTGCCCTCAACCCCGTTTTTGCTTCGTCACCCTTCTCCCTATCTCTCCTAATCTACAAGCGCTCTGTAATGAGAACAGATGAAGTGACAATGGCCTTTGTCCAACGATCAATCTTCAGTCATCTTTGACGATTGCTCAAGGTCGAATCACGTGCACTATTTGTACAGACCTCTCTTTACAATTTACCTTGACTTTTTGAGATGCGCTTACACAATCAACAAAATAGGACCGTTCGGTGACATGGATAACACTATACGGTAAGAAGATAACGCCATACGGTGACATGGGTTGGCCCCGTACGGTGTCCACTGTACGGCCGTACGGTGATCTCTCTCTCTCTCTCTCTCTCTCTCTCTCTCTCTCTCTCTCTCTCTCTCTCCTTTTTTTAAATTAAATTTTTTTAAATTTTTTTCCCTTTTTTTTTTTTTTTTTTTTTTTTTTTCAATTTGCAGCAAAGTCAGTTTTCCCTTCGATTGTCGTCATCGTCGGTCTACAACGGCGAAGGGGTCGCCCGAAGGTCATTCTCTGACACATAAGTCTTTTGGCTGTGGTATACCTTTAGCTTCGAGCCATTCACCGCCTGAGGCACTTCCTGTCCATCCAAAGTCCATAATTTTATTGCTCCATTGTCTCCTACTTCCTAGATTTGATACGGTCCCACCCACTTAAATTTGAACTTGCCCGACTTGATCTCATTCCGGTCGTTGTACTTCAATACCCACTGTTCGGGCTGAAACCTATTCAATTTCAAGTGCTTATCATGTCACGCCTTCCGCCTGTTCTGTGTTACTTCAGTGGCCCACTGTGCTAACAATTGCTTCTCCAACCTGTTCAGTTTTTACAGCCGCTCCCTTAAGCTTTCCATGTCGCCCAACTTGTTTTCTAGTGCTATTCGCAGGCTTGGTATCATAAATTCTACTGGTACTACAGCCTCCTGTTCGAACATCAGCTGAAATGGCGTGTGTCTTGTTGTAACTTTATATGCCATACGGTAAGCCCATAGAGCAGAAGGTAATTTCTCCTCCCAATCCTCCCCTTCGACTGTGCAGGATTTGTATATAATTGATACCAGGATTTTGTTGGTAGCTTCGGCCTGTCCATTTGCTCTTGGGTAGTACGGACTTGATAGTGAATGATAAATTTCGAACTCCGTGGTAAGCAGTCGAATCACATGATTTACAAAATGTCCACCTCTATCACTTGTTAATTGTAACGAAATGTCGTACCTAGTAATAATTTGCTCATAAATAAACTTTGTTGTACTTACTGTTGAGTTGTCTGGCAGTGCACGCACCTCCACCCATTTAGTCAAGTACTCCATTGCGACAACAATGTAACGGCACCTTCTAGTTCTACTTGTCTTCAGAGGTCCTATGAAGTCCAAACCCCACCGTTCAAAGAGTTCCTGAGCATGAGAGGGATTCAGAGGCATGAAGTCTCTCTTCAAGGGTTTCCCAGCTCGCTGACATGTATCGCATGCAACAACCCATTCCCTAGCGTCATTGTATACCGTTGGCCACCATAATCCTGCTAGAAGTATCTTTCGTGCAGTTGTGTCTGGCCCCATGTGTCCTCCTGTCGGTCCTTCATGCGCTTCCTTCAGTACTTATGGGATTTCTTCCTCTAGGACACAACGCCTCAGGATCTGATCAGGTCCCATTTTATACAATAGTCCATTAATCAGTTGAAATGTTCCGCTCCGTATCACCAACTTCCGTCTTTCATTCGGTAGCATGTTACTTGGAAATTGTCCCGTCGACAAGTATTCGCCGATGCTTGTATACCATTCCGGTAGTGTAGCAATCTGAAACAACTGTGCATCAGGAAAGTCATCATTCACCCCGTCTGTCGGTTCTCCTGTTCTAATACGTGACAAATGATCCGCGCTTACGTGTTTCTTCCCTGGCCGTACGATGATTTTGAAGGTAAACTCCTGCAACAGGAGTAACCATCGGCTGATCCTTTCTTGAATGACTGGTTTGTTGATCATATACAACAGGGCCTGATGATCGACATAGAACACAAACGGAGTAGCCAGCAAGTAATGTCGAAATTTTTGCATAGCATAGACCATCCCCAATGCTTCCCGTTCGGTCGTACTATAATTTTGTTTGGCTTTTGATAGCAACCGACTAGCGAAGTAAATCGGGTGGTCTACCCCATGGCTTCCTGTTTGCGCGAGAGTTGCTCCGATTGCATAGTTGGATTCATCAACATGCACATGAAACTCCTTATTCCAATCCGGGTAGGCCAGAATGGGTGCAGTAGCCAACCGCACTTTGAGCCCTTCAAATGCTTCATCTTGATCCTTTTCTCATCGGAATGATTCTCCCTTGCACGTCAACCTGTCCAGTGGATATTCTACCCAAGCAAAATTTTTGATGAAGCGTCTATAATAGCCTATATGTCCAAGGAAAGATTTTACCTCCATTACATTGGTGGACGGCTGCATCTCCAATATGACTCACACTTTGTCCGGATTTGTCTTCAGTCCCTCCTTACAGACTATGTGTCCGCGCAACCTTCCCTGCGGAACCATAAATCTGCACTTCTTCGGGTTCAAGGCTAGGCGCGAACGTCGACACCTTTCCATACACTCGCCCAATGCTGCCAGATGTTTGTCCTCCGCACTAAACACCGACCAATCATCCAAAAATGCCTTGAAGTTTTCGATGGACATCTTATCAAAAATGTGTAGTATGATTTGCTGAAATGTCGCAAGCGCATTGCACAGACCGAACGGCATCCGATTATAGGCATACACCCCATCTACAACAGATCTCGTCTTCAGCTTATCCTTCTCTGTGATTGAAATTTGATTGTAGCCAGAAAAACCATCCATAAATGAGTAGATCTTGTGTCCCGCTACGTCCTCTAGGATGCTATCTGTGAATGGGATCGTGAACGGATCTTTGATGGTGACTACATTCAAGCATCGAAAATCGACATATAGTCGGATCTGAGTGGAGTCCTTCAGTGAGATCACTATCGAGGATACCCATTCACCGGTCTGCACCTTGAAAATAATGCCGGCGTCTAACATCCGATTGATTTCCTCCTTAACCTGTGCCACATAATTTTTGTTCATTCTGTAGGGCCGCTTCTGTACAGGTGTTGCTCCTTTGATCAACTGAATGCGGTGCACACACAACTTCGGCGGTACTCCTTTCAGGTCCTTGTATGTCCATGCAAACACATCCTTAATACTCTAAAAATATCTTGAATGCTGTTGCCTTTAGTACTGGGTCCCAGTTGTCTCCTACCAGTATGTTTCGTGGTTCGGCTTCGTCTCCCAAATTCATGGTCTGCAATGCGACTTCATTGTATTTGATGGGTTCCCCTTTAGAAAACTTATGTGCCGGGGTCACATCGAGTGATGCATCCCCTTCCTTCATTTCAATGAACTCCTTTGGAAATTCATCATTATTGTATCCTTCTATTGTCAATACGTTGCAGCTCTGAAACAATTCATAATCCTCTATCTACCAATAGTAGAGACCATTTACTGAATCCAAATCGTCATCTCCTTCCAGTCGTAGAACTCCCTCCTGATTTGGTTCCATACTTTGCCCCTTTTCATCCTCTTCGCCTTCGGAATCTAACGATAGGGCTTCTTCCCCAACCATCTGAGTGTGCAGATCGATAACATACTTTCGGCCTTTGCTTTCGAGTGATAAAGTATTTTTCTTCCAATCGTGCTTTTCCTTAACTTGTATCAGCCACCCTCGACCCAGAATAGCATCGTACCCTTTCTGCCTTAGAGGAATCACAACGAAGTCGAACAAGAATGGTTGTGTTCCAATTATCACCGGTTGCACTGTGAGTATTCCCAATGGCTTGATTCCATGTTGATCGGCTGTTAACAACTGGAAGGTAGGTGGCCACAATGTCGGTTGTCCCAACTTCCTCCAGGTATCTTCTGGCAGCACATTGACACCAGACCCTCCGTCCACGATCGTGTCTGTTAACATAGTTTCGAGAATGCCCATTTCGACAACTGTCGGATAGCGTCCCGATGAAAGAGCTAACAGCATCGGGTCTTCTGCACTTGTGTCTCCCTATTTCTCATTTTCTCGCTCTACTAGTTGCTTAGCAATCAGGACTATATTCATAAGTGTCGTACGGAGTTGAGGCATAGTGAGCAACAGATCATTGATCCTAACGGGTACCTCGGCCTGCAAGATTTGCCTTACAATGTTTTGTTCTACACAGTTCCGTACAGAGGTACTAGGTGTATCGTTTCTCCCTGTGTTGCTTTCTAGATTTCTGCACAGGCTTCGTCCAGTCTCTTCTTTTCCTTCGTCGGATCAAGGTAGAGCTTCGCCTGCTTCCGAGTGATAGCCAGAACTTCTTCCTCATCCGTCCCGACGGTAATCAAGTTTACTCCGGACTTCGGACATTTAGTATCATCATGATCGTCAGGTCCACACCATCGACATAGCAACTTCGGTGTGTTCGCCGTTGTACACTCTCGAGCGAAGTGACCCCATAGATTGCATGCGCGGCATTGAACTATCGGTCGGCCATTCGCATCATACTAGATTCGACTTCTTCCGCCATTATTGTTGTTGCCACTATTGTTGTTGTTGTTCTGACCTCGCCGATTATTTCTATATCCTCCCGACGTGGCACCCTCTGTACTGTTGTTCCTGCTTTCTGCAGACGCAAACGCTTCCTGTGTCAAGAACACTTGCTGTGGTGTTCTTGATTTCAGATTGAAAGGACATTCTTTTACGAAGTGTCCCATAATCTGGCAGATCTCGCAAAATTGCTCTTTCGGGCAGGATCCCTTCGTATGACCTTCCTTCTTGCACTCCGTGCACCATAGTTCATTGCCTTTAGTTTCTTTGTTCATGTACTTGAATTCCTTCATCATCCGAATCATGTCTTTCTAAAGGGCACGAACATTCTTGCTGCTCCCCTCATCATTACTGCTATCTTCTCCTGAAGAGGCATCATCATCTGAATCGGATGAACTATTCTTCTTCTTCTTCTTGGTCTTCTGCTCACTTTCCAAGTTCATTACCCGATTATACGCTTCAATGTATGTCGATGGTGGCATGATCTTCATCTTCTTCCGCAGCTTTGGGTGAAGGCCTTCAATGAACCATCTTTTCTGTAACCCATCAACTGGCTTATTTTCCATCTTATTGATCAAGTCCTTCAATTTCCTTGCGAAGACTCGGACTATTTCATTCTTCCCCTGCTTAGTATTGAATATCTCCACTACAATTTCATTATCATCGCGCAGGAGTTGAAATTTGGCAATGAACTCCTTTTTAATGTTATCCCAACTGTTTAACTTTTGTGGATCGGTATCAGTAAACCAATCAATTGCAACACCCCGTAGGGTTGCCGGAAATTGCCTCATCCATTCATTTGTATCCGTTATGCCATTAGCTCTCCAAATCGTTTCACAGGTTTTACAATGTCAGATGGGATCAGCAGCTCCATCACCATCAAATTTAGGTAACTTCTCCTTTGGTCCCGCCATCCCGACGCTCATGCTTGGTATTTCGATGCTCACACTTGGTATCCCAACAGCTGTGTTTGGTGAAGAAGGGTCTCCGTTAAGTGAATCTGTTCCTTCTGGAAGTGGATCCTGGACGAAGAGTTCACTCCACGCTCTTGCTCCTTCGGCACTCCGAGCCGTGCGAGTTGATTCTCTTCCATCTGGACTGTCTTCCCTCAGCGAACACCAATTCAAAAGCTCCTCCCTTGCCTCTTCCACCAATTCCACCTGCTGTCGTGTCTCCTCCAACAATGCTTCCGTGCTTCTACATCCGTCTGCAGCAATCTTCTGGAACCTCTTTCTGCGTTCGGCTGGCTGCGCCAAAATCAAATCTCCATGTGCAATGCATATTTTGTCCTTGTCTTTTAGCTTGTTCTTATTCTTGTTCAACTGATTCGGCATTACTCTTCATTCTCCTTCCTTTCCAGGTCCATCGGGCAACGGCGCCAAATGTTTACCGCATAGGTTAATTAAGAAATGCACACAGATAATGAACACGAACTCGAACAGTAGAACTCTTCTTATTATTCGCATATGCCGAGATATTACATTAGGTTCTGATATCCGATTACAATGATCCCGAAGGGAGATATAAATACTGTTCGAGGAACCTTCTCGAAGGTATCCGTCGGCCACATACAACATGTCAACTACAATAATAGAACCTTCTGGATACATCTCGATACATGTCGGCCTGATAGCACACATCCCGATACACTGACAGAAACCTCCCGATACACCGTCAGGAACCTCCCGATACTCCATCGAGAACATCCTGATACACCGTCGGGAACATCCTGATACATCGTCGGGAACCTCTCGATACACTGTCGGGAAGCTCTTGATACACCGTCGGGAACATCCTGACGACACTTTGTTGGATCAGAAAACATTATGGCATATGATTGGCTACAAACACTGAACACTTACCTGACCTTTAACCCCATGAATGAAAAAAATGCATTCCAATTTGTCATTCTTTGTCTAGCAAGCATAGCACATGAATGGTGGTTCCATGGGATAAACACCCGTGGTCATCTTAATCTTGCCTCATATAAGGAATTCACACAAACATTAATGAAAATATTCGATAGAAAACATCCCCAAGAAGATTTTGAAAGACTACCACATATTAAACAATATGAAACAGTCGAAAGTTACAGTAACGAGTTTGAAAGAATATCAGTGTGAGTGACAAGAATGGACGAGGATAGATTCACCTATCTATTTATAGATGGATTAAAGGAACCACTTAAAGGATTGGTCAATGCACTAAAACCAGGAAATCTTTAGGATGCATTCGAGGTAGCATTGAATTTAGAATTTTCATCAAACAATGGATCAACAAATATCCATACTATGACATTTCACAAAAAAGATGGATCCTATGAGAGATGATTTTTGCAAAAGAGAAGAATTCCACAAAAACTCGCACTTAGAAGAAGAAAAGGAAGAGCTTAAGAAAAAGAACTTATGTTTCAAATGCCAAGAACCCTAGGGATGAGGGCACACATGTCACCAAAAAGGATTAGAGGAGAAAAATTGGTGCTACAGGTGTAAGGAAAAATGGAGTCCAGAGCATAGATGTGGCAACAAAGAACAAACCCCCAACATAAAAACAATACTAAATATAGAGATGGATAGAAAGTCGAACAAAAGAGCAAGACGTGATGAAGGGAGAGAGAAGACATCGAAAAGAAAAATGAAGGATTGGGAAACAAATGGAGCTTTATCAAGGAACCCCTTTAGTCTCTACAACACTTGAAAACATAAATTGTCAACCTCCTTCCGCAAGACAATATTAATAATATAACTTTTTTGTAAGCCTTAAGGAATCAGCTTGAGGAAGGATTGTATAATGCAAGTGTGAAGATGGATCAATAGAAAAGAAAGAGTGCATATACTTTATGCCCTCTTACATTCATGTTGATCTTACTTCATTTGTAAAATATTAAAATGTATACTTTTTACTATCATCCAATATTTTCAATTTGATGAAATTCTATTATATATTGATACGAACAACTTGAGAAAGATGAAAATGAGGTATGCATCACTAGGGGATAAGTCCATAAGTCCATTCTTTTAGAAAACAAGAGAGACACTTAGAATACCAACTTCGACTCGTCAAGAGGAAAATATATATTTGCTTGACTGGCAAGTTGGGAGGAGTGGACTGTCATGGACCCTCAAATGATGTATACACAAATTTTGATAATAGATACATTTGATTCAATTCATTACTAAATTTGATTTGATGTCATCAGTAATTATTATCAATATTGACTAGAGGTCAAAATAATAAAATACTAAATATTATTAATAATCAATATAACTAATTAAGCTCAAATAATTATATAAATCAATATTATTCAACATAAGAATCAATAGATCTCTATTACAATAATTAACTATCATTTCATTTAATATCAAGATATACAACTAATAATAATAAAGGGTTCATAAACATTATAAGTTTCTAACTATTAATTAATCTAAATAGGCCACTCATTATAGGGATGTATATACTTGATGGGACGCAACCCTCCCCATGGGTCACATTACCCTACTTAATGGGAGACTCACGTTATGATCAGGATCAAACAAGATTGTCAAGCAAATGATATAAAAGGATATAAAATGTCCTTAGCCATGAGTGGGAAAACATTGCTTATTGATACCTGCAGAATTAGTGGCAGATGCCAAATTAGATGAATTAAGGGTGGAGTGATATTTGCTAGGTGATTACATGTGGATGTGGTAAGGCACAATCCATTTGGCTCTTTCGGCAAGTATTTTGTTCCATACCAATTCCATGATCCTTAACTTATTATTAAATACTATGCACATCATATATTAGTATTACTAGATATGATTCTAGTTAATCTTGTTGACCTTTGGCAAGGTACTTTAGCGATATCAACTAAGGAATTTAAAGAACACACTATGTATGTGATATATACTTATTTTCAATAAAGAAATATACATAACTAAATGTATGTTCATAAAATATAATTTATTATATAAAGAAATATTACGTAGACTTATATTTATTAATCTTATATTTCGTAATGTAGAGGGATTAAGATGTTTTAGCCAATTCTCTTGTTCTCTTGCTATACTCTTGGGAGTTGATAGATGTTGTTGTGTAGGGAGAGGCAGGGTAAAACCAGAGGATGTACTGGTGTCAAGTGCCCTACTCCTTAGGATAGATGTAGGAGGGAAGCAAGGAATCAATGGTTTAATCTTGTTAATTACTAGATGCATTATATCTTGTTTGCTTAAAAGTTAATTAAGTTTTTTGTGTAGTAATAAACATTGAAAACTGGTTATTGACATCCTCCAAGTAGGGGTCATACAGAGGCACAACAACATATATTGTTCCACATTGCAACTTTACTAGTCGCTACTCTTAAGTAATTGCAGCGGTTCATATGATTTGTGAATTATATATCTGGATTTTATTCGTCGCACAGGGTTGCCTAGAACTCAATAAGTTGTTGAAGAAAAATCCTCTAGCATGGAGTAGCAACCATGATGCCATCAATAAGTGCATAAAGCAAAAGTGCACACAGCTACCAGCACTAAGCCTGCTAGGTAATAGAGATAAAATTATTGAAATTGATGAGAGCAAGACTACTTGGCATGGTGTCTTGAATAAAGAATCAACGTAATCAGGAGAAATTGTCCGACGTGTCTTTGCTAGTTTCAAGGGTAGTGAGTTGAACTATCACAACACCCACAAGGAAATTCTAGATGTGATTAATTTATTGAAATCTTTTTATATGTTTGTAGCACACAAGTAATGTCTTATTAGAACTGACTTGCAGGAATCTTAGAGGATTCTTCAAAACAGAATCCAAGGATAAGGTCATCAAAGGACATCTATTGCGATGGACTTAGTCTTAAACACACTTGGCTTTGATATTGAACATCTGCCAGATTCCAAAAATGTGTTTGTCAGTTATCTTACCAGAGAAGGATAATCAAAATTCACTTGGACTGTTCGGATAATTAGAATAAGAGAAGAGCATTGGTATGACAAAAGTTGTCCTTAATCCATTAGCAATCCATATTTGCACAAAGACAACTTCAATATAGCTAATGCTTATCTACTTGATAGGCAGTGTATGTTATAGGCTAAATACTTGTTAACTACTACAATATATGGGATCCCAATAGCTACTTTAAAGTTGTAAATCAAGAAGAACCAACGAATGAAGCAATCAGGGAGATCATTCACTGTCCTAAAATCCAGTTTCAAATGCCAATTCAATTCTTAAATCCATCCATCGAAAGACAAGAAAAGGGGAGCCAATTAATTTGATTCTAGGGGTCATACCCCCAATCACAACTGCAGTTTAGCTTTTTTGGTTATAAAGGAGTTTTATGTAAATTAACTTTTAGATCTGATGTTAACAATCTTATTAATCATTACGTCTGTCAAAACTGTGGTCCTTATTTGCAGGATTCAATCTTCCATCAATGGAATATTGGCACTCGCATTAGGCATCTATACAACTTACAACAACTGGTTTGGAATCAAGTCACCACATATCAGCAAGAACTAGGTAATATTAACGCTCATTCACTGGGTATCTGTGGAGCCTGTAAAGCCATGACAATGAGAATCATGTGGAATGAACATTTGGCAACATCCACCATCATTGAATTGTCAGCCGACTTGATTGTCGTCGATGTTTTTGTATTTTGTAGCCGACATCGTCGGTAAAGATTTTGTAGCCAACGAGTAAATAGTTTGTAGTGGACATAATGTTTGTGGCCGACGGACTCCTTCGGGAAGGTTCGGCGGATAGCATTTATATCCCATCTGGGATCATTGTAAATCATGATTCATCGTACCAAGCATAATGTAATGTTCTGGCATACGCAAATAATCTAAGGAGTTCTGCTATTCGTATTTCCATTGTCTGTATGCATTGATTTATTTTACCTGTACAGTAAAAATTTGGCACCATTGCCAGGGAACGAACCCGGGTCACCCGCATGACAGGCGGGAATACTCACCTACAGCACCAGAGCCTCAACCTCAGGAGGAGGGAATGCCACAGGTCGTGGTTGCGCCGACAGCAGAGGAGGCGGCACCGGATGTCGGCATGGCTCCCCCTGACGAGAAGGAGAATAGTGATGCGGAATGGTCATTGGAGGGCTTCGCCAAGGAGGATTACGGGTCGGATGAGGATAGGTGCAGGGACTACCTCAAGACTATGAAGTTTGCGTTGAAGAAGGGACACGATGTGGCAATTCAGGCTATGACTTGGCGGAGGGAGTGGCATTTGATCGAAGCATATATTTGTGGGGTTTGTCCTCGATGATTTCAGACTTGTTTTGTGGACAGAGGTTGGCCAACGGTTAAGACACCAGAGATGTTGTTAGATTGGCCCATAGAGCCGGAGTTGGGACCGAGTGACACTCCGTTGATGAAGCTAGCACATGAGATTGTGCGACTGTACAAGGAGGTTTATTATGCTCGACAGCGCACGGAGGCCGACAGGGCAGCAGAAAGTGTTGCAGCTCAGAGATCTCTAGCAGTTGAAAGAGGCGAGAGAGAAGTTAGCTGCCGACTTGGCCGACCAGCAGGCAGCATGGGCCGCAGAGCGGGCAGCACCGTTGAAGGATATGGCAGCATTGGTGCAAGATAGAGACGCAGCTATCTGAGATGGGGAAGCGGCTGTACGGGATAAAGATGCGGCTGAGCACGAGTTGC
Source organism: Cupressus sempervirens (assembly GCA_028749045.1). Lineage (NCBI taxonomy): Eukaryota > Viridiplantae > Streptophyta > Pinopsida > Cupressales > Cupressaceae > Cupressus > Cupressus sempervirens. The sequence goes on along the minus strand of CM053785.1, from coordinate 294,459,385 downwards.
AGTTAGCCAGGAGGCAAGCTATGGATGCCGCGCTTCTACTGAAGGAAGCCGTGGAGGTTAATTCTCAGATTCAGACAGATCTGCGCATCAAGACAGAGCAGGTATATGAGTTGGGTCGCCAGCAGCCCCCTTCTGGGACGCCTCCTCCTTCTCTTTAGTATTTCTTTTGTTGTCTGTAAGTTGTCTCCTAATTTTGTTAGTCGTCAGGAGACGACTTTTCTTTTTCGGGGGATGTTTTCAGCCGACTTGATTGTCGTCGATGTTTTTGTATACTATAGCCGACGTCGTCGGTAAAGATTTTGTTTACCATACTGGTAAAGAAAACAATGCATACAGACAATGAACACGAACACGAACAGAATAGCAGAATTATATTCGCATATGCCAGACATACATTATGCTTCATAATATTCGTAATAGTAGATAGAATATGATTTATAATGATCCTAGACAGGATATAAATACTATCTGCCAAACCTTCCCGGAGGAGTCCGTCAGCCACAAACATTATGTCCGCTACAAACTATTTACTCGTCAGCTACAAAATACAAAACACCGACGAAAATCATTCCATCGGCTACAGAAACACCGCCGGGACCATCCAGTCGGCTGACACCATCCCCCCCAAAAAGAAAAGTCGTCTTCGGACGACAATTACAAAATACCTAAGACAAATTAACAAACAAAATACATTAACGGACTAACTGTAACAAGAAAAATCTGCTCTTGTCACATCACTTTCAGCTTCATCCCGTTGCATCTGTAGCCTCTGCTAACACAATATTGTCTTCTCAAGCTGACCTTGATAGCCACCCACGCTACTTTCTCTGTTTCCAACTCCTGAGTACCCCGAACCAAGTGTCGCTGCACTGCCTCCAGCTGGATGATCGGCTTCTCCCAAGCTCTCTACGCATCCACCAAGACAGCCTCACAGCCAACACCTACTCCAAGTGCCTTTGGTACACAACAATCTATGCCTGCAGCAGCTCCAGGTCTTCATCAACTGGTCAGACTCCCACGACTGATATCCGCAATGACTGGGGGTCAAGGGGGCAACACCCCCGGCGGCGTCTCGCCGCCAAGACCAAATTAGCACTTCGAAACCCACACAAAACTGCACAGAACACACCATTTCTGTCATTTTCTGCCGATTCTGCACTCTTTCTGGTAACCACTGTTGCTTCCCCTTCCGTTCGGCATCGTCTACTACTCATTCCGAACAACTTGAATCTGTCGTTTTTTTTTTTTTTTTTTTAAATTTTAATAATTAATAGCTCCTCACTTCTGACTGCTTCCATGGCTTCCAGGCTTACACACACCTCTTTCCCCCTCCTGTATTCCAATCCTCCAACTAAAATTTTTCAGTCCGCCACACGCCTTTCCCACTACTGACTCAAACCTTCACCCAAAGCCAAAGCTGCCGCTTGCTAGATTGACAACATGCACATGCTCCCTTCTAGCGTGCATTCTGTATCCAGATCAAACCGTCGCCCGAGCCGAAAAAATCTGTTGAAATAATAAACGCCAATCCTTCAACCTCCAAAAAAAAACCTCCTTCCCAAAAAATACAGTTGCTTATCTCAACCCCCCACTGCAAATTGCCATCCAGCGCCACAAAAAAAAAAAAACATAAACCATAACACTGCGGGAGATTGCTTAACACTAGCGGGAGACTGTTTTACAGGCGGCAAAAATCATTGAAAAAGAAGCTCGCGGAAATGAGAAACCCGCGGGGTTGCAGCAAGGTCGGGCACCTCCCACGGAAGAGGTCCGCGGAACACCTCCCGCGGACAGGTGCCCGCAGGGCACCTCCCACGGAGGAGGTCCGCGGAACACCTCCCGCGGCCAAGTGCCCGTGGGGCACCTCCCGCGGAGGCCTCTTTTTTTATATATATATATATATATTTCCTGTTTTTTTTCAATTTTTTTTTTTTTAATTTTTGTTTTTTTTTTTTTTTTGACAAAAATAAAATAAAATAGAAAGACAGCACCTCAATTTTGTCTCCAGGCATCACCATTCTGCAATGACGACGGAGTCAGTTGACCATTCTGTGACAGCGACGAAGTCTTCCTGGTATCATATAGTTGCAATTTAAATCCGTTGACTATCGGAGGCACCTCTGTCGCCCACTGTGCCTGCGGTCGTCGCGCATCTAGCTTATTTCTTTGTTGTTGGTACCCTTCAAGTAATTTTATGGTGTGATGCGTTCTTTTCCTCCTGTGCAGTCCATTCACCGTGTACCAAATGGTGGGATCTTTCTTTTTTCTAGGTCTGTATTGTATGTCCTTCCCTTCTTCAGTCGTAACCTCCTTTGTGTCATCTGCTTCTCTGTATTCCTCCGGACATCCATTTTCCTCCTTTTTCTCACCTTCGTCGACCCTTATCATATTACAACTGGGAAAGAGTTCGTAGTCTTCTATTTGCCAATGGTAAAGGCCAATTTCACCAAGTCTAGGTTGTCGTCATTTGATCCTCCATCTAGTCTCAATATTCCTTCTTCATCCGGTTCCATTCTCCTCTTTCCTTCGTCATCATTTATTTCATCATCACTGTCGCCTTCACCTTTTGAGTCTAACGATGCTGCCTCCTCACCTACCGTTTGTGTGTGCAGGTCAATTATGAATCTTTTGCCTCCACGCTCCATTGATAGGGTATTTCATTTCCAATCATGTTTTACTTTTGCTTGCACCAACCAATCCCGTCCCAGAATAGCATCATATCCTTTTCTTTTCAATGGAATGACTGCGAAATCCAATAAAAATGGTTGCATACCAATGGTTACCGGTTGCGCTTTCAAGATTCCCAACGGTTTGATTCCATGTTGGTCTGCCATGAGCAACTGAAATGCAGGTGGCCACAATGTCGGCTTTCCCAACTTCTTCCAAGTATCCTCCGGCAACACATTCACGCTGGACCCTCCGTCGACAATTGTGTCTGTCAGAACATTTTCCAAAATCCCCATCTCGACGATCGCCGGACGCCGTCCGAATGTGAGTGCCAGCAGCATTGGGTCTGTTGTCATCACTTACCTACTGTCTCTTCCTGTGTCCTTCGTTGCTTTCGGAAACGGTGCATGATTCAGAATGGCCGTCTGTAACTAGGGCATTGTGAGGTCACTTATCTTGACCGGTATCTGTGTTTGTAAGATCTATCGTACAATGTTTTCTTCTGCGAAGTTCCTTGCCAAGGTGCCGATGATGTCCTTCAACTGAGATGTCCCTGCCGACGATGCCTTTCCAATTTCCGTTTGCATTTCCCCCAATTTTCTTTTTCCCTCTGCTTGCCTCCGTGTAATTTCCAGAACCTCCTCTACATCCGTGCCGACAGTGATCAAGTTTACTCCAGACTTTGGACACTTGGAATCTTCATGATCGCCGGGTCCACACCATCTGCATAATAATTTCGGTGTGTTTGCCGCTATACAATCCCGCACAAAATGACCCCACAAATTACATGCTCGGCATTGAACAATCAGCCGTTTGCATCATACTGGGTTCGACTTCGGCTCCCATTATTATTGTTATTGTTCACATTGTTGTTATTTTGCCCTCTGTTATTATTCCTGTACCCTCCGGATGTGGCACCTACGCTATTCGTATTTCCGATACTGCCCGACGAGGAAGCCTCCTGTGTAAGAAACACTTGCAAAGATCCTCTTGTCTTCATGTTAAGGGGGCACTCCTTTGTCGAATTACCCATGATTTGACAAATGTCGCAGAATTGGTTCTTTGGACACGATCCTCTAGTATGACCGTCGGTCTTACACTCCGTGCACCACAGTTCACTGCCTTTTGGCTCCTTCTGCATGTTTTTAAACTCCTCCATCATGCGAACCATATCCTTTTGTAGGGCACAAACCTTCTTGCTGCTGCCTTCGTCGTCGCTGCTATCATCTCCGGCAGGCTTGTCATCATCAAAATCAGAAGAGCTAGTTTTCTTCTTCTTTGTCTTCTGCTCACTTTCAAGGTCCAGTGCTATGTTATACGCGTCTGCATATGACGACGGTGGCACAATTTTCATTTTCCTTCGCAACTTCGAGCGTAGGCTGTCCACGAACCATCTTTTCTACAATCCGTTCGCCGGCTTGCTTTCCATTTTGTTTATTAAGTCTTTTAATCTCCTGGCGTAGACGTGGACAGTTTCATGCTTCCCCTGTTTGGTATTGAAAATCTCTACTACGATTTCATTATCATCCCGCAAGAGTTTAAATTCCACCAAGAACTCCTTTTTAATGTTATCCCAGCTATTTAGCTTTTGTGGATCCATATCCGAAAACCAATCAACCGCCACACCCCGTAGGGTTGCCGGGAATTGCCTGACCCATTCGTTGGCATCTGTGATTCCATTTGCCCGCCAGATCGTCTCACATGTCTTACAATGTCGGATGGGGTTGGCTATACCATTGCCCTCAAACTTCGGTAGCTTTTCTTTGGGTCCCGCCATCACAACTAAATTTGGTAGAGAGGCGTTACTGGGTCCTGCAACACTGGCGTTGTTTACTCCAACACGGAGGTCTGCACTCCCGCACCGGTGGTCTGCACTCCCACACCGGAGGTCTGAACTCCCACACCGGAGGTCTGCACTCCCACACCGGCGATCTGAACTCCCACACCGGCGATCTGAACTCCCACACCGGCGGTCTACACTCCCGCACTGGCGGTCTACACTTCCGCACCGGAGGTCTGAACTCCCACACCGGAGGTCTCAACAGTTGCGAACCTTGGTGAAGAAGAAGGATCTTCTGAAGTTGTCTCCCGTGGAAGTGTATCCCGGACGAAGAGGTCACTCCACGCTTGTGCTCCCTCGGCACTCCGAGCTGTGCAAGTCAATGCTCTTCCGTCTGAATTCTCTTCCCTCGGCGAACACAATTTCAAGAAGGCCTCCTGTGCTTCTTCCACCAACTCCACCCGCTGTCGAGTCTCCTCCAGCAATTCCTCCGTGCTTCGATTTTCGTCAGCAATCTTCTGGAATCTCCTCTGGCGCTTTGCCTGCTATGCCAGAATTAAATTAGCTTGAGCTACATGAATCTCATTTTTATCCTTCACCGTGTTCTTATTTTTATTCAACAGAGTCGGCATTTAATTTCCATCTACCTGCCTGCGTACCAGGTCCATCGGGCAACGGCACCAAATGTTTACCGTACTGGTAAAGAAAACAATGCATACAAACAATGAACACGAACACGAACAGAATAGCAGAATTATATTCGCATATGCCAAACATACATTATGCTTCATAATATCCCTAATAGTAGATAGAATATGATTTACAATGATCCTAGACGGGATATAAATACGATCTGCCGAACCTTCCCGAAGGAGTCCGTTGGCCACAAACATTATGTTCGCTACAAACTATTTACCCGTCGGCTACAAAATACAAAACACCGACGACAATCATTCCGTCGGCTACAGAAACACCACCGTGACCATCCAGTCGGCTGACAAATTTTGTAGCCGACGAGTAAATAGTTTGTAGCGGACATAATGTTTGTGGCCGACAGACTCCTTCGGGAAGGTTCAGCGGATAGTATTTATATCCCATCTGGGATCATTGTAAATCATGATTCATCTTATCAAGCATAATGTAATGTTCTGGCATATGCGAATAATCTAAGGAGTTCTGCTATTCGTATTTCCATTGTCTGTATGCATTGATTTATTTTACTTGTACGGTAAACATGAATCGACAGTTCTGCATCCATAGTCGAGAATAGAACCTCATGACGACTATCATTGTCCTAGATGTGTATGTGGAGAAGAAGATAGTGATGACTAATGGGTGGGTTTGTCACTCATCCAAGTTACCCATCACTTGGTTAGAAAAAGATGGGCATAGACCAAACCATGGTTGTAAAGAGGTAAGGTTACCACCTTAACGTTACCATGGGTTATCCTTCCTGTGATCAAAAGGAGATTGTACATAAAGTTTGTTGATCATCCTTATCTTGTTCATAAGATATTGGGGTCCACCCAGTGCTATACATTGCACATAGTGGGAATCTTATTCGGATAAGGATTGCTTCGTGTCACTCCTCTATGGTCAGGATTTCAAATTTCATAAAATCTGCTTCAGTTTCCCAAGGCACACTAGGCAAAGAGCCTACTCTCAAGGCAGAAGGTGTGAAGCTAAGAGTTAAGTCCTTAGGAGAGTCTTTGGTAAAGTCTAGTTTCAAGTAAGTATGGTAAAGTTTATATATGATCAAGAGAAATAGAGGAGTATGCTCCAATGGGAATTAAACACAGACCTTTCTCTAATCATATCTAGTAGTATGAGTCTTGTATGTCTGTCATTATCTATTTGTAAAAGTATGCTAATTAAGTAATGGAAGTTGGTCCCTTTTGTTCTCACAACTTTCATCAAAGTTGGTATGTTTCTTAGATCGTTTGTCTAAAATGTTTTCCTATTTAATGTATTGCCAATTATTGTGTTTTTTCTTGTTTTGCCATGCATATTGTTGTCCTGCATTTTGTCAACACAAAATGCTAGTAACAGTACGAAACTTTAAAAGTTTTGAATTTGTTATTCAATTGCTTAATGTTTGATCAATCAATCAACTCCAATTCGCATATCAAATTCTTTTACTGAAGGCTTTCGTCAAGTCAATTTCGTTTCTATATTTGTCGAGCCTATGCTTGATTTTTGAGGCTTTCATCATCCTTTTCTTTGTTTTTGAGTGTGTGTTTGTTGGCTTTCAGTCCTTTGGTCTTGCTCAAGTCATGGCTTTCGGTTTCCCCTTCAATTTGATCTAACCTAGAGCTTAATCGGAGTTGTTAGCCAAAAAATATGGTTGTTTTGGTGCCCACAAAGTGGACTTTTTTTTTATGCAACAACACGAATTAAAAATATCATGTTATATTTTTTTTTTGACATTCACTTTTTTAAAAATATATTCTAAATTCACTTTATGTTATGTTTTTGAGTTACTTTATCAATTAAAGTTTCACTTAAAGTAACTATAGTGCACTTTATATTATATGTTTAAGTTGAGTTTACTTTTTAATTTTTCACGTGACTATATTAACTATATAGTTCAATTTAATTTTTAGCATTTAAATCAAATGCTCTAGTAAATATTACTTATTAAATGATATTTACATCATGTATTATTAATATGATATGTAAATATAATTTGTCCCATTTAATTAATATTTTGTTGAAATTAAATGGACATGTGCTAAAGAAATCACTTAAAGTCATCAAAAGTGGACTTTTACGTGTCATTACATGTAAAATCCATCAAAAGTGGACCTTTTTCATGCCATTGCATGTAAAATTCAACTTAGAATGTAAAGTCACTCAAAGGTAGACCTTTTTGATGCCATTGCATGTAGACTCACTTAAAATGTGCAATGACATTAAAAAAATGAGCTTTAAAACTTAAATATGCCATTGCACCAAAAAGGTGAGTTTTCACTTAAAACATGCATACATCTCCAAAAGGTGAGTTTTTAAACGAAAGACATGTTTTAAAATATGCATTGACCAGTAAAAGGTGTGTTTTGCATCATAGTGAGTTTTTAAAATATGCATTGACCACAAAAAGGTGCATTTTGCATAAAAACTCATGTTTGTGCCCTTCCAAAACCCGTTTTTGGAGAAAATACATGCAAAGAGCTCTCAAAAACTCTCAAAAACATGTTTTTGAGGATTTTGATTGATTTCCTTCATGGATTTTCTTGAAATCTTCTCCATTGAAGTCATTTTTGCAAATCCATGGATTTCTAAACAATGAATGTTGAGGTTTCTTGCTAAAAATGTTATTTTTAACACCTTTCAAGGGCACGTTTTGGAGGAAATCATCAAAAATCTTCATTTTTGGCTCACATTTTGGCTTTTGGAAGCCAAAACATTTTGATTCATGCCCTTGGAGATTCACGTTTTTACAAAAACATTCCATGTGCATGCCAAAGCCAAAAACATTGGGATTTTGAGCTTTCTTAGGGCATGTTTTTGGCATTGGCCATTAAAAACGCCTCATTTGCTGCCCGCTATGGATTCCCTTTGCAAAGTTTGAAAAGGTCCAATTTTTTTGAAGAAAATTTCAATTTTGGAGCTTTTCCCTCTATCATTTTTGGCACTTAATCATCATGTAAGTGGACATATTCTTTCTTGCTATTTGTGCTTATCTTGCTGATTTTATGCACATTTTAGCTTGATGATTGCCACTTGTTGAAATCATTGCTAAGGAAAGTGTATTTTTCCTTTAAAAATGAAGAAATGGTTCATTGTCATGTTTTTGGTTTTTCCCCAACTCCAAATTCAAAATTGCATATTGAAGTGCTCTTCATGTTGACATGTTTGAATCATTTGTCAAAGGTACGTTTTTCTTTTGAAGTTTTTGTGTTTTGTGTGTTGCTTTCTAGTTTTTCTCCATTCTGGAGAAGTTGCAAGTTCTTTCCCAAGAACTTGAGCACGTTTCACTTCACTCCATCTTCCATTTCATGCGAAAGCATCATCACTTTTGATTTCCATCTTCCATGTCACGACACTTTACATCTCATTTGTCAAATGTGATTACATGTTTTATATCTCATTCATCATCCACACATGCATGTAATCTCATTCGGGTCCAATCCGGATCCGGATTCACACGTGGATCCGTGAGGATACGGGCAGGGTCCGTGATCCTGCCTGCCTGTGGATCTATCAGGATCCGTGGCCCAAGGATCCTGATGGATCTACGGGCAGGATCAAGGATCCTGCCCGGATCCTCAAAGATCCAAGCACGAATCCTAAGCATCCAACATGAATCCATGGCAATATAAGGCACAAAAACATAAAATCATGAATGTGAATGTTCTAATTTTCTTTATAATCATGAAAATAGATCAATTATCAAGTACACTAGATTCATAGACGCATACTAGAATCATAGATTCATACTATGAAATAATTTCTCTTAGTTTTTAGTATATATATATATACACGAATCATTATTGGAAAAAAAAATCATGAATCCATGGATTTGATTCACATGCCCGAATTGGATTCGTTTCACAAATCGGCAACTAAGGCAAATACATGTTTTTCCACTTTCTGTGTCTTTCCACATTTTGCATCTCATTCGTTATCTGCACTTACATGTAAAGCTCATTCTCCATCCACATTCGCATCTCATCTCACTTTCCATCCCTTATTACATGTTGCACTTACATGTAATCCATTTTTCATGCAATAACATCTTGAAAACCTAAGTCATATTTTTGAAAATCAGCAGTTTTCATTTGCACGCATTCGCATGCATTCCACCTTCACACATATTCATCTCCTTTCATTTTCATTTCCATTATACTTGATTCCACATTTCATCTCCATTCACTACATATGTATATGATTTCTCTTTGAGATCATTTCATCGGATCTATAAAGTTTCAAATTTGTACTCGAACCTTTGTTGTTGATCGAAAATCAACTTGTATGGCAATTTCCTCTAATGATGTGTTTATGTTTTGGGATTTTTGTGTTGTAGCACAAGCACAAGAGATGCCTTCACCATCAAAATCTAAAGGCAAGATGAAATATCAGTTTGACAAAGAGTTGGGTCATGCAATTCCATCCCAAGTCACATCTATTCTTGACAACGTGCTGGACACGGTGATCGAACACGTGGACATGGCTAACTTTCTGCGAAGAGTAGAAACTCCTGTTGGTCACAAGATGAAACGTATCAAGAGAAGTAATATTCACTTGGTATCTACATTTCCTATGACTACCATGAAACTTGAGTTCGTTCTTGGATGTGCAAAATGTTTCAGCCCAAAATCGAACACAATCAAGGATGTTGATGGTAGGGTTATAATTAGTCTTGATCCAAAAGTTATTGAGCAAATCTTCGAAGTGCCACATAATGCAAAATGCATAGATCTGACCAAAGAATCATCTTTGAAAATCTGGAATGAGAAGAAAGGAGATCATCAAAAATACGTAAATCAGTACGGGTTGGATAATAAAAGGAATAACTTCTCGAGATGGTCAAAGACCGTTCATAGGTCTAACTTCAAGCAAGAGTATAAAGACCTTATCATTCTTCTCAGCAGGGTTTGTGGTCTCAAAGATTCCACTGATTTCAAACCATGGATGTACAAATTCATCTTCCAAATCATGGAAAACAAAGAACACATCTTTTGGGGAGAGTTGATTAGCGCTGCACTCTGTCAACAATTGCTCCACATAGGGATTTTGGTGCCTTTTTACATGAACTCCTACCTTGTATACATTGTTGCTGCCATGGGATCTTTCTCTGGTCTCTCAACCAAAGGAGGTCATCTTCAGATTCCAGTTTGGGATTACTATGATCAAATCACTCTGGCTAATAGTAAATTCCATTACAGAAGAGTCCAAGATGCTTTCTTTGGGCATTTCCGGTGCTTGTTTGATAGACAGTTATCCATCAAAGGGTATCTAATGAAGCTTGGGAAAAGGTAAATCAATATGGTTGTATCTTTATCTAGTTTCCAACTTTTACATACTTGAGAGTTGGATACTTTAAAGGTGAGTCGTATACCTTACCTAGGTATGCTACTGATAAAATCATTCTGATGGAGTTAGCCAGACAACTCATGGAAGTACAGTCTGATCAACATACTTTGTATAGGCTTGCTTTTAGTATTTCTTCCTGCCAAACCCTTGGTGATTGGTAATTATTCAATTAATTTTGTGCACAAAGTGAAAAATATGGAAGCAAAATTGCAATTAATCACTTTGAAGAAGTTCAAAGCCAAATTTGACTTTGATTTTAGAGAGATGAATTCTCAAATCAAGAGGGCTTTCACGCATGTTCATCGCATCGAGAATGTTTGGATGATACGAGGACAAAGTTGGATATAATGAAGATGGATTACTGTAGATTGCTTCGCAGCAAATCATCAATCTTAACATATGCTTGAGATACCTTCAGATTTCCAAATCGAAGATGATGGCAATGTTCTTGATCCGGAATTTCATCAGGCCAATTTCAATAAAAGGTACCCTTTTCCCATTCAATGGCAGCAGAAATAAGGTACATCTATCCTAGATAGATTGCAATCCATTTTGGCCAACACCAACAAGTGGCTGAAAATTAAAGGCCTAACAAGGGTTAATCCTAAATTGGGTTTGGATTGTGGAAGCTTTGGCCCTCTTGGAAGGAAGTCGCAGCTAGAAATTGCAAGAAAAGATGGAGCTTCTTCTTCTGATGTAAAGAAGTCCCTTAAATTTAAATTGAAGGATGGAAAAGGATCTAAATCATCTCAAATCCCCAAACTAATCCCCAAATCAGAAGAAAAGTCGGAGGAATTAGAGATAGAATTAGATGAAGAAGATCAGGAGGAAGAAGGGGAAGTCGTGATCATTTCTCTCTCAAGGCCTGCACAAACTCATGCACCATCCATGCATTAAGCACCTTTTCTGAATGAGATAGATGATGATGTGGATTCATTTTCCACTATTTTCACACTTTTTGTTCTAGTTTCAGAAGTAAATACATTGGCTTTTTCTATTTCTTCAACTGCTCCTCTCATTTTGGCAAATGAACAATATGAACACTTGGGAAATGTGTTTGAGGATTTTCCAACTCTTACAAAGGGTCAAGTTTCTCAACTTGATACATCTTCGATAGGCTTTGAGCTTTTCATGACAGAATCTTCTCATCATGCACCTATGAATTCAACTGTGCAGACTGAATCTCGTTCAGCCACAATGAAGATACAATTTGGATCAATGCCAGTGGTCTCCACTGTACCTACTTCCACAGATGAAAGTTGTCTGCATGGTTGAGTAGGATCACAACAAAGAGAAGAAAAGTGGTTGTACCTCCAGATAATCTCCCTGTAAAGAAAACTAAGTCCAAATCTTTGAAAGATAAGAATGTTTCTAGGATTTTAGTTGATTCGGATAAAACCAAGTTTGTAGAAGTTGCTAAGCCACTAGTGGACAAACTTATTGAGGAACTTACTCGTTTTGATTACAAGTTCACTAAGGTAGAAATCAGGAAGCAGTCACATTTGAATTGTTTGCAAGATGCTCAAGATGCATTAGCTAATGTATCGAAAAGCAATCATGAATTATAGGAGAAGAAAAATCAACTCAAACAAGAGGTTTCTCACCTAAATGAAGTCATTCGGCAACAATCTTCTCAATGTGTTGTTATTATGTCTTAGACATCCAAGGAAAGAAATTTGATTGAAGCCACAAAGTCTTGGATAGGAGAAGTCATCTTAGAAGGGGTTTGAGCCATTATAGAAACATTTGCAGTTCTTGGGCGTGTCAAAGAGATGAATGAAATGGAGCAAAACTTGATCTCTTCTTTGACTCGAGAAGCAAATGATTTGAAAGGGATACTCAATGATTGGGATGAAATTGCAAAATTTGATCTAGATGCCTTGGTCTCATGTGACATTCTCCCGTCATGTTAAATGTTCTTCAGGTATCAAGGACTTATGGGCTACAAAGAAGAAACATTGAGGAAGCTGATTACAAAGTTGCAAGCAACTCTTAGAGATTGTCAAGCAGTAGAAACAGGTGTCACTTGTGATTTGGGACGAATGGGATGTCAGGTTCTTGATGAACGTGGCAATCTGATTGTAGTTGAAAGGGCAAGTTCGGAATATACAATCAGGATCAATTCTGATTTAGATTCTGAAGTTTTTGGTTCTCACACGATGAACAAGTTTGTCCTGTATAAATTCTCGACAAAGCACTTGTTAGATTCTTTGGCAACAAATTCTAAGGTTGTACAATCAGCATATGCAGATGCAGTAAGGGTAGAGGTCATATCAAAGACAATGGAGATATTTGATCTTCCTACAATGCGTGATGTTATCATCAAGTTCAAGGCACTAAAGAAGAATCTTTAAGATTTTTCTTTTTCTTTTTGTTTCTGTTTGTAGATCTAAGAGGATGCATTGCATGAAAAGATGTGATTACATGTAATGCAAATTGCAAGTGCAGTTACATGTAACCCAATAATTTCTCTTCTAGTTAGACTAGGTCAAAGTTGGTTGCGTTGCTCCCACTTTTTCCTCCATCTTTTTCTCAACTCCTATGCCTATATAAAGGAGTGCCCCCTTCATTGTAAAATCATCTTTTATCTTATGTTGTATGCAAGAGAGCTCTGGAGAAATTGTGCCATCACAACTTTGTTTGTGTAGCACTATTTTGAGAGAAAAGTGAATACAAAGGAGTAATTGAGACTTAACTTTGATTGAGTGAGATTAATTGTTGGAATTAGAAGCTTTGTCTGTAATTTGCATACATTATCTTTGATTCATGTTATCTTGTGTTCTTGATAATTGAGTATAAAAAAGAGTTAAGAAGCAATTGGAGCCGGAGCTTTGACTAGGAGCAATTGTGGAAATATATAGTTAGAAGCTTGTCTGTAGCTTGTATTTCCTTCTTTATTAACAAAACAGTTAAGATATCTTTACTTTTACAAGTCTTTGTGCCCTATTAGTAAATCTTTTTCCATATAGAAGTATGACCGAACTTAGAGCCAAATCGGTACACTTTCAGTTAGCCTTTGAGTTGGTGTTGGTTTATCGGTATCACCGTTTTCAGCTTTAGATAGAAGTGTAGTTAGAGATTTCACCTTGCTCATTACTTGCTCCACGGATAAGTGGATTCTTTCTTGAAAGTTAAGAAGAAAGAATATTGGTAACACCCCTTTACAAAATCTTTCGACTTCTTGCTTACCTTAAGTTGATCCAAGGAACGGCGAGAAGAGGGAGCTTTTCCTTTAAGGTAGGAGAGACTCTGTCTCACACGCTATGGCTGGTCATCCTATTTTGCAACTGGATTTTTACCCAAAATTGCCAGTTGCAAAATATCCACCCAACACATATAGCTCTTTGTGCAACTCTTGCAAGTCTCAATCTAATTGTTGTAAGACCTGGTATTGTAAGTCTCGTTGTTAAGCCAAAGTTAGGTGTTGTTAGGGCAGTGTTCAGGCAGTAAAATTTGCAATTTGAGCGCAGATATGAGTGTGCATCAATGGCAGACCAGAGGATGAAACACACTGAGGAAGCAGTTCAAGATCAAACTCAAGCACAAAATGCAGAAGTAAGTTTCAGAAACTTCTTTCCTCAATCTGGACAAGATTTTATTTTAAGAGAAACAAATGTGAATGTTCTACATGAGTTTGTTTTTAATGATGATTATGGAAGAGTTTGTTGATAAAGAGTTTAGAGTCCCTAGGATTGAAGCATCCAATATCTATAGAGATATTCCCAAAGTTGTAAAAGAATTCTTTGTCAATAAAGCTGTTAGTAAATGCAAGATTGCTGAGTTGCAGCATACTGTGTAAAATGGTTCTAAGAGAAAGCTAAAATTATTCACTGAAATTGAAATAGGCGAATGGCAAAGACAGGCAAGGATAGATCCCCATAGTTATCAGTACATGCATCTCTCCTATATCAGAATTGGGATTTTAGGTCATTATAGGAAAAGGTTTCCTATTATTTTAACGATGATGTTAAAACATGCTAGGTTCACAAAAATATCACATGCTTTGCTAGGAGCAACCTGTGATACTATGTCCTGTGGACCCATTTATATAGATTGCGTGCATGATTATCCAGTCAGTCTAAAAGATGACAATCTAAATGATGTGTTAAAATGTGAATTCAAGACCATGAACCTGCATATGAAGAAAGCCTCAGTTGATCATACCCTTACCTTTTTGATCCACTATAGTTTGTACAATAAGTCATTACCCTTAATGTTGAATCCCAGAAAAGCCATGTCATGAGTGGAAGCCTTGTCAACATTTGGAAATCTGCCAGTCATACAACTCAACTGAGAGCACCCCATTTAGTAAAACATAAGGATATCCAAATGCCTACCGAATGGGCACTTGAGTTATGGGATAAAGATACTCAGGTAGAGAAACCTTCTCAATTGCACAATGTTAGTATTAAGAAACTTGACAATAGAGTTGTCTTAAACTTTTCTACTCGGCAAGCAAAATCTCAGTTACAAAGGTTTCAATTCATCCGGATCCCATCTAGATACCATTCTGGATCTTCCTCAAAGTTTGTAAATGAGTTAGGCCATGATTATAGGATTCCACCATGGCAATTCAAACAAGGTGTAGATATAATCCCAGGATCTGTCTGGTATAATATGTTTCATTTTCTAACTATTCCACCTGTGTCAGAACCACCCTCAGCTCAATTTCTTGTTACAACAAAAGAGCCATTACTTGGCCTAGATGTATCTTCTTGTTCTCATGTACAATTTTCTGAACTTGAAGGTAATTTATAGAAATGTGATAATTGTAATTTTGTGTTTTTTTAAGGTGCAGTCTGTGTAATTAGATCCTCTAAGATGATGAAGATAAGATGATGTCAAGAAAAGCAATCTCTTTTCCTGTCCTCGATAATTTGAATCCTGAAGAAAGCACGTTAGGTACACCAGCAGGCAAATCTGTTATTCCAGGTTCATTCCCTCATCTAAAGATTTCATTCAATATGATCCAACTGGCAAATATCAGATAGATTTTTGGGCACAGCATGTCTCAGCTGTAAATGAATCTCAGGCACCTTCCTAGAGCAAGCTATTAAACTGGTCTAATCTTTGCACGCACAAGAATATGCTTCTTACCAAGGACCTAAAATATCAGCAGCATGCTGAAGTCCTTGCCAACCAGCAACTCTTTGCTAGCTACCAAGCTAATGCCCAGGAAATTATTGCCTACCTGAAAACCCTAGAGGCTAGAAGATCATCTTTCTGGTCAGTGGAAAGTTGGTTTTCTTGATCAAGTTACCCAGCTTCACCAAGTTTATCTTCAATTTAAAGAACATGCTGAAGCGTGGTGGGCAGCCCAACAATCCAGTTTTCAAATCCAAGGAGCAGTCCATTAAAGCAATAAGATCTGAAGTGTCTGTTGTCGTGCAAACTGTTCAAAGAATTGATTCTCTTACACAACACATTAGTCAAAACACAATGCAGATAGAAAAGACTGTGTTTAATCCAATGAGTGAGTTAAGCCATCAAAATTCTTTAATTTCGACCCAACCAATTCAATCAGTCTAGCCACAGAAAATACATAAATTCCCAACCAATTAGGATACCTCAGAGTCCAATATGAAGGAAAAGGCCTTAATCCTAATCTACCTGCTCCTACCATACAAAAAGTTTGGGATACCTCGTTATGAGCTATGAGAGAAGCAACCTCTGAAGAAAAGAAAAAGGGAAAAATGCAAATGGCAAGGGGTAGCAATGGCTCTGGACATGATGATACACCTTTCAAGAATCTGCAGAATTATAGAGCAGAGGTTCTGCCTCTTGTAAATTTTGACAATTTTGGTGAAACTGAGAACATCAGAAATATTGATGCCATAGGGGCATGGATGACAAACTACATGTCAACCAACACGGGAGTCACTGAGTATGATGATATTAAACAAGCTCTTAATTCTGTAACAGGCGTAGCAAAAAGGATATGGGATATATTGGATGATGCCTACAAAGTTGATGTAATAAATAGGGGAATAAATCAAGTATGTTCTCAATTAATAAGGCTCTTTGTGGGTAGAACTAATGCATCTGAGAGAATGGCTTACAATATATTTGTGAATAATAGATGTGATTTAAAACAGTTTGATCAATATTATGTTGAGAAATATTAAAAATTTTACCAATTAGGACATGAACAAAACCAAGAATGCATAATGTGTTCATATAAAGTTTTCAAGGTTTAGGGGAATACTACCATAAAAGGATTTTAGAAAACCTCATTGCAGAACAAATAGAACTTAGGCCAATTACCTTCCCTCAAGTTGTTCATTTTCTCACAGAAATTAATGCGCAAGCTTGCAAATGGGTCAGACAAAAGAAAGAACTTAAAAGAGTTAAACCCTTAATATCTCCTATAGTATGGAAAAAGATTACCCCTGGGTATGGATGTGACAATAAGGGAAGGAAATTCAAACACAAAACCAAAGGAAGAAAATTCAGAATGCATTGAGTGTTCTAAAAAGCCCAAGTATAGAAAATGGTTTTCCAAAAGAAAGGATATTTCAAAAAAAGGGAAAAAATAAAAGTAAAAGGAAACTGAAAACTAGTTTGCTACATATGTAAAG
Organism: Cupressus sempervirens; assembly: GCA_028749045.1. Lineage (NCBI taxonomy): Eukaryota > Viridiplantae > Streptophyta > Pinopsida > Cupressales > Cupressaceae > Cupressus > Cupressus sempervirens. The sequence continues at coordinate 294,442,324 of CM053785.1, read as the reverse complement.
GAGAACACTATGCTAATCAAGAAATAAGGGCAGAGCCTGTTAGGTATAAGAGGCAGGGTTGGATAACTCTGATGAATACGAACTTGTTGATGATTATCCCTCAAATTCAGAGGATATTATTTGATCAGATGATGACATTGAGACAGAATCTGTTCATTTTTTCGATGCAGTTGAGCAACAAAAACAACAGTTAGATTTTAAATCTGACTCAGAATCTTCGTTATTTTGTAGAATGATGAAAAGATCTCCATATTCTTCTCTTTCTGTTGACATGCAGTTAACCAATATTGTACATGAAATCTGCATCTTAGAAAACAGACAGAAAGCTATGAATGTAGGGCCAGAAACCTGGAGGAAAATGAAAGAAAATATGGCTCAATTAGAAGTTAAGAAAAGGCACTTGCTACAATTACAACAAAGGTCATCCTCATCAATAGGACAGAACAAACCCCCTAGGTCTTTTGCTAGTCCAGGATCAGAACTCCTACCTTTGAATTAGTGAAGTCCTGCTGAAGCATCGGCAGTAGGAAGTATGGCAAGGAGAATGTGTCGCAGACAGGACATACAATTTCTTGAGAAATTGATTTCTCAAGCCAAATAAGAAAAATGAGAGTTAGAAAATGAGGAACTTGGTAAAGCCCAAGAAATGGAAGAGTTTATTAATTAGTTGAATTCCTCATTAAAAGAGGTTGGAATGTACTCTAGCCAACCTTGTCAAGAAGTTTCTCCGGAAGAAGAAAGTCTCTATTGTCATTCGAAACTTAGCCCATTAATAGAAGCAATTTTAGTCTTTGAAGGATATAATCCTGATACAAGAGAGGAAATAGGAACCATTGCACAATTGTTAAATAACTAGTAAATATACCTTCTCTGAGACTAGAGCTCCAAATTCATTTTCTTGGAATTAAAAAATATCCATTAGCATTTTTATGGGATACTGGAGTAAATTTAAATATTGTTAGATTCAATTGTTTTCTAGGGGACAAATGGATTCCATTCACTACATAAATTTCTTTCAACAAATGTAAACGTATTTCTAATCATCTGTACAAAGTACCAATTGATTTGAGATGAGTTAATTTTTGTCCATTTTGCAATAGATAGATGAAAGATCCCCAATCCCGGTGACCTTGGAAATTGATGTTTGTTTCAAAATTCAAGACTTTGACCAGAATTTTGTACCTCTGAGTAGACTATATAGAATTCTGATTTCTTTTTGGTTTTTTCTCTTTTTCAAGTTTTTAGGTGTTTTTGAAGATATATGCAAGTAAATAACAAATAACAAATAGCTTAGAACTAAGAATGATGAGTAGCATTCATATATTGAAAACACTTAACAATCTGAAAATTATTCAAATCATACCAAGCATAATATTCAAATTTTTGCAGTCAAAGAAAAATATATATCAAATGGATTTGCTGCTGGCTACAATGAACCTGACCCTAGTTGTAGAGGGTTTTACAATCAAAAAAGATGGAAAGCTTTCTGCCACAAACCCCTATATGATCTCCAAATTGCAAAACGTGGCTGCTAATAAGGAATGGCGCCCACAATACAAGCCCGAGCTGCCTTTGGAAGAAACGGCCAAGCTGGAATAGTCTGGCCGCCTAGCTGAATGTGATATTTACTTCTGATAAATGGTGCTATGAAGAACGTCGGTCCTTACCACAAAGAATAGTACCTTCCAACTCCAATATTAAATCACCAAATCCTTGTTAAGGTTTGCGTCTCAACACTCCAGACTTGGGTTTTCGTCCCAAGTCTCTGAATCGCTCCACTAGAGCAATTTCCAATTTCACAAGTTTCAAATGTCAAAAGATACTCCAAAATATTGACTTCATCTCCTTACAACTCCTCCCAAGTGCAAATCAAACCCTAAATGAGAATTACACTTCGCACTTTATAATAAAATAACATTTTTCCAAATAAATGCGTCAAGGCTATAGGAAAAACCTTACTTCAGTAAAATGTCATAACTCAAAGTGCCAAAATGTCTCCGGATAGTGAAAATAGTTTATAATAATTCAAGACCTTTCCAACAAGCTATAACACAAAGGCACATCTGACCAAACGAAGCCATATTCCCCTTATTACTCTGAATGGCTATATAAATAGCCTTATTATAAATTATTTAAATGCTTACTTAGGAAATTGCCTTTGAAAGCCCAAACCAACCAAATAAACATGAAACCGACCATGTCATCTATCTGTGATTGATACCAGACGAGATGGGTCAATTGGCAGTCCCTTCCGTATAATCTAGGGATGCTCTTAGAAACTAGGGAACACATCCTGTCATCCTGAAACTGAAACCATGGAATGGTCCTGTGGAACCTCACATCTGAAAACTGCCACATCCTCCTAAAATGTAGAGATACCCCCTAAAATCAAGGAACTGCACTCAACTGGCTCCCAACTGCCTGTAAAGTCAAGCCTAGTCACTGAATATCCTGTATAAGTCTCTATCCACAATCGCTAGCCTACAAGACCCCCACGATAGGCTAACTCACATAACTCTGCTAGTCAGACTAAAGAGGGGACATGACAATGGATATGATGGTGTGATTGGCAATCATGCTATACAAAACTGAGAACCTTTTGTAATCCCTAGAGATTTTATTGGTCTCAATGGACACTCTATTCATAGGTTACAACATGAATTTGCATACACAAGTAAGAATAGTAAGTCTCAATCAAAGAAGCAAAAGAACATTGTTTGGGTCGCCAAACAATCTAAGAACGTTCAACCTACCATAGATTAGATCAAGTCAAAATTTGAACAATCAATAATGACAAATATTGGGCCTTTTTTTAATTTATTGCTAGTAACATTTTAGTTGTGTCGGCACTCTTTTGTAATCCTTAAGGAAGTTTCTCCCACACCATATAAGGTCGGGTTAGTAGTTATAGGTATGCGAATTTCGTAGTATCTTTGTATGCACAAATTCCAGTTGTGATTTTGTTGTCTACCATTTCGGAGGTGAAAGATCCTACTTGGCATCGACAGTTTCAGTTGGAGTAACTCCTCACCCTATTATTCTTTGCTCTTGTCTGAAATTACTATAATCAGTTCTATCATTATTATGAATTTCTCTTGCATGTGCATTCTAGTTAATTATGTTGTGTTGATCTTCTTATTTCTTAGCACTAGCATTATTGGCATTATCAAGTGGAATTCAATTATTTGTTTGAATCTGTAGAGATCATACGCCAGAGAGGAGGCATTCACAAAAAATGTATTAATTGTTTTACAGAGTTACATCTGTTGTATGGAACAGTAACCATACAGTGTCTGTCATACACAGTGAAGGCATTGTTGTCCATATGGTGATAACGTCGTACGGTGGAGGTGATTGGTATATCGTACGTCTATTAGAGGGAAGTGATATGTCGTAGAGACCAAGTACGAAGTTGTGCTCAGAGATATTGGGTTGTACAGTTGGACCACACACAACATGTAGTTAGCATTCGTACAAAGGAGGCATACTCTGTTATTGTCATTTGCTAAATTGCTGAATCATGAAAAAAAAATTGGGCATTTTCGGTTACAAAATGTATCAGAATCTGATTCTAAAACAAATCTCTCGGGGGCACACATCTAGGATTTGTGTTTTTAAATGCTGAAATGTTTAGTGTTCTAGATTTATCTCTTAGATATTTTTAAGACGTAGACTGCTAATTAGCAAACTTTGAACATTTCTACCATGAGATTCTGGCTTGATCTTCTTGATACAAAAAACTCAATTTAAATTAGAATGATATGTTTCAAAACTTGAAATTTGTAATGGTTTTGTTTAGCCTATGTATAGGTATATGACATTTAAAACTTAATTCTATTTCTAAGCTGCATATATAGATGGATACATACATATACACACACATACACATATATATACTTATATATATATGAATGTACCAAAAACATACCGAAGCCCCTACAAAAATTCATGTTGTACGAGTGCTTCGTACCCATGTACTTGTAACCATTCTCGTTCCTGATTCAGCAACTTAGGTCGTGTATACATAACTGCTCACCTGGCACTGCCAGTACAGGGGTGTGTCTAGCATCTAGCCATTGAGTACATTACATTTCAGATCTTTAGGAGTTATAATGGAAATTCTAGATTTAGACTTGAGAAAATTCAGACAGTGCCAGATTTCAGTAATTGACACACTTCCATCAGTGTTCTTTTCCAAAGCTTTTCCTAACTTTTCCAAGAATTCTAATAAATTTGATATCGGAACAAGGATTTCCAAGAACTTTCACAACTTTTCCTTGATTGGAATTAGAAATCTTCACAACTTTCCATGCTTTTTCCATGAAATCCCAGATGAATTTGGCTTTGAAAACAAATATTTTCCACTCGGGTGATTTCTCACTTTTCTTAGTTGTAGACCTATCCTACAGCCTTCCCAAAATAGAAACTTCTAAAACATAGAAATTTTGCAAAAAGATTAAAAAAAGTATGGGAAAATAAAAGCACATGTCGAACAACAAGGAGCTTTATTCATAATGACACCTCACATTTTGCCTAGAGTCTTGTGTTTACCCAAAAACCTATCAAAGACTAGTTTATTTTCTCTTTCCTCAGGGCTTTTGCAAAGAGTTGTTAGATATGAGAAATGGAATTGTCTCTCTTCTTCAGACCATTGAAAAATCGGAGGAAAATGGCTTTTCTGGGTGAAGTCACTCAAGAAAGATGGAGTAGAGTTGTGAATGACATTGATGATTTGACGTAGAGGGAAGTAAAAAATAGTTTAGGGGATGGGTTTTTGCATACTAATCATACATTCAAGGTTAAAAGTGATATCCTAGCTATTTTTATCTCCATTTTATTAGTTATGGGAATACCCAAGCTAGAAGCTATGCAATTGTGTCAAGGAGTTATTAAGAAAAATCTGTTAGGAGATATGAGAGAGCCATTGAAAATGTGGACCGCAATCTGATGATCCCATATCCAGTGGATTTTGATAATGGAGATGGCTTTGGTCATCCCCCTGAGGAAGAAATCACAAAAAGACTGATTTTAATAATGACAGACAAGAGGAATTTTGAAGCATGGAAACTCGCAATAATAAGGAATATTGAATTTCTGCAGACATGGTTAGGGCAAAAGGCAGCCTAGACATTGATTAGTGGAAAAATTACCTCATTAAAGAAGGGTATGTTCCTCTCAAGAGGAAATTCAAGAAAGTGACAACCAGGGAAGGCTATAGTCAATTGAGGAAAAGAAGTGGGATAAGGGTAAGAATGTTGATTCATGGAAGATGTGAAGGAATCGACAAATGAGAGTTTCAATTTATACAAATGACAACTCTACTTCCTCATCCCATAGCGATGATTGTTTCTTTATTGACAACTTATTTGAGGCAAACAAAAGAAGTGGCAGTAGATCCCGGGCTCCATCAATGAACCAAATGGATGAAGGAGAGCCTTCTTCATGGCATTAGGACTCAATTTGTCCAAATAAGATAATTTTTTGGTTTTTAAGTTTTCTCCCTTGTTCTAGGAGCTAAATTTGGTAGAAATAATTCAGTGTTCTAGATGATTAGCTCATTTTGTTTCTAGTATTGCTTAGGGGGTTTAATTTCTCATACTGTTAGACTAGAGATCTCTCCATGTTAGGGGAATAGACTTTGGTTAAACTTTTTCAGAACTTTTAGACATTTAGTCTTCTCAAATGGCTATAGTTTACAATGGTATGGTCCTTATAATGGCTATATCTTATGATGCCATGGACCTCATGAAGATCTTTTGTAATTTTTTCTTAAATTTCATTAATATAAGACTTGGCTTTGGTCTTTTATCGATAAACAAGAAGTTAAATTAAATATTTAACTGCATCATTTATTTTTTAAGGGACTATGGAAAGGCCAAATGTTTAAAATAAAGTATATAGCTTTGAAGTGGCCTTTTATTTAAAAGTGACATACAGGGAAATATTAATGAAAAAGTATTGATGGAAAAAAAAACATTTGCGAAAAATAGCAAAAAAATATTCACAAAAAATAGTGAAAATTTATTTGTGAAAAGAATAGGGAAAAAGCATTTTCAAAAACATTGGGTAGAAAAGCATTTGTTAAAAATAGGGAATTACAAAATCCTGAAAAAATAAGGAAAGGCAAAAGATGGTGTTTTTTCAAAAAAAAATCTTTAAAAAGTTATGGAGATGCATTGGCGAAGGGGATCAAGCATCTTAGGAGTAATATATAAGTAATATTGTGGTGCTCATTTATTCTGCTTTGTTGAATATTGTTATTGCTTATGCTTTGGCTCTTAAGGAGATGGTGCTTCTTCTTGCTGGTTGTGAGAAGGGAAACCCTTGCAGGCAACATTCTCCATGTTGTTGAGAGATAACAATCTAGAGGATTAAGAGCGGCTTAACTATAGGAGTCGCATTGGAGCTTATTGTGAGTTATCACTTAAATCTTCAATGGAAAATATTGCAGATTTGATATATAACAGCTGTTTTGGGAAGTTTGGGAGTTCAGCAAGTGTATTTATTGCTATCTTTATTCTTGTTGCTGCATACCAGTTCCAATTGTGGCATTATGTCGATGTATTGGTTTGAAACCCTTTGTATTTGCTGATTATAATTGCTGCAGACAGTCATATTCATTTCCAGCAAATGGGTATGTTAAATTTGTGCTTGTAATCTGATTTACTCATCTGGGTTTTCGCAGTTTCTGTGATGTCCTGTAACCCAAATAAGCTTTAATAATTAATAATAGAATAAGATTGAATAAAATTGAAATATATAATAAATAAATAATAGAATAGATTTTTTATGTCAATGAAGTAATCAAATATCAATTAATATGGAAGATGTCTGAAAGTGTTAAGAAATAGTAAGAAGCAGTGCTAAAATAATTACCACCGAATAAGAAATGTATGACGAAGAAGAATTTGACAACATACGCAGTCAATATCTTCTATTGTATGTAGGGCACATATAAAGTTTATCGAGTGAAGACGATGGCATTTTTGCAGTGATTAAAGGGTGATGGATTGGTATTCAAAGTAACTATTAAAGCGGTCTATATACTTAACATGATATTTTAGTAGACAGGAAAGAGGATTATTGAGTAGATGGTGGTTACTAGTTCAAAGGGTGCGATTAATAAGAGCATAAAGAAATGTAAGCTAAGTTACTGATTTGGAAGCGGATTGGGAAGTGGATGTAGGATGCAGGGAAAAAATATTTTTTGGATGTGGATGTGGGAGGAAGCATGTGTGTGTGTGCGCGCGCACGTGTGTGTGCACAAAGAAATGCAAGAAATATACAAAAACAAATCATTTGATAGTATGACTATGATTCTTCACCCTTTATCAAAATTCAAGATATTTCAAAATTCATATCAATATGTGCTTGTTCAACATTAGAGTTTAGACAATAAGCTGTAACCAATTGTTCGTGTTAAAGATTCCAACAAAATAAAAACTTGGTTCATGATTGAAGGTTCAATCAACTAATCTGAATTAGAGTCTGAATTAAAAGGACTCCCAAGAAAATTTACATTATCATCATCTCCTCCAACTGCTGAAAGATCATTTGAACCAAAATGGGTTCCATTTGTGCTAGATGCACTATGTGCCACACTATCATCATCATCACCATCTCCAAGTGTAGTAAGATCATGGAATGTTGCATCTAAATTCACACACTCAAGGGATACATCCCACTACTTTGTTGTCCCTTCCTTGTTATGATCATTCTTACGCGACAAAAAACACAATTTGGTGTGGACAAAGACCAAGTTCTCAGCTTTCTTGGAGCCCAATCGGTTGCACTTCACTAAATGGATAAAGGAGTATGTACTCCAATTCCTTCAACAGCTGAAGAACTAGCAGCCTAGATAATGGTCACAAAACATACAAATGAAAAGCAAATAAATTTTAACTTTTAAAGAATGTGTGAAACAGTAAATTCTAGAATGCAAGTGGTAAACATTAAAAAAAAATTAAAAAACTTGTTATAGGACCTTGATTGCAAGAGGTTGAAGATGCTTGAAAGGTTGACCATAAATGTACCACCATGTGATAGCTCCCATTCTATTTTTGGTCTTTTACTGCAAATGGAGAATGCTTTAATCCTGAAGCAAACAGCCCAAATTCTAGCCTTACCTTTTCATGCATTTCTTCCATTGGGAAAAGTTTTGTAAGAGCTTTGTGGCACCCCTCAGCAACCTCCTCATCCAAAAATAGTGCAACTCTACCCGGCATACCAAGTACCTCCTCGCTATAGTACCTAGGAGATTAGGCATATGCAAGGAGGTGTAATGGGGTAGTCATCTTCTCCCAATGATGGTGGATTATTTCTTTCACTTGATTGCATAAGGCTTTTCTTTCTGTGGGGTCAGTCTCATGTGCTTGTACAGAATGTTTTACCTTCTCAACCATGGTGTATATGCCATCATACACATCCCCCAAGCAAGGTGTATCTGTATAACAAAAGCAGATCATAGTCAGAAATCCAATACATATGCCACACGAGCCCACCATCATCCAAAACCAAAGCCCTCACCTTTTGGGTTCTTTTTGAATTTGAGGCCTTCCACATGCCCCATTAATTAGAGATGACCATTTGGCTCAATGCATCTTGCACCTTGAGGAGTCGTCTCATAACAATTGTATGAGATGCAAAATGGGTCTCAACAACCTAAGCAAGTTAACAATATGTCAATTGACAATTGGCATTAAAATTTTAGCTAAATTACAAATTCATGAAATTAGTAGTTTCAAAAAATTAATTTACTTTCAGCAACTCCAATTTGGAGTATGTTCTAAAAATAGATTATAACATGTCGTGGTTAGTCACAACTATTTGTATCTCCTCCCCCTCTTGGTATTTTCTTCACCCAATCTATTTGAGTGTCAATCTGCTGCATTACCAAGTTACGGGAGTGTACAGTGCATGGGGTCCAAAAAATATGGTCATATTGACTCTCAACCAAAGCATCTGCACTCCTGCAGTTTTTGGCATTGTCTGTGACCACCTCTACCACCTTCTCACCACCCACCATCTCAATAGCCTTTATGAGAATTCTAGAAATGAATTGGGAATCCTTCACTCCCCCCTTACAATCAACTACCTTCAAAAACATTGCCCCTTTGGGGGACACTGCAATCATATTAATTAGTGGCCGGTTTTTTTCTATCCTTCCAACCATCTAACACAATAATTACAACCAAAGTTTTCCAAGATCTTTTGATTGGTTGAAGGTCTTTTTCTATGTGTTCTCTCTTGTTGCAATAGAGTCGTATGCACCTTTTCATACCCCGGGCTTGTGTAATCAGCTGGTGCTTCTTTGATTACTTCCACCATTTCCTTCCAATATGGTGATCTCACCAAGTTGAAAGGAAGCCCATTCATATAGAGGCTATGTGCAATAGCTTCATCAGCATGGTCTCTTGACTGGATTTTAAATGCGGTGTGCAATGGGCCTCTTTTGGGGGTTGAAATTCCCACTTCTTCCTCATCCTCTCATGGTACAGATACTTGCAAGAATGGGTGTTGGGAGGATACAATTGGTTTAGTGGTTGCACGTATCTTGCTTTTTGAGGATGGAGGTTGGTAGTAGCTTTTTTTTTTACTTTGGACCAATGCATCATCAGTTTCTTGTTCTCTTACAAATGAAGGTATTTCCACAGGGCTTCCGTAGGCACCCACAAGCCCCATGCCCAGAAAAATTTAAAAAAACGGCAAACTTCTTTAAAAAAATAATTTGCATGTATTGTAAAGTGTTTTTTAAGTAAGGAAACCCTAAAATGACCCAGAGGTGAATGTTGAAGCATTCCAAAGTCATTTTGTATCTTTGTTTGCAGCTACTTCTCATTTGCTTCCCATTTTGCATTGTGAAGGCAAGTTGAGCGTTTTGGAAGAGGATTGATCGGAGGGTGAGAGATAGCTTTCTCAAAGGAGTACCGAACGCATCCAGAAGCCTGTGGATGGTTTCCGAGAAGCATCCACAGGGCTTCTGGTCACATCCAGCACCTGTCTGTATCCACTTCCGTCTCCAACCTCCGGGAGGCCGCATCAGTATTTGAGAATGTAAGTATTAAACACATGAGACATATCTCTTGTCAAGGGACTTACTATTCTTACATATCCTATAAGAAACAGACTTGGTCATTCCTTTATAGGGAAGGGAAAAAAAGATAATTAGTTTTTGGCATCGAACATCATGAAAGAAGACATTATAGAGGAAACTACAAGTAAATTGACAGATTAATAAATCTGTGTTCAATGTCTAGCAACAAGTTTGATAGCCAGAACACATGGGATATATATATATATATTCTCACAACTGATGGCTCTAACAGCCAATATATGGCCAAGGTGATATGAAATATACATTGAATCAATTTATATTAAGTAATCAGCAGCAATACACACACACACATATGTACACATCTGTTTAATCAGAATATATTATATTATATTCAGTCTGTGTGTGTGTGTGTGTTCAGATTTGTTACTACTTAGTACTTGAAGAGTTGGGAATTGAATTATTCCCAACGAGGAGTCGTCTAAATCCCAAAAGGATAGTTTTTTTTACAAGATAAGGTAGTGATCGGCCTCCCTTTAAAACCTTGAGAGCATGGTTCTGTGACCAGATATGGGCTTGGATCTGTAAACTTTCTGGGAAACTATCAAGTGGTCTCTAAGCGTTTTGGATTGCATTTGAGTCTTCTCCCTTCCCATACTGGAGTAATAACAAGATTAGACTTAAATAGTAAAGAACTATAAACAGTACAAGGAGTTCAATTACTTAATATGTGTAATAAATGAACAATATTCTCTATGTAATAATATAGAAATGGAATCATTGTAATTTAGTCCATTTAATTTTGCCCATGAGAATGTTAAAAATGGGTAAATTTTGGTTATAATGGACCTAAATCTTGCAAGGGACATTACAGTTTTCAATATTACTTCAATTTGTGTCAGATTTTGAGTGAATAATTTAAACTTTTGAACATATTATCTCTGTTCTTAATTTGCAACACAAATCCGCATTCTCTTCTATCTTCTCTTCATGTTTGAAAAATGAAAAAAAGACACTTAACAGGGCAGCATATTGCACTAAGTGCCTCAGCACCACACAATTAGCAGAAAGAAGTCAGTTTTAATGAAAGGTGACTGAATATTATCTCACTACTTGAGATAAAGCTATACTTCGTTATACGATATTCATCTAGTTCTTTTAGGTCTTACATATTCATGTTATAACTATGATGCAATGAATGGTTCTTTCATGGTCTGAAGTGCATTGGTCCTAAACACCTTGTTTCTGTTGATAATAATAGAGGGTGCACCATTAATTTGTGCAGGGGTTAGATGAGATTGATTAGAATACCATTGTATAGTACTATAGAAATTAGCAAGGGTTTATCCGAAATGTTATTTATCTTACTATAAGAGGCTTCATAAGACCATTTCTATGCTAGAGTGGAGTATGTGCTCCAGTGAGTGAGAGTAACACACTTGAACAAAGGAGGCAAACTTCTTAGTGAGGGTAAAATACTTACTCTTATGTCGCATCTAATATGTACTAGAACTAAATAGTATTTTTTTCCAAAGGCAAGAGATTCATAAGCAGTTTAAGTAGCTTACAATACCCAAAATGAATGTAAAACACAAAAGAAATACAAAATACAGAGAGAATGAAAGAAAAAAGTTTTATACGAAGAGCTAGTAGAGTTTCATGCCAGAAGAATATTAACATTCAGTTGACTGCAAACAAAACCCTTATATATATAGAGCCAGATCCTACTGATGTAGCCAGTGTGAAAGTTTCTGATCTGGACCATGTCCTGTTCTGACCAGATCTTATAATTGCGTTTCAGAGTCTTAATTTCTGTTTTAGGCAGCAGATTTATCCATTTCATGTAATGTTGTTTTTTCATTTAAATGGGAAATAAGACCGGTGTTGGTAAATTTGCAATTGCAGCATGCTATATTTAGAAACAGCTGACCGTCCTGGATTGCTAATGGAGGTTATCAAGATCATTGCTGATACTAATGTTACTGTTGAGTCTGCAGAGATTGATACTGAGGTAGGGATCATTTATAAATAACAAAATGAAGGTTTTGCTAAACTTTAAATTATTAGGAATTTAGGAGCAATCATTTTATTTCTTTAGTCTTCTTATCGACCATTTTCTTTTTCAGGGTCTGGTTGCAAAAGATAAGTTTCATGTAAGCTACCAAGGAGCTGCCCTGAGGAGTTCTATGGCAGAGGTATTCTTATTTATTCTTTTTTATATTTATCCTCAATTACACATTACATGGATTTAATTTAATCATTGTGTTTATTTTACAGGCGTGAACAAATTGTTTATGATACACAATACATGAATTTCAGTTAATAATTGTATTTTTTTACAGGTGTTAACAAATTGTCTACGATACTATCTGAGAAGACCAGAAACAGAAGAGGACAGTTACTAGAAATTGTTCAAAAGAGGGACTGACAAATTTGTACAACTTTAGGCGAGAGGACACAATTGATGTTATGGCTCTGTACCTCTCAAAACACTTTCATGGTAATGCTAATGACTCATTTTTATATAACGACTTGGCAAATCAACTGCTGAAACCTAGGTTTGAGGTCCATGTCAGGCCACATCAACATGTTTTTGCTGGAGAGTTGTATAAAATACGAGATGAAAATGTTTGTGAATGTGTTATTTTGGTGTGCCAATATAATATGACATGATTTGTTAAACATGATAAAATCTCATTGGTCTTTAGAATGTATGATAGATCGTGAGGTTATCTGTTTCCTCTATAGATGTCTCCTATATGAAATACGTTTTCAGTTTAAAAAGATTTTATTCGACTTACCCAAAAATATCACTATCTTTAACAATAATGATATACATTTAGAAAATAGACCTCAATAAAAAATCTTTTCTTGAAAATAGATTAGTCAGGTGTTCTTCAGTTGAAGGCCTGTAATAAAAGTTTATTCTATCAAAAGGCAAGTAATTAGGAAAAAGTCATTCCATAATTTGTAATAATAAAAATATATCATCTAGTTTATCTTTGTCTTAGTGCGATGATAAGAGACTTGAGTATTACCCTAGGTGTGTCTTATGGAGGAGATAAATATAGTTTATCTGAGATGGTTTAGCTATAATTTTTGGAGGATCGGAACTAATTTGGCCTGAGACAAATTTTAGACTGATAAACTGGTAATGTTCAACTATTGAAAATTTTCTAGAGCACAATCAAAATCAAACAATTGTAGCCGTGGTGTTATTGAATTGAGATATAGTGAGAATATGTGTTGAACTTTGTATATTAAAAAACTATGAGTATGAACAATGAAATAGTATTTCTATAAAATTGTACAATTATGCTAAAAGAAATTTGATTCAATGGTAAAGTTTAAATTTTAAATATCTAAATAGTACTAAGTTCAAATAGTCTAATATGTATGTATGTCTAACTATATATTTCTTTTTGAACATGCATGCAATAATTTATTTGCACCTTGGTAAAAAATATATTGCTAATAAACAAAATTATGTTAGTTAATTGTATTAATATGTATTAGTAATTTGCAAACACTTACAATTAGCTAACATATATGTTGAAATACTATTATTTGTTAGCAATATGTTTTTTACTAAGGTGCAAATAAGTTGTTGTCTAGACAGTGCCATTTGCAAAATTGATATGTACATGGATTCAAATATAAAATATCTAATTACAATTTCCTTGGTGACTAAGAAATGTAATTTAAAAAATTTGCAGGATTTGATTGCTCATAGAGTTGAAAAATGATGCAACTAGTTTCTTCGGATCTTGATAATTATTGGGCTTGAACCATGATTAGCAATTTTCAAATCATGCAACACAGGAATCAAGTTAATAAACAAGTTAAATGGGAAGTTTCAAGGCATGTCAATAGTTTGACAAGGGCTTTAATAATAAGTTCTTGGTTTATTTTTTAATTTTATTTTCTATCTTAGATTAAGTGTCTAGATATTTATATTAGTAGAGGAGACATTTGTCGATAAGCTTGTGCTTGTTTGGAAAAATCATCATTAAAGTTATTAGGAATGAGCTAAAGGCACCTAACAAGGGAAAAAAAAACATAAGCCTAAAAATTACATTTATTTCTATTTTTTTATGAAACAGACATTCATTTTGGCTATTACATTTAACTTATCTATGTTAAACTATAAAAGAGATGTTATATAGAGAAGTATTCTTCTTTTTTCTCGTAATTATAAATTTTAGTTTCAAATTTTTTGTTTAAAAAAATTCAAATAGAATGTGTTTAAATTTTATTTTTGGAATTAAAATTCTTGCACCCAACTAATTCATCAATGATGCTCTTTATCAAATGTATTTATGATAAATATAATTATTGTTCAAAGCATTTGAACATAAGAAAAATTTATTGTCTTTGTATATATAAAATTGATAATGGGATTGTGTGTAATTAAGATTATTCATTTTTAGGGTGCTTCGTTATCTCACTGTTTTTGTAATATCCCCTATAGGGACCGACCTTAATTTATTTATATTTCCTTGTATTTTTTTTTTCATATTTTCATATTTTTCTATATTTCTCCATGTTGGCCTCCCAATGTTAAAAATCTCTATATATAGTTTTTTATTAAGAGTCATGTCTTTTCATGAAGTATATTTTATTGATAATATAAATATATTAATAATTATATTGTAATATATATTATGTTAATGATATATCAATTGTATTTCTTATTATAATATTTTTGAAATAAAAAGCAACAAAAATAAGGGGGTTGGCCCGTACAACCAAAAAGCTAACAACCAGCACACTGCCAGTAAAAACAAGCAAATGGTGGTCACTGCTACAGAGAACAACTAGCAACCAAAAAACACCACACGAATAAACACAACTACCAAAGTATCAACTATACTAATTCTAAAACTATAGCACTAAACATACTATGATTGTTCAAAACATAAACTATTGGCATAAACAAACCAACCCAGCCCAAAAACAACACACGATCATTTACAACTACCAGAGTATCATCTATACCAATCTAAAGACTATAGTACCAAACATACTATTAAAGTTCAGAATATAAAACTGTTGGCATAAACAAGCCAATTCAAGTCTGAGAATAAGCTATAGACCAACAAACCAGGTAGCAGCAAAAGCAAATAAACAACTAGGGCTAAAAACCCCTAGAGACCACCACATTATTTCTCATCCTTATCTTTTCCTTTCCCAACCAGGAGCACCCTAGCCCAATCCTCAGCAAGAAATTTATACAGGAGTTTGTTGCCCTCCATGTCTAACCCCGTCTCATCCTTCTCCTGCACCAATAATTGGAGGGTAGTAGCAGCAACATGGGTAACCTTCAAGGCAAATTTAGAGGAGTAAAACCCATCCTCTAAAGATTTGACCCTTTTCTCCATCTGTTCATTCTTCTTGTTTTGTTCCTCCTCTTTCTCCTTGTTTCTTTTTCTTGCATTCTTATGCGCCTCCTTAGTCTTTGTTAATGGTTGGTTCTCATCTTGCAAAACTTGGGGGTTAGTAAAAACATTGGTTTTTTCCTTTTCCAGAGAGGAGATGGTGATAGGGAAGGTATCCACTTTATTGCTATCCTCACAGAAGGTAATAGGCTGCAAGATAAAGCTAGCCGACATGAGTAGTCTCAGTGGTATTGACATTACCAACAAACACCTGAGTGTTATCAATAGAGTTTTCACTTTTTTCTTTCTCCTCATTCCCTTTTTCTCTCTTGGAGTCAGAATGTTTCTCCTCCTCCAGCTCTCTTTCATTGTTCTTAGAATTGTCCTCTTCTGCCTCCTCGACCCTAAATCTATTTTCCTTTTGTTTATACCTTGCTTGTGTTTTGGCTAACTTTCTCGACCTTCTACCATTTCCTCCCTCCTCCTCTAAATCCCCATGTCCACCTCCACTGGCTTTTCAATTTTGATTTTTTTATTACCCTTTTGTTCAATTATCAGGTTTGGGTTTTTTTTTTTCTTATTATCCCTACTAGGGGAAGGGTGTGGCATGTGGATTATGGTTCCAGTGCTGGTACTTGAAGGGGAATTTTGGTGATGGCGTTGATTATCAACAACAACAACCCTTGAGGGACAGAGGGCAAGATGGAATTGGTAAAGTCTAAAAATCAAACCCTAGTGAATGATAGTGAAATTATTAGCCTTACTTCTCTTCTCCCTAACATCACATATCATGTCCTCGAGGGAATGTAACAGAAAGAACGGAATAGAAATAAAGTCTCTATTTCTAAAATGGTTCAGGAGAGGGAAGTGATAATAATAATAGACTATAAACCTACTTTCGAGCATGAGGTACTTCATGATCACCAAATAGACATCATCCCAAGGAGCCAGTAGCTTATCCCTCCGGAAGCCTCCCCTATAGTGAATAAATTCTTCATCCTTAGCAAAAAAGCTATTCATGTTGGCCTCGTTCATTGTTTTCATAACCTTCTTCCATTTTTTCCCTTTCAAAGAGAAACCAGTGGCCATCGCAATAACCTCCTCATTTACTTGGAATGTGATACCATTTATGGTAACTTTGCAGTCGCCATCCTATCCTTAAAATTTTCTATCTTTGTTGGCTCTAATTGATTCAAATCTCCACCCATTTCTTCTCTGTTGATTCCTGACCCCCCAACCTCAGTAATTTGCATATGAACCTTCTTACCCTCAAGCTTGCTGACAACAGGGATATTTTAAATCAATAATAGCACTACGACATTGAAAATAACATCTCTAGGGCCTTTAAACATCCTACAAGCATGGTTTTGAGGCACTTCGAAATCCCATACAATTTCATTATGGGATTCATGCATACTTTGCATCATAACTCTAACATCCCTGAAATCTCTGACAATATCTGTAATGATATTTTTTGTACTTTCAAAAAGAATATGTTTAAAATTTTGCATTATGTTACCATAATTGCAAAGTAACTCTTGCCTCAAATTGCATCTATTTATTATCCACCCTGTACAGTGTCTTGTCATCTTACCTTTATACTTCTTATTAAATTTAGCAAGCTTTGCCTTCCTAGATATGATATTGCCAAATTTGGCACTGGTCTTTATTTGTTTAGCCGTGCTCAATTTTTGTTCCCCCCCCTTCCTTGCAAATTAGTGCCTTAATTTCCTCTTTTAGGATATCCATGCTTCTCTAGCACGTAATTTCTTTTAACCCAAACCCCATGGCAGCAACAACATCCACCTCCATATTACCTTCCCTATATATGTGTTGTAACTATATTTTTTTCATCCCATTTAGGATATGTCTAATATCTGTGATAATATTTTGGATATTCCAGCCTGGCTATAAGACTCCCTATCACCATATCAATTATTAATTTAGAATCACCTTCTATAGTTAATTCCTTTATTTGCATATCATTAATCAATTGTAGGCCCCAAAGTAGAGCCATCGCTTCAGCCATGTTATTACTTCCTCCACCAACTTTCCCATAATATACTAGCAGCACTTCACCATTCCCATTCATCAGCACTCCACCCGCAATCCCAACACCCTCTCTTGCAGCATCATCAAAATTTAATTTAAGTTGTGTTATTGTTGGTGGTTTCCATCTTGTTTGTTGTCTCTTTATTGCCTTAGAGTTATCAAAATGATTAAAGTTCCAGTGGATACCCCATCTTTTCGCTATTTGGTATTCATTCCTTCCTAGTTCTTCCTTCGGTATCTTACATTTGGTAATCATTATATTTTCTTTTAGCAGTTTCTCCATAATTCCCATTAATACCTCCATAGGCCTTTCCTCTTCCCTAAAGATTCTATTGTTTCTTTCCTTCCATATATGCCAGCAAATGTATGGTGGGACAATTCTCCATAGGAATACCAGCTTGGGGTGATAAAAGGGACAATCCCAGTTTTTCACAAATTGACTCAAATTTTCTTTCAGCACCCAACACAGTCGAAATTTCTCCCACACCAACAACCAAATCTTTAGAGTATATGGGCATTCAAGGAAAAGGTGAGAGATACTCTCCTCTTTTTCTTTATAGAAATATCATCTATTTGTGAATATGTGTATATTCAAATCATCACTAATTTGGCTACTTTTGTCTTGTTGTAATGATGAAAAGTGCATATCAATGTTTTTTTAATGTTTTGGGTTTCCTTTGTCTAGAGTGCATTTCATGCAATAACAACTAGACAAATGACACATATTTTTGTGTGAATTTGATTCATATTATCAGTTTATTTGATTCCCCATCAATCACACCTCTTATTCTCAAAGGTCGATCTTGCTTTCTAGATCAATCATTCTCTATCTTGGATTAGATTTGCAAGTGTGACTTGATCCAAGTCAATTTGATAGTCTCATATCTATTAAAATGAAGTTAAAACTAAATTTGTTTGACTTACTAGTAGTAATGAGCTAACCTAGTTTATATGTTTGTGTTAATTTTGTGTTATATTATATTTTAAAATATTGTCTTGATCTTATTAGACCATATCAGACAATAGTGAAATATGACTTTAGTGTAATGTTGACCAAATTGAACAAGCAACAAATATAACTTGGGTGCACAATATTTGTATATTTCGATACATTTACCAATATATTGGAATATTTGTGTTATGTTGTCATATTGATATTTTTTGGATGACATTTGATATGTATGGAATTACATTTTTTAGCATTACATCATGATTTATATAATACAACCATTGATAGCATGGTTTCATATGTTCTCCCTTAGTTTAACGTGATGTCATAATATTGTTAGTCATATGCATATGAAACTATCTCTTGCTCGATTAATGATTGTCTAATGTTATTTATTTATGTGAATTAATTTGAGCTTAATTGGAAGCATACATTTAATCTTTGATTGGAATAGAGGATTTATTATTATGATACGATTAACACATTTATAAGATTGTGTGTGTGTGTGTGTGTGCATACGTACGCGTGCGCGCGCACGTGTGTGTATACATTTGTTAGTATTTGTTTATTTGTGTGTGTGTATTTCTATATTTATGATTGTGCATGTGTGGGTGTCTATGTGGATGTGTATTTGTGTGTTGTTGTTGGTGGTGGTGTATATGTGTGTGTGTCTTTCTCTATGTGTCTTATGTGTGCATGTACAAGAAAACACACTCATTTTTCCCTTTAGGTTTGTGGGAACACACACTTTATTGGTCTATGAATCACCTTGCATATTGTTTCTATGTTTATGATTGTGCATGTGTGGGTGTGTTTTGTTGTTGTTGTTGTTATTGTTGTCTATGTGTGTATTTCTCTATGTGTCTTATGTCTGCATGTACAAGAATATATGCTCATTTTTTCCTTTAACCTTGTGGGAACACACGCTTTAGTGGTCTACTAATCACCTTGCATTGTGTTTTTTGTTCGTTGTAATCATTTTTTATTTTATCCTCCTTGAGGCGTTGATTTCCTAGTATACTATGGCTTGCTAGTGTGATTGTTCTGTTGTAATACTTGAATCACCCAACATAACTTGTTGGCTAGTGCAATTCATGGCATGTTGATGGACCCCTAACATGATGCAACTTACTAGTTTATGGATTATGGATGCTTCTCTCATCCTATGGAGTATACTCCTTTATCTTTCTATAAGGTTTCTTGTGATTTTGATATAGTACTCTAAGAATGGTACTAGTTATTGAGAGAACCTTTACATCAAGGTCTTCTCACCTAGTTGACTTGAAACCTTCTGTTTTATTTAATACTAACGTTATTTTCTTTGTATTTTTTTTCTTGTATTGTTATATCATAAGCTTGGGTACTTGCACATTCCTCAACTTAGTACCATCATGTCCCTAGTCTTCATTGATCTTAGTTGTCCTCTATGTTGCCCTTGTTTTAGTCTCCTACTATCTGACATAAAATAACTTGTCTTAGTCGAATCCCAAAATGGGTAAGTCCAAGTCTTGTTTAAGTCTAGTCTCTTCTCATCAGGATTTTGGATTTTCCATTCTCCCTTTGCATTTCCAGCCTCATCATATGGGTTAGGTCAAAATCTTGCATTTAAGTCAACCGTATGGGGCCTCAAGTCTAGCTAGGTGGAATAGGTCCTTAGGATCACCCCCAATGAGAAGTAAAGTGAGTCAAGTGTGTTGTTTCCACCCCTTTGGAGAAGTTAGATTATCATGGTTTGAGCTTCTACTGTGACCTAAAAAGAGTTGGAGTAGCTTCACACCCACAAGTATAAATTATTTCTCGAATTATGAAAGGCTAAGTTTGTGTGTGGTAATATTCAACAAAGATGCTATAAACATAGCTCACAATTCAAGAAAATGGCTATCAAGTTGCGACTCCACTAATTGAAGCCAAGTTGGGCCCACGGGAAGTTGAAAAAGAACTAAGTCTCAAAAAGTTTGAAGGCAAGATTTAAGGAAAGTGCTTCTCCTCATGCAACATCGTGAGAAATTGGAGAATGTCAAAGTTAAAGCTTGCAAGAAAGTAAGAAAATGGCTTCTACAATGTTTTCACTTCACCAAAAAGAGTAATCAAGAAAGTAAGAAAATGGCTTCTATAACGTTTTCACTTCACCAAAAAGATTAATCAAGGTGGAGACTAGATCCTGCATGATTAAGGGACACCACCAACTTAGAGGCTACAATAGAAGTCAAACAAGTAAACGAGCCACTACTTCCATGTTAAAAAAAGGAAGGTGAAGTGAAAATTTAATTCTTGGAATATGAACCATGAGTGATGTGATGGGATGAGATCACTTTCGAGTCGTTAACTAGTGGGCATTAAACAAAAATTTGATCATTACATAAAAAGGCCACTTCCCATTTAATGCAAATACCTCTCATTTGTGCGATGCGAGAAATTCAGGCTAGAAACCCATAAAGGAAATTTTATGAAATAAATTTGAGTAAATGTCATCATCATTGTTTCTCAAACAAGCATTTTTATTTTCACAGCGAACTAAAGCTATTACAAATTATTTTCAATTCTAGGACATGGTGACCAAATTCGTAGGATATGCCAACTTGAATGGGATTGACAATAAGTTGAAGAGCATAACTGATACCCAGTTGTGATTCTACGACTTGGGTGATCTGCATAGAAGGTTGAACTTTGAACATTTGCACCTAATTACTTGGAAGTTGAAGGAGAGTGGCCAAGTGGAGACTGCAAGGTTCTCAATAGCTATCTAGGCCCCATAAGGATACTTGAGTGTATAGATCAATATGACTTGGCTACTCATCATATCAAAACCATGCCCAACAATGAGGTGTTTCTTATCATAGACATGCATACTATGCAAAATTATTTTAAGTTGCTTGCCCACCAAGTGTTCAAAAAAATGGATTTATGGAACTCTGCATCGAGTTACAATGAGAAGAAGACTATAAATAAAGGGAATGTGTTAGCCTCATGGTTCTAGAACCCCAAGGGAAGTAAGAGTAAGCTATCAAGAACCTCGTATGGCACCAATTTGAAGCAAAACATTGTAGACATCTTAGTATTATTACACTGATTGAAGGGTAACAAAGATACCTTAAATTTTGTTGAACATTATTATTACTTGGTGCAAGTAATTTGCACGAACAATGAATATGTGGATTGGGTGCAAATTCTAAGCAACGGTTAGCATTGTGGTTGCAAACTGCCAAAGTTAAAAAGCAGTAGCTATGGTCCAATTGTGGCTCGGTCTACCCCATGTTGAGGAATTATATGATGAGATCCAAGTGTATGATTTCTACCCCAACCTCCATCTTCATGAGTTGCACAAAATTTTCAAGGGTGAACAATGCCTTCACCATGAGGCTATGTAGAGAATTGTAGGGTTGTCTGGAAAGGAGACTGTCCCCTAAAGCCCTTTCCGCAATCACTTAGTATAGAATTTACTTCATACAATTTCCTTCCTTCTCTTACATCAAGATTAGAGGATTTGATGATTTTTGTGGAAGTTTCCATGATACCTAGATGATAAGATCATCCTAGTAGAGCTTTGGTGACGAATCCTCAAAGGGAACACTCTGTTCATTGATGCTCAGAAGGTAGGAATCCCTTTTCCTGTCATTATTGGAGTCTATTCATGTTTATCAAGGTCAAATGCCAAGAATCTATTGAAAGCATTCAAGGAGAAATACAAGATGGAATCTTACGGGTTGTTGAGACTAAAATTTGACCCTATAAATTACGTTGGGATAATATGTAGTTGGGGTCAAGCTTTAGGCATTTCCTTGAGCTCGAAGATTATTGGGTGAACTATGACACAGAGTTGGTGAGCAGAAAAATATTTTATTCAAGGCTCAAACTTTAGCAAGTGAAGATGTATAATGTGAATATCGATGTAGAAGGGATCAAAGATGACATACGATATATGCATTCGTCTACATATTTGAAGGAAATCAAGGACACCCCCATCAATTGCACTCCACGTCTTGAGCCCACAACTCAAACCTTGGATGAGATAATGGTTAGAATTATTCAAAGGATAGATGGGTGGGTAGAATAGACTAAGGCAAGGAAGAAATCAACTAGAACCTCACCCTCAGCCTCCAATTCACCTTGCCTGTTGTTGTTGCCACCAGTTTTGCAACCACCTCAGCTCTCACACCTAGCCCCACACAAACTAATGGTGGAGGAGATCATCCTCCTGAAAAGAACATCCCCACTCAGTCTACATGCAGAGGTGGTCCAGATCCCAATGTAGGAATAGTCAAAGAGGTGGAAAAAGAAAAAGGAGACAAGGAGCCAAAGAAATACGTTGGTGTGCAATTTATCAACTTGAATGGCTCTAATGGTGGCCAACCTTTAAATGGGGGCAACAGTGACACACAGAAGTAGGGAACACCACAAAACCTGGGGGACCAAGGTAATGCTCCTACTACTAGTGTTTCTACTCAAATCATTATTTTCATTTTCTCTTCCAAGTAGAAGCAAACCTCTCCCATAGCAATGAATATATTCGATGAGGACTCCCTCTAGTCTTCACTTAATGTCTTAGCTACACAATCATGGCTAGGGGGTACCTTAGAGAAGAAAAGGAAAAGAGTAGAGGAGAGTTCTCCCACTAAGGACCTAATCCCTCAGGGTATAAAGCCCTCTACCCTAGTCCAAAAAGAAAAGAAATTGTGCATCATAGCTTCCCTCGAAAGAGATGTCAACACCAGTCATGTTGTTGTGGAGATAGATTAGGCCTAGAAAGGAGATTTGGCATCCCTCTCCCTCACAAATTTTATTGTGTAGGCACATGACATGGTTCTAGCCCAACATGACACCATGGTTGAGATGTGGAAGTTTAGTAATCAACATATAGAGGAGGAGCTTGAGGAGTTGAAGGTATCAAAAGCTTGCCTAAAGGTTTCCAAAAAAGAACTTACAGATTACATCCAACAATTGGTCACTCTATTGGCATTCCTCCTAGGAGATTCTTCTACTACCAAGTCCTTCAATTTTTCTACAGAGGAGAACAAAGCCTTAATCGCTAGATTCAGGAGGAAAGACATTTTGGTCAAATTAGGTGTGGGTGGGGTGAAGATATGAAGATCAGGGGTTTACTCCTAATTGAGAAGTTAGGCGCTCTTTGCAGAAGGGTTGTGAAATTGAATGAGATTATGTTCACCAATCTCAGATCTCTTAGAAAAAATGTGGAGAAATATAAAGATTCCATGTCTTTATTG
Organism: Cupressus sempervirens; assembly: GCA_028749045.1. Taxonomy (NCBI): domain Eukaryota; kingdom Viridiplantae; phylum Streptophyta; class Pinopsida; order Cupressales; family Cupressaceae; genus Cupressus; species Cupressus sempervirens. Next base: position 294,418,672 of record CM053785.1, on the reverse strand, counting down.
CATGAAATTATGAGTTTGAAGATTGAGAACGCCATCAACTTGGGGATCCTAAAAAATGGTGACAAACCTCTATCTCATTGGATGTGATCTCTTAATTTAAAAAGAGAGTATGGTCAAAGAAACAATTGAAGAAAGTACATGAGTTACTAAAAAAAATAGAAGAAACCATTTTTGGGTATCTTTAGGAGCAACATATAGAGTCTCATGTGAGCACATGTGGGGAAGTGGTTGATATTGAACATATGAAGACTGTGTTTCAAGATTTCATAGATGAATTGGTGTGTCCCACCAATTTAAAATCTTTGAACTTCATAAGTTAACTGCCATATATGGGATGCTGGAAAAAGTATCAAAGAAGTTGCAAGTTGGGGCTGATGTCATTGAAGTGTTAGTTGCAGATCATGACTTTTGGATGATTTAGTCAGATAATGTATAGGTTCCCAATGTTGAAGATCTTGTAGCCATCATAGTGCCTATGAAAAGACATAAAGTGAACCAAGAAAGTGCCAAGCCAACTAGTGATGGAATTTGACACGCTTCAACTCCCTAGGCTTAATTATTATTTTTTTCCAAAATGACAAGCGTTATTTTCCCCCCATTTCAAAGCTTCTCTTATATCTTCTCAAAGATGTTATCTTTGTAATGATAGGAAGTTAAAGGGCCTATATGTAATACTTTGAAAATCAATGAAAAGGGTCGACAAAGTTTGGTGTGAAATTCTCCCCCCTGTTGTTGAGACAACTGAGTGAGTCTTGAAGGTTTTGTCATAATTTTTTGTTCAAATAGTTAGTCATCTTATTTTCTGCATATGGTGAATAGATATAAATTGCATTGGATAGTTTAAATTTTGAGGTAAAGTAGAGACTTTCTTCAAATTTGGAACTAATAGTAATCAGATTATTGTTGTGATTTGATTTTGTTCCTGTGACTACTCGTTTGCATCCACAGAGTTAGTTAATCACATTATTCAAATCATGAACACGGAAATGTTATAGTTGCATGTTTAGTTAGAAGAAGATTTGGGAAATCCAACTCATTCATAGCCATGAGTGGGACTCAAATTCAGTTGCAAACCAATTTTCTTGCCTGAATCTATTGTGGATATGAAAGATTTGGATATTGCTTCTACTACTCTTGGGTCAAGAGTGCACCCATTTTAATTAGAATTCTAACAAAAATTCATTGTACATCTCATACATAAGGGAGTTGTACCTTACAATTTAAGGTGAGTCCAACGGTTTAGCCTAGGTTTTCCAACTGTTGATGAATAAGTTGTCTTCCCACCATTTGGGCATTGGAGTGAAACACAAGAAATATCAAATCTGAGTTTTTAGGAAGAACAAGAGGATATCATTGGCCAGTCGAATACCTTAGCATGGAGAATGAGAAGGAGACTCAAAGATTATAGAAGAGTGAGCCCAATTTTGGAAGAAGAAGAGACATTAGACATGAACTTGGAGAGAATTCATCAAAGGCGAAGGTTGAGATGTGTTCAACAGCAAGTCACATAATTGAACCATTAAAGATAGCAAATTGAGGACATCTATCCAACCTGGAGTCAAAATGGTACACCATAAGTGCTAGAGGGCAAGGTAAGACGAATTCTATCTTTGAAGAATTGAAGAAAGAAAATTTCTTGAGATAAACTCCATACTTAAATATTTAAGCCATATAAGTTTTTTGACAATAAATTATGTCCATCAGAGTAAGAGTCGATTGGCTTTGGCCCCAAAGCAGCAAAGTACAACGACATCCATTTGTGACTCCCTAGCACTACATGGAGTAGCTTCCCCCACAAGGTTTAACCTTCAACCAATCCCTATCGTGGTACCTAGAACAATGCTCATGTACCATGAGGAGCTACAATAGGTCCTCTAAACTTGGTTGGACCTAATGACCTTCCTTGAGGGTTAAGGAAGCAATTTTTGAAGTTCGCATGAATGGAAAGGTTTCAGTAGAAGAATACATTGCATCATTCTTCATGCATGCAGTGTCATGGCTCCCCAACACAAGGATGTGGTTGTTCACCTATTTGTGGAGATGCTAGTGGACAGGGCAGCAATTAGGTTTCAGCACCTTCCTGTGGGATACATCACCAATTGGGTTGACATGACAAGACAATTCAAAGAAAGATTAATGAGTGTAAAATAGAGCATACTCTACTCTCCCAACTTTGCCACATGAAGAAAGAACCCGCCATCACTATGCATAAATTTGTAGCAAGATTCAACAAGTTTTTTAATTGCATCCTGGTTAAAAGAAAACCCACCCTCTAAACATTTTTCCTTGGTGTTATGCCTCCAGATATAAGCTCCAAAACTCTCTACTTTACTTTGTCGGCTACGCTTAATCAACGCACACTAGAACCGTTGATTAAATGTGTGTGTGTGTGTGTGTGTGTGTGTGTGTGTGTGTGTGTGTGTGTGTGTGTGTGTGTGTCTACATATGTATATATATAGACATATACATATGTGTGTGTGTCTGTGTGTGTGTCTGTGTGTGTGTGTGTGTGTCTGTGTGTGTGTGTGTGTGTGTGTGTGTGTGTGTGTATGTATGTATTCATATGTATATGTATGTAAGGTGATTGAAATCCTTTAACCAGGTCACATTTAAAAGTGTATATTGTAACCTTTAACAAGGTTTCCCTTTCATAGGGTATCACTTCGGAAGAGTGAGAATTGGTAGCATGTTACAATTGGTTTTTTCCAAATTAGGTTTCCATGTAAAATTCTTGTGTCATATTGTGTGAATGTTCTTATGTTGTTTCATGTTCATTTCTGCAAAGTTGTTTTGACCTAGGACAGTTACCTACAAATTTTAAGTACTGTATGATCTAATGGATGTATGCATGACAAGATTTTATGGATATGGATCTACTAAGCATTGAAAATTTTTATTTGTACATCTGGACCTTGGATAATTTACTCACCCCCCCCCCCCCCCCCTCCCCCCTCCTCAATTATTCTAAAAAAATTTGACACTCTAGATCTTGAACATCAATCAACTTTGTATTGAAAAGAGTGCTTGTAAAGACCTCCATAGTAGTCATATGCTCTTTTTTTATCCTCAATTAATTTTCACTCAGAGTTCTTGTAGGGACAATATATTTTGTAACCACATCATTCTAATATTAACCACCCATACCTTTGAGATAAGGTTTCATTCTTCCACTCCATATAGGATAATTCTCCCTTGTGAACTTAGGACCTTCCTTTCTCATCATCTTTGGGTATTTTCATTGAGCTATGAAACTTCAACACAATAGATTACTAGTGCTCTGATACCAATTGTTAGTCCTAAGGGATTAGATTACTAAAAGAAGGGGTGAATTAGTAATCAACTAATTAAACAAATTTTCAACCTTAAAACCCTTATCATGCAAGAATAACTTAATATTAGAAAATGAAAACTTCAAATGCATTAACACATTCACAAAATTGACACAAAGATTTGATATTGTAAAAACCCAGTTCGGGTAAAAATCGTAGTAAGGATTAGTGCTCACAAATTGTGCACTCTTCTAAAGTATTCCATGTGAGGAGATTAACCCTATTACGAGTTTCAAAGACAGTATTAGGTATCACCTAGTTAAAGGATTTACCTCTAGCCATGTTAGGAGATTTACCTTGTTAGGAGTAGCCATGTTAAAGGATTTACAATAGAGGGCATGTTAGGATCCAACTAGTTAAGGTATTTTACTATTGCAATTGTTAGGGAACACTAGAAAAAATGATCTATGGAATAGCACTAGCTCTACTTAATCAAATCCACTAAAGTTTTCACAAAATACTTAACCCTACCCTGGCTTGATCATAACTTACACCCTTGAACTACACTTATCCAACCATGATTACGAACATTGAATATTCATCTTCAACCAATATATATTAGAATTTCAAGTCCATTTCCTTAATTGGGCCCCAATTTTGAAATTGATATTCAAATATCCTACTAAGATCTAATACACCATGATAGCCTTCATTTTCACTATGCTAAAATTTTGAATATTCATTGTGAAAATGCTCTAAACTGTATTGCATTGTTAGTGTTTTGTGTCTCACTTATTTTTAGTTTTCAAAAGAACCCTAACCTAGTTATTTTGTCGTAGCTCAATATTGAAAATATTTCCCTAGGGGAATAATTTGGTATCCTAAGGTCATGTTTTTACCTTGTCATTAAAATTATTTGTTAAATATGCAACCTTTTATACCCTTACCCTAGGTTTTATTCTAGGCAAGATATTGTTTGCTATTCAAAATTATCTATTACGATCTCACGATAAGGTTTTTAAGTGTCTGGTCATAGGCCTCAAGTCTGAGTCCCTCAATCCTAAGATACATTATGTGTTCAAAGCATCACTGGTGTTCAAATTGAGATCCTTGATCTTGTTTCTCTCTTTATATTGGGTCATCTTATGTGTTGGTTAGAAGGGTTCGAAGTCAAAGTTACGATGCTACAACAAGGTGGTGATTGGGTGATCGGAAGAAAAGTAGGATTCTCGACCATATGATGAGGTATGTGTCAAAGGGTCATAGAAGTATAAAGTGAAAAGGTTAAATAGGGACCCAATGTACGACATAAAATGTGTCATAGAATTGTGAAAGAAGAAGTAAAGACCAACAACTATACAAAATAAGGTGATCGTAAGATCGCAATGGCACAAACGTGCAGATGGTTAAGTGTCCCGACCACATGATAGAAAAAGGATCAAGGCATCATAGATAATTTCAAAAGGGTTTATGAAGATACAAAATTCTTATGATTGTGGGATCACATAAGCATTTTTTAGGATGTTTGATAGCACGATAAAGGCACGATCATAAGATCATAAGCTAATGATGATGAAGCATGATGGAGCAAAGCATAGCTACATGAAGTTTTGAGATATGTGGCATGTTATGTTCTTTGATGCTATGGAAAGCTATAAATTATAAGATCTTAAGGGAAAGTTTAAAGACTTGTGAAGCTACGAAGCAATGTTAGATCATGAGATCATAGAGGTGAAAAAGAAAGCTTCTGATGCTACAAGATCAGTTTATAATTGTGTTCGTAAGGTCATAAAGAATATAATGCTAAGACATGATGTTATGATATCTTTGTGACTGTAACATCATAAAATTTTAGAAGGTAACTACTAAAGTTACAAGACCTAGCATCAAACCATGATCATAGGATCGTAAGATAGTTAAAGTAAGGATAAGATGTTGCAACAAGGTTTCTAAGTTTTTTTGTGAGATCGTAAGAAGCCTAAGGGAAAGTTCTGAAGGCACGATAAATGATGTGTCATAAAATTATGGAAGCCTTTTCTAGGTTTATAATGGTAAGATAAGGAGTTTAGTTTTGAACGATCATGAGATCGTAGAGCCAAGTTTTCCCTCTTAAGATGATATGAAGGATTTTTTCTTCAAGGTGTCATAAGATCTCAAAGCCCTAATCTAACATAAAAATAAACTTTTTGCCTTTCTTCTAAGCTAGAATAATGATGAGAAACCCTAACCAATAAAAAATGAGTAAAGTACGAAGATTTTCTAGATAGACGGTTATATGGACACTCCATCTAAGGTGACAGAAAGCACTAAAATTAAGACTCAAGCATGCAAACTATCAATGCATAGAATGGGTTAATGAAGGTACGCTCAGCATAAAACATTCCATGATCTAGTACTCAGTTACCATTTGCAAAGATTAGAGTTTTCAAAGAAATCACAGAGCTTCCAATGTCGGTGGATTGCTATCTTCAAAGTTATTTGCAGAAGTCTGCCAATACTTATAGTCTATTATACAAGATGTCTTACAAGGACGTAGAAGAGATACAAGCATCAGAAATGGAAATCATAGAAACTCCAGCCTCAAAAGGAGGAAAAACCAAACAAAAGAAACCAAATAGGTTTGTGGAGGAGTGGATAAAGTTGGTTCTAGGATCCTCTAATGTCATTTCTGCAAATGATCATGCATTCATGGACCCATATGCCCTCTGTAGAGATACTAAATGTTCTAGAGTCTAGCTATGAGCTTTTCAGATATTTCTACAACAACAAAGAAAAGAAGATTCCTGTTTGCAATCCATGGAAAAAGAACCTGGCAAAGTTAATCTTTCCAGAATTTTTTGTAGATGTTGATTTAGTAAAGGCCTTGATCAAATCTTATAACCCAACCACCAAATCATTCCACATGAGGGATGGGACTATTATGTGTACACTAGATAGGGCTTCTTTCATTGAAGCATTTAGATTGGATGGTGCCATGAGTGAACTAGTCGACCTAATTGACCTACAAGGAAAATTTGGAAGGAACACCAAAGGCATATACTAGGAAGTCAATGCTACAACATAATCCCATGGACCTAAAATAAGTGGGAGACTATCCAAAGAAAGTGGACAAGAAGATGCCACTAGATAAATTTAAGAATTATTTTGTGAAAATTGTATATGGTGTCCAAAAGGTAATTGGAAAGCATGGAATAGACATGGTGTATGGGGCAGAATTCACCATAGCCAAAGATGTGCAAGACTCCTACCATGGAGGAGAATATGATTATGTTGAGTATATTCTAGCAAAGATGAAGGAAAACATTGGACTAGCCTAGAATGGAGAAATGGAAAAATTTAATTTTCACCATTACTCACTGTTGATGCACCTGATCTTGTACAAAAATGTGGGGTATATAAGCCTAGACTTTATTGATCATACAACTGATGCCAATGGAGAGATGCCTATCCAATTGTGGACATAGGTATGAGACAATTCTTATCATTATTTTGATTTTGTCTTATTTTTTAATAACTTTAGTACTGTTATAATGAAGATGCTAGACCGTTACTTTAGAGAACCTAAGGTATTGAAAAGTTTATTGAGACTAGCCCTACTCCCAAAAGGCAAAATATTAGACCACAACTGGGGGGATATTTTCTGATTTCCAACCTTTCCTTTGTTGAGGGTTTATGGTTTTCCCCAACCCCCACATATTTTTCCAAAATCCATTCCCTCCCAAACTAGCCATCATTGAATTCATGTAGCAGTTATTTATGGTTAATAGGGAGTATCTAGGGCCTAAGATACATAAGGGCACTTTCCTATGTAGGTTTTTTAAAGTAGGGGAATTTGTAATTGGAAAAGAATTCCTTGACCAAATCCATTCTTATCTTCATCATTACAACTTGTCTATTGGCTCATATAGAATGTACGATCCTAACAACAGGATAAGGAACTCCCTAAAATAAATAAAGAATTATGTACTGCCTAGCATGAAAGAGTTGCCTCATGAGGACCTCATTCCCAATATTGTTGCTGAGGGGGAGGAAGCTAAAAAACTATCAAAGTTTGATGATGTGTTGAGGGTGGAGAGAGAGTTGAAGAGAGTTGGCCCAAACTTCAAAGGTTTTTACCTTAATGTCCCCCACCCTTAGAGGATTAGAAAGATGGTGGTTGATCATGCACAAATCATGGCACAAATGCTAGAGGAGCCAGTTGGAGATGAAGAAAGGGTGAATCCTGATAGCCCCAAACCTGATGTAACCTTGGAATTGGAAGAGGATGAGCCTCCTAAGGCTTCATGGGTTACAAAGGGAAACAAGAGACAAAAGGTTGTCCACATCCTAGAAAAGGTTAAACAAAGAACACTGTAGATTCTACCTGATAAAAGTCAGCACTTTGTTGATTTTAGGCAAAGCCATATATAAGATAGGGTCATTGTAGCTAAGAACACACTCACTAACCTAGAACTAGTTACAGTAAGGTTGGATGGTAGGATCATCCAAGCCCAACAACTTATAGAAGATGAAGATTTGATCAAATTCGAAGAGTTCAAGAGCTTCTTGTACAAGGTAAAACAGAGTGAACTAGTGCTAAAGATGAAACCAGGAGAATCAGATGAGCAAAAATAAGAAGTAATTGAATATTTGCACACCTATGATCCTAAGAGTGAAGTCATGACTCTAGAGGAGGCAAGAGATCTGGTACAGAGGAGTGGGATGTTGTTAGTGCTTGGGTTGGATTTGGAACAAGCATTCATGCTTGACTAAATCAGGAGACAAGAAAATGTCATTTCTTATGAGGCATATGTAGTTGGAGGACTACAAAGAGGATATGGTTTTACTATGGACACCAAGTCCCTAGCAATATGGAGCATGGATCCTTCAACAAAAAAGCCCAAATTATAAAATGTGCAGAACACCGATCAAGGCAAATGATAGTGTGGACACTTCAAGGTACCTCAGGTATAGAAATCTCTAAGGTTGTTAAGAATTTTTCATTTATGAATGAAGCCAAAGTAGAAGAGATAGAGACAAGGCTATCCAAATCCTTTCATGATTATATTGATGTTAGGAAGCTCTATGAAGAGGAATTAAGAAAGAGCTATGTTTACAAGGAAAGGATTGAGGAGCTTGAAGCTAAGGTCCATGGTCTGGAAGTTGATGTTGCATCTCTTAGAGAGTAACTAGAAAATGAAGAGAAAGTGTCTACTATAGAATAAGAGAGTAGAGAATAGGACATCCAAGAGTAGTCATCTAAGGTCACAACAGAGACCATAACACAAATAGATGACCTGGAGGAAGAGGATACAATAAAGCCTAGAAGGATGAGCATTGATGCTCCACCAATGCAGCAAGGTAGTGAGGTAAGGACATTGTTCCTTAGGTGTATGGTTGGTCATAGGGATGAGATTTTGAAGAGCGCATCACAACAGGCGCATACATTGTATATTTCTTTACAAAGTGCTGAACAATTTTGTAATGAAGCACTCTCATGTCTATCACCCACATTTAATCTTTGGGGGCCATATTTTCAATTCTTAGAGAGGATTATTATGTCGATGGCTAAAAATTCATATTTTCCTAACAAGATTATTACAATGAAGGAGGGCCTAGAAATGGAAAAGGAATTAATTGGCTTCTTCACTAGTGAGTTACAAATAATACAAGGAAAATTGAAAGTACTATCTCAGGGAATTAAGCCCTACATACCACCAATTTTGGATAATAACCACAAGTTAAGAGAATGGAATGAATGGTCTAATGCATTCAATGTAGTATTGACTCAAGAGACCATAGTGGCAATTTTTGAAGACAACAGTGATGCCCCTTTCAATAATTTAATTGACTCCGTATTTAGAGCATAAATAGATTTGAATAAATTTCCAGTGGAGTCTAAATTCATAACAAATTTTAGGTGGACTAAAGCCACAAAGGACCTAGAAGAGGTTAAAACCATAGAGAGGCCCACCAAGTGAGAGATCTATATTTGGGAAGTAGTGGGAGAAATAAAGGCCCTACTAGTAAGAAGTAGCTAAGAAATAATTGAGATTAAAAGGAGTGGGAGATTTAGATAATATCAGATAGCCTGAATGGAGTATAAAAGAAGTAAATCTCTCATAAATACATGTATTGAATTTTGAAACTTTTGAGGAAGATAAAGGCAAAAGATGACAAGGAACCAAAGTTAAAGCTCCAGCAATAAATAGTCACCAGCTGACTTTTCAACTACTTCCCTACTTTTGGATCAAGCACAGGGAAATGTCTTGATTATAAATTTTTGTGAATGTCTTGCCTCCTTTTCTTCCATTGAGGTGTTGACATGTGTCTTCCTCCCATCTGAAGCTTGTTGCAATCCTTTATAAGGATTTCCAAGATGTGGAGTAGAGGTCGAAAATTTGTATATTTTTTAGTTTTATGTTATTTTATAGTCTGTCCAATTCTGTGATTGTATGAATGTGTTGAGGCTTGTAAATTTGAAGGAACGGTGAATATGAATGATCAAGTTTCCAAGTTTTGAGTTATATTGTGAGTGTATATCATGTGTTGTACGTATTTTCAAAGGAAATTAATACAAAAGGAAATTTTGCATATCTGTGTATTTGTGCTTTGTCTCCTTCCTTGCATATCTATGATCTTGAGATTGAAATGATCAATGTTCTTTTAGTTTAATACAATTTAGATAAATTGTATATCTCTTATTGATTGCTTTTGGTTCAAAGAATTAAGTAATTACTTTCAGTACGTGATAGGGTTTTCGGTATATAAGGGGGATATGATAAGAATGAGATTCAAAGTTTACTATTGACAAATTTAATTACAAGTCAATTAAATAGGTCTAAGATTGTTGGTTTTGACTCCATGTAACAATGGATAAGGCACTGATCAAGTAATTTCAGTTGCAAGTTGATGATTTCTATAGTTGCAAAATGTATACATCAATCAAAATCAATTTTCCATTTTATGTAATGAAGAACTAAATTTTTTGATCAGCCCTTATTTTTAATAGCTTTCCTCTTGATTATAAGTAGCTATTGTGATGAAAAAAAATTCTACAAATCTAAGAAGAAATTGTGACCAATATCTACTATAAGGGATAGGTTTGAAAAACCAAAAATATTAGTAAACAAGTGTCTGAAGAAAAAATCCAAATTATCAATTGCATTCATATCCCTGAGGTTGATCCACCTTGGCCTTGCAGAGCCTAAAGAGTAGGGAGTAATTTGTACTCTGTCGAAGTTGGTCCTGAGCTGAGACTAATCATACTAAATATAGGATTTAGCTAATCCTTAGGTTTGTTTTCATCTTTTTCATCTTGGTATTGGGTTCAAAGTACCTAATAGTCCAAAAAACACCAACACACCACAAGACAAATCTCAAACCATGAAATACATTTTCAAGACCACACTGGACATAGTTACATAGATTTCTATGTCAAGAGGTCAAACATGTTTGACCAAACACATGCTTCCTCTATAATATTCTCCATATGCCATCATCATGAAATATTATGTAAGATAATCACCTCTAATCATGAAGACACATCACCAAGTCATGAGTGACTCATCTAAACCCATCAAAATCTCAACACCAATTACCAATAATCAGTTTACTAACTATCAGTCAAGATCACAAGACACTTTAACCTATTCAATAACTTTGTCACAACTTCACCGGTCACCTATCCTTTACATTGATCATACTAGCGAGTTGTGGTTGTAACAATATCATCATAATAGTGTTGATTGTTATCTCCTATGTTCACTCCACTTAACTCATCATAGATTGATAAACTAATCAAGGCACCTATCTCTTGTCACTAATTGTTCTAGCAATTGCATTGTCAAGATTTTCCTAATCATACATTTCTTCACTTCAATAAACTAGTCATACCATGGAACTTTAGAGACATTCCCAATTCTCTCATCAGGATTGCTACCTCTAAAACTTACTGTAACACCTTATTCATAATGTTTATGTTTGACAACATTCTAGGAACATTAGGCCAATAGTTAACATCAATGACAACACAATAACTTATCATCATGCAATAAAATATGTATAATGACACTAACAAATAAAACCACACTAAGGAGACACTTATTGTAAATTATGCTCCTTATTTCAACTTTAGTATTGCCTTTTTTTTTCTGTTACCAAAGTTAGCCACCCATTCATATTACATTCCATTTTAAAATTCAACAAAATCAACTCCCCACAAATAACATTTGAATCTAAAAATGATTTTATTGATGATTCAATCCTCTTGCACAAATAAAATATGTTGCATAGTTTACACTAATGCCAATATACAAAACCAGATATAGTTAGTGGATATGATTTCCTAAATTTAATACATACATATATAAGCAATAAGTATTATATGTAGGTATAACTTTATCTAAATGATATGATAGAATTGATTCTATCATTGTATTGTTCCATCTCGAAAACACAGCTTGTCCAATCCTACCCACTATTCATTAGCTGAAATAAAAACAAAAAATTATTGCAATCCTTCTACTAAAAAAAAAAAATTTATAGCATTCAATTAAATTATTTTTTTGACATTTTTTGCTAGTCCCATCATCTTTCTAATTGAGCTTGAATTCTCAACAGGCTAAAAAATTCACTTGTTTCAAGGGTATATCTGTCTTAATTAGACATACTCAAGATGAATATATTTCTCCTTTTTTGCTTCTAATCATTATTTTTCATTTCTACATGATTTTTTTTACCAAATTTGTATCAACTTTAAGCTACTAAATATTGTTTCTCATATTTCTAACTACAAACATTACACTCATATCTTGTGGAAATATCATTTTTTCTTTCACTTTCTTTTGGTTTGACGAATATATATTTTGATACTTATCAATTGAGAAATCCTTTTCCAAATTGTAGTCATGTCCATTTTGTTTGACCCTATTCCCCTCTTCTAAATAGGATGTTATTTTCCTAATCACTTTTTGTAGTGGTTAATCAATTTTTTTTATCCAAGAGATTTGACATTTCTCCATGATAGTCAAGCTCATGTAATGCTTGAGTAAATTATAAATTTTCTTCTTGTTCCTACTAAGTTTATGTTGATCTATTTTGATACAATTACAAGTTGTAAAAATGGTATCCCATGAAATATATATATCATGTATGTTCTTGTATCTATGCTACATTTAGAATAAATAAATACACCAAACTTATTCTCATGAAAATTTTCAAGGTTGTTGGAACATATGGTAAAAATAATTTAAAGTTTCTAAATCTGAACTCTAACCATCTCAAGCTTAATGTATATTTGATCATAAATATTGGTAAGGTTTTATTGGCATTCATTTTCTAAATTCTATAGTAATTATATCATGCATACCAAACCGTGAAATCGGTTTCTAATATCATTATAGTATCTAAAAATTTCATCGTCGCTACCATGGGACAACCTTCAAATGTTAAAGTGTAAGATGGAGTTAAATGAATCAAGATAAAAAATTGGTTCACATATTTTAACACATCACGACTAGGATGATCATTACCTTTGCAAGCCCATTGATTAATAAAGTGTTTTATCTTCCCTTTATAGACCTCTTAGTATTCATAATAATGTCTACAATAGCACAATCTCAATGTTAATTTAAGCTTCTTTCTATAACTACATTGGTAGAAAAATTACTTACCATATGTTCCTTCAATGTAAAAAATCTCCAAATAACAAGGTAAGGTTATAACTTGTGGGAAACTTCTATGGGTGACAAAAAATATCACATTATTCTACTATTCTAGATTTTTTTAATCATCATTAGTGGTTGATCCACTAGGTCTAAAACTATGAAATTTTCTTATAAAACTTGTTATGGCAGTGAGGCTCACAACTTTTGGGATTTGACAATGAGAGGTTGGACATGGAGGGTATTTCAAAATCTAGGCCAAACAACTACCATATTTATATCGAGATAGCTCATTATCCCCCATATGAGCATGAGTTTCATAAGGTTATCCATACTCATACTAATGAGAATCCAAGCATTACGAGGTATGGAAATGTATTGATTACTCTTTGAGCTCCCTTAAAACCAAAACCATGGGCTAAGGCCTTCAAATATGTCTAGAAACCTACAGGTTTTCCCCATGGAAATCCCATGTTGAAAACTGTAATTAAAGAAAAGGGGAATAACATTGTTTAGCACTCAAGGGATGAAGGTGATGCTTCCATTAAGATAACTTTTAGGGAAACATAGCTCCCTAATCAAGTACATGCTCTTAGGACTAAAGCTTTGATTTATAAATTGTGGAAGCTAAACTTTCCTGATAAAGAGTTCTCCTTACGCATTAAGTTGGAATGGACTAGAGTGGAAAAGGTTTTTTACATCAACTCAAAGTTAGGATTTTTTTTGTGTCCAATTTGATTCTCCCTTAAATTAGAATTTAAATTTACAAATTAAGCATTGGGTTTTTAATGGATCGAGCTTTGTATGCAAGCTTCGACCCCAATTTTCAAGTATCTCAATTGAATGACATGTTTTTTTCCCTTTTGAATACAATTCCCTCAATTATCTTTGTAATATATAGAGAGGGATATAATCAAGATCATGGCGAACAAGATTGGAATCTTTCTCAAGTTGGATCAAGAATTCTTCGTAGATCTTAGGGTACCTTTAAGGGTATGTGTATTGGTTGATACTCATTCTAGAATCCCAAATCTTATTAAAATTAAATAAAAATGGGGCTCTTGGATCCTAAAACTTTTCATAGAATCAATAAATAAATAAAATCATACCTATCATCAACTAGCCCATAGAGGTGAGATATGTAAGCCAACAAAGGGGAAAAAGGTACAATTTCAAAGTTTTATTTCACCACAAAATGAGAATCAATTGACAATTGGAAGCTACCGAGTGTCTTCTCTCCCTACTGTATATTTAAAGTTGATTGGTAAAAACATCACACCTCTTGGTAACAAAAAATCTATAATCTTGTTCAGTAGTTGAGATAAGGGGGAAAAAAAGGGTTCAATAAAATATTGACAATGCAACATCGGAATAATCCTAGAATTGGGATATTCTATTTTAAGAATCCTTTCCAATGTAAGTAAACCTTTTAAAGATCAAGCTAGAACAAGAAAAACTATTTTCATACACAAGCCTACTACTCTAATGTCTCATCTCACACATAATGATAATGGTTTGGCCATGAGAATCACTGAAGAGGTAAGCCTAAATATGAAGCAATCTAGTCAGATTGTCGATTTGGTGTTCAATCAAAAAGATAATCGCCTAAGGATATTTCACCTCAATGTTGAGACTATCTTTTCATCCTTGCCCCTAACAAAAAAGTATGACGGCATGCCAGATGTGGAATAAACCACACCATCATTGGGATATCCATAGGCGAAATAGATGCTTAATGCAAAGGATGAGAGTAGTGTTCAAATTAAGAGGGGTCTAGCCTCCTTAATGGTGGGAGAGATATTCCTATGAGTAATACATAATTGGACAATGATGATCTTCCTAGAGATGGGGGAGACATTCTTATGACTGTCGAGAAGATTGATAAAGATAGTCAACCAGGAGATGATGTGAAAGAGACTATAAAGAATGACATGAATACTTTTGATTACTCCAAGTCCTGCTCTCTTCATCAAAGCCCGATGATCATTAAGGATCAATTCATTGCCCCCACTAGAAGAGGTAGAAAACCACAAATTTTAAAGATTAAAGAACTGATAAAGGAATTCAAACTACTCTGGACAAAAACTTGTCTATCAGCAAATGAATGAGGAGTGTCATTTGCGCTCCTCAAGAGAAAATATGATCATATCATAGAATGATATAAGCTTAAATAGCTCTGACAAAAGTGTTGACATAAAGAAACAACTTGATGTGAGTGAGGTAGACATAGTACTTCTATAAGAAACAAAGCTATCTGATGAAATGTTCACTACGTCAATTGCAAAATGATTGAATTGGAACTTGGTGCATGTCCCTTCTCAGGGTGCTTCTAGTGGTTTATATACTTTATGGAATCCTAAAACTATCAATATTACCTCTATCAATAAGGATGCCAAGTGGAAACAAGTTGTATTAAAATTTGATCTTGAATTCACTCTCTTTAATATTTTTGAGCCAACCTCTACTAAATCTAAGGAAAATTGGTAGGCTAAGCTTACAGATATAATAACAATGATAAATACAAAAAATTTCTTACTGGTAAATTATTTTAAATTTATTACACCATTGGAATTAAAATAAGGAGGTATAATTTCCCCCTCCAAAACCATGATAGATTTTGCTAGATTTATTGAGGATGGTACCTTGATTGATATACCCCATAAAAATGACTCATTTACATGGAAAGATAATATAAAACAATTCTTGGATATAGCTAAGAGGTTGGATCATTTTCTTCTTTCATATATATAGATTTCTATGGGTTTTAGCGTAACTTCATAAATTATGGCACTTATAGCCTTAGATCATTTTGCAATAAGATTGACTATAGATAAAATGGAAATTAACTTAACCACAATCCTTAATTCAAATTTGAAAAAGCATGGTTCAAACATCCTCTTTTCCTACCACTATAAAAGCAATGGTGGATTTCTACCCCCTCTGTTAAAGGATCCAAAATGTATCAATTTCATATGAAATTAAGGAAAATAAAAGGGAGAATAATCCAATGGAACAAATCTATCTTCAAGAACATATTTTAGCAAGAAAGAGATAGATTAGATGGAATTGCAAAAGGTTCAAAAAACTAATTTTATATTTGAAATTGATCAGTATTTGTATGAGAAGTAGAAAGAGTTACAATCAAATTGAGAAGAGATATGTTCTCATGAGGAAATTTACTGGCAACATAAATCAAGAGAGTTGTGGCTTCAGGATGGAGATTAAAATTTGAAGTTCTTTCATAATGCAACCAAGATTAAGAAAGTTAATCAAACTATTTTCTCCATCCAACATGCAGATTCTAGTAATCTTTTGGTTAGTAAGGAAGAAATTGCTCAAGAAGGTGTTCGATTTTATCAAAATCTTCTTACCCCTCAACAAACATAGGGTCCTGCTAACATTGAGAAAGAAGATGGTATGCTCTCATGCATACTAGATTTAATTTCCATGGAAGATAACCAAGCATTATCAAAACCTTTCTCATTAGAAGAAGTTGAACACGTGGTGTTTTCAATTCTAGCAGATAAGGCCTCTAAACCAAATGGGTTGCAATGCCCCGCTCGGGAACCCAAGAGAAATAAACCTAACATGTTACAATGTTTATTGAACTATTTTTTTTTTTTAGATTTGAACAACATTATTGTGGAAGCAATATAATCATGCACATCAAATACACATTTGCAATTACAAATACAGTTTCAATTCCTCAAGGGTTCCTTTACGTCGAGTCACATTTAATAATTTTAAATTAATTAGTTTAAGTTTCAAGTACAATGTCAAATGATCATAAAGAAATAATAGATACATAATCATATAAGCAAAGCATAAGTATAACTAATACAATGAAAGTACATCCAATTACTAACATCCACTACACATGTCGCAGGGTATGTGAGAATAGATACAATACATCAGAATACATGATAACATATATACATCATCTGAAAAGAAGTCTTTGAGATAAGAAATAAGAATGATAAAGGTACATCTCCTACAACGAACATCCAACAGCTAGCAAAGTGAGGGGGAACCCAAATGGTAAGAGGACACTACCTCTCGACTGCGTGCTTACCTAATCAAGCTTCCACTCCCACCCTACAGGGAAGATAATGAACGATCCACATACGACTAACCAAACATAAAACATTCCTAGGCATGGAATTCCTAATAGCCACAACTACCTCAAAAGTAACACATGCTACTCAAGAAGATAAAATAATCCAAAAGTAAGAACACTCAATCCAATACCAACACCACATAATCAAACATCATACATGAACCAAGAATAAACCAAATACCAAGATCATAAGATAAAGTCAATGAAAGATAATCACCTCAAGTCAAAAGCCACATGTCAAAAGTATATCATCCATGAATCACGAATCATCATCAATGGAAGTAAATAACCACAATAAACACATCCAACAATAAGTAGACCACTAGAGGTACACACAATCTACAGAGGAGACTCAGGCTACATACTAGGGAGTGTCATCACATGGTTGCTTGAGTTACCCTGGACTGGTCTCTAAATAAACCCGAACCCTCAAGCTTTGAGCTACCCTGGACTGGTTACTCTAAACCCCAGACCCTCAATGTGACACATGTGGAAACCAAAAAGCCCTCTCAAAAAGACGAGGCAATCATCCCATTCCCATCCTTAGTCTTTACAAGACCTCAAGGCATGGGTGAATCAAATATCTCTAACTTATCTTTTTTAGTGTGTTTTCCCCCCAAAATATTAATTATTGGGTTATCACTTATTACATAACTTACAATAGGTTACCTTGGCACTGACCACTTTGGGTCCCGGACCCCTACTGCAAGCCACTCCCAAAGACATGTACCTATACAACCTCTCCTAAGAACATATAGCACAGTTGTGTCCCATACCACAACACCCATAATGATCAAGCTCGGTTCCTTAACAGGCAACTTGAAAACAAGTTGGTTCTCCAACCCAAGTACACAAAATTGCTCCACAAAGTAAATCTCATAAATATAATGTCAACTTGAATCACAGAACACATAATGACATCCAGTCACATAAATAATATAAAAGAAATCCAACAAAGCCTCTGGTGTACATCCTAAATTGGTCAACATCTAACCACTCCAAAATCCAAAAGCATAGACAGTACAAACAAACAATACAGTTCATAGTTGGGTTTGATTTGAGAATACACAATAGAGTCAAAAGTAAAGTTTCAATTTGCATTTCAATGAGCGTTTCAAGTGTATACAATTCTCAACATTACTCATACAATACACATGTATATTTGTTTGAATTAAGGTTTAAATCTCCAGTTTAATACATGTTCTCGAGTTAGTAAGTTTCCCAGTTAACCCTCATAATTAACCCATTACTATATTTGAATGATTACATAATTACCCTTATCCGACTTTAAATCCATATTCCAAATGATATAAGGATAACTATCTGTTTAAAACACTAAAATAATAATTATTGATTTTTTAATAAATTTAATTGCAATTTAATTAAAACTCAATATCATTAATTAATAATAAGTTCAACATTTAATTTCATAACTTCCAATTATTGTTTAATCTAATTAAAATTATTAAATTAATTAAATTAATATAATATATATTAATCCTTATTATTCATTTATTAATTATACATCGATTTAATATGTATTACTAAAATTTATTAATAAAATTGATAATTACACCGAGAGGCATTCTTTACGCCGAGAGGCATTCTATACAATGGCAGCAAAAATGCCTAGCATGAGAATATGCCAAGATTCCTTGTCAATAAAAAAGAATTGGGAGCAGTTACAAACTTCCAAATTAAATATTAAAAAAGAATTCCCAAAATAATAGCTGACCGAAATAATAGGAAGCCAAATGGAGGCCGAAATAATAGGCCCTAAAAAGTAGGGCCCGAAAAAGTAGGACCCGAAAAAATAGGGCCCGAAAAAATAGGGGCGAAATAATTTCAATATGATTTTTTTTTTTTGTTAAATATAATTTTGCATGCACATTCATGCTTATTTTTTGCGGGGAGTGGGGGAATTTAAAACAAATTCGTGGAATGTGAAGAGACGTCTATTGGGGGATATGAGGAGCCTCTCAGAAGTTATAAAACCAAGGCTCCTCATTTCATTTTCATTTTATGTTTTTGCAGGAAGGAAGAGGTGGAGGTTATTGGAGGATTAGATTGGAGTTTTTAATAGGAGTAAATTGAAGTTTTGGAGTAACATTTTTGCAGGTGAGATTTCTATTTTTTATTTACATTTTCATTTAGATTTAGATGTAGAAGTAAATTGAAATTCAAAATTAGTTATAATATTCTACTTTGATTTATATTTCAATTTTAATTAATTTCATTTAGATTTAGAATTCTGTTCATATGACCGAAATTGAGGCCACTGGAGGACCTGTGCAGAGTTTTTCGTGGAGATAAGCATGTGGGTACTGAATCAGGGCACATTAGGCCTCTTGGAGATGTAATTGCGGTGACTTCCATGGCTTTTTGAATCGAATAGGGCAATCTAAACAATCTCAGATCTGAAATTCTTTTTTTCCTTTTCAGCCGAAGACAGAACAAAGATTGCTTGCAAGAAATTTTGCAGAGTTTAAGATTCCCCAATCCCTGTTTTTGGGCTACTGTGGCTTCTCTTTGCAGTAATCCGCAGGGCACTTCGAGCTGTATAAAGAGAATGGAACATGGACCCACTTTTGTCGCTGTCTCTTGATGTTTTGGTTGATTATTTCACGGAGATTGTTACGAGGAGCTTTTTGATTTCTTTTACTTGTTTTCAGAATTTCGATGGCCACTTGTTTGGCGAGACCGATTACCAATAATTTGAGATAATTTTGTGTCTTACACTGCAAAATCATTGATATGAATATTAAATTCAACGGTCGAGCTTCCTGTCAAATGACTTTCTTAGGGTTATCCAGAGTGTAATCATTGAGAAAGCCTTACTTTTCTTCGATCCTTAAATGTCCTTTTCACGCCTTATACCCCCACTAATACTGTCCTACGGCCATCAAATGTTAGGTGTGCTAGAGGCCTGCTTGACAACTCATTTGATGAAGAAATTAGGGTAACTATAAAAAGTGGTGAGGGTTAAAGATGGATGTTTTCTATTATTTTAATTAATATTAATTGGTATGGATTTACTTTCATTATATAATGTATGATATGAACAAAATAATTTATATTAGAGAAGATACAAATAGTTGGAAGTCAGGAATAAATTGTTGTTACATAGTTTTAAAATCTGTATTATGCAGAACAACAAATCTTTTACATAGTTTTAAAATCTGCATTATGCAGAACAGATCTATGTTGTGTAGATTTTCCATTCTTAATTTAATCACGTTTGAAACAGAGCAATTAAGTTTTACAATGGGGTGGGTAGATTTGGTAATTTAGTAATTCAATATAAAAGTCATCATTTAATCAATAAAATACACTTCAACACAACTTATTTCTGCCTTGCATCCTGAGCATTTGATATTTTAGTCATTCATTTTAATATTTTCAACTTTGATATTTTATATCTTGATATTGCTTACTCATCTTTGGAAGATGCAATGCCAAGATGAGACAAAGTTCATTCAAAACCATTAGATAAATGAAAAAAATTAATGCATTTAGTGCACAAAATAAAGAATGCATATGCAATCAATTTTTTTATCAATCTTTATGATAGCTTTTTTTTTAAAATAGAAAATAGAAATTATTCTTTTATGTATGTAGAAAAAAATTAGAAAGATTTTATGTATGTAAAAAATTAAAAGAATTCTATATACATCTAGATTTTTTGAAAAGAATTCTATTTACATCTAGATATTTTGATTGAAATAACCATAATGTAAAAACAAAATATAAAATAGAAATGTTAATATATGTATGTAGAAAAAATTAGAAAGATTGCATGCATCTAAAAAAATTCTATTTACATCTAGATTTTTTTAGAATGGAAAAAAATGGATAATAGAAATATCAGTTGCATGTTTGTAGAAATAAATTAGAAAAACATGTATCTAGAAATTAAAAAGATTCTATATGTGTCTAATTTTTAGATTTTACTTTATTCTAAACTAATTATTGTTTTTGAATGGAAAAAATGGATAATAGAAATATCAGTTGCATGTTTGTAGATATAAATTAGAAAAACATGTATCTAGAAATTAAAAAGATTCTATATGTGTCTAATTTTTAGATTTTACTTTATTCTAAACTAATTATTGATGGATATATATTTTAAAAATATTTATGTAGTTTAAAGTTTAGATTTTAATTAAGTTGTATGCAAATAGGAAAAAGAATAAATATTTTATATATATGTAGATTAATTTCTATTTTTAAAATTTACAAGTAAATGAGTACTTGATTCATTTAAAGTAAACAAGTTTTTAAGTAATATATTTTTATTTTAGAAATGTATTAATCATAATGTTCATTTATTATTACTTATTTAATATACTTATTCTCAAATCTAAGACAATAGAAATGATATTTTATTAACTTTGAAATAGGGAAGTGTTAAGCAAATTCGTTTACAAAAATACCAAAAATATATTTGGTCTTTGATCAAATTGGAGTTAATATTAAAAATATAAATATGACCATTAACGATTAAGCTAAATTCAGTTCAAAACAATAATATTATTTAAATTTAAATAAAAAATTTTGAAAAGAATTCTATTTACATCTAGATATTTTGATTGAAATAACCATAATGTAAAAACAAAATATAAAATAGAAATGTTAATATATGTATGTAGAAAAAATTAGAAAGATTGCATGCATCTAAAAAAATTCTATTTACATCTAGATTTTTTTAGAATGGAAAAAAATGAATAATAGAAATATCAGTTGCATGTTTGTAGAAATAAATTAGAAAAACATGTATCTAGAAATTAAAAGATTCTATATGTGTCTAATTTTTAGATTTTACTTTATTCTAAACTATTTATTGATGGATATATATTTTAAAAATATTTATGTAGTTTAAAGTTTAGATTTTAATTAATTTGTATGCAAATAGGAAAAAGAATAAATATTTTATATATATGTAGATTAATTTCTATTTTTAAAATTTACAAGTAAATGAGTACTTTATTCATTCAAAGTAAACAAGTTTTTAAGTAATATATTTTTATTTTAGAAATATATTAATCATAATGTTCATTTATTATTACTTATTTAATATACTTACTCTCAAATCTAAGACAATAGAAATCATATTTTATTAACTTTGAAATAGGGAAGTGTTAAGCAAGTTCGTTTACAAAAATACCAAAAATATATTTGGTCTTTGATCAAATTGGAGTTAATATTAGAAATATAAATATGATCATTAACAATTAAGCTAAATTCAATTCAAAACAATAATATTATTTAAATTTAAATAAAATAAGCCATGTTTACTTTGAAACATCAAACAATTAATTAACTAATACAATAATTAAAATAAATGAATCTATTATGACATAGAAAAATATTTTCGAAGTATAATTTCTTTGTTTTTGAATCAATATGAGTTTTTTTTTCTACTTGAAAAGATAAACCATCCTAATTGTCATCCTTAGTTAACCCTAACAACAACCCCTACCTTAGCCCTAGCCCCAACAATGATGTACAATCTAACTATAATCCAACATTAAACTATAATTATAGCACTAAAACATATCCCTATTGATATTCTAAACTCTTATCATAACGAAAATCTCAGCCCAAACCATAATTTAAACCAAAAACCTACACACTAATATTGGTTATAGTCTTAACCCTAAAATCTAACCCTTAACCATAATGTAAAAACAAACTCCAGAATATTGATCAAAATCCTAAACCTAACTATAGGGATAACCATGATATTAAACTCTAAATCCAGTCCCAAGGTCCTAACCATGGTGTAAACCTATAACCGAACTCTTAAAAAATTTACTAATCCCTGATCCTAATCACATTCCCAACTTTAAACTTGAACCATAAACCATAGTTGTAACCATAATCATAAACTTAAACAAAACCCTAACCCTAAAGGTACAATCATAAAATTAATCATAGCTTAGACCCTAATCCTAGCACAAACCACAATCATGACCAAATATAAATCTTTACCTTACCCCTAATCATAATTTCAATGTTAACCCTAACATTAGTTTCAATCCTACCATGATATGAACCCTAATATAGACTTCACCTTGATCCTCACCCTAATCTTAAGTCTAATTAAACCCTGACTAAAACCTAATCTAAATGATATATATAACTATAATCCTAACTGTAATTATCATACAACCCAATGCTAACCCTCATGTATACTTAATCCCTAATCTTAACTCTAAATATTCTATAAACTCTAGAATTGACCTTGATTCTAACCATAACCCTAAAATCTAAATTGTAACCATAGCATGGAAGGTGGGGACCCCCGCTACATGGCACAATTCTGGGTCTTGGAGCCTCGCGAAAGCACTACAGAGTGAGAAAATGTCAGAAAGGTGACATGTGGTAGCATGAAGCAATTTTGGGCTTTAGAGCATTGCAGAAACAATGCAGCGTAAGGAGGCGCTAGAATGGAGACTCGTGGAAAGAAAAGACATTCATGTCGCTGGCAGAAAACTATGAAAAGAGATAACATGATGTGTTAACCTCCCACAAAAAATGCAAGGTTGATCACAAGGGGGAATTTGGTTTCCCCAAAAATGAATGATGGTCATCGATGAAGGTCTTCCTCTCGAAATAGACGGCATAGATGCATCGTGAATCCTCACCAATGAAGGATTAAGTTGCAACCGTCGATGTAGATTCTCCCCTCAAAAAGGATGACTGATATGCAACGAGGAAACTCCTCCCAATGAAGGATTAAGTCACATTCGTCGATCAAGATTGGCTTTATTTCCAATGGATGACTAAGATGTAGTGAAGAGATTCCTCCCAACGAACGAAGCAGATAGCGCAAAAGGTGTAAACCCCCTCCATGTGGCACAATTTTGGGTCTCAAAGACTCATGAAAGCATTGTGGAGTGAGGAAATGTTGAAAAGGCAATGCGTGGTAGCATGATGCAATTTTGGGCTTCAAAGAATTGAAGAAACAATGTAGCATGATGATGCATCAGAATGGAGATGCATGGCAGCATCTTGTGCAATTCTAGGCTTTAGAGTGTTTCGAAGACACTAGCGTATAAAGAAACATTAGAATGGGAATGCATGGCAACATCTTGCACTTTTGGGAAGATGGGAAGATAGCTCGCGAAGAAATAAGAGTTATCGAATCTCGCAGCATGAATCAACCTGACCAAGAAAAAATGATCCAGCGTGGTCAATGAAGAAACCGAGCCAACACAAAATGTTAGCCAGCAACTTTAGTGATGTTAATCCTTTGAAAAGAACCTATCCCATTTAAGGTCTCTCAGATCAGACATCAGTGATGGGTTGAATAGGAGGAAAAAATAGCACACAATGCCCTCCTAAATGAAATTCTAAATGTAACACTAATAACCATGGTCCTACTTCTTTCCCTAACCTTATCCATGAGTGTGGGAATATACATATTATTATATAGGGCACCTTATATAATAATAAATATAATCTAAAATCCCAACCCTTACTCCCCTCCTAACTATAACTATGAACATAAGAAAACTTCTAAATATAACCCTTCTTCTAACTCTAACCCTAACCCTAACCCTAACTATAACTGTAACCCTATCCCTACCACTAACTGTAACCCTGAATCTAACTCTACCATAATTGGACTTTAACCCTAACTATAACTGTAACCCTAAACCTAACTCTAACCTTAACCGTAACCATAACCGTAACCCAAAACCTAACCCTAATCCTAGCTAGAATTCTAATACTCTGTCTACCCCTAACTCAAACTATAGCCCTAACTATAACTCAAACTCTAACCCTAACTCATATTCTAACCCTAAACCCAACCCTAACCTTGACCCTAACCCTAACCCTAACCCTAAGCCTAACCCTTTGTCTACCCCTATCTCTAACCCTAACCCTAACCCTAACCCTAACCCTAACTCTAACCCTAAATCTAACTCTTTATGTAAATCTAACTCTACCATAATTAGACTCTAACCCTAACCCTAACTTTAATCCTGACTGAAACCCTAACCCTAACCCTAACTCTAACCTTAACCCTGACTCAATCCCCTTACCCTAACCTTAACATTGATATAACTCTCTCTATATATAACCCTAACTCTAAATATAAACCTAACCCTAACCCTAAATCTAACTCAAACCGTAACTGTAAGCATAACCCTACCCCTACCCATAACTCTAACTGTAAATCTAACTCTACCATAATTGGATTTTAATATTAACCCTAACCCTAACTCTAACCTTAACCTTGACTCAAAACACTAACCCTAACCCTAACTCTAACATTAACCCAACTGTAAAATTAACTCTATTGGTAACTCAAACCCTAAACTTAACCCTAATTCTAACCCTAACTCTAACTCTAGCTCTAGCTCTAACCCTAACTCTAACCATAACTCAAACTCAAACCCTAAACCTAACCCTAATCCTAACCCAAATTATAATGCTCTGTCTACCCCTAACTCAAACTATAACCCTAACCCTAACTCATACTCTAACCCTAAACCTGACCCTAGCCCTAACCCTAACCCAGAACCTTACCCTAACCCTAACCCTAACCCTATCTATAACCCTAATCCTAACCCTAACTCTAATCCTAATCTTAACCCTAATTCTAATCCTAACACTAACCTTAACCCTACCCCTAACTCTAACCATTAATCTAACTCTACCATAATTAGAATCTAACCCTAACCCTAACCTTAACCCTAGCTCAAACCCTTACCCTAACTTTGTCCCTAACCATATATCTACGTATGACTATAACATTTTACATTACAATATCCCAAAAATAAAATATATATTTTTATCTAAATTAAACTTCTTATATTAAATTTTAAATAATATTTGACTCAAACCTTAACCGTAACCCTAACCTTAACCATGAGCATTACTCTAACCCTAACCTTAACCATAAACATAACTCTACACCTAACTCTAACCCTAATTCTAACTCTACCATAATTGGACTCTAATCCTATCCCTAACCCTAATTATAAGCATAACTCTAACCCTAGCCTTAACCATGAGCATAACTCTAACTCTAGATCTGACTCTACCATAATTGGACACTAACCCTGACCCTAACCTTAATTTTGATCCTAACTCAAACCCTAACCCTAACTCTAACCTTAACCTTGATTCAAACCTTAACCCTAACCCTAACCCTAGCCTTACTATAACCCTAACCCTAATCATAACCATAACCATAACTCTAACCCTAACCTTAACCATGACCATAACTCTAACCCTAACATTAACCATAAACATAACTCTAATCTGAACCTTAACCATAACTCTAATGATAACCATAACCATAATTCTATCCTTGACCTTAACCATAGCTCAAACCCTAACCCTAACTCCAACCCTAACCCTAATGCTAACCCTAACCCTAATTCTATCCCTAAGGTTAACATTAACTGTAATGTTAACTTTGTCCCTAACTATATATCTACGTATGACTATAACATTTTACATTACAATATCCCAAAAAAAAAAAAATTATCTAAATTAAATTCCTTATATTAAATTAAAAGATATATTTGACTCAAACCCTAACCCTAACCCTATCCCCACTATAACTCTAACCATAACCATAATGATGACTCTAACCCTAACCTTAACCATGAGCATTACTCTAAACCTAACATTAACCATAAGCATAACTCTACCCCTAACTCTAACCCTAATTCTAACTCTACCATAATTGGATTCTAACCCTATCCCTAACCCTAGCCTTAACCATGAGCATAACTCTAATTTTGGATTTGACTCTACCATAATTGGACTCTAACCTTAACCCTAACCTTAATTTTGATCCTAACTCAAACCCTAACCCTTTAAACTCTAACCTTAACCTTCACTCAAACCTTAACCCTAACCCTAACGTTAGCCTTACTATAACCCTAACACTAACCCTAATCATAACCATAACCATAACTCTAACCCTAACCTTAACCATGACCATAACATTAACCCTAACCTTAACCATAAACATAACTCTAATCTAAACCTTAACCATAACTCTAACAATAACCATAACCATAACTCTATCCCTAACCTTAACCATAGCTCAAACCCTAACCCTAACTCTAATGCTAACCCTAACCCTAATTCTATCCCTAAGGTTAACATTAACTATAATGGTAACTTTGTCCCTAACCATATATCTATGTATGACTATAACATTTTACATTACAATATCCCAAAAATAAAAAATATTTTTTTAATCTATTTTAAACTCCTTATATTAAATTTTTAAAAATATTTTGAAGCATAATTTTATAGTAACTTCATATAACTCTAATTAAAAATTAATTAAAAATTTTATAGTAACCTTATCAAAATAAAAAATAAAAAGTAAATATTTTTCCTATTGCATCGCGACTGCCACTAGCTATATATACCTCTATATATATATATATATATATATATATATATATATATATATATATATATATATATATATATATTACGCCGAGAGTAATTGTTCTCGAGGCGCCTATTTTTATTTTCATTAATCCCAACTTCGATTAAAATAACTTTGGGATTAAATAAAAATAGGCGCCTCGAGAACGATTACTCTCGGCATAATATATATAGAGATATATATAGCTAGTTATAATTCATTTAATAACATTGATAGTTAAACATTTAAACTAAATACAATTTGAATTTAATAATACTAATATTGATAAATTATATTAAACATAATTTGATTTTAATAAACTTAACAATTTAAAAAAATTAATTTAAAAAAAAAACTTTAATTAAAAATTATAAAACTACATATGCGTTTAAGGCCCACCGGCCACAGAGTACGACGCCTGTCGTGCGACAGGCTGACTGCTACCGCAGGCAGTGCCTACGTACAGTAGTACGCCTGCACACAGTAGCGCACTTAAAAAGAGGTAAGGAGGGTTGGGTTAATCCCTCCCCCATCACATTTTATTTTATATTTTTTAAAAAAATTTTGATTTTAATATAATTCATTTTTTTTAATTAAACAAATAAACTCAAAACTCCCCCCTCCAATAAATTCCAAAAATATATATTTAATTTTATTAAAAAAACATTTTTAGACAAGTTCCCCTCCAAGATCACATTAAAATATATATGTATATACATATGTATATATATACATATGTATGTATATGTATATATATATATACATATGTATATATATATATACATATGTATACATATGTATATATATATACATACACATATATATATCTATATATAGATGTACATATATATACATATACATAATATATATATATATATATATATATATATATATATATATATATATATATATATATATATATATATATATATATATATATATGTATGTATGTATATGTACATATACATACATACATATATATATATGTATGTATGTATATGTACATATACATACATACATATATATATATATATGTATGTATATGTACATATACATACATACATATATATATATATATATCTATATATATGTACATATACATGTATATACATATATATATATGTACATACATGTATATGTACATATATATATATATATATATGTATATATATATATATACATGTATATGTACATATATACATGTATATGTACATATATATATGTATATGTATGTACATATATAAATATATGTATATGTATGTACATATACATATATATACATATATATACATATACATATGTATATATATGTATATATATATGTATGTATGTATATGTATATATATATACATATATATAAATAGATATACATGTATATCTATACATACATATATGTGTGTGTGTGTGTGTGTGTGTGTGTGTGTGTGTGTGTGTGTGTGTGTGTGTGTACATATGTATATATATGTATGTATGTATATGTATATATATGTATGTATATGTATGTATATGTATGTATATATATATATAAAAATAGATATACATGTGTATATATATGTATGTATGTATATAGATATATATATATACATATTTATTTTTTTTAAATGATTGAAATTTTAGTCTAATAGGAAAAATAAGTTCAACCAATCGGATTTTCAATTTAGGATTTCCATTTCCAAAATCAAACCCTTTCCAAATTTAAATTTCTCACTTTCATTTTAATACAAACACAAATCTCGATTTAATACTAATTTCTTTCAAATGTAGAACGAGGTTTTCTAAATAGTTTTTCAATCCCGATACCCAGAAGAAATCAAATAGCAAAAGATTCAGAACGAAAGGTGGCAAGATTCATTCAATAAAATTTGAGAAAGCAATTTTCAACAAGCACGAAGAAGACAGAGATCTGAAAGTATTCCTACAATGGTTCACAAACCCTACCTTGATTTGATGCTAACAATCTGGTGAAACCCTTGCTAATCCAAACCTTTCAAAGCTTCCAAAGATTTCTTTATTCCCCTTCCAAAAGTGTGTTCCCTGAAACCTGTGTGTGCAATAATGACCCGAAAACCCTCTAATATAAAATATAATTACCTTTTAGGGTTTCTGTCTCTACAACTCTAAAATTATAATTATTTTATTTAATTAATTCTTTCATGCACAATTAATTTCCTTTTATTTAATTTATTAACTTTTAAATCTCAAGTGCACTTTATTAAAGTATCTTTATTAAGTTGACATATTTTATCTTTTTAATTAATTTCCTATATTTTAATCTCATACACACATCATGCGAACTTAAATCTTTTCATAATTTAATTTCTTTTCACTTTTTAATTTATTTTTGAATGTTTAATTTGATAAATATTTATTAACTTAAATAACAATAATATTTACTAATTAGGAATCATCAAGACATCATTAACAACACTTGAAATGAAAACAACTAAGTAATTATAACCGATATACTTGTAATTAGGGACATGAAATAATATCATAATATTGTAAATCCAGTATCTCTAAACTAATCAGTGCATATAATCGACCTAAAATAATTTGACAATGATAACAAAAATGTGATCTAAGGGCAGGCACTACATGGGCTACTACTCTCTTTTTTTATAATCTTGAGAATTCATTGACCTTGCTCTCCTTCTTGCAATGGAAGGATCAAGGAAAAGAGGGGCAGTGTTATCCCACTTCAATTAAACAAATATTACTTTAATACCTAATAAAAAGAAACCAACTACTTTTGTAGATTTTTGCCTAATTTCATTACGCAATACCATTTACAAGAACTTTACAAAGGCTATTTATTTATGAATACAAAGATTGATTACAAAACTCATTTTAGTAGAACAAGGGGACTTTATTCTAGGTAGAGAAACTACTGAGGGAGCTATAGTTGCACATGAGGTCTTAAACTCTATTAAAGAGCATAATATTCCATCATGCGTTATTAAACTGGACATGCTCAAAGCCTATGATAGAGTTAGATGGATTTTTCTAAGTAAAGTGGTCCTCAAGTTTGGGTTTTCTTGTAAATAGTATAGGTGGATCATGAATATTTTTAACATATAGAGTTTTTCATTATTAATAAATAGGTTCCCTTGTGGTTCTTTCAATTCCACTCAAGGAGTGAGATAAGGGGACCCTTTATCTCCTTTCCTTTTTATTATCATGGTGGATACCCTAAGCCATAAAATTTGAGTTTATCATCAAGTTGGGCTTTGGAGAGGTAAAAATCCCACAAACAAATGTTTCCTCAATGCACTCTCTTTTTGCAGATGATACTCCTTTATTTTGTGTTGCATCTTTTTAGAAGATCACTTTCATCAAGAATGCTAATCTCACTTATGAGATGGTTTCAAATCCAAAGATTAACACTAAAAAGTCATCTATATTTTTATGTAATCCCCATCTAGTTTTGAAGCAATGAATAATGATTATTCTACAATTTTATGAGGCTCAACTCCCAAGCTCCTACCTTGGTATTACACTGTTTCAGGGGACCAACTACAAAAAATATTGGACAGATATAATTAAGAGACTTAAATCTAGAATGTGGTTATTGTTTACGGGAAAGCTCGTCCTTGTTAAATCTGTTATGCCTACTATCCCAACTACTTCTTGGTTTTCGTTAAAGCCCCAAAATCATTCATCAAGAAAATAGAGAAGGTGATCAAAAAATTCTTATGGAATGATAATATAAATGGTAAGAAGAAGATCCTTGTTATTTTGATCCAAGGATTATCACTCGATAAATCTGTGGGTGGCTCTAATCTTAGTGGTTTAATTCATTTCAATATTGCTTTTGGCACTAAGCTTGTTTAGTAAATTTATAGCAAACTAAACCTTGGTGTAAATTGATGTGAGCTAAGTATTTAGACATAGATGAACCTAAACGTATCTTGACAATTTCTAATCCACAAAAGGGGTCATAAATTTGGGAATTCTTAATGTCTTCATAGAGCTAAGTACCAAGTATGTTTCATGGAAGTCCATAATTGGGAGGAAATCATGTTTTGGCTAGACTCGTGGAGTGGACATGAACCACTATGTTTATTAGGGGCCTACTTAGACTCATTCAATATATTTAAGACGCAATGGGATTTGAAGTGAATTATGTGGATGTTGTCCATATATATTTGGTCAAAGTAATTTGGAGAGACCCTAATACACTACCTATAAGTGATAAAGTAAAGGACTTTTTTAGAAAGAGGCTAGTAGAAAGAGCTATTTTCCTTTCTAAAATGTTAGATAAGGTGATTTTTCTTCCATTGCCATCGGGATCCTACTCAATCAAGGAAGGTTAAAAATAAATTTAAAGAAGTAATTTACTTAACACCCCATAACATGGATTTCTTTTTTGTTGGAATGATTGCATCCCACCAAGAGTAGGATTCTTCACCTAGTTGGCCTTGAAACAAAGGATCTTAACTAGTAGTAGGCTAGTGAAACTAAAGATATGTGGCCAACTTAAATGTGTTCTGTACATTAATGAATATGAATCATTTGATCATTTTTTTTGCATTCTCCATTTCCAACAGAGTTTTGGAATTTCTTACTATCAAATTTGTATTGTTGTTTTCCATTGCCTTCTAAGCTATGTGACTTATTCAGGGCATGGCTGACCATATACTCAGAATCAATGTTATCAATAATATGGTTTATCACTTCTACTATTGTGAAATATTCCATTTGGTGGGAGAGAAATAGAAGAATTTTTTGAGAATAAGAAACATCTTTGGAAATAGTCAAAAAGAACATAGCAAACTCAGTATGTGAATGATTTTATTCTTATCTCGTGAAACATATATAATCTAACCCACAATTCTCTTCTTGGTATAATGACATGTTGAAGGGATGGACTAACATTAAGGTCCCAAATAGATAAGTGATTCCTATGAAGTTAAGGATTAGTAGGAAGGAGGTCAAATGGAGAAATCCATAACCTAATATTTTCAAGTTCAATTTCAATGGGGCATCCTATGGAAATCTCAGTATTTTAGGAACATGAGTCTGTATTAGAGACAATGAGGCTAATATAATTGCTTCTAAAGTTATTCCATTACCTATATGACCTAATAGATAGGTAGAATCATTAGCTATGTATCATGGATAGTTTTAGCATCTTCCCTTAGCATTGACTATCTTCAAATTGAAGGGGACTCCCAAACTAATGAAGGTACTGCTCTGATACCATTGAAGAAGGGCCACACCACCCTTACCAACTCACAACCAAGAATGCAACAACATGAAGACCAAGAAAATAAAATGCTTCCCAAAGAACTCTTTTATTAAACTTGAAAATCCTTAGCAATTACAATAACCTTTGTGCAAGATCTCTCAAGATCCAATCAAAGCCCAAGCTAGTCCAAATCCACACTCTAGTCGAAACCTCTGAGATCTCAACTTGTGCTCGCAAGCCACCAAGCAACCTCCTTGTTTCTAAAACGTAGCCACTAGCTCTTCTCCAACCTTATCCAAGATCCAAGTGTAAATTGCCTCACATTCGGCGCTCTGTCTACACACTCACAAGTCCACCACAATCCTGTTGTAAACTGCCTCACATTCGGCGCTCTGTCCACAGACTCAGGAAAATGCACTCTTCACTTCATCCTTCTCTTTCACACCTTGAAGCCTTCACACTTTCTAGCTTCTACTTCTCAAACTTCCACTTGAGCTTTCACTTCTCAAGCTACTCCTTGAGCTTGATTAGAAATGCTCATATGCCTTGCTTAAATAGGCACTTACCACCCTATGCATGACTTATCCACAACCTTCTAGAATTCCTCCACAACCTTTTACAACTTCCATAACCTTCTAGAATTACAACTAAGCACCACCATGTGGCCCAATTAGAAAATTACATTTCCTTTATGGATCACAACAAATATTAAATGCAAGATTTAAGAAACTTTCCACAAGCTTCTAAGATGCCACCTACACACCTTGATTAATGGAATGACAACTAATTTCTCATTTTTTTATTTTATGCCACCTATGCACCTCGAAAATAGAAATTCCTCCTTTTTTCTTTTTTCTCCTTTTTCCCCTTTTTTATTTTTTTTATTATTTCTCCTCTAATTTTTGTCACTTTCTCTCTCCTCCACTTTTTTTCTTTTTTTCTTTTTTTCCTTTTTTTCCATTTTTTTTTTTTTTGCCAATAATTTTTCCATGCAAGATGCTCCTGCATCACAAACCCTAATCTCTACTATCCAAAAATGTGCATACATCAATTGTAAATTAAGTTATATTCTTCAAGGTTGTGGAAACTCATGTATAGACTCACCTTTTATATTATATCACATACATATAGGGAAGGTAACTTGGTTGCAAATTATATGGCAAATTTTCCTATTAATTTTGGTAAAACATTAATCGAGCCCACATCTAGAACCAAAAGTGAGTATGCTAAGTTTTTTGAAATTATATATAGTGAAGCAAAAATTGATGCAATTAATATTTGAGTATACATTTAATATTCTTGATTTTATATATGATGGATTTTATCAAAGGAAAAGGTAAATAAGCTATGATTGGGATATAACTAGGGAGTAAGATTTTATACTCAGGAATGGTTGTTACATAATATTTAGTGATCATTAATGTACACATGGAATGAAAGCTTTTATTATCCATGGATGTTGATGGGTCAAATGGAATATGACAGGACAGAGTCTAGTGGGCAAGAAGTACAAGTGCTTAGTGGGTATACTAATTTCATCCCTTCCAAGATGTGTGAAATCAAGCACAATAAAATCAATTGTATGTATTCTAAATTGTGATATCATTAAAATATTAGGGTAAGTTCACAAAGTTGTGGTACCAAAAGAGGGGTATAAGATGCCACTTTTTTTTTTGAAATCAATAATTTCTGAACTTTGACGAGAATTTGAAGATATTTTCACTCAAAATTTCAATATTTGACTAAAACAAATGTTTTAATCCTCTGAATCTAGTTTCTAAACTACTATTTTTTTTAAATGGTGGAGTTTATAGCCCTCAAAAAAGGGGGCCACACAAAGTGGTATTGTTTTTACTTAAAACATGACATAAGGTGAAGTGTAGTCCCCCTAAAATGCTAACCTTTTTTGGGAAATTCTTTAATCACTCTAGTAAGAAGTTAGAAAACACCATATAGTTTATCACATACGTTTCAAGTAATTTTTAAATGTATTTTGTTTTTTGCAAATTTTATAAGTGGACACATCCCAAAAATGTGAAATAAATGTGTGCCCCCCCTAAAAAACATTGAAAATTAATTAAAAATCAAAACTTCTTTTTAAAAAAAGTGTAAATAATGGAGTTTAGTTTGTAAAATGCTAACTTGTTGCAAAATCGGATGAACAAGTTAAAATCTAACCCCCAAATACTATACATTGGTTTTTGAGATAAAATGGACATGCATTCAAAACAAATTATACTTTAAAGGCTTAAAATAGTCTAAATTTAAAATAAAATATATGGTTATATAGCTAATAAAAAGATACACAATATCATGTAACCTAATTTTATTGATATTCAACCATGGTGAAACCTAATGGAGGGCACATAAGAAAAACTAAGGATTTTTTGTATGCTTGTTGGAGAACATGTCTCAGACTAGTTTGAGACCACCAAACCTTTGGGTTGATCTCCAAGGAAAATCTAAGCATTAGGATTTCTCAATTCCAATTCATTATGAAGTGTGTATGTCCTATAGTGTGAACATACTTTTACACATATGGGCTATCTAAAATATAGTGTGTGTTATAGGATGAACACAATGTAGAGTGTATACACTAGTTATGACATTTACAAAGGCAAAAGAAAGGGAGGGAGGGAGGGAGGGAGGGAGGGAGGGGGGGAGAGAATGGGATAGGAAGAGAGAGGTAGAAAAATAATAGCATAAGGAGACTTAGAGTGAGAGGATATGAAAAAGAGAGAGAGGATGGAGAGAGAATGGGGTAGGAAGATCCATAGGGGATAGGATGGAGAGGAAGAGAGTAGGGGACAGGAATAAGGAGAGGGGATAGGATGGAGAGAGTGATCGATGGAGAGAGAGAGGGGGGATAGGGGATAGGATGAAGAGAAAGTGGTAGAAAGAGAGAGGGGATAGGATGGAGAGAAAGAGAGTAAAGGATAGGAAGAGGGAGAGAGGATAGTATGGATAGAGTAGGAGAGAGGGAGTATCATTTTATGGAGAGAATGAGAGAGTGATTGAAAGAGGGGAAGAGAGAGTAGGGAATAAGATATAAATAATGGTTTAGGAAGAGAGAGGAGATAGGACAAAGAGAAAGAGAGTAGAGGATAGTAAGAGAGAGATAGAGGATAGAATGAAGAGAGAGTGAGAGAGAACAAGATAGGATGTAGACAAAAGGGGATAGGAAGAGAGAGGGGATAGGGCAGAGAGAAAGATAGTAGGGGATAGGAAGAAGGAGAGGGGATAGGATAGAGAGGAAGGGAGAAAATTTTGTATTTATATACTATGTGAAAACACACAAATTGGTTAAATAGAAATATGATTGTTGAGACAAACCCACATGCTTATTTTGCAATGTGTTTTGTTCTACTATTACAATAGAAACACATTTTTCATGGTGTTGGAAGTCACAAAGCACTTTTCATGGCATTGGAAGTACCAAATTCAATCATTTTATACACTATTCAAGTGTTAATCAACATTGTAGCATATTTGAGGTTAATGCAACACTTTTTAAATGTACATTATGACTATAACGAAAAAAATTATTTTAATTTGATAAGTTATACTATATTATATTCATAGGTATCATTATAATTTGTATGTTTGAATGATTTGATATTTAGAAATATTTGTAATTTGTATGTTTGAATTATTTGACATGTAGAAATCAACATCACACTAAGGAAGAAAGCAAAAACTCAAACACTGGAAGAGAAAGAGAGACAGATTTGGCAATTAAAAAGAATAAAATGAGAGTATTACATGAAAAAATAAAATTTCAACCCATTAATGAAAATTTGTCTTTGGAAGAGGAATATAAACCACCAAGAGAAAGAAATAAAGATTTAGAATTGGAAAGACAAAGATCACGAATGAGACTCTTACACTCAGCAAGACAATTAAATTGTGAAGGTATGTCATCTTCCAATGTTGGAGTCACGTTATCATCTCGTGTTACAGAGACACCATGTTATATGTCTGAAGGTTTATGCAATCTATCATGTCATTTTGAAACCACAACATTAACATACCAAGTAGGTCATATTCCATCTTTCACATCTTATTGCCAAGCCACATCATCTTCAATTAAAGGTATGTAATTTACCCAAAATTATGTTAATGTTAAAAATATTACTTCATCATCATTTTCTCCTCTCTTATTATGCCATAGATTCAACTGGCCAATAACAAATGCTACATAAGTCACAATGGTCTCAAGGGATTGTGCCAATTGTGCCCCACCGAAATTAGTTTGAACCAAATTCTTTAGCCTCCTAATAATTGATTCTATTTTAGTTCTCCCTCTTTCAATTTAATTCTATATATTTTAATGGATCCCTAGAGGAGGTCTTTCAATTGGTGGAGGTCATGGAAGTTGTTGTTATTTGTTAAGTGGGTTTTGATGTTCATTTTATGGAGGGTTTGGTGGTGAGTTTTGTTGAATTGGTGGATTTTGTAGTGGATTCTTTTTAGGTGGATTAGGTGGTGCATTTTTTACATTACCTAACAATTTAAAAATATTATTTTAAAAAATTAAATAAACTTAAATCAAAATTGATAAAAAAAAAAAAAATTTAGCAAAAATAATTATTAAAATTCATACCGCTTCCACCAATTTGCAACTTCTGACGATGTGGAGGCATTTTTTGACATGATTTGGTGATGAAATTTTTGTACTCTTCAAAAAAGAAGGAAGATTCCAAAAATAGAAGAAAAAAAAAATGGAGAGAAATGAGTAATAGCCCTTGGGTTTTGTTAGATAAGGAAGAGTGGGGTGAATCAGTTATAACTAGTTATCCTACATGCCTTAAAAACACTTTTCACCAACTTAAACTTCTTAAACTTTCAGACCTTAACTTGATAAACATATCTAACATGACAATTCAAACTGATAAAAACTTTGCATCAAACTGTCAATTTATTGTTCCTTAATATATCGAGTATCAGAGTAAACATCTAGCTTATACCAAGTTGCAACATTAAATAGTTAACATGAAACAGACATGTAACACAATACACATTTTGACACAAGTATTTAACGTGGAAACCATGTAAAGGGAAAAACCACCTAAAATCGGCAACCCAAATATCTTCACTCTTCTAAACTGATCTCTGTTAGGAGCCAACCTTGTTAAAGGTTACTTACACATTTTTAATGTGACCTTGTAAGAGGATTTACACCAAAGATCATCTAGACCTTATCACTCCTTGAAATTTCTAAAGAGTGGTCTACTCTAAAGGACTTACAAACATTTTTATTGAATGTTACCATATAAGATTTCAAAAGACTATTAGGTCCACTTGGTTAAGATATTTGTATGCTACAATGGTAAGAAAGTAACAATGAAATGATTTGTTAGGTTGTAGCACTACCTTGCTTGTTCAAATCTTTGCTTCGCCCAATCCCTTTGTTTTGATCCCTTTTTTTCTAATTCACACACTTCACACTTCAACTTAGCACTTCCTCTACTTGATCTTCACAATATTGTTCTGCTCGGTTCACCTTATTCTTTCTTCTTCAATAACAATTAGTAACCATCTATGTCAGCAAGAAAATATCTTGGCTATCGCTTAAAATACAAAACTTTTGTTGTTCCAAAATCTTCTAAGTTTTGCCACTTAATCACAATCATAGATCTCCATCAAGTTCAAATTCATTATATCTAGACGCTTGGGATATAGACACCAACCTTGAAATGTTTGCTCCATTTCAAGTTGATAAATCTTCTCCATTACATCTTCTTTGAATTTCTCCATCTATTGATCTTATAACTAAATTCCTCCTTGTCCTTGAAACTTCTCGAATATTCTTGATTTCCATAGAAATTCATCCTCAAATTGAATATTTTCTAAACTCGTTCTTCATGCTCATACTTAATGAACATTACAACTTACTTGGTCAATCCTAGACTCAGTTAATACTGAAATTTCTCAATTAACACTATGTATTCTTCACTTCTTTATCAAGTTCTTGGTGACAACTATAGTACCTTAGTCAATATTGTGTTCCTTCATTTACCGACCAAACTATCTTGCTTAATATCTTGCTTGAGATTATGTAAAGCAATCAGACCAACATTTTACTATCAAAGTCTAACTCATTCAAGTACACATTGAATACCATACACTTACATCATCATAATTTATTCAAAACCTCTTCATCAATCAAATAATATGGAACTCTACTAAATTAGCATATTGTCTAACCAATTAAGGCTTGACATCAATGACAACATAACAACTTATATGGCTCTTACACATACATTATGAGAATTATTAGTTGGGGCTAACAATCTCCCCCTTTGGCATTGATGGAAATACATAAACATAAGATATTGCATTACAGAACATTACATCATGAGATAGTAAAATGTATGTATTGATAGAAATGTATATTTTCAACTCTTTGTCTTGATTCAAGTT
The DNA here is from genome assembly GCA_028749045.1 of Cupressus sempervirens. NCBI lineage: Eukaryota > Viridiplantae > Streptophyta > Pinopsida > Cupressales > Cupressaceae > Cupressus > Cupressus sempervirens. The sequence continues at coordinate 294,379,623 of CM053785.1, read as the reverse complement.
CTTTGCAACAAGTTCAACATCAAGTTCTTTTCAACTCATCTCTACTATGAAAAATTCTCCCCCTTAGGGTGTACTTCACTTTTCAATAGCATATCTTCAATATTTTTCACTCTCTCCCTTTGACTTACTCATCTCCCTCTTTAGGGTATCATCTTCCTCACTAGTTCATCTCATTCTTACAGATTATCTCCCCCTTTGACAACAATACTAAAGGTAACTATAAGTTCCAATCTAAAAATTATAAAACCTTGTAGTAATACCTTGTACCTTATATGTACTTATTACATCAACTTCATTATAGTCTCTTTCTCAACTTTAGGAAATAGGTCCTAAAGAGTGAATTTGTGCATCAACTCTAGAAAAATATATTAGATCATCCATGAATCAATGAAACATGCACCCTTGCTTAGTGAATCTTGGATAGGGGAAGGACCCCTAACTTACCTCTTAGATACTCAAGAGTATCCTTAGGTAGTGTCTTTGTGAATATATCTACAATTTATTCCTTAGACTTCACATAGTCCAATTTTACTTTCTTCTCTTGTATGTGCTCCCTTAATTAATGAAGTTTGATAGATATGTTCTTATTTTTTGCATGCACCACAGGAATATTAGATATGTTTATTTCATTTGTGTTATCACAATAGATAGTAATAGGCTAAATTAATTCCTCTTGCATTCCTTCCAATAGTTTCTTAATCCAAACTATGTTTGAATAGTTAATAGCAGCAACAACATACTCAACTTCAATTGTAGACTGTGATATAAAACACTCTTTCTTTCTCAATTATGTAATTAGTCTTTCCCCTAAAAAAACCTCCACCACTTGCACTTTTTCTATCATTGACATTTCTAGCCCAATCGACATTATTAGTGTAAACTCTAAGCTCAAAATCACATTCTTTTTTGTACCACAATCCATAGTCTTCTATACCTTTCAAGTATCTAAATATTTGTTTAACTACATTCATGTTTGTTTCCTTAGGATTAGAGGAAATTCTTGCAATAATACTAACTGCATGTGCAATATTAGGTCTATTGTGTACAAAATATTGTAACTTGCATATCATTGATCTATATTTTGTCTCATTCACTTTAGTAGTAGTGTCTTCCTTACATAACTTGCATCAAGTGATCATATGCATGCCAACTAGCCTTAACTCATCCATACCAAATGTTCTCAAAATCTCTTTAATATACCTAGACTGAGTTACCTATATACCACCTTCTATTTGATGAACTTGCAAACCAATGAAAATTTTGATCTCACCAAACATAAACATCTCAAAATCCTTGTTTATCAGATTAGCTAATGATTTCCACAATGCATCATTACCACCAAATATTATATCATCAATAAATACTTCAACAATTAGTACCTTGATTTCAGCTTCACTTTTCAAGCACGGGTTATTGCCCTCACTTGTTCTAGCAAATCCACTCTTGACCAATTATGAATGAATCCTTTCATACCATGTTCCCAGTCCTTACTTCAATCCAAATAGTTCTTTGTTCAATTTCTATATTAGGTGCTTCTGAGTTGGATCCACAAATACTTCTAGTTGTTCAACGTATACCTCTTCCCCCAATAGTCCATTTAGAAATGCAAGATTAACATCCATTTGATATACGTTGAATTTCTTGTAAATTGCATATGTCAAAAAAGTTTTGACTCCTTCCAACCTTGCTATAGGTTCAAAGGTCCCACCATAATAAATACCTTATTCTTGAGCATAACCTTTACAAACTAATATGGCTTTGTTCATCAGAACTTCTCCATTCTCATTCAATTTGTTTATGAAAATCCACTTGGTTTCAATTGCATTCTTGTATGTGGGTCTAGGCACCAATGTTCATGTGTTATTTTTCTCAATTTTTTCTATTTCTTCATTCATAGAATTGGTCCAATCTTTATTATCAAATGTGGCTTTCATAGTTCTTGGCTCAAACTTAGCAATCAAACAAGTATTATCCTTCAACATACTTCTTGTCATGACTCTAGAACTCTTATCTCCAATTATTTTCTCAGGTGAATGGTTCCTTGTCACATAATTTGCTAAGACAAGTTCATCTCTTTGATCTCCAGCAATATCATTGTTTGATTGGAGCTAACCATTTTTCTTAGGTTGTCCTATGTGTGGCTCAAGTAATGTAGGTTGATGCTTGCTAGCTCTTTGTTATTGCTTAGGTATTGTACCAAGTTCATCTTCATATACATATACAAAATTATTGTAATCATTAGGTTCCTTCTTTCTCTCCTCATCATTCTTAGCTATAAACTCATTAATTCTCACATTTGTACTCTCAATCATTGTGTTAGTTGAATTATTAAAAAACAATTAAGCATTTCTCTTGGTAGAGTAACCTAGGAATATGCCTTCATCACCTTTTGAATCAAATTTTCCATTTATTGCATCTTTATGGATATAACACCTACTTCCAAATATTTTGAAAGAACTTACATGTAGTGTATGACCATACCAAATTCATATGGTGTATTGCTTATTCTTTTCTTTAATTGAACTTGGTTGAGAGTATATATTGCAGTGCTTATGGCTTCTCTCCAAAACATTTGAGAAACTCCCTTTTCAATTAGTAGTGTTCTAGCACAATCATTAATTAATATGTTTCTTTTTTAGTAATCCCATTCTATTGTGGCATCCTTGATGTAGATAGTTGTCTCTTAATTCCATTCTCAATACAAAAGTTAGTGAATTCATCAGACATAAACTCACCACCTCTATCAGATCTTGAATACTTCAACTGTTTACCAATTTCTTTTTCCACTCTAGCTTTATACTACTTGAACATTTGAAAAGAATCAAATTTCAATTTCAAAAACATCATTTATGTCAATCTAGAATAATCATCAACAAACAATATGAAATACCTATCTCCATAGTATCCACAAACTCACATTGGACCATAAAAATTAGTATGAACTAACTCCAAAATATCATTTCTTGAATTTTTTTTATTGAAAAAATATACTTAGTCATCTTACTGAGTTGACATTGTTTGCACATAGCATTCTCAAGTTTATGCAGATTTGATAACCTCTCACATTCTTCTTTCTACTCACTTTGACAATTTTCTTGAAGTTGACATAATCTTTTATGGCATAACCACACATCTTCAAGATTTTCAAAAAACCATGTACTAATAGTATGATCGAGGTAAAATAGGTTACCTCTTGTTTTATCTCCACTACTAATCAGATTTCCATGATCATCATAGATCTTTACTTTTATGTTCTAAGATTCCAACTTGTGACCTGTATTATTCAACTGTGCAACACTCAACAAATTATAATTTGGTCCTTGAACCCTTTATTCATCCTCATATATGATTTTATCATTTGGAATTAATGAACCTCTACCTTTCATAGGACATGGCAAATCATTTCCAAGTTTAGCAGTCCCACCATCATACTCTTCAAGCTTATCAAACTTACTTATATCACCAATCATGTGATGTGAACATCCACTATCAAAATCCATGTATCACTCTAACTAACGTGAGAAATAAAGACTTTTTTTTTCCTTATACCTCATTAGGATCTTCTTTAACAACAACATATACTACTTCTACAACCCCCTTCTCATCTTTTGTGTTTGACTCAATGTGCTCTTCCTCAACAATGTATGATTTCTTCCCTTTTTACTTGTAGTCCTTGTTTTTTCTGTATTTATTCTCCTTATCATTTTTGTCACTCATGTTCTTATTAGGACATCTAGTAGAAAAATTACCAACTCAATGGCACTTAAAACATATCAGGGATAGTTTACCTTTGAATTTCCTTTACCTCTTGGTAGCCTCCTTACAATTAGTGCTTCAATCTCATCTATATCTTCTTTTGAATCTGAGTCACTTTCATCCTTCTCTTTTCTTTCTTTGAACTTACAATGGTTAGTGATGACATGAAAGAATTCTCAATCTTAGGCACACTATTATCAAAGCTACTTAATACAAAAATAGTCAAAAGGCCAACTAAACCATCAAGAGTAAGATCATTACCAGGAATAGCTCTAAATTCCTAAATAGAAGATACTCTTATAGAATAAATAGGCAATAGTGTTCTAATAAATTTACTTACAACTTCTTAATTACTAATGACACCTCCAACGACTTTCATAGGACTCACAACTTCCTTGATTTGGTTCACATACCAAATAATATTGTCTCCATTTTTCATCTTCATCTCATCATATTTTCCTCAAGACTTTCTACTTCTTCTCTCAATACATTCTGATCTCCACCATGCAAAAGTATCAACTTATCCCATATTTCTTTAGCAATATTGCAATCTTTGACATCATTCAATGCAGAACTAATCTCAATCGTAAGACTATTGTGTTCCTTCTTCTAGTTTATCTCATCAATTATTATAGTACTAATAGGAGGGGTGTACTGGTTGTACAAAGAATATAGTGCAATTTCTCCAATATAAATAATATAGTGCAATTTCTCCAATCCCAGATACATATAGTCTCATGCTTCTTTTTCATTAAGAGAAGTTATCCTTTTTTAGCTTTGATACCTCTCTCTTATACATCCTTGGATCTTTATCTCAAGTCCCTTCAAACTTCTTCCTTTAAGCATTCAGCTCTGATACCAATTGTTAGATAATTGAGAGGGGAGTGAATCAGTTATAAGTAGCTATTCTACAAGCCTTAAAAACACTTTTCACCAACTTAAATTTCTTAAACTTTCAGACCATTAACTCAGTAAATAGATCTAACATCACAATTTAAACTAATAAATTTTTTGCATCAAACTATCAATTTGTTGTTCCTTAATATACCGAGTATCAGAGTAAACATCCATCCTATACCAATTTGCATCATTGAACAATTAAGTGAAATAGATATGCAACATAATAAGTATTCACAAATTTCGACACAAGTATTTAATGTGGAAATCTTGTAAAGGAAAAAACCACCTGGGAACTTGCAACCCAAATATTTTCACTCTTCTAAAGTGATTTGTGTTAGGAAACAAGCTTGTTAAAGGTTACATACACATTTTTAATGTGACCTTGTTAGAGGATTTACACCAAAGATCATCTAGACCTTATCACTCCTTGACATTTCTAAAGAGTGGTCTTCTCTAATGGACTTACAAGTATTACTATTGAATTCTATCATATAGGATTTCAAAAGATTGTTAGGTCCACTTAGTTAAAATATTTTTCTTCTAGAATGGTAAGAAAGTAATAGTGAAATGATTTGTTAGGTTGTAGCACTTCTTTGCTTGTTTAGATCTCTAGTTCACTCAATCTCTTTCTTTTGATCCCTTTTTGGCTAAGTTACTCACTTCACACTTCAACTTAAACCTTCCTCTGCTTCATCTTCACAATATTATTTTGCTTAATTCACCTTATTCTTTCTTCTTCAACAAAAATTAGCAATCATCTATATCAGCAACAACAAAAATATCTTGTTCATTCCTTTAAATAGAAAAAAATTTTCATTCCAAAGTCTTCCAATGTTTTCCACTTGATCATAGACATAGATCTCAATCAAGTTTAGATTCATTGAATTTAGATGCTCAAGAAATATACTTCCACCCTGAATTTTGTGCTCCATTTCAAATTGATAAATCTTCTCCATTATATCTTCTTTCAATTTCTCCATCTATTGATCTCATAAATAACATTGTCCTTATCCTTGAAACTTCTCAAACATTTATTTTTTTCATCAAAAGTCGGACTTAGATTAAATATTTTCTAAACTTGATCTTCGTTCTCATACTCAATGAACATTACAACTTTCTTGGTCAATACTAGACTCAATTAATACTAGAATTTCTTGGTTAACACAATGTATTCTTCACTTCTTTAATAGGTGCTTGGTGACAATTGTTGTAGCTTGGTTAATAGTGTGTTCCTTTGCACACTAACCAAACTATCTTGCTTCTATATATTTCTTGAGATCATGTAAAACAATCAAACCAACATTATATTGTTAGAGTCTAACTCATTTAATATGATACACTTAGCAACAGTTACATCATAATACTTTCTTCAAAGCCTCTTCATCAATCAAATGATATGGAACTCTATCAAATCAATATAATGTCTAAACAATTAAGGCTTGACATCAATGACAAAATAACAACTAATATGACTCTTACATATACAGTAATGATATTACTAGATGACGTTAATAGGTTTTCCAATTTATAAACATTTTTGATAGCATAATTTCACTATAGTGGGATCACACTATCAATTAGATAAGAAACAAAATGTTGCACCTTTTTGATACTTTAACTTTGTGCATACATCCCTTAGTATTTCTAAAGTACAAGGCCTGGCGGATATGACAATATGGATTTTATATTTTTTTTAAATGATTTTTCTAATTCTAAAAGTTTGTCATGATAGATAGCATGTGTGATTTAGGGAATATTTCCTTCCAAGTTTTGGGAAATGCTATCCATAGGTCATCAATAGTTTAACATCTGATCACTCCTTTGGAAGCTCACACATAAGAGAATTAATAATACAATATTTGTGTAACATCTTAAATTGAATTCACTCTAATTTAATGAAATCTTAGCACCTATTTAATTTTATTTTGTCATGTTCTCCCCCTCTTTCATTTCTTTCTCCCTTTCTTGTCCTTTATCCTAGGTAGAATTAGGATTAAACCTAATAGATCCTCTTTAAAGCTCATATATTCATGGTGATAAGCTTGACATGGGATCTATTTCCCCTAGGTCCTTCCTTTTCATCCACCTTTCCACTTGGAATGCAATCTTTCCACTAAAATAGGGTTTCCTCATAATTTGAGCAAGCTCATTGCACCCCTGATGCATCAAGGGCATATTGCACCCCTGATTGGGCCCTGTTTTGGACAGTTTTTTTCTCTAGGCCCCATAATTTGACACTCGAGTACAAACTCCTATGATAGTAAGCCTACGGGAGTTAATTGATTTTGATCTCTATTTAAGCGCTTATATTTTCTTCAATTTTCATAACTACTTGTCAAATGCTCAAGCATCCACGAGTTCAAGCTCTCAAGTGCTCTTGCATTCAAGTTCAAGCCTTCAAGCATGCATTCGAGCATTCTATTGAAGATAAAGGATTCAAACATTCCAAGAAAATGAAGGAGTTTATCTAGCAAGATCTTCTTTAAGGTCCTTTGGTACATCTTCCATATTCATTCATCTTCATCTTCTTGGTCCAAATCTATTGGTGGAGATGAGCACATTACATTCAATTCAAGAGATCCAACTTTGTAAGGTGAATACATACATTTACTTTACATACATTCTATTTCAATTATTTCAATTCAAGTTTAATTCCTAAATTGGGGTTTGACCAAGGAAAGCCCCCCATCAACAACAAAAACCCGTAATTTATTGTAGGTTGTAGATCTCAGACAGACAAATAGGTTGCAAGTTGGAGTAGCCTTTTGTAAAACTATGAAAATAGAATCAATGTTGGACATAATCAATCAAGGACACATTGCACCCTTGATGCACTAGTTTTCTTGTGATACACCACTTCGCCCCTAATAGATCGCTAAAATATTTTTGTGTTTCATCTTTCACGCAGTTTTAGGCTCACATTTGAAGGTTTCCTATTATTTTGATCATTTCAACAAGCATAAAATAGACTTTAAAAGTGAGTTATTGTTCCCTCCTTTGTCAATTTAGCACATATTTATTTACCATACACACATGTATAAGTGATCTTAAGTGTTTTTGGCTATCTTTCCCATATTCTCCTAAATCTAGTTTGCATCAATGCTCCTGATCCACTTGGTTAGCATTGATCTTGCTAGAACTAGTTCCTTGGAATTGGGATTGAAAGGTTCCTATCCCCTTCATATCACACACTCACAATTCATTACAAAACAAAGAACATGTATGTGCAGGATTATGTGATTAACTTAGGTTTTATGTGTTTGATTCACATTTCCTACCACACAACTGTCACCTTTGGTTAGTTGTATTTTCATTATTTCATTCAGTTTCACAGCCCTTATTTAACATGAGTTTGGCATTGTAATTTTCTTGTAAATAACATTTTGTAACTATGGTGGTTGTATTATATGCCTTCATTGCTAAAAGGATTATCAACCATTCAATCTTTATTTTTCTCTTCCACTGCTTCAAGATCTTGATCACATTATTCAAGATGTTTTTGACTAGGTATTAGGTAGATTCTTTGATGCCTCTTGCACTTTATGTTTGTGTCATGTTTGCTTCATGATTAGAGAGGAAGTTGCATGCCCTATCTCTCAAGGTGTCTTCCACTCTTGGAAACTACTAAAAAAAAATATTCTAAAATATCTATGACCTTACCCAAACTCCTGAATTTGTGGCATCCCTTTGTGACAAATGCTTTCATCCTAGAATTGTCTTTACTAAATCTTTGCATGCTAATATACTTAAATATAACATCTGGCATGAAGATGGATTTTTGGGTGGGAGTTTTTCCAAGAACCTCTTGTTGGAAGACCCTATATTTGTCTCAAATTTTGATAACATTAACCTAACCTTTGAAACATAAGATTTTAGGCTCATTGCTAGTTTTTATCTATGACAAAGAGGATTATTAAATCTAGCATTGAAAAATCAGGTTAGAGATCGACTGCCTATGATTTTTGTTCTATTATTTCAACATGATGATCACCATGTTACTCTACATGGAGATAATCCTCCACCTCACATTCTTGATTTAAATTTTGTGGAGTCCATGGATGATAAAGGGGACACCATGGAATGTGCCCCTACTCAGGTGTTAAATGAAGGTGAATTGGCCTCTCTTTAAGATGATGATAATTGGGGTATAGATAATGTACTATTACCAAAGCCTATGGTAGATGACTTGCAACTAATTACAGGATAAGCTTCTTCTACAACTAAAATACATGACACTTTCCAATGCTTCATGATGGCTCAGGTTTGAGTTATCCTAGATACGGTAATGTCCAAGATGAAGATACAATGTTAATGGAGGAAAATTAAGCTCTATAGTTTCTTTATTATCCTACAATGATGGGAGGTTTGAGCTCAAATTTTCCTAATTTTTCTTATACTGTAGATGTGCCTATATTGATTGAAGATGATTAGATTTTTTTGTGCAATTGTTCTTATTAATATTTTTTGATGATGTAATACATATGTAATTGGTTCTATATTTATAGTCTCTAGTTAGCAACATTTTGCAATGGATATATACTTAGTGGCATAGTATTGACATATTTTGAAGTTTAAGACTAGCTCATGGTTAGTATGGTTTCTTAGATTGTGGTTTTATGATCGATGTATTTTTTTCATGTTGGTTTGGTAGATATCATACTTTCTTATCAATCAATTTTTTGAGTTAAGTATTAATAGTTCTAATTTAATCAGTTCTTTTTATATAATAAATATATATAGTCTTATGCCTTTTATTGAAGAAAAAAAAAACTTTTATAGCAGTAATCCTATTGCTACAACTTGCATCATCTTGTGAAGGTTGATCCTCCAAGTTCTAAAGCTTAGATTCCTAATGTAACTCTCAATCCCCATGAATATACTAGATCTCTTTCATATGTAAGATGTTAGAATATTTGCGACCTATTTTATCCTCATGGTGTTCATCAATCACTTCTACTATTTGTTTGATCTCCACCCCCCTTGTACCATCTTCTGCTTCTTTGTTTATAGTTATAACAAACATTGAAGCTTTTATATTTCTATACAGAAAATTGAGCCTTACATAGTTGGTAAAAAAGATCATCAACCTCATTTTTTATATCTTCCACAAATTTGATAGTAATATCTTTATCCCTTAAACACTATAAATAATTTGATTTCATCTTTTCAAAAAATTATTTGACTCTGTACAATTGAGTACTAGTGACTCTTCTTGTAGCTCCCCTTTATCTCTTCTCATTTTGGGTTATGTGTATAAGATCTTGAATGTATTAGTGAGATTCACCTACCTTATTAATACTTGCACAACTTTATCCTTTCTAACCAATAATTTATCCTTTAAACCTTGTATTGTTAAAGATCTATTGAGCTATCATTATACAGGATGCTAAACAACAAGGAATTCTTTCGAACTCCTCTCTTGAAAAGTCAATTTTGTGAATCAACTCCAAGGTTCCGAGTGATCTTGCAACGTAAGAATTTTAGGTAGATTCCTTCATAGTTCCTTTTGTACAACTTGCTATCATGTAGTATATAGGATTCACACTTCATTCTAAGTCCTTTACATTGTAAACTATTCATCTAGCTAGGGCACTGATTCTGTTAAAGATAGTAAACGATATCCTGGTACTAGAAATCTATCACTATACTTTGGGAAATATCAACTTGAGATACTATCATTTTCTTCTAGTCATTATCAACTGCTTCACTATCAAACTTAAATTTCTTTTCATCTCCAATTTGGTTATCAGTTGTCATTCTTGACAATCCTTGACCCCTGACTAGCCTCATGGGTTGGATCTCTAGATCAATTTTTTGCAATATCACCATCCATTTACCTCATCTTTCACCAAGTTCATTTTTCATCAATAATGTATTTACTACTAGATCAGGAACAATAGCATACACTTTGCTTCTTAATACATAATTGCAGAACTTCTTTACCACTTTAATCAAAGCAAAAGATTGTTTATCGAGGTTGGAATAATTCAACTCAGCATTTCTCAAGGGGCAGCTCATGAAAGTAATAGGTCTTTCATATTCCTTCTCTTTCTTCTAGGTTAGGATCCCAGTGAATGAATGTTCTGAAGCAAAGGAATATATCCTAAAGGGAAGCTCGTAATCAAGACTTTCTAGTATAGGAACCATGGAAATGCTACTTTGATATCTTCAAATGATTTATTTACCTTAGGAACCCATTATATTTTAGCCACCTTTTTGAGTAAATCATTAAGGGGGTGCACTATCTCTATAAATCTTCTTGTGAATTTTTGCACAAAATTTATCTTTCCAAAGAAAGACTTGAGTTCCTTCCGACTGTTGGGAGGTGATAACTTCAAAATGGCTTCAACTCTATTATGATCAATGGAGATGCCAGCTTCAAAAATGACATGACCTAGGAGCTTTCCCTTAGTGACCCTACATAAACATTTCTTGGGATTGAGAGATATGTCATATTTATGACATCTATTGAATACATGTCTTAGATCAGCAATGTGAGTACTTTGATCCTTTGAAAAGACAATTAAGTCATCCATGTGGATAACTATACACTTATTAATCAATCCCTTAAAAGCTTCATCCATGGCTTGCTGAAATGTACCCCTGCATTAATAATCCAAATGGCATTCTCCTATAGGTGAAGGTTCCTCATTCGGTCATAAATTTCTTCTTTATCCTATCTTCTTCTTCTACCATTACCTGATTATATCTTGAATATCCATCCAAGAAAGACATCATCTTTGAACCATTCACAATTTGTAAAACTTCATCTAGTGAGGGTAATGGGTAGTTGTCCTTTTGAGATGCCAGGTTTGGGTTACAAAAATCCATGCAAAGTCATATCTCCCTAGTCTTCTTTCATATAGGAAGTACATTAGCCACCCACGTAGAGTGGTGTATAGGGAAAATAATCTTAGCGTCCAATAACTTCTTGACTTCCTTCATTATCAAAGGTTCGAGGATAGGATTGACGGGTCTCTACCTTTGTCAAAAAGGTTTGGCATCAGGTTGAGTGGAATATCATGTGTAATAATCTAAGGATCATATGTCATTAGTTCTTCATAGTTCCAAGCAATGGTCTCCTTATACTCTGTAAGCAATTTGAGCATGTCTTCCCTTTCTTGTGGATTGCATGCTTTCCTAATCCTCACAATTTTAGGATCATCATCCGTACCTAAATTGTATGGATCACATTCCTCATTCCCTTCCTCTTTAGTGGTCCTTTTATTAAATTTTGATTCATCATGATAAAAAATGCACTCCAACTCGATCATTCCCTTAGGAATAGTATTAGTTTTCAAATTCAAGATTCCATCTTCATCTTGAGTTTCATTGTCCTCAAGTGTATCATCTAGAGTGTCATCAATTTCTTGTCCCTTAAAGTGGTTACTGCACATAATAAATTCAAGTATATGTTGATCATCCTGAAAAACTTGAAAGTTTATGATATTGTCAGGAATAGATGGAGCAGCAACTAATTCGACTGAAAATCATTTTGATTTCATTCTTTTCACTAGTTGTAATGCACTTGCTAAAATAGCGAGGGCATCTGCTACCATGTTTTTCCTTCTTTGAATAGACTTTATGTTCAAATCTTCAAAATCATCTAGCAAATCCCATACCCTTTTCCTATAAGCAAGCAACCTTTTATCATTATAGGAATATAACAATTTCACTTGTCATATAACCAATTGAGAATCTCCTTCGACCACAAGAGTTGTAACTCCTTTCTCAAGCGCAAAAAGAAGTTCTCAAATCAATGCTTTGTATTCTGCAACATTCTTAGTAAATCTAAACTAAAATTGATATGTTACATAGAAAGACTTACCTTTTGGAATAATCAACTAAATACCTACATCGGTTCTTGATTTTCATTTGGAACTGTCAAAGAAAAGTGACCATATTGGGCTTTTCTTTGGTTTTCTAACCTTGTGCTTATTTGTCCTCGGTATTTCCTTTACCTAAGATTGGAAGGATTGTCTCTTGTGTACCTATTGTAATCTTTCACGGAGTGGGCTTACTGACTTTCCATTGTCATTCCTCAAACCTGGGAGTGTATATTTTTCTTGTTTGTCTTGAATTTCACCTATCAATTATTTGATTTCATCCACTTTAGGTTTAGGATGGATGACTACCGAAGTCCATCCTTGGCCTTTTATGTATTGTCTTCTTCTTTGAACTTTGACCATAGCGGGTGGTGCCATCTGAAGATGTATTGCTATATGATGCATTTAGATCTTCAATTTCTTCTTCAATCTCTTCAATAGTGTCAAACATGTTTATAAAACTTTGGTTTTTTGTGGGTTCATTTTGTGGATCATTGACTTTCTCTACTCCCATAATTTGTGTTAATACCTTAGCAACTATTTCTTGACATGATGAACATTCGAACTCTAAACAGCTAACTTTATGAAATTGACAAAATCTTGGAAGGAGGAGGATATTGGGGTAAGCTTCTCTTCCTATATTCTATAAATTAGTCACCATGTGGTCTATGAATTGTGTTATGACCTCATCTTTCAAGGTTGAAATCATGGATTCCATAGCTTGATCATCTAATATTTTGATCGCAATTGTATCGCAAACCATTACTTTGTACGAGCCCAAATCTGTTTGTAAGAAGGCTACCTCTTAGGAGCATTGTATTGTGTAATCATCTTTTTCAACTTTGGCTCTGCATCTATTTTGATTTGATTGTTCAAACCTTTCCATGGTAACCAAAGCTGAGTAAAATCCATGGAGAACCATCCCCTTAGGCATTTTGTCCATTCTCTACTTAGGAGTAATCCATATGTTTCTAGGATATCAACCACATGTATATCAATGACATCTTGAATTTTTGAGTCGACTATTAACTGTATGCAAACATCTTTTAATACACCAATGACTTTTACTTTTGTTTTGTCCAATTGTATCACTATTCAGTTGGTAGGTTGAGGATTGACTCCTAACTTTTGCGTTATGGACAATGGAATGATGTTACATGAAGCTCCTGAATTGATTAGGCAATTGTGAAGATTCTTCCCATATATTCTAATGCTAAGCAAAAATGGGGGCACCCCAACCTTGTCTTTAAACATAGTGGGCAATGCCTCCACAGCATTAACTTGTTGGGATATCATCTTTTGAGGGGTAGTATTCGTATTGCGGGATATCTTTTCATGACCCAAAGTCTTCATGAGTGCCTCTCATTATTGTGGAAAATTTTGCAACATGTCAAACATGGACATGTTGGCCTTTGTTTAGTTCAGGTCTTCTACGACATTATACTTCTCAGTAGACCAAGCAGGATTTTTCAATATCGTTGGTACATTTCCTTGGTTTTGATTTTTTTGTCCTCCATACAGTGTTTTTACTGGTACTAGATTTTTACTCACTCTCGGATTGGGAGGAATTGGCTGTAGTGTCAAGGGAATTCCATCTATCAAATTTTCTTTTCTACTTCTCAAGTTGTACATATTTCGAGTGTCATTGCGAAAGGAAAACATCTCTTCATGCTGAAGGTCGGGTTATTGGCTAAATGAGAATGAAAATTCTTCATTGACTAGCTATTCTACCTATGTACTTTGTGCAAAATCATAGGATTCTAATAGCATAGCATTAAATTGCACAGGAGGAGTATTGTTGTTTACTTGTGAATTTTGGGTCATTTCTTGAATTCCATCATAGTATGAACCATTATTGTTAGATGCATTTTGACCATCTTCATATTGATTGATATATGTATAATGAACATTATTGTTGTTATAATCTGTAGGAATGCTTCCATTATTCGGACAAGTGTTCCATTGTTGGTTTTGTCTTTGGAAGTCATTATTATGGTCAGGAGGATTGAAGTTGTTACATCCATTATTGTTTCCCATATTAATGTTTCTGTTGAAGTTCCTATTATAGTTTTGGCCATAATTGTTGTTGTAGGGGCCAATGTTGTTTCTTTGAAAATTGTTACTTTTTCCCTATGACAGCCTTAGATGAGTCAGCTCATTGTTCATTTGTGACATAGTCTTTTTCATTTGACCAAATTTGGAAATAAAGCTATTGTCTACTTCTATAGAAATTGCTGTCTTTTGTTCAAAGAAAGCAGCTCTCAGAGGTTCATATCATGGGTACTTTGATAGGGTATGTTGGCATTGCCATGATAGCTTGAGCTGGAAGCATCAATCCTCCTCCATTAGGATTGGCTTACTTAGTAAAAGTTATTACTTCTGCGAAGACCTTTTCCAATGTATCAATATTTGCCGCAGGAAATCTTCTTAGAAAGATAGCAATAAGAGGGTCCATAGCATTTAGGTAAATCTAAATAGCTACTTCAATTGGTATGGTATATGGTGTTTCCAATTTGTGATATGCCATGTGAAAGCGATCATTGAAGTGTGAAACCATCTCAGTTGGGTCCCTTTTGATTGATATGAATTGTTGATATATCACCACTGGGTTGATAAAAGTTTTGAATTGTTTTAAGAACAATTTTTCAAAGGTATCCCAATCTCCAATACATCCAAGTGGCAAATTAACATACCAATTGAAGGAAACTTCCCCCAAAGAGTAAGGGAATAAATGAAGAAGCACATCTTCGTTGGCAATTTGTTTTCGGTTGCAAATTTCTTTGAATACTTTGATGTGATCTTTAGCAGTTCGTGTTTCTCCATAAATGAACCTGGGACAAAACTTCTCGAGATTCTTCGTAAGGTCATGGAGTGCACCTCTCAAGTTGATTGGTGAGTCTACAACATTTATGAAAAAGGCCATTGGAGGATGTGGTGGACCTAAGGATGATTGTTTTGGAGGTGGAGTTGAAGAAGATGATGAAATGTTGAATGGAAGTGGTTGAATTTGAGGTATTCCTTTGTCACTGCAAGGTTTGCGAAATTGGCTAAGCTTGAGAAACTCGTGTGTACTTGGGGAAGATCTCAAAGCTTACTAAAATGGGGATTTTGGATCAAGATCCTCCAATTTGCATCACTTTTGGAAAAAGCGCACCTCTACAGAAGCACACTTTCTCACAAATAAGGCATAGCTTAGAATTTAGCGCAACAGCACACCTGAATTCCCAAAAAAAAACTCAAAAACAATTTTAAGCCTATAAAAAGTGAAAAATTTTGAAACTTTGGCATACTTTTCTTCTATTCCTAAAATCAAAATGGCAGCCCTCCTTCTAGCACCACTTTTGTTGAGTTGTCGTTATGCACGATGCTAAATAGTAGGAATTCTTTCAAACTCCTCTCTTGAAAAGTCAATCTTCTGAATCAACTCTAAGGTTCTGGGTGATCTTGCGACCTACTGGAATCCACTTAGTTGAAGATAAATGCTTTTGTTCACGAGGAGGCCTTTGCTAGTTCAAATGATCTCAAATAAGATGTAAAATTTGCTCACTACTTCAAAATAAATACACAAAAGAACTATGTTTTTGTGTTTTTTTATTTTATATGAATGCAATCTAACAATGTAACTAGTATGAATTCCTATTTTAGCAAGGGGTTGGTAAAGAAAATAATAAGAACTTTAAAGAACATAATGTGAAAGTAAAATCCTAATGGACATAAGCTACAGAAACAACATGTCTACAAATTAAGCTTTCGAAAAAATTAGTAGGTAACCAATGAAAGTAGGAGCAATGCTTCCTTGATTCCACTGATGCAATCATCGATGGGAAACTTAATAACTATATGATGTTTCACTCTTCATCAATTTGAAAGGCCATGAAAAGTGCACTCATGCAAGACAAAGAGTTATGCAGGCATAATTTGGTGATTTCTTCTCGAGCTCGATACGTCAACAAAATTTGTAAAATTGTAGCAAATACTAGAATTAAAAGATCGCACAACCAGAAATAACGCAATAAACTTTTGGCTTAATAAGAATTCCATGAACATACATTCACAAAAATATGACACATTTAGGCAAGAATTAATACACTCCAAATGCAAGCACCAAAAGCATATATTATTGGAAAATAAAGGTGGCCCTGATTACCTATTACAATCCCATATTGATAAGAAATCATCTCCTCAATTTGTGTTGAGAGTGAGAGATATCTTCATGCAATCATATGCTTCTAATTTAATAAAACAAACTAATTATATACAAACTCACTATCTAACTGGTGCTTAATAGGACTCAATCCATTTTTATTTCATTAATTGGATGCATGAGCCTTTACATGTCATAAAACAAATAAATAATGAGAAAATAAGAAGAAGAGAGTCTTCAGTCGACGTGGAAGTGTCTAGAAGTGTCAAAAATAGAAGCTAGTCCTTCATTGGGCCTCTATCGAAGTTGAATTGTTGTCAAAATGCATTTCTGATGCATGGAAAGCTCTAATTTTGGAACTAGCAATTAACTATCAACACACCTCTGGAAAAGTGCACCTCGAAAGAAGTGCATCAGTGCACCTACGCACCTCTGACTTCTTCAAAATTCTTCCAACACCTTGTAACCAAAAACACAGTAGTGCACTAGCAAACCTCAAGGATTCAAAATTGCAAAATTTTACTGAGTGTCAAAAATGAAATTTCAGCTTCTAGGTTTTGTCCCCCTTCATACCAGAGTTATGTCTAGATGCTTGCCCTTGAATTTCTCAATAATCTTAGTGATCTTTGTCACATCTGGTAAATCTAAGGCATTATATTTATCCTTGACCTTCTGCCTGTAGTTGTCTACCTCAATATGGGTCTCACCAAAATCCCCAAGTTTAGTATCCAATTCTAGCAAGGCTTCTTTTGTTCTAAATGTTTGTCAACTATCTTCATCACTAGAAATCTCATAAAAAATCTTCCTAAATTTCTGCACTACTACCTCAACCAGTATTAATTTTTTTCATGCATCATCTTCAAAAATATCAAGACATACATCACTATAATGTTTCTTTGCTTCTAAAATTTGCTCTCGTGCTTGGTCCTTGAGCCGATGAATCTCTGCATTTAATGACTCCATTACTTTATTGCTATCCACTATCTTTTCTATCCAATCATCAATTAAATCTAGTTCCTCTGTAGTATATACATCCATGAGCATTCTATATCTCTGGCCTTTAATCGCCTATAGCACCTATAAATCCTTTCCCCATGTATGTACCTCATTTATACTACTAAAATCTTGTTTCAAAATTGCTACCATTTTATCCACAATTTCCTACATAGCATGAAGTAGCTTCAGATTTCCTTGGATGACGAGAACACTTTTTTCCTTAAAACTTTCATGCCATTGTTGACAAGCATTCAAAAATGGATCTAATTGTACAGCCCCCTATCTCTTCTTTCCAGTGCAACATTTAGAGTCTCCTTGGGGTGTTCAGGATCCAAGGGACCAACAAATTTGGCTAAATATCCCTTTAGGATTTCATTTTTCCTTTGAAGTGTTATTAATTCTACCATTTCCTATTCCAAACTCCTGAATACCTCCTTCATCCCCATTGTGACCATCAACTTGGTTGTATCCAATGTAGGCTTTCCAAGCATAAACTCTCTGATTTGATAATCTTGTGGATCCAAACCTTCTATTTCTAAATCAAGAGGTGGGATAGCCACTTGTGCAAATAAATTCTGGTTGATATCATTGTTAATAAACATCAATGCTCTTGCTTCTTTTTATGGGGACTCAGGTTTCCTCAGCACCTCAATCAACTCTATCATATCTTCTTCATCAACATTAAATTGTTGCATTTTACTCCTTATCATTTCTTTTCACAAACATCTTGGGATGCATTCTGCTGAAGACCTACCTTTTGATGATGAAGGAGTTATCTCAACTATCGCTTTTCCTTTATCACTCCTCTATGGGGTTTTCTCTCTCTATGATACCTCTCCTTCTATAGCCTCAGTTTTGGTAGAGCCCGCAGTTCTTACCTCTATGTCCTGGGAGGCTTGCTGAGGATATTCAACCATTCATCCTCCTCCAAACACTTCATTGGTTGATACTTGTTGTGGCTCTTCCTCTTATCCTTTTTGGACTTGTTCTTCTTCGGTACCTGATGGTAGAGGAGTAGTAGAGCCCTTATTCACAATAATTGTAACCTATGTTGGGGAAGAATGAATTATCTCAAGACCTTGTGACTCTGGTGGCATTTGGGTCCAATCTTCTTGTTGGGGTTCATTAGTTCGTGTATCCCATATCTTGTCCCCAACTAATTCCATTCCCACAGGCATGAAATCAAAATATAACATCTTAAAGACATCAGTGCCCTCTACATCCTACTGATCAATCCATTACTACATTTTATCCTCTATTGTGGTTGTCTGCAGAGGTTCTTATAGGATTGGTGGCAGTGTACCAGTGGAACTTCTTCTTTCCTATTCCCTGGCTCTTGCTAACCAGGTTCTTCTATTCAAATGTACATTATCCTCATCATCCTCTTCTTCATCTTCCTCAGGAATAGGTTCTGGGATTGATGGGATAGGGACTACTTTCTGGATTACCCTTTACCTTTTCTTGATAGGATTTTTGATCATTCTTCCTTTCTTAGGCACAAAAGGGTATGATTGTTCTGTCTACCAAGGTGGAGAGACCTCTTGAATCTCAAATTTTGTTTTTTGTTTGGCTGGGTCTAGTAGCTAGTGGCAATTGTGGGTCATCCTAAACTTGTGCTACCGTAGTATCTTCTGACCCTTGTAAATATACTTCTTGTTGTTGTGGGGGTGTAATGATTTCATCTTCTTCAAGCTTGACTCTCGAGGGAGAATTCCTCTTTCTTTTTCCCTTTCCTCTTCTCTCCTAAGGGTGGTAGTAACCAACCAATCTGTCAAGTTGGTACACCATTTCGGTTCTTATTGGTGATTGAGTTGTAAAGGTAGGAATGGTGACTTTCTTCCCTCTACCTTTGGTCGAACGGGCTTGTGCATGGAAGATTACTGTTTCAGGTATTGGATCAAGTTTAAATGGTTTCTTGATCCAATATTGCATCATTTTAATGATGTGCCTCACCCTATGGTTAATGTCAGCATTCTCTTCTTTGCCAACCTCAACATTCACTATGGATCGTTCCCCAATTTTATTTGCGTTGAGCAAAGGATCAAGCAGCTCCCCTAAATCTTGTTGCAATATCTTCAATAGAATCTTTATCTTTAGGCCCTTTTTTGCCAAGTACAAAGTCATCCTACAATAATCCCTTATTTGAACATCGTAGTCATTTGTAGCATTCATCCAGTGATCCCTTATGGCTTCTTCATGCTAGAATGTCTTGCCTGCTAGCTATTGCACTCTCTTGATATTATCAAAACATGGCCTTGGATAAATGCACTCTTCTAAGGGATATTGATTGCATTCAAATTCAAAAGATGAAATATCTTGTTTATGAAGCACCTGAAAAGTTCCTATAGTCAAAGGCCATGTCCAACAATGTTTATGTTGTTTTCTGACTCTGTCATATGCAGACACAATTTGTTGAGAAGTCTCCCAGAGGACAAGTCTATCCAAGGGTACCTCAAATGCTTCTTCAACTTGATAGTGGTACTAGCTACCCTCAAATATGTAAATGTTTTGAACCGAATGTAGCATGCTCTAAGTATCGTTATTTTTGCCACTACATCATCTGATAATCTCTTCACATAATCTCCTTCTATGAATCTGATTATGATGAATATGAAGGCATCATTAACAATTCTATACTCCTTGCTCTACTCCAAGAGTCTCTTCTTCACCAATTGAGGATAGGTGATATATGGCCATGCATTAGGATCTTGCATGCTACCCTTCTTATACAACCCTAGATAGTTTGTCACCCTTGCAGCTAACAAGTACACCAAATATGATGTCATATAGAACTTCCTTTTGTTCTTTACCACCTCCAACTATTCACATAAATTTTCACTCAAATTAGAGGCCCAATCAAGTGGCATCTTTGTTGTCTTGATGGTCTCGATAAAATGCACCACAAAGATGTTCAAATGTCTGGCTGCTAGCAAACCCATAACCTTACTCAAAAGTATAATCGAGTATCCAATGTCTTCTTTCATATATCCTCTAGTCATGTCAACTTTACCAACCTTCTTTCCCATAGGATTCTTCTCTATAAGGTAAGATGATTGAATGATCTTAGAGGCTTCCTCAATATGCTTTTGGTACCAACTTTATGCTTGTTCATAGGTAAGCTTGATAAATTGATCTGCACGTGGGAGATGAAATACCTTCTCAATGTTGTCAAGTCAGAGGTCAAGGATAATTTCCCTAGTTATACTCTTCACAACCCTCTCCTCAGGGACAAAGTGTTCTGCAAGTGTCATTATGAGCTTTGAAGATTGCATCGAAATAGAATGCCAAGCTACATTCACTAGCCCTAATCAGATCAATACAGAGACCATAGCAGACCTTTCAGTACTTTTATTAAAAATCCTTAGGAATTCCCCCAAATTAGTATGCCCCAAGTCTGTATCTTTGATGTCTGAGTAGTCATCTTGAAACCTTGACTTTGTTGGAATGCCTTAGAATTTGAAGACCACAGGTTTCAGCACCATTTTCTCACCCATGGAAGCTAATGAAGATACCATTATATCTGCACAAAAAAATGTCTATTAGTCCAAGGTTGGAAAAAAATGAATTAATTGAACCCTAACACTAATACGAAGAAAACCCAAAAAGATAAATGCTCACAAAAAACCAAATTTGAAATCCTTAAATGCAATAGAAAAAAATGGGCGCACTAGGCGCACCTAGGAAGTGCACCTGATGTGCACATCTCTATTGGTTTTAGATTTTTCTTTTAAAATCTAGGTGTGCACTAGCACACCAAGTTAGGTTCCCTAGTGTGCACCTAAATTGTGAAGTGAATTATGTTTTAGTTTTTTGTGTTTTATGCTTTTTTTGTTTATTTTGACAATACCTTGGACAAGTGCGCTAGTGCGCACCCCCTTTGCATTGGCCCCTTTGTGATTTATAAAGTGTCTCAGGGGTGTGTGTTTCTCTTTTCTTTTTCTTTTAACATGATGGTGGTTGGGTGTGCATCAACGCACCTGGGAGGGTTCGCTAATGCGCACCCAACTTGGGTTAACTTATTTGCGATGTTGTGTGCAAGTTTAGAAGAAAGATCCACACCTCGCCTGGTGTAATGTTGTGCTCGGGAGTGTGAAAAGTTTTAAAAGTGTGAAAATGAACAAAAAAAAAAAATGGGGAGGGAGGAGATGCCCCCCTAAATATATAGACATTGTATTCTTTCGGCGCAATTGTGCTTAAAAACTCCATTTTTGAACCTTGGGAACACTAGCACACTTGATGAGGTGCGCCTAGTGCACCAAAAATTTCCAATACTTAGTCTTTTTTTGAACTCTCTTGACTTTTTGACCTTTAGTTTCTTTTATCAATACCTGAACATGACCTCGGGATAGGAAAGATCTCAAAATGGATAGGATCCCAAACTAGGAGTCCAAAAAGCCAAAATTTAAAGGTAGGGGGTCTCCGTTTCTGAAAGGAAATGGGGTGTGTGTTGTGGAACCACAACAAGACCTTTTTTTGATTTCATCTAGGATACATGAGTTGCCACATATCAGACTATTTGATCTATTCTCAATTATAGGGACATTATCAAACTCATTTGAAGATGGTGTTGTGTACTCTTCATGTAGCATTAATGGGACAACATTATGATCATATATGGAGTTACTAAATGTTTTTTTCTCCTTACATGTTCCATCAATATAGATCTACAAAATCATCTAAGTTTTAAATATACTCCTCATCTATAGTGATTGATTCTTCCTATATATTATTCACCTTAGTTGATTGAAAATAATTATCCTTTGTTTTTCCTCCTTGCACAATAAAGTGTTTTCATTTTAAATTATTATTTTAGTATTCTCCTCATGAGTCATGGTACCACTCTCATTTGTATCTTTTTCTTCATTATCACTTTGCTGCATTATATAATTTTCCTCATCAATCCCACATATATGATAAAGTGTCCAAGACTTCTGACATGTAAAAAAATCTTATTTTTCCTCATTTGGATCCTACTCTTTTTAGGAGACCCCACAACCTAAAATCTTAATGAAACTAATTCTTCTTCTTCATATTGGTTTTTGAGCCTCTTAAATTTGTACTCATACTATTTGAACACTTAGCTGACCAACTTATTTAAGCAAATTTAGATATATTATGGTCTCATCTTAAAATGGCTCGCAAGATATGTGGAAGGGACTAGATGTACATTGCTCTAATTAGTCAATATAACCATAATAATTTTCATGACTGCAACAACATTTGCATTATGTTCTCTCCTAATTGTGTCTGATAAATTTTGAAACATGGTACATATTAAATCATGAAACCCAAAGTCAAGCATACGAGTACTCAATCTAATTTTTACATTTTTTTTTCATATGGAAACTCTTCTAGAGAAGAAATGATTACTAATGTCCCAAAGCTATTGAATGTTACCAATGATTAGTTGTAGTACATCCTTCATTATATTGTATTATAGGGTTCTTAAGGTGCTATGATTCCTATGATCTCCATCAAACAAGTAGTAACCAACAATACTATCTCATCATCTGGATGCCTTTACCATTTGTGTTGACTTAAAGTAGTTACTATAGGAGCAATAGTAATCTATAATGTAAAACATAAGGTAATTTCTCTATAAGTATCAAACATCCCTCTAAAACTAGTTTAAAATTATGAGAATGCCTTTCCTTGTTTGTGATTCCAAATTATATTTGTTTTGGCTACATACACTATCGATATTTCCTGACCAGGTCAATTTGAGAAATCTAATCTTTCTAAAATCTCCTATGCCTTACAGATCCCTCTATAAAGGCTTTAGTTTGGTGTTGGTTTCTTCTTGCATTTCCATTTATTGACAAAAATTCATAGGCCAGTAGAGAGCCCACTCTGATACCATTTTAAATATTCTAAGTCTATATATTTTTCTATAGATTTTATTTTATATAATGTATACGTTTTTCTTGTATTTTGATAGAGGATTATGCTTATTAGTGATACCCCTTCACCAAGAGTCACTATATTTCATTTAATATGATAACATAGTAATATTATAATTATTGTACCATCTTAAAGTGGATGCACTTGAGTTTTAATACATCTTAGCAACCTCTCTATAATGCCTTCTTCGGACCATGGATGTGTATGTACTCAATCCCCTTTTCTCTTATCTTCTACCTCTTTCAACCCTATTTCTTTTGGTATCTACCTCTTCTTTTTGTGGCACTTTGGACCTGATCCCTAGGATTAGGTAGACCTGTTCTAGACTAGGTCCACCTAGGTCAACCTAGTTCATGGTGGTTTTAAGGCTTAGGGCACAAAACTCCTCGAGGGTTTAAAGTTTTATTTTTCTCTCCCATTATATTTTACTATTTTCTCGCTCGAAACCTCATATATAAGGAGACTTGGAGGCTTCATTTTCATATCTCATCCACACCAAGATTCATATCTCAAGTTAGGATTTTTGCCTTTTTTATTTAAGGAGTTCAAGCATTCAATATTTTTAAGCATCCAAGAAAGGAGATTTATATCTAGCATCGAGCAATCCTTTGTGAACATTTTCTCTTCAAGATTTAGCTTATTGTTTGTCATCAAGGGAAGAGATAAACATTGAAGCATTTTATCATCTTCTTCATTGATGCACATTTACATCAATAGTACCATGATGGGATTATGGTATATCCATTGCAAAGTGTGGAGATACCCTATATTCCTAGTTCAAGATCTATAATACATTTACATGCAAAATCCTTATTGACAATGGTTTCAAGCAAGATGAATCCTAAAATTTATCTCTTCTTTCAATCATTTACATTTACATTTCTCATTTACAATTAATTCCTTAACCTATGACTTAACCAAGGCAAGCCCTCATCAAACCCCAACCACAAAACCCTTCTTTTCTATATTTATTTGCAAAATATCAATCAAATATTATAGTTTGGAACCTACTCTTTAGGAGCTTTTTGGAGAAGTTTGTTGCAGAGTCACCAGACTACATCAACCTAGTTTTAGGGTGCCCTTCCAAGTTGACCTAGACCTTCAATGTCCTTCCATAGGGAGATTTCTGGGTTTTATTCCTTTCATCATTTCATTCCAAGATTATATTCAAAAAATAATTCAAATCCATGACATTTGGAGTTCAAATACATTTTCCTATACACATCTCAAGGTATCTCTCATATTTTTTTATTTTTTCATATCTTTACCCTATATCTATATCTTAATTGGGCTAATTTTCTACACATAGCCTCTAGATCTACATTATTTAAGCAATTGGTTCAATTTCACATTTGTGTTATCCTATTAAGAGCTAAAGAGTACATTTCCTTGTATTGCATTCTTCTTTATAATCTAAATGTAGTATTAGCACCCTTCTTCCTTTGGGTTCTAGCTAGTCTAATTTGGATCACAAGTGGAATCACATTTGGAAATTCCCCTATTTCCCTTTCATACATATTTGATTGGCTTAGTGGCCCTAGACAAGCACATACCTACAACCCTATTAAAGTGTCTCTGTTTTCCCCCTAAATATTTTGGTGAACCCGACCTTCTTACTCTCTTTCTTGGAGTTAGCTATTCCTCTTTTGGTAATCTCTCTTCTTTGGCATCAGCTTCACCTAAACATTTTGATGAACCTGACTTGTGCCTCTTTATTTTTTGAGTTATATTGTTTGTTTCTTGTCTCCCCCATCTTTTGGGTTTTAGGTGTTTACCTTCTTTTGGTGAACCCCTTTCTCTTTTTTATCATAGAGTTAGATTTGGCTATCTTGTTTGCAGTTAGATCTCTCTTTTATGCTCATTATTATATTTACATGGTTAGATCACATTAGATTTTTCTTTCATGATCTACCCTTTTATGATCTTAATTACAATAAGTTCAATCTATAACATTCATGCTAGGTGAAGTCGTAAACTCATAGGCTCCTTTGATCATGATTCTTCTTTTCTTCTAAGGACTCACGATGACACTCACATCTTTTCTTATGAGCTAAATCCTATGATGGAGCATAACTCTTTTCACTCATCTCATAATGAAGATGATTCCTTAAGAGTTCCTCCTTCACAAGTTGATAAGATTTCTCATGAATTTGATAAATTGGAAACTTGGCTTGTTATAGAAAATCAAAATCTTGATAGCATGGCTACTATTGAAGCTCTTAAAAATATTTTTAATAATGATGATAATAGCATTTCTATCTTGCATGGTGTATCTTACCTTATCAATACTCATGCTAAGTCTTTAACAAAATGTTCCCAAGAGTTGGGATACCCTCCTCCTTTGACCACAACCATTGAACCTTCTATTTTGACTTCTACCACTATTTCTAGTGTACTGACATATGTCCAGCCTATTATGACTACTTCTACATGACTTATTGATCCTTTAAGTTTTGGTCTTCCTAGCCTTTCACTTCTTGTGAGTATTCCTCCTACTTCTGTTCCTTATTCATTTCCTTCACATAATGTGGTTCCTTTTACTTATTCGAACTCTTTACCTATTCCTTCTAATCCTCTATCAACATCCTTACATATTCCTTTCACATCTTATAACTCCTAATCCATCTACCATACCTATGCCTACTAGTGTTTCTTCTAATCCCACTGTTAGTACCTTGGTTCAAATCATCACTACTTTACAACAACAACTCACTCATTTAACTTAATCTAAGTAAAATATTCATGTTGCTAATCCCCTTTCCTTATATATCCTTCATGTTGTCATTCCACAACATGTTGAGGTACCTTGTCTTGGAATTTATAATGGTAAAGGATATCGTGTCATTCATGTTAAAACTTTTCAAACTATATGTAATGATTTTGCTCATGACTATAGGCTTATGGCTAAGTTGTTCCCACATACTTTTAGGGATGGAACCTTGCAATGGTATTGTTCTCTACCTCCTTATTCTATTGATTCCTTTTAGACTCTTGCTAATGCTTTGATTCAACAATTTTAGAGTAATATTGGTGCGCATATTTGTTTAACTGATTTAATACATTCCAAGCACAATGTTAAAGAGAAAGATATTGAATTTGTTGGTAGATTTAAACATTTTTATGCTCAAATTTTATATCTTGTGCCTAATCATGATATTCAACACATCTTTATTTCTAATTTATAACAAGACCTTAGGGATAAGATTCTTTTTATTGAGTATACCTCATTTTCACATCTATGTGCAGTGCTTCACCATTACCATTTACAAGTGAGTCAACTCTAGAACTCTGCTCCAATGGCTCCTATTTCTAGTGTTAAGGGTGATGCTACTACAAATTCAAACACGCTCTCTAAACCTAACAATTTCATCAAAACCAAGTCTACAAATACAATTATTGATCAACTGGCTACTACATCTAGAGGTGCAATAACTTTTTCCTTTGTATATCATCCTAATCATAAGTATACTCAATTATCTAAACCTTTGTCTAAGGTGATGACTAAATTGATTCATGGTGGAATTCTTAAGCTTCCTCCTATTTTTCCTATTGATCCTATTAAACCACTACCAAAATCTTTTGAATCAAATGTTTTCTGTCAATATCATCATCAACAATGTCATGATACTCAAAAGTGTTATGGTTTGAATAATTCTATTCAAGACCTTATTGAATTTAAGGTTATATCTATTGATGCTCAAGTTAATAACATGAATAAATCTGTTGCGTTGCCTAATCACAACTTATAGATTTATGCCAATCTTTACCTTCATGCTTAGTGAATGTTATTAATCAACCTTCTTCTTCTGATCACCATATTAATTATAATGAGAATATACAAGAATTAAATCATGTGGTTAATCATGTTTAGTTAGAACCTCAACCTCCAATTTCTTCTCCATCTAAACCTAAACAAATACCTCTTATTAGCTTTAGTCAATCTAATATTTTTAAGGCACATGGTCCTCTGTACGTCATTGTTAGAGTTGTTCATATTCCTTCTAATGGTAATTTTGTTGATCCTTCCTTTTCTGTGAATGTTATCACCGAAGAACACATTTCTAACAAAGGATTGCATAGAGATAGTTATGATACAACTCCTGTATGGATTCAAACTTGTAATTGTTTTCTTTATCATCCTAATCGTTCTATCACCTTACCTATTACTTTATCAGGGAAATTTTTTTTACTACCTTTATTGTTAGTCCTACTTCTGATTAATTTAAAGTTAGGCTTGGCATTCCATGGATTTCTTCCATGCAAGTTGCACCTTCTCCTTTTCATAAATTCCTTAAATTTCCTTGTGATGGAGATATTATTACTATTAATTATTCTCTTTATAAACTATTATTTCCTAGAGATTGTGATAAGATTGATTTCTATTGGACACCTCATCCTGAAAAACCACCTACTCATCATGATCATCTCTATAAAAGCTATCAAAAACATAAAGTAGGCAAGATCATTGAACCTAGTCTTCCTAAGGGTTATTCACTTGCACCTATCTTTCCTACTCCATTTGCTTCATCTAATTTTGAACTTGTTTTACCTTCTACATCTATCCCCTCAGTTGCTATATATGAACCTATTGATTTTCCTTCTTTGGAACCTATAGAAGTTGATCATAATCCTCCTACTATATCTTGTAATATTATTCATGATCAACATGCTTGTCAGCATCACAAGAACTATCAAGCTAAATCCATGGACAAAGCTTTCTCTTTCTTATCAACTACATCTTCATCTCAACCTTTACCTTCCTTTGATCAAACCATGTGTGAGTCTTTAGAGGAAGCTAAACAAGGTAACACGTTGCATATGGATAAACATGATGATTTTATTCGTATTTTAGATTCTATTAATCTAAATATGGAAGATACTTTAGATGATGAACATGTTAGTAGTGATGAGTAATTAATTGATATGGATAATGTTTTTCCTAACATGTTTTCTACATAGCTTGTAATCACTTGTAGTAATGAGCATAGTGACTCCCAAAGTCCTTGCTTAGAACTCATTGTTATTTCTACTATGGTGGATGTGGTTCTCTCATGAGTCACCATCCTTCCCCTAGCATCTTAGACTGAGATGGGGAGGGCATGCAGAACACTTGATGTGGACTTCATTTATCATGGTAGTCTTTTTGTTCTTGTGTTGTGTTCTCCCTCATGTTTTTGTTATATGTTTTGATTTGATTGCTTTAGATTATCCTTGTTGCTTTGTTGAGCACAAGATGATATAGTAATCACCTTTTCATATAAATTCTTCTATTTGTATCTCTTGCTTCTATATGTTGTTATACATTATGCAATACTTGTGCTAATGTTCATACCAATGATCTTGTATAGTCTTCTTGTTTGCTTATGATATAGTAGCATCGATTCTTTTTGGTCTCCATATTATTGTCCCAAACAGACTCCTCTTCATAACTCTTATGTGCCTTTTCCTCCATGTGTTGTAGCTCTAATTCCTTTGGGGAACGATGATATTTCATACTTTATATGATATTACATATTATCATATGATCATACTGACCCCAAAAGTTAGTAGATCCCTTTGTGTTCTCTCTTTTGTTATGTGCTTATTTCCCTTGATATACTTCTCCTCTTGGGGGCATGTCATAGCAGAAAAATTATTCAATGGATGCATGTATGCTTCCGTTAAAACCATTATTCCTATTAAAGGTGTTTGCAATCTCTTTAACATGGGGGCATACATTTCTCTCATCCTTTGACCATGGAATATTAATATGGATTATGTGTATAGCTTGGAGTACTTCATCCTTTAGAGCTTGGCATGATTACATATTATGTGTATATCTTGGAGTACTTCATCCTTTAGCATTTGGTATGATTTCTAGGGTATGCCTAAATATATGTACTGTCATTTTGTGTACCCCTCTCTCTCTCTCTCTCTCTCTCTCTCTCTCTCTCTCTCTCTCTCTCTCTCTCTCTCTCCCCCTATTTAATTATAGTTTATGAGAACTATTGATAGTTCTTGGAGGCTTGGTCTCTTTTTGGATCTCTCTAAACAATTGATGATTTGGCAGACTCGATCCTTGTTTTGGACCCTTCTTTTGACTACAAACAATCTAGGAAGCTCGGTCCTATTTTGTTTCCATAAGGACACACACATCCTTATGCCTAGGTTACTTTTGATTCATCTTTTTTGGGACATGGAGCTCTCTAAAACTTGAATCCTTTGATGGACTAACTAGCATGCCCAACACACTTGCTAAACCATTCAACAACATCCCCTTTTGCAAAGACCTTCCCCCCTTTTTATTTCTCCTGTGTGGCTCATAATACAACACAAAAACCTTATTGAGCAAGTACCTACACCATTTTGTAGTGCTTATCTCTCTTATTATGATTTTGGATGTGATAAAGAGTCAAGTCTCTTCGGGGCTTGATGATTTCTTTTCCTCCTATATCATGATAAGATTTGATATTTTCTCTTGATCTATTTTATCATGACTTTGAGGAAACTCATACTCCTACTAAAGTAGGGGATAAATGCACCATCTTAAAATGGACCCACTTTCCTTTTAAGACCTTTTAGCACCCTCTCCATAATGCCTTATTTAGGCCATGGATGTGCCTATGCTCGATCCCCTTTTCTCATATCTTCCTCTTTCCACCCTATTTCTCCTGTTATCTACCTATGATTTTTATGGCACTCTAAACCTGATCCCCTAGACTAGGTCAATCCAAGTTGACCTGTTCTAGACTAGGTCAACCTAAGTTGACCTATTCTAGACTAGGTTGACCTAGGTTGACCTAGTCCCTAGTGATTTTGGGGCTTGGGGCCTGAAAGGCCTTAGGGGTTTAATTAGTTTTACTTCGCTCTCTCGTCAGCTTGTATTGTTTTGCCCACTCAAAAACACGTATATAAGGAGACTTGGAGGCTTAATTTTTATATCTCATTCACACCAAGATTCATATCCTCAAGATCTTGCTTTTAAGTCAAGATTTATGCCTTTTACATTAAAGGAGCTCAAGAATTCAAGATTTTTAAGTATCCAAGCAAGGATATTTCTATCTAGCATTGAATAATCCTTTATGAGTATTTCCTCTTCAAGATCTAGCTTGTTGTTGACCGTCAAGGAAGGATATCTACATTGAAGCATTTTTTCATCTTCTTCATTGATGAACATTTACATCCTTGACACCATGATGGGATTATGGTAGATCCATTACAAAGTGTGGAGATACCATAAATTCCTAGTTCAAGATCTATAATATCCTACATGCCTTAAAAATACTTTTCATCAACTTAAAATTTATAAACTTTTAGATTATTAAGTCAGTAGATAGATCTAACATCATAATTCAAAATAATTTTAAAAATTATTAAACTATCAATTTTGTGTTCCTTAATATATCGAGTATTAGAGTAATCATTCAGCTTATACCAAGTTGCAACATTAAACAATTAACTTGAAATAAACATGCAAGATAATAAACCATCATACATTTTGACATAAGTATTTAATGTAGTCTAAACCCTATTGAATAGAATGAAAAATGATGTGGAAGTCAATAGGGGTGTATGATGTAAGAGGGGGAATATAGAACCTGTCATTAACCCAAACTCCCAAAAGGAATGATCCAAATTGATCAATCATGAAGAAGTGATCAATGCACAAATGAGTCAAACAATGGAGAATATGAATAAAGGAGGAAATACTATAACCTACTATAGAAATTATATACTTCAAATCTAGAATAAATAGAACACTAACCTCAAAGTAGAGCTAATTTGGAAAATATTGATTTCTGATGTATGTGTACAATTTTGGGAAATTTTGCAATTGCTCCTAACTGGAAATGTTGAGACAAAGAAAACCCAGAAAAATTCTGTCCTTCCAAGGGTAGCTCGACCTTGACCCAAATAGTGGGGCACAATCTTACCCCAAAAATTTGACCTTGACCTGTACTGCTCCAACAAAATTTATATTTGTGGATCTTGAAAGTTCAGCGAAAAGAGTATCCAAACCTGAACTCCAATTTGTTGTCATGTAACTGCACCTGCAAGAAAATAGTTTTTTGTTTGGATGGGGGGTTTTCCTTGGTCAAAACCCAGTTTGGAATTAACGTTGAAATTTAATTAAAATTGTAATATATATAAACAAAGTAAATAAAACAGTTCACCTTACTTATATTAAAATCCTTGTGGAGGATTCAAATCCTTGAATCCACAAGTATAGATGATCCAAATGAATGTAGGAATGTATGTAGGATGTCTCAAATCAATGGCATTAGATCTTCAACACCAATCTTGAATGGACCTTTGCATAGGAAGAGGCTTGTATGAATATGGATGGAGAAATCTTCAACAAGAAGGCTCCATAGAGTTTGAGTCCTTCAATAGCTAACAATGGACCTCCTTGAATTGGATCTTGAATGCTTGAATACTTAAATTCTTGAATGAATCATTTGATATTGTAGACACCTAAATTTGATTACACTGCTTTGGTAATCCTATTTAGTTGTCTCTAAAGGCATCATTAATTAAATTCTTATTTAATTAATCATTTGTCATCCCCTAGCTGATTAATTCAATTAATCATCTATAGTCCTAATTGATAAATCAAATAACCTATTATTTATCAATTAAATCCTTTTCTCCTATCTAATTCCAAAAATTCTCATTTATTAAATAAATCTATTTGATAAATAAAATCCTCAAATCCAAAAACCCCTAACTTATCCCTAATCCTCCATTTAGCCTAATCCACCCCATCCACCCATACTAACCAAGCTTAGCCACTAACTCACCCACCCTCATTAATGCCATCCACTTGCACATCTCTAACATCCCTAATCTAATCCTAAACCCAAGCCTAATCCACCTCCTAATGTTGTCACATTCCCTAAACAAGTTTAAGACTTTCCTAAACCAAACCAAAGTCTCCCCTCAAAAAACCCAACCACCAAGTCATGAGTGCTCTTACAAACCATAAAAGACTCTTACAAGCCCACTCATGACTCTTACATCCATCTTCCACACTCTTCCCTCTTCCACACTCATTCCTCTTACATATCTCTTACATAAACAACCCCACTCATCATGCCTTTAACCAACCCTTCACCCTACCCTCTCACACTCATCCTCCTTGTGACAAGTGTCACCTTCCCATTGGTGCTAAACAAGCACAATCCATGTGCTCCCCTTTGAGTGCATCTTAGCCCTCCTTAACCATCTCCCCATCCTTGCATCTAAGCCCTCCATCCCTCTACTCCTTGGCCTATAAATTGAATCCCATCCCAAGCCATTTCAACAACAATCCTTGAGCTAAAGTTATCATGCCCTTTTGAGAGCCAAAATCCATACCCATACCCTTATAATGCCAAATTGAGAGCTCACAAAGCTACCAATTTGCCACTACCCATCTCCACCATTGAAGCAACTTTTAGCATCTTGAGCATACATCCCCAATCCATAAATACACACATCCCAAAAACAAGAGAACAATCTCATTGAGAGAGCCTATCCATGGCTCACATTCTCATTTGAGCTTGTCTTTTCTTTGTCTCTCTTATATGTTATGTTAGTTTAATGTGTAAATGCTTTCATTGAATTAGTATTTCTAGCATATTAGATTAGTGTATACAAATATATCTTCTTTTTCTCCTTCTATTTTTTGCGTTCTTGTGTTATCTTAGAGAAAATGAGAGAAGGCTTCCTTATATAGAGATCTAGGGCACAAACATCTAGAGAAGGCTAACATGGGAGCATTAAATCCTAATTAACCTTAATCCCTAGAAATAGACTTAGATTAAATGCAATTTAAGAGTTTACCATTCTGAAACCTG